>OX326957.1:28941053-30141053 GCA_946800325.1 Luzula sylvatica | reverse complement strand
TCGAAAACAAACTTTCTTAGTGTTTGTCTAATTTGGTGAAATGTCATGTGGTAAAAGATACGATTCAAATGATCTAAAAATACGTTATTTGAACTCCCCAAAGCATAAACAGATTGTTTTGAATCGAAAAACAAACTTTCTTATTGTTTGTAAATTTTGGTAAAATGTTATGTAGTAAAAGATACGATTCAAATGGTCTAAAATTATGTTATTTGAACTCCCAAAAGCATAAATAGATTGTTTTGAAACGAAAAACAAACTTTCTTAGTGTTTGTTAATTTTGGTGAAATGTTATGTAGTAAAAGATACGGTTCAAATGATCTAAAAATACGTTATTTGAACTCCCCAGAGCATAAACATATTGTTTTGAATCGAAAAACAAACTTTCTTAGTGTTTGTAAATTTTGGTGAAATATCATGTACTAAAAGATACGATTCAAATGGACTAAAATTACGTTATTTGAACTCCCCAAAGCATAAACAGTTTGTTTTCAAACGAAAAACAAACTTTGTTAGTGTTTGTAAATTTTGGTGAAAAGTTATGTAGTAAAAGATAAGATTCAAATGATCTAAAAATACGTTATTTGAACTCCCCGAAGCACAAACAAATTGTTTTGAATCTAAAAACAAACTTTCTTAGTGTTTGTAAATTTTGGTGAAATGTTATGTAGTAAAAGATACGATTCAAATGATCTAAAATTACGTTATTTGAACTCCCCAAAGCACAAACAGATTGTTTTGAATCGAAAAAAAAACTTTCTCAGTGTTTGTAAATTTTGGTTAAATGTTATGTAGTAAAAGATACGATTCGAATGGTCAAAAATTACGTTATTTGAACTCCCCAAAGCATAAACAGATTGTTTTGAAACGAAAAGCAAACTTTCTTAGTGATTGTAAACTTTGGTGAAAAGTTATGTAGTAAAAGATACGATTCAAATGATCTAAAAATATGTTGTTAGAACTCCCCAAAGCATAAAAAAATTGGTTTGAATCGAAAAACAAACTATCTTAGTGTATGTAAATTTTGGTGAAATGTTAGGTAGTAAAAGATACGATTCAAATGATCTAAAAATACGTTATTTGAACTACCCAAAGCATAAACAGATTGTTTTGAATCAAAAAACAAACTTTCTTAGTGTTTGTAAGTTTTGGTGAAATGTTATGTAGTAAAAGATACGATTCAAATGATCTAAAAATACGTTATTTGAACTCCCCAAAGCATAAACTGATTGTCTTGAATCGAAAAACAAACTTTCTTAGTGTTTGTCAAATTTGGTGAAATGTTATGTGGTAAAAGATACGATTCAAATAATCTAAAAATATGTTATTTGAACTCCCCAAAGCATAAAAAAATTATTTTGAATCGAAAAACAAACTTTCTTAGTGTTTGTAAATATTGGTGAAATGTTGTGTAGTAAGAGATACGATTCAAATGGTCCAAAATTACGTTATTTGAACTCCCCAAAGCATAAACAAATTGTTTTGAATCGAAAAACAAACTTTCTTCGTGTTTGTAAATTTTGGTGAAATGTTATGTAGTAAAAGATACGATTCAAATGATCTAAAAATACGTTATTTGAACTCCCCGAAGCACAAACAAATTGTTTTGAATCAAAAAATAAACTTTCTTAGTGTTTGTAAATTTTGGTGAAATGTTATGTAGTAAAAGATACGATTCAAATGGTCTAAAATTACGTTATTTGAACTCCCCAAAGCATAAATAGATTGTTTTGAATCGAAAAACAAACTTTCTTAGTGGGTGTAAGTTTTGGTGAAATGTTATGTAGTAAAAGATACGATTCAAATGATCTAAAAATACGTTATTTGAACTCCCCAAAGCATAAACAGATTGTCTTGAATCGAAAAACAAACATTCTTAGTGTTTGTCTAATTTGGTGAAATGTTATGTGGTAAAAGATACGGTTCAAATGATCTAAAAATACGTTATTTGAATTCCCCAGAGCATAAACATATTGCTTTGAATCGAAAAACAAACTTTCTTAGTGTTTGTAAATTTTGGTGAAATGTCATGTAGTAAAAGATACGATTCAAATGATCTAAAAATATGTTATTTGAACTCCTCAAAGCATAAACAAATTGTTTTGAATCGAAAAACAAACTTTCTTAGTGTTTGTAAATTTGGTGAAATGTTATGTAGTAAAAGATACGATTCAAATGGACTAAAATTACGTTATTTGAACTCCCCAAAGCATAAACAGAATGTTTTCAAACGAAAAACAAACTTTGTTAGTGTTTGTATATTTTGGTGAATAGTTATGTAGTAAAAGATAAGATTCAAATGATCTAAAAATTCGTTATTCGAACTCCCCGAAGCATAAACAAATTGTTTTGAATCAAAAAACTAACTTTCCTAGTGTTTGTAAATTTTTGTCAAATGTTATGTAGTAAAAGATACGATTCAAATGGTCTAAAATTACGTTATTTGAACTCCCCAAAGCACAAACAGATTGTTTTGAATCGAAAAACAAACTTTCTTAGTGTTTGTAAATTTTGGTTAAATGTTATGTAGTAAAAGATGCGATTCGAATGGTCTAAAATTACGTTATTTGAACTCCCCAAAGCATAAACAGATTGTTTTGAAACGAAAAGCAAACTTTCTTAGTGATTGTAAATTTTGGTGAAAAGTTATGTAGTAAAAGATACGATTCAAATGATCTAAAAATATGTTCATAGAACTCCCCAAAGCATAAACAAATTGGTTTTAATCGAAAAACAAACTATCTTAGTGTTTGTAAATTTTGGTGAAATGTTAGGTAGTAAAAGATACGATTCAAATGATCTCAAAATACGTTATTTGAACTACCCAAAGCATAAACAGATCGTTTTGAATCGAAAACCAAACTTTCTTAGTGTTTGTAAGTTTTGGTGAAATGTTATGTAGTAAAAGATACGATTCAAATGATCTAAAAATACGTTATTGGAACTCCCCAAAGCATAAACAGATTGTCTTGAATCGAAAAACAAACTTTCTTAGTGTTTGTCAAATTTGGTGAAATGTTATGTGCTAAAAGATACGATTCAAATGATCTAAAAATATGTTATTTGAACTCCCCAAAGCATAAAAAAATTATTTTGAATCGAAAAACAAACTTTCTTAGTGTTTGTAAATTTTGGTGAAATGTTGTGTAGTAAGAGATACGATTCAAATGGTCCAAAATTACGTTATTTGAACTCCCCAAAGCATAAATAAATTGTTTTGAATCGAAAAACAAACTTTCTTAGTGTTTGTAAATTTTGGTGAAATGTTATGTTGTAAAAGATACGATTCAAATGATCTAAAAATACGTTATTTGAACTCCCCAAAGCAAAAACATATTATTTTGAATCGAAAAACAATCTTTCTTTGTGTTTGTCTAATTTGGTGAAATGTCATGTGGCAAAAGATACGATTCAAATGATCTAAAAATACGTTATTTTAACTCCCCAAAGCATAAACAGATTGTTTTGAATCGAAAAACAAACTTTCTTAGTGTTTGTAAATTTTGGTGAAATGTTATGTAGTAAAAGATACGATTCAAATGGTCTAAAATTACGTTATTTGAACTCCCAAAAGCATAAATAGATTGTTTTGAAACGAAAAACAAACTTTCTTAGTGTTTGTTAATTTTGGTGAAAAGTTATGTATTAAAAGATACGATTCAAATGATCTAAAAATATGTTCTTAGAACTCCCCAAAGCATAAACAAATTGTTTTGAATCGAAAAACAAACTTTCTTAGTGTTTGTAGATTTTGGTTAAATGTTATGTAGTAAAAGATACAATTCAAATGATCTAAAAATATGTTCTTAGAACTACCCAAAGCACACACAAATTGTTTTGAATCTAATAACAAACTTTTTTAGTGTTTGTAAATTCTGGTGAAATGTTATGTAGTAAAAGATACGGTTCAAATGATCTAAAAATACGTTATTTGAATTCCCCAGAGCATAAACATATTGCTTTGAATCGAAAAACAAACTTTCTTAGTGTTTGTAAATTTTGGTGAAATGTCATGTAGTAAAAGATACGATTCAAATGATCTAAAAATATGTTATTTGAACTCCTCAAAGCATAAACAAATTGTTTTGAATCGAAAAACAAACTTTCTTAGTGTTTGTAAATTTGGTGATATGTTATGTAGTAAAAGATACGATTCAAATGGACTAAAATTACGTTATTTGAACTCCCCGAAGCACAAACAAATTGTTTTGAATCAAAAAACAAACTTTCTTAGTGTTTGTAAATTTTGGTGAAATGTTAGGTAGTAAAAGATACGATTCAAATGATCTAAAAATATGTTCATAGAACTCCCCAAAGCATAAACAAACTGGTTTGAATCGAAAAACAAACTATCATAGTGTTTGGAAATTTTGGTGAAATGTTAGGTAGTAAAAGATACGATTCAAATGATCTAAAAATACGTTATTGGAACTCCCCAAAGCATAAACAGATTGTCTTGAATCGAAAAACAAACTTTCTTAATGTTTGTCAAATTTGGTGAAATGTTATGTGGTAAAAGATACGATTCAAATGATCTAAAAATATGTTATTTGAACTCCCCAAAGCATAAAAAAATTATTTTGAATCGAAAAACAAACTTTCTTAGTGTTTGTAAATTTTGGTGAAATGTTGTGTAGTAAGAGATACGATTCAAATGGTCCAAAATTACGTTATTTGAACTCCCCAAAGCATAATCAAATTGTTTTGAATCGAAAAACAAACTTTCTTAGTGGTTGTAAATTTTGGTGAAATGTTATGTTGTAAAAGATACGATTCAAATGATCTAAAAATACGTTATTTGAACTCCCCAAAGCATAAACATATTATTTTGAATCGAAAAACAAACTTTCTTAGTGTTTGTCTAATTTGGTGAAATGTCATGTGGTAAAAGATACGATTCAAATGATCTAAAAATACGTTATTTGAACTCCCCAAAGCATGAACAGATTGTTTTGAATCGAAAAACAAACTTTCTTAGTGTTTGTAAATTTTGGTGAAATGTTATGTAGTAAAAGATACGATTCAAATGGTCTAAAATTACGTTATTTGAACTCCCAAAAGCATAAATATATTGTTTTGAAACGAAAAACAAACTTTCTTAGTGTTTGTCAAATTTGGTGAAATGTTATGTGGTAAAAGATACGATTCAAATGATCTAAAAATATGTTATTTGAACTCCCCAAAGCATAAAAAAAATTATTTTGAATCGAAAAACAAACTTTCTTAGTGTTTGTAAATTTTGGTGAAATGTTGAGTAGTAAGAGATACGATTCAAATGGTCCAAAATTACGTTATTTGAACTCCCCAAAGCATAATCAAATTGTTTTGAATCGAAAAACAAACTTTCTTAGTGGTTGTAAATTTTGGTGAAATGTTATGTTGTAAAAGATACGATTCAAATGATCTAAAAATACGTTATTTGAACTCCCCAAAGGATAAACATATTATTTTGAATCGAAAAACAAACTTTCTTAGTGTTTGTCTAATTTGGTGAAATGTCATGTGGTAAAAGAAACGATTCAAATGATCTAAAAATATGTTATTTGAACTCCCCAAAGCATAAACAGATTGTTTTGAATCGAAAAACAAACTTTCTTAGTGTTTGTAAATTTTGGTGAAATGTTATGTAGTAAAAGATACGATTCAAATGGTCTAAAATTACGTTATTTGAACTCCCAAAAGCATAAATAGATTGTTTTGAAACGAAAAACAAACATTCTTAGTGTTTGTTAATTTTGGTGAAAAGTTATGTATTAAAAGATACGATTCAAATGATCTAAAAATATGTTCTTAGAACTCCCCAAAGCATAAACAAAATGTTTTGAATCGAAAAATAAACTTTCTTAGTGTTTGTAGATTTTGGTTAAATGTTATGTAGTAAAAGATACAATTCAAATGATCTAAAAATATGTTCTTAGAACTCCCCAAAGCACAAACAAATTGTTTTGAATCTAATAATAAACTTTTTTAGTGTTTGTAAATTTTGGTGAAATGTTATGTAGTAAAAGATACGGTTCAAATGATCTAAAAATACGTTATTTGAACTCCCCAGAGCATAAACAGATTGTTTTGAATCGAAAAACAAACTTTCTTAGTGTTTGTAAATTTTGGTGAAATGTCATGAATTAAAAGATACGATTCAAATGGACTAAAATTACGTTATTTGAACTCCCCAAAGCATAAACAGATTGTTTTCAAACGAAAAACAAACTTTGTTAGTGTTTGTAAATTTTGGTGAAAAGTTATGTAGTAAAAGATAAGATTCAAATGATCTAAAAATACGTTATTTGAACTCCCCGAAGCACAAACAAATTGTTTTGAATCAAAAAACAAACTTTCTTAGTGTTTGTAAATTTTGGTGAAATGTTATGTAGTAAAAGATAGAATTCAAATGGTCTAAAATTACGTTATTTGAACTCCCCAAAGCACAAACAGATTGTTTTGAATCGAAAAACAAACTTTCTTAGTGTTTGTAAATTTTGGTTAAATGTTATGTAGTAAAAGATACGATTCGAATGGTCTAAAATTACGTTATTTGAACACCCCAAAGCATAAACAGATTGTTTTGAAACGAAAAGCAAACTTTCTTAGTGATTGAAAATTTTGGTGAAAAGTTATGTAGTAAAAGATACGATTCAAATGATCTAAAAATATGTTGTTAGAACTCCCCAAACCATAAAAAAATTGGTTTGAATCGAAAAACAAACTATCTTAGTGTATGTAAATTTTGGTGAAATGTTAGGTAGTAAAAGATACGATTCAAATGATCTAAAAATACGTTATTTGAACTCCCAAAGCATAAACAGATTGTTTTGAATCGAAAAACAAACTTTCTTAGTGTTTGTAAGTTTTGGTGAAATGTTATGTAGTAAAAGATATGATTCAAATGATCTAAAAATACGTTATTTGAACTCCCCAAAGCATAAACAGATTGTCTTGAATCGAAAAACAAACTTTCTTAGTGTTTGTCAAATTTGGTGAAATGTTATGTGGTAAAAGATACGATTCAAATGATCTAAAAATATGCTATTTGAACTCCCGAAAGCATAAAAAAATTATTTTGAATCGAAAAACAAACTTTCTTAGTGTTTGTAAATTTTGGTGAAATGTTGTGTAGTAAGAGATACGATTCAAATGGTCCAAAATTACGTTATTTGAACTCCCCAAAGCATAAACAAATAGTTTTGAATCGAAAAACAAGCTTTCTTAGTGTTTGTAAATTTTGGTGAAATGTTATGTAGTAAAAGATACGATTCAAATGATCTAAAAATACGTTATTTGAACTCCCCAAAGCATAAACAAATTGTTTTCAATCGAAAAACAAACTTTCTTAGTGTTATTAAATTTTGGTGAACTGTTATGTAGTAAAAGATACGATTCAAATGCTCTAAAATTACGTTATTTGAACTCCCCAAAGCACAAACAGATTGTTTTGAATCGAAAAACAAACTTTCTTAGTGTTTGTAAATTTTGGTGAAATGTTATGTAGTAAAAGATACGATTCAAATGATCTAAAAATACGTTATTTGAACTCCCCAAAGCATAAACAAATTGGTTTGAATCGAAAAACAAACTTTCTTAGTGTTTGTAAATTTTGGTGAAATGTTATGTGGTAAAAGATACGATTCAAATGATCTAAAAATACGTTATTTCAACACCCCAAAGCATAAACAGATTGTTTTGAATCGAAAAACAAACTTTCTTAGTGTTTGTAAATTTTGGTGAAATGTCATGTAGTAAAAGATACGATTCAAATGGACTAAAATTACGTTATTTGAACTCCCCAAAGCATAAACAAATTGTTTTCAAACGAAAAACAAACTTTGTTAGTGTTTGTAAATTTTGGTGAAAAGTTATGTAGTAAAAGATAAGATTCAAATGATCTAAAAATACGTTATTTGAACTCCCCGAAGCACAAACAAATTGTTTTGAATCAAAAAACAAACTTTCTTAGTGTTTGTAAATTTTGGTGAAATGTTATGTAGTAAAAGATACTATTCAAATGGTCTAAAATTACGTTATTTGAACTCCTCAAAGCATAAATAGATTGTTTTGAATCGAAAAACAAACTTTCTTAGTGGGTGTAAGTTTTGGTGAAATGTTATGTAGTAAAAGATACGATTCAAATGATCTAAAAATACGTTATTTGAACTCCCCAAAGCATAAACAGATTGTCTTGAATCGAAAAACAAACATTCTTAGTGTTTGTCTAATTTGGTGAAATGTTATGTGGTAAAAGATACGATTCAAATGATCTAAAAATATGTTATTTGAACTCCCCAAAGCATAAAAAAATTATTTTGAATCGAAAAACAAACTTTCTTAGTGTTTGTAAATTTTGGTGAAATGTTGTGTAGTAAGAGATACGATTCAAATGGTCCAAAATTACGTTATTTGAACTCCCCAAAGCATAAACAAATTGTTTTGAATCGAAAACAAACTTTGTTAGTGTTTGTAAATTTTGGTGAAATGTTATGTTGTAAAAGATACGATTCAAATGATCTAAAAATACGTTATTTGAACTCCCCAAAGCATAAACAAATTGTTTTCAATCGAAAAACAAACTTTCTTAGTGTTATTAAATTTTGGTGAACTGTTATGTAGTAAAAGATACGATTCAAATGCTCTAAAATTACGTTATTTGAACTCCCCAAAGCACAAACAGATTGTTTTGAATCGAAAAACAAACTTTCTTAGTGTTTGTAAATTTTGGTGAAATGTTATGTAGTAAAAGATACGATTCAAATGATCTAAAAATACGTTATTTGAACTCCCCAAAGCATAGACAAATTGGTTTGAATCGAAAAACAAACTTTCTTAGTGTTTGTAAATTTTGGTGAAATGTTATGCGGTAAAAGATACGATTCAAATGATCTAAAAATACGTTATTTCAACACCCCAAAGCATAAACAGATTGTTTTGAATCGAAAAACAAACTTTCTTAGTGTTTGTAAATTTTGGTGAAATGTCATGTAGTAAAAGATACGATTCAAATGGACTAAAATTACGTTATTTGAACTCCCCAAAGCATAAACAAATTGTTTTCAAACGAAAAACAAACTTTGTTAGTGTTTGTAAATTTTGGTGAAAAGTTATGTAGTAAAAGATAAGATTCAAATGATCTAAAAATACGTTATTTGAACTCCCCGAAGCACAAACAAATTGTTTTGAATCAAAAAACAAACTTTCTTAGTGTTTGTAAATTTTGGTGAAATGTTATGTAGTAAAAGATACGATTCAAATGGTCTAAAATTACGTTATTTGAACTCCTCAAAGCATAAATAGATTGTTTTGAATCGAAAAACAAACTTTCTTAGTGGGTGTAAGTTTTGGTGAAATGTTATGTAGTAAAAGATACGATTCAAATGATCTAAAAATACGTTATTTGAACTCCCCAAAGCATAAACAGATTGTCTTGAATCGAAAAACAAACATTCTTAGTGTTTGTCTAATTTGGTGAAATGTTATGTGGTAAAAGATACGATTCAAATGATCTAAAAATATGTTATTTGAACTCCCCAAAGCATAAAAAAATTATTTTGAATCGAAAAACAAACTTTCTTAGTGTTTGTAAATTTTGGTGAAATGTTGTGTAGTAAGAGATACGATTCAAATGGTCCAAAATTACGTTATTTGAACTCCCCAAAGCATAAACAAATTGTTTTGAATCGAAAACAAACTTTGTTAGTGTTTGTAAATTTTGGTGAAATGTTATGTTGTAAAAGATACGATTCAAATGATCTAAAAATACGTTATTTGAACTCCCCAAAGCATAAACATATTATTTTGAATCGAAAAACAAACTTTCTTAGTGTTTGTCTATTTTGGTGAAATGTCATGTGGTAAAAGATACGATTCAAATGATCTAAAAATACGTTATTTGAACTCCCCAAAGCATAAACAGATTGTTTTGAATCGAAAAACAAACTTTCTTATTGTTTGTAAATTTTGGTAAAATGTTATGTAGTAAAAGATACGATTCAAATGGTCTAAAATTATGTTATTTGAACTCCCAAAAGCATAAATAGATTGTTTTGAAACGAAAAACAAACTTTCTTAGTGTTTGTTAATTTTGGTGAAATGTTATGTAGTAAAAGATACGGTTCAAATGATCTAAAAATACGTTATTTGAACTCCCCAGAGCATAAACATATTGTTTTGAATCGAAAAACAAACTTTCTTAGTGTTTGTAAATTTTGGTGAAATGTCATGTACTAAAAGATACGATTCAAATGGACTAAAATTACGTTATTTGAACTCCCCAAAGCATAAACAGTTTGTTTTCAAACGAAAAACAAACTTTGTTAGTGTTTGTAAATTTTGGTGAAAAGTTATGTAGTAAAAGATAAGATTCAAATGATCTAAAAATACGTTATTTGAACTCCCCGAAGCACAAACAAATTGTTTTGAATCTAAAAACAAACTTTCTTAGTGTTTGTAAATTTTGGTGAAATGTTATGTAGTAAAAGATACGATTCAAATGGTCTAAAATTACGTTATTTGAACTCCCCAAAGCACAAACAGATTGTTTTGAATCGAAAAAAAAACTTTCTCAGTGTTTGTAAATTTTGGTTAAATGTTATGTAGTAAAAGATACGATTCGAATGGTCTAAAATTACGTTATTTGAACTCCCCAAAGCATAAACAGATTGTTTTGAAACGAAAAGCAAACTTTCTTAGTGATTGTAAACTTTGGTGAAAAGTTATGTAGTAAAAGATACGATTCAAATGATCTAAAAATATGTTGTTAGAACTCCCCAAAGCATAAAAACATTGGTTTGAATCGAAAAACAAACTATCTTAGTGTATGTAAATTTTGGTGAAATGTTAGGTAGTAAAAGATACGATTCAAATGATCTAAAAATACGTTATTTGAACTCCCCAAAGCATAAACTGATTGTCTTGAATCGAAAAACAAACTTTCTTAGTGTTTGTCAAATTTGGTGAAATATTATGTGGTAAAAGATACGATTCAAATGATCTAAAAATATGTTATTTGAACTCCCCAAAGCATAAAAACATTATTTTGAATCGAAAAACAAACTTTCTTAGTGTTTGTAAATATTGGTGAAATGTTGTGTAGTAAGAGATACGATTCAAATGGTCCAAAATTACGTTATTTGAACTCCCCAAAGCATAAACAAATTGTTTTGAATCGAAAAACAAACTTTCTTCGTGTTTGTAAATTTTGGTGAAATGTTATGTAGTAAAAGATACGATTCAAATGATCTAAAAATACGTTATTTGAACTCCCCGAAGCACAAACAAATTGTTTTGAATCAAAAAATAAACTTTCTTAGTGTTTGTAAATTTTGGTGAAATGTTATGTAGTAAAAGATACGATTCAAATGGTCTAAAATTACGTTATTTGAACTCCCCAAAGCATAAATAGATTGTTTTGAATCGAAAAACAAACTTTCTTAGTGGGTGTAAATTTTGGTGAAATGTTATGTAGTAAAAGATACGATTCAAATGATCTAAAAATATGTTATTTGAACTCCCCAAAGCATAAACAGATTGTCTTGAATCGAAAAACAAACATTCTTAGTGTTTGTCTAATTTGGTGAAATGTTATGTGGTAAAAGATACGATTCAAATGATCTAAAAATATGTTATTTGAACTCCCCAAAGCATAAAAAAATTATTTTGAATCGAAAAACAAACTTTCTTAGTGTTTGTAAATTTTGGTGAAATGTTGTGTAGTAAGAGATACGATTCAAATGGTCCAAAATTACGTTATTTGAACTCCCCAAAGCATAAACAAATTGTTTTGAATCGAAAACAAACTTTCTTAGTGTTTGTCTAATTTGGTGAAATGTCATGTGGTAAAAGATACGATTCAAATGATCTAAAAATACGTTATATGAACTCCCCAAAGCATAAACAGATTGTTTTGAATCGAAAAACAAACTTTCTTATTGTTTGTAAATTTTGGTAAAATGTTATGTAGTAAAAGATACGATTCAAATGGTCTAAAATTATGTTATTTGAACTCCCAAAAGCATAAATAGATTGTTTTGAAACGAAAAACAAACTTTCTTAGTGTTTGTTAATTTTGGTGAAATGTTATGTAGTAAAAGATACGGTTCAAATGATCTAAAAATACGTTATTTGAACTCCCCAGAGCATAAACATATTGTTTTGAATCGAAAAACAAACTTTCTTAGTGTTTGTAAATTTTGGTGAAATGTCATGTACTAAAAGATACGATTCAAATGGACTAAAATTACGTTATTTGAACTCCCCAAAGCATAAACAGTTTGTTTTCAAACGAAAAACAAACTTTGTTAGTGTTTGTAAATTTTGGTGAAAAGTTATGTAGTAAAAGATAAGATTCAAATGATCTAAAAATACGTTATTTGAACTCCCCGAAGCACAAACAAATTGTTTTGAATCTAAAAACAAACTTTCTTAGTGTTTGTAAATTTTGGTGAAATGTTATGTAGTAAAAGATACGATTCAAATGATCTAAAATTACGTTATTTGAACTCCCCAAAGCACAAACAGATTGTTTTGAATCGAAAAAAAAACTTTCTCAGTGTTTGTAAATTTTGGTTAAATGTTATGTAGTAAAAGATACGATTCGAATGGTCTAAAATTACGTTATTTGAACTCCCCAAAGCATAAACAGATTGTTTTGAAACGAAAAGCAAACTTTCTTAGTGATTGTAAACTTTGGTGAAAAGTTATGTAGTAAAAGATACGATTCAAATGATCTAAAAATATGTTGTTAGAACTCCCCAAAGCATAAAAAAATTGGTTTGAATCGAAAAACAAACTATCTTAGTGTATGTAAATTTTGGTGAAATGTTAGGTAGTAAAAGATACGATTCAAATGATCTAAAAATACGTTATTTGAACTACCCAAAGCATAAACAGATTGTTTTGAATCAAAAAACAAACTTTCTTAGTGTTTGTAAGTTTTGGTGAAATGTTATGTAGTAAAAGATACGATTCAAATGATCTAAAAATACGTTATTTGAACTCCCCAAAGCATAAACTGATTGTCTTGAATCGAAAAACAAACTTTCTTAGTGTGTGTCAAATTTGGTGAAATGTTATGTGGTAAAAGATACGATTCAAATAATCTAAAAATATGTTATTTGAACTCCCCAAAGCATAAAAAAATTATTTTGAATCGAAAAACAAACTTTCTTAGTGTTTGTAAATATTGGTGAAATGTTGTGTAGTAAGAGATACGATTCAAATGGTCCAAAATTACGTTATTTGAACTCCCCAAAGCATAAACAAATTGTTTTGAATCGAAAAACAAACTTTCTTCGTGTTTGTAAATTTTGGTGAAATGTTATGTAGTAAAAGATACGATTCAAATGATCTAAAAATACGTTATTTGAACTCCCCGAAGCACAAACAAATTGTTTTGAATCAAAAAATAAACTTTCTTAGTGTTTGTAAATTTTGGTGAAATGTTATGTAGTAAAAGATACGATTCAAATGGTCTAAAATTACGTTATTTGAACTCCCCAAAGCATAAATAGATTGTTTTGAATCGAAAAACAAACTTTCTTAGTGGGTGTAAGTTTTGGTGAAATGTTATGTAGTAAAAGATACGATTCAAATGATCTAAAAATACGTTATTTGAACTCCCCAAAGCATAAACAGATTGTCTTGAATCGAAAAACAAACATTCTTAGTGTTTGTCTAATTTGGTGAAATGTTATGTGGTAAAAGATACGATTCAAATGATCTAAAAATATGTTATTTGAACTCCCCAAAGCATAAAAAAATTATTTTGAATCGAAAAACAAACTTTCTTAGTGTTTGTAAATTTTGGTGAAATGTTGTGTAGTAAGAGATACGATTCAAATGGTCCAAAATTACGTTATTTGAACTCCCCAAAGCACAAACAGATTGTTTTGAATCGAAAAAAAAACTTTCTCAGTGTTTGTAAATTTTGGTTAAATGTTATGTAGTAAAAGATACGATTCGAATGGTCTAAAATTACGTTATTTGAACTCCCCAAAGCATAAACAGATTGTTTTGAAACGAAAAGCAAACTTTCTTAGTGATTGTAAACTTTGGTGAAAAGTTATGTAGTAAAAGATACGATTCAAATGATCTAAAAATATGTTGTTAGAACTCCCCAAAGCATAAAAAAATTGGTTTGAATCGAAAAACAAACTATCTTAGTGTATGTAAATTTTGGTGAAATGTTAGGTAGTAAAAGATACGATTCAAATGATCTAAAAATACGTTATTTGAACTACCCAAAGCATAAACAGATTGTTTTGAATCAAAAAACAAACTTTCTTAGTGTTTGTAAGTTTTGGTGAAATGTTATGTAGTAAAAGATACGATTCAAATGATCTAAAAATACGTTATTTGAACTCCCCAAAGCATAAACTGATTGTCTTGAATCGAAAAACAAACTTTCTTAGTGTGTGTCAAATTTGGTGAAATGTTATGTGGTAAAAGATACGATTCAAATAATCTAAAAATATGTTATTTGAACTCCCCAAAGCATAAAAAAATTATTTTGAATCGAAAAACAAACTTTCTTAGTGTTTGTAAATATTGGTGAAATGTTGTGTAGTAAGAGATACGATTCAAATGGTCCAAAATTACGTTATTTGAACTCCCCAAAGCATAAACAAATTGTTTTGAATCGAAAAACAAACTTTCTTCGTGTTTGTAAATTTTGGTGAAATGTTATGTAGTAAAAGATACGATTCAAATGATCTAAAAATACGTTATTTGAACTCCCCGAAGCACAAACAAATTGTTTTGAATCAAAAAATAAACTTTCTTAGTGTTTGTAAATTTTGGTGAAATGTTATGTAGTAAAAGATACGATTCAAATGGTCTAAAATTACGTTATTTGAACTCCCCAAAGCATAAATAGATTGTTTTGAATCGAAAAACAAACTTTCTTAGTGGGTGTAAGTTTTGGTGAAATGTTATGTAGTAAAAGATACGATTCAAATGATCTAAAAATACGTTATTTGAACTCCCCAAAGCATAAACAGATTGTCTTGAATCGAAAAACAAACATTCTTAGTGTTTGTCTAATTTGGTGAAATGTTATGTGGTAAAAGATACGATTCAAATGATCTAAAAATATGTTATTTGAACTCCCCAAAGCATAAAAAAATTATTTTGAATCGAAAAACAAACTTTCTTAGTGTTTGTAAATTTTGGTGAAATGTTGTGTAGTAAGAGATACGATTCAAATGGTCCAAAATTACGTTATTTGAACTCCCCAAAGCATAAACAAATTGTTTTGAATCGAAAACAAACTTTCTTAGTGTTTGTAAATTTTGGTGAAATGTTATGTTCTAAAAGATACGATTCAAATGATCTAAAAATAGGTTATTTGAACTCCCCAAAGCATAAACATATTATTTTGAATTGAAAAACAAACTTTCTTAGTGTTTGTCTAATTTGGTGAAATGTCATGTGGTAAAAGATACGATTCAAATGGTCTAAAATTACGTTATTTGAACTCCCAAAAGCATAAATAGATTGTTTTGAAACGAAAAACAAACTTTCTTAGTGTTTGTTAATTTTGGTGAAAAGTTATGTATTAAAAGATACGATTCAAATGATCTAAAAATATGTTCTTAGAACTCTCCAAAGCATAAACAAATTGTTTTGAATCGAAACACAAACTTTCTTAGTGTTTGTAGATTTTGGTTAAATGTTATGTAGTAAAAGATACAATTCAAATGATCTAAAAATATGTTCTTAGAACTCCCCAAAGCACAAACAAATTGTTTTGAATCAAATAACAAACTTTTTTAGTGTTTGTAAATTTTGGTGAAATGTTATGTAGTAAAAGATACGGTTCAAATGATCTAAAAATACGTTATTTGAACTCCCCAGTGCATAAACAGATTGTTTTGAATCGAAAAACAAACTTTCTTAGTGTTTGTAAATTTTGGTGAAATGTCATGTAGTAAAAGATACGATTCAAATGGACTAAAATTACGTTATTTGAACTCCCCAAAGCATACACAGATTGTTTTCAAATGAAAAACAAACTTTGTTAGTGTTTGTAAATTTTGGTGAAAAGTTATGTAGTAAAAGATAAGATTCAAATGATCTAAAAATATGTTATTTGAACTCCCCGAAGCACAAACAAATTGTTTTGAATCAAAAAACAATCTTTCTTAGTGTTTGTAAATTTTGGTGAAATGTTATGTAGTAAAAGATACGATTCAAATGGTCTAAAATTACGTTATTTGAACTCCCCAAAGCACAAACAGATTGTTTTGAATCGAAAAACAAACTTTCTTAGTGTTTGTAAATTTTGGTTAAATGTTATGTAGTAAAAGATACGATTCGAATGGTCTAAAATTACGTTATTTGAACTCCCCAAAGCATAAACAGATTGTTTTGAAACGAAAAGCAAACTTTCTTTGTGATTGTAAATTTTGGTGAAAAGTTATGTAGTAAAAGATACGATTCAAATGATCTAAAAATATGTTGTTAGAACTCCCCAAAGCATAAACAAATTGGCTTGAATCGAAAAACAAACTATCTTAGTGTATGTAAATTTTGGTGAAATGTTAGGTAGTAAAAGATACGATTCAAATGATTTAAAAATACGTTATTTGAACTCCCCAAAGCATAAACAGATTGTTTTGTATTGAAAAACAAACTTTCTTAGTGGGTGTAAGTTTTGGTGAAATGTTATGTAGTAAAAGATACGATTCAAATGATCTAAAAATACGTTATTTGAACTCCCCAAAGCATAAACAGATTGTCTTGAATCGAAAAACAAACATTCTTAGTGTTTGTCAAATTTGGTGAAATGTTATGTGGTAAAAGATACGATTCAAATGATCTAAAAATATGTTATTTGAACTCCCCAAAGCATAAAAAAATTATTTTGAATCGAAAAACAAACTTTCTTAGTGTTTGTAAATTTTGGTGAAATGTTGTGTAGTAAGAGATACGATTCAAATGGTCCAAAATTACGTTATTTGAACTCCCCAAAGCATAAACAAATTGTTTCGAATCGAAAAACAAACTTTCTTAGTGTTTGTAAATTTTGGTGAAATGTTATGTTGTAAAAGATACGATTCAAATGATCTAAAAATACGTTATTTGAACTCCCCAAAGCATAAACATATTATTTTGAATCGAAAAACAAACTATCTTAGTGTTTGTAAATTTTGGTGAAATGTTAGGTAGTAAAAGATACGATTCAAATGATCTAAAAATACGTTATTTGAACTACCCAAAGCATAAACAGCTCGTTTTGAATCGAAAAACAAACTTTCTTAGTGTTTGTAAGTTTTGGTGAAATGTTATGTAGTAAAAGATACGATTCAAATGATCTAAAAATACGTTATTGGAACTCCCCAAAGCATAAACAGATTGTCTTGAATCGAAAAACAAACTTTCTTAGTGTTTGTCAAATTTGGGGAAATGTTATGTGGTAAAAGATACGATTCAAATGATCTAAAAATATGTTATTTGAACTCCCCAAAGCATAAAAAAATTATTTTGAATCGAAAAATAAACTTTCTTAGTGTTTGTAAATTTTAGTGAAATGTTGTGTAGTAAGAGATACGATTCAAATGGTCCAAAATTACGTTATTTGAACTCCCCAAAGCATAATCAAATTATTTTGAATCGAAAAACAAACTTTCTTAGTGTTTGTAAATTTTGGTGAAATGTTATGTTGTAAAAGATACGATTCAAATGATCTAAAAATACGTTATTTGAACTCCCCAAAGCATAAACATATTATTTTGAATCGAAAAACAAACTTTCTTAGTGTTTGTCTAATTTGGTGAAATGTCATGTGGTAAAAGATACGATTCAAATGATCTAAAAATACGTTATTTGAACTCCCCAAAGCATAAACAGATTGTTTTGAATCGAAAAACAAAATTTCTTAGTGTTTGTAAATTTTGGTGAAATGTTATGTAGTAAAAGATACGATTCAAATGGTCTAAAATTACGTTATTTGAACTCCCAAAAGCATAAATAGATTGTTTTGAAACGAAAAACAAACTTTCTTAGTGTTTGTTAATTTTGGTGAAAAGTTATGTATTAAAAGATACAATTCAAATGATCTAAAAATATGTTCTTAGAACTCCCCAAAGCACAAACAAATTGTTTTGAATCTAATAACAAACTTTTTTAGTGTTTGTAAATTTTGGTGAAATGTTATGTAGTAAAAGATACGGTTCAAATGATCTAAAAATACGTTATTTGAACTCCCCAGAGCATAAACATATTGTTTTGAATCGAAAAACAAACTTTCTTAGTGTTTGTAAATTTTGGTGAAATGTCATGTACTAAAAGATACGATTCAAATGGACTAAAATTACGTTATTTGAACTCCCCAAAGCATAAACAGATTGTTTTCAAACGAAAAACAAACTTTGTTAGTGTTTGTAAATTTTGGTGAAAAGTTATGTAGTAAAAGAAAAGATTCAAATGATCTAAAAATACGTTATTTGAACTCCCCGAAGCACAAACAATTTGTTTTGAATCAAAAAACAAACTTTCTTAGTGTTTGTAATTTTTGGTGAAATGTTATGTAGTAAAAGATATGATTCAAATGGTCTAAAATTACGTTATTTGAACTCCCCAAAGCACAAACAGATTGTTTTGAATCGAAAAAAAAACTTTCTTAGTGTTTGTAAATTTTGGTTAAATGTTATGTAGTAAAAAATACGATTCGAATGGTCTAAAATTACGCTATTTGAACTCCCCAATGCATAAACAGATTGTTTTGAAACGAAAAGCAAACTTTCTTAGTGATTGTAAACTTTGGTGAAAAGTTATGTAGTAAAAGATACGATTCAAATGATCTAAAAATATGTTGTTAGAACTCCCCAAAGCACAAACAGATTGTTTTGAATCGAAAAACAAACTTTCTTAGTGTTTGTAAATTTTGGTGAAATGTTATGTAGTAAAAGATACGATTCAAATGATCTAAAAATACGTTATTTAAACACCCCACAGCATAAACAGATTGTTTTGAATCGAAAAACAAACTTTCTTAGTGTTTGTAAATTTTGGTGAAATGTCATGTAGTAAAAGATACGATTCAAATGGACTAAAATTACGTTATTTGAATTCCCCAAAGCATAAACAGATTGTTTTCAAACGAAAAACAAACTTTGTTAGTGTTTGTAAATTTTGGTGAAAAGTTATGTAGTAAAAGATAAGATTCAAATGATCTAAAAATATGTTATTTGAACTCCCCGAAGCACAAACAAATTGTTTTGAATCGAAAAACAAACTTTCTTAGTGTTTGTAAATTTTGGTGAAATGTCATGTAGTAAAAGATACGATTCAAATGGACTAAAATTACGTTATTTGAACTCCCCAAAGCATAAACAGATTGTTTTCAAACGAAAAACAAACTTTGTTAGTGTTTGTAAATTTTGGTGAAAAGTTATGTAGTAAAAGATAAGATTCAAATGATCTAAAAATGTGTTATTTGAACTCCCCGAAGCACAAACAAATTGTTTTGAATCAAAAAACAAACTTTCTTCGTGTTTGTAAATTTTGGTGAAATGTTATGTAGTAAAAGATACAATTCAAATGGTCTAAAATTACGTTATTTGAACTCCCCAAAGCACAAACAGATTGTTTTGAATCGAAAAACAAACTTTCTTAGTGTTTGTAAATTTTGGTTAAATGTTATGTAGTAAAAGATACGATTCGAATGGTCTAAAATTACGTTATTTGAACTCCCCAAAGCATAAACAGATTGTTTTGAAACGAAAAGCAAACTTTCTTAGTGATTGTAAACTTTGGTGAAAAGTTATGTTGTAAAAGATACGATTCAAATGATCTAAAAATATGTTGTTAGAACTCCCCAAAGCATAAAAAAATTGGTTTGAATCGAAAAACAAACTATCTTAGTGTATGTAAATTTTGGTGAAATGTTAGGTAGTAAAAGATACGATTCAAATGATCTAAAAATACGTTATTTGAACTCCCCAAAGCATAAACAGATTGTTTTGAATCGAAAAAAAAACTTTCTTAGTGTTTGTAAGTTTTGGTGAAATGTCATGTAGTAAAAGATACGATTCAAATGATCTAAAAATACGTTATTTGAACTCCCCAAAGCATAAACTGATTGTCTTGAATCGAAAAACAAACTTTCTTAGTGTTTGTCAAATTTGGTGAAATGTTATGTGGTAAAAGATACGATTCAAATGATTTAAAAATATGTTATTTGAACTCCCCAAAGCATAAAAAAATTATTTTGAATCGAAAAACAAACTTTCTTAGTGTTTGTAAATATTGGTGAAATGTTGTGTAGTAAGAGATACGATTCAAATGGTCCAAAATTACGTTATTTGAACTCCCCAAAGCATAAACAAATTGTTTTGAATCGAAAAACAAACTTTCTTAGTGTTTGTAAATTTTGGTGAAATGTTATGTAGTAAAAGATACGATTCAAATGATCTAAAAATACGTTATTTGAACTCCCCAAAGCATAAACAAATTGTTTTCAATCGAAAAACAAACTTTCTTAGTGTTATTAAATTTTGATGAACTGTTATGTAGTAAAAGATACGATTCAAATGCTCTAAAATTACGTTATTTGAACTCCCCAAAGCACAAACAGATTGTTTTGAATCGAAAAACAAACTTTCTTAGTGTTTGTAAATTTTGGTGAAATGTTATGTAGTAAAATATACGATTCAAATGATCTAAAAATACGTTATTTCAACACCCCACAGCATAAACAGATTGTTTTGAATCGAAAAACAAACTTTCTTAGTGTTTGTAAATTTTGGTGAAATGTCATGTAGTAAAAGATACGATTCAAATGGACTAAAATTACGTTATTTGAACTCCCCAAAGCATAAACAGATTGTTTTCAAACGAAAAACAAACTTTGTTAGTGTTTGTAAATTTTGGTGAAAAGTTATGTAGTAAAAGATAAGATTCAAATGATCTAAAAATATGTTATTTGAACTCCTCGAAGCACAAACAAATTGTTTTGAATCAAAAAACAAACTTTCTTCGTGTTTGTAAATTTTGGTGAAATGTTATGTAGTAAAAGATACGATTCAAATGGTCTAAAATTACGTTATTTGAACTCCCCAAAGCACAAACAGATTGTTTTGAATCGAAAAACAAACTTTCTTAGTGTTTGTAAATTTTGGTTAAATGTTATGTAGTAAAAGATACGATTCGAATGGTCTAAAATTACGTTATTTGAACTCCCCAAAACATAAACAGATTGTTTTGAAACGAAAAGCAAACTTTCTTAGTGATTGTAAATTTTGGTGAAAAGTTATGTAGTAAAAGATACGATTCAAATGATCTAAAAATATGTTGTTAGAACTCCCCAAAGCATAAACAAATTGGCTTGAATCGAAAAACAAACTATCTTAGTGTATGTAAATTTTGGTGAAATGTTAGGTAGTAAAAGATACGATTCAAATGATTTAAAAATACGTTATTTGAACTCCCCAAAGCATAAACAGATTGTTTTGAATTGAAAAACAAACTTTCTTAGTGGGTGTAAGTTTTGGTGAAATGTTATGTAGTAAAAGATACGATTCAAATGATCTAAAAATACGTTATTTGAACTCCCCAAAGCATAAACAGATTGTCTTGAATCGAAAAACAAACATTCTTAGTGTTTGTCTAATTTGGTGAAATGTCATGTGGTAAAAGATACGATTCAAATGATCTAAAAATACGTTATTTGAACTCCCCACAGCATAAACAGATTGTTTTGAATCGAAAAACAAATTTTCTTAGTGTTTGTAAATTTTGGTGAAATGTTATGTAGTAAAAGATACGATTCAAATGGTCTAAAATTACGTTATTTGAACTCCCAAAAGCATAAATAGATTGTTTTGAAACGAAAAACAAACTTTCTTAGTGTTTGTTAATTTTGGTGAAAAGTTATGTATTAAAAGATACAATTCAAATGATCTAAAAATATGTTCTTAGAACTCCCCAAAGCACAAACAAATTGTTTTGAATCTAATAACAAACTTTTTTAGTGTTTGTAAATTTTGGTGAAATGTTATGTAGTAAAAGATACGGTTCAAATGATCTAAAAATACGTTATTTGAACTCCCCAGAGCATAAACATATTGTTTTGAATCGAAAAACAAACTTTCTTAGTGTTTGTAAATATTGGTGGAATGTTGTGTAGTAAGAGATACGATTCAAATGGTCCAAAATTACGTTATTTGAACTCCCCAAAGCATAAACAAATTGTTTTGAATCGAAAAACAAACTTTCTTAGTGTTTGTAAATTTTGGTGAAATGTTATGTAGTAAAAGATACGATTCAAATGATCTAAAAATACGTTATTTGAACTCCCCAAAGCATAAACAAATTGTTTTCAATCGAAAAACAAACTTTCTTAGTGTTATTAAATTTTGATGAACTGTTATGTAGTAAAAGATACGATTCAAATGCTCTAAAATTACATTATTTGAACTCCCCAAAGCACAAACAGATTGTTTTGAATCGAAAAACAAACTTTCTTAGTGTTTGTAAATTTTGGTGAAATGTTATGTAGTAAAAGATACGATTCAAATGATCTAAAAATACGTTATTTCAACACCCCACAGCATAAACATATTGTTTTGAATCGAAAAACAAACTTTCTTAGTGTTTGTAAATTTTGGTGAAATGTCATGTAGTAAAAGATACGATTCAAATGGACTAAAATTACGTTATTTGAACTCCCCAAAGCATAAACAGATTGTTTTCAAACGAAAAACAAACTTTGTTAGTGTTTGTAAATTTTGGTGAAAAGTTATGTAGTAAAAGATAAGATTCAAATGATCTAAAAATATGTTATTTGAACTCCCCGAAGCACAAACAAATTGTTTTGAATCAAAAAACAAACTTTCTTCGTGTTTGTAAATTTTGGTGAAATGTTATGTAGTAAAAGATACGATTCAAATGGTCTAAAATTACGTTATTTGAACTCCCCAAAGCACAAACAGATTGTTTTGAATCGAAAAACAAACTTTCTTAGTGTTTGTAAATTTTGGTTAAATGTTATGTAGTAAAAGATACGATTCGAATGGTCTAAAATTACGTTATTTGAACTCCCCAAAGCATAAACAGATTGTTTTGAAACGAAAAGCAAACTTTCTTAGTGATTGTAAACTTTGGTGAAAAGTTATGTAGTAAAAGATACGATTCAAATGATCTAAAAATATGTTGTTAGAACTCCCCAAAGCATAAAAAAATTAGTTTGAATCGAAAAACAAACTATCTTAGTGTATGTAAATTTTGGTGAAATGTTAGGTAGTAAAAGATACGATTCAAATGATCTAAAAATACGTTATTTGAACTCCCCAAAGCATAAACATATTGTTTTGAATCGAAAAACAAACTTTCTTAGTGTTTGTAAGTTTTGGTGAAATGTTATGTAGTAAAAGATACGATTCAAATGATCTAAAAATACGTTATATGAACTCCCCAAAGCATAAACAGATTGTCTTGAATCGAAAAACAAACATTCTTAGTGTTTGTCTAATTTGGTGAAATGTCATGTGGTAAAGGATACGATTCAAATGATCTAAAAATACGTTATTTGAACTCCCCAAAGCATAAACAGATTGTTTTGAATCGAAAAACAAAATTTCTTAGTGTTTGTAAATTTTGGTGAAATGTTATGTAGTAAAAGATACGATTCAAATGGTCTAAAATTACGTTATTTGAACTCCCAAAAGCATAAATAGATTGTTTTGAAACGAAAAACAAACTTTCTTAGTGTTTGTTAATTTTGGTGAAAAGTTATGTATTAAAAGATACAATTCAAGTGATCTAAAAATATGTTCTTAGAACTCCCCAAAGAACAAACAAATTGTTTTGAATCTAATAACAAACTTTTTTAGTGTTTGTAAATTTTGGTGAAATGTTTTGTAGTAAAAGATACGGTTCAAATGATCTAAAAATACGTTATTTGAACTTCCCAGAGCATAAACATATTGTTTTGAATCGAAAAACAAACTTTCTTAGTGTTTGTAAATATTGGTGGAATGTTGTGTAGTAAGAGATACGATTCAAATGGTCCAAAATTACGTTATTTGAACTCCCCAAAGCATAAACAAATTCTTTTGAATCGAAAAACAAACTTTCTTAGTGTTTGTAAATTTTGGTGAAATGTTATGTAGTAAAAGATACGATTCAAATGATCTAAAAATACGTTATTTGAACTCCCCAAAGCATAAACAAATTGTTTTCAATCGAAAAACAAACTTTCTTAGTGTTATTAAATTTTGATGAACTGTTATGTAGTAAAAGATACGATTCAAATGCTCTAAAATTACGTTATTTGAACTCCCCAAAGCACAAACAGATTGTTTTGAATCGAAAAACAAACTTTCTTAGTGTTTGTAAATTTTGGTGAAATGTTATGTAGTAAAAGATACGATTCAAATGATCTAAAAATACGTTATTTCAACACCCCACAGCATAAACAGATTGTTTTGAATCGAAAAACAAACTTTCTTAGTGTTTGTAAATTTTGGTGAAATGTCATGTAGTAAAAGATACGATTCAAATGGACTAAAATTACGTTATTTGAACTCCCCAAAGCATAAACAGATTGTTTTCAAACGAAAAACAAACTTTGTTAGTGTTTGTAAATTTTGGTGAAAAGTTATGTAGTAAAAGATAAGATTCAAATGATCTAAAAATATGTTATTTGAACTCCCCGAAGCACAAACAAATTGTTTTGAATCAAAAAACAAACTTTCTTCGTGTTTGTAAATTTTGGTGAAATGTTATGTAGTAAAAGATACGATTCAAATGGTCTAAAATTACGTTATTTGAACTCCCCAAAGCACAAACAGATTGTTTTGAATCGAAAAACAAACTTTCTTAGTGTTTGTAAATTTTGGTTAAATGTTATGTTGTAAAAGATACGATTCGAATGGTCAAAAATTACGTTATTTGAACTCCCCAAAGCATAAACAGATTGTTTTGAAACGAAAAGCAAACTTTCTTAGTGATTGTAAACTTTGGTGAAAAGTTATGTAGTAAAAGATACGATTCAAATGATCTAAAAATATGTTGTTAGAACTCCCCAAAGCATAAAAAAATTGGTTTGAATCGAAAAACAAACTATCTTAGTGTATGTAAATTTTGGTGAAATGTTAGGTAGTAAAAGATACGATTCAAATGATCTAAAAATACGTTATTTGAACTCCCCAAAGCATAAACAGATTGTTTTGAATCGAAAAACAAACTTTCTTAGTGTTTGTAAGTTTTGGTGAAATGTTATGTAGTAAAAGATACGATTCAAATGGTCTAAAATTACGTTATTTGAACTCCCAAAAGCATAAATAGATTGTTTTGAAACGAAAAACAAACTTTCTTAGTGTTTGTTAATTTTGGTGAAATGTTATGTAGTAAAAAATACGATTCAAATGATCTAAAAATACGTTATTTGAACTCCCCAAAGCATAAACAGATTGTTTTGAATCGAAAAACAAACTTTCTTATTGTTTGTAAATTTTGGTAAAATGTTATGTAGTAAAAGATACGATTCAAATGGTCTAAAATTACGTTATTTGAACTCCCAAAAGCATAAATAGATTGTTTTGAAACGAAAACAAACTTTCTTAGTGTTTGTAAATTTTGGTGAAATGTTATGTAGTAAAAGATACGATTCAAATGATCTAAAAATACGTTATTTGAACTCCCCAAAGCATAAACATATTGTTTTCATTCGAAAAACAAACTTTCTTAGTGTTATTAAATTTTGATGAACTGTTATGTAGTAAAAGATACGATTCAAATGCTCTAAAATTACGTTATTTGAACTCCCCAAAGCACAAACAGATTGTTTTGAATCGAAAAACAAACTTTCTTAGTGTTTGTAAATTTTGGTGAAATGTTATGTAGTAAAAGATACGATTCGAATGGTCTAAAATTACGTTATTTGAACTCCCCAAAACATAAACAGATTGTTTTGAAACGAAAAGCAAACTTTCTTAGTGATTGTAAATTTTGGTGAAAAGTTATGTAGTAAAAGATACGATTCAAATGATCTAAAAATATGTTGTTAGAACTCCCCAAAGCATAAACAAATTGGCTTGAATCGAAAAACAAACTATCTTAGTGTATGTAAATTTTGGTGAAATGTTAGGTAGTAAAAGATACGATTCAAATGATTTAAAAATACGTTATTTGAACTCCCCAAAGCATAAACAGATTGTTTTGAATTGAAAAACAAACTTTCTTAGTGGGTGTAAGTTTTGGTGAAATGTTATGTAGTAAAAGATACGATTCAAATGATCTAAAAATACGTTATTTGAACTCCCCAAAGCATAAACAGATTGTCTTGAATCGAAAAACAAACATTCTTAGTGTTTGTCAAATTTGGTGAAATGTTATGTGGTAAAAGATACGATTCAAATGATCTAAAAATATGTTATTTGAACTCCCCAAAGCATAAAAAAATTATTTTGAATCGAAAAACAAACTTTCTTAGTGTTTGTAAATTTTGGTGAAATGTTGTGTAGTAAGAGATACGATTCAAATGGTCCAAAATTACGTTATTTGAACTCCCCAAAGCATAAACAAATTGTTTTGAATCGAAAAACAAACTTTCTTAGTGTTTGTAAATTTTGGTGAAATGTTATGTTGTAAAAGATACGATTCAAATGATCTAAAAATACGTTATTTGAACTCCCCAAAGCATAAACATATTATTTTGAATCGAAAAACAAACTATCTTAGTGTTTGTAAATTTTGGTGAAATGTTAGGTAGTAAAAGATACGATTCAAATGATCTAAAAATACGTTATTTGAACTACCCAAAGCATAAACAGCTCGTTTTGAATCGAAAAACAAACTTTCTTAGTGTTTGTAAGTTTTGGTGAAATGTTATGTAGTAAAAGATACGATTCAAATGATCTAAAAATACGTTATTGGAACTCCCCAAAGCATAAACAGATTGTCTTGAATCGAAAAACAAACTTTCTTAGTGTTTGTCAAATTTGGTGAAATGTTATATGGTAAAAGATACGATTCAAATGATCTAAAAATATGTTATTTGAACTCCCCAAAGCATAAAAAAATTATTTTGAATCGAAAAACAAACTTTCTTAGTGTTTGTAAATTTTAGTGAAATGTTGTGTAGTAAGAGATACGATTCAAATGGTCCAAAATTATGTTATTTGAACTCCCCAAAGCATAATCAAATTATTTTGAATCGAAAAACAAACTTTCTTAGTGTTTGTAAATTTTGGTGAAATGTTATGTTGTAAAAGATACGATTCAAATGATCTAAAAATACGTTATTTGAACTCCCCAAAGCATAAACATATTATTTTGAATCGAAAAACAAACTTTCTTAGTGTTTGTCTAATTTGGTGAAATGTCATGTGGTAAAAGATACGATTCAAATGATCTAAAAATACGTTATTTGAACTCCCCAAAGCATAAACAGATTGTTTTGAATCGAAAAACAAAATTTCTTAGTGTTTGTAAATTTTGGTGAAATGTTATGTAGTAAAAGATACGATTCAAATGGTCTAAAATTACGTTATTTGAACTCCCAAAAGCATAAATAGATTGTTTTGAAACGAAAAACAAACTTTTTTAGTGTTTGTTAATTTTGGTGAAAAGTTATGTATTAAAAGATACGATTCAAATGATCTAAAAATATGTTCTTAGAACTCCCTAAAGCACAAACAAATTGTTTTGAATCTAATAACAAACTTTTTTAGTGTTTGTAAATTTTGGTGAAATGTTCTGTAGTAAAAGATACGGTTCAAATGATCTAAAAATACGTTATTTGAACTCCCCAGAGCATAAACATATTGTTTTGAATCGAAAAACAAACTTTCTTAGTGTTTGTAAATTTTGGTGAAATGTCATGTACTAAAAGATACGATTCAAATGGACTAAAATTACGTTATTTGAACTCCCCAAAGCATAAACAGATTGTTTTCAAACGAAAAACAAACTTTGTTAGTGTTTGTAAATTTTGGTGAAAAGTTATGTAGTAAAAGAAAATAGTCAAATGATCTAAAAATACGTTATTTGAACTCCCCGAAGCACAAACAAATTGTTTTGAATCAAAAAACAAACTTTCTTAGTGTTTGTAAATTTTGGTGAAATGTTATGTAGTAAAAGATACGATTCAAATGGTCTAAAATTACGTTATTTGAACTCCCCAAAGCACAAACAGATTGTTTTGAATCGAAAAAAAAA
Organism: Luzula sylvatica; assembly: GCA_946800325.1. Taxonomy (NCBI): domain Eukaryota; kingdom Viridiplantae; phylum Streptophyta; class Magnoliopsida; order Poales; family Juncaceae; genus Luzula; species Luzula sylvatica. The sequence continues at coordinate 30,112,901 of OX326957.1, read as the reverse complement.
CTTTCTTAGTGTTTGTAAATTTTGGTTAAATGTTATGTAGTAAAAGATACGATTCGAATGGTCTAAAATTACGTTATTTGAACTCCCCAAAGCATAAACAGATTGTTTTGAAACGAAAAGCAAACTTTCTTAGTGATTGTAAACTTTGGTGAAAAGTTATGTTGTAAAAGATACGATTCAAATGACCTAAAAATATGTTGTTAGAACTCCCCAAAGCATCAAAAAATTGGTTTGAATCGAAAAACAAACTATCTTAGTGTATGTAAATTTTGGTGAAATGTTAGGTAGTAAAAGATACGATTCGAATGATCTAAAAATACGTTATTTGAACTCCCCAAAGCATAAACAGATTGTTTTGAATCGAAAAACAAACTTTCTTAGTGTTTGTAAGTTTTGGTGAAATGTTATGTAGTAAATGATACGATTCAAATGATCTAAAAATACGTTATTTGAACTCCCCAAAGCATAAACTGATTGTCTTGAATCGAAAAACAAACTTTCTTAGTGTTTGTCAAATTTGGTGAAATGTTATGTGGTAAAAGATACGATTCAAATGATCTAAAAATATGTTATTTGAACTCCCCAAAGCATAAAAAAATTACTTTGAATCGAAAAACAAACTTTCTTAGTGTTTGTAAATATTGGTGAAATGTTGTGTAGTAAGAGATACGATTCAAATGGTCCAAAATTACGTTATTTGAACTCCCAAAAGCATAAACAAATTGTTTTGAATCGAAAAACAAACTTTCTTAGTGTTTGTAAATTTTGGTGAAATGTTATGTAGTAAAAGATACGATTCAAATGATCTAAAATACGTTATTTGAACTCCCCAAAGCATAAACAAATTGTTTTCAATCGAAAAACAAACTTTCTTAGTGTTATTAAATTTTGATGAACTGTTATGTAGTAAAAGATACGATTCAAATGCTCTAAAATTACGTTATTTGAACTCCCCAAAGCACAAACAGATTGTTTTGAATCGAAAAACAAACTTTCTTAGTGTTTGTAAATTTTGGTGAAATGTTATGTAGTAAAAGATACGATTCAAATGATCTAAAAATACGTTATTTCAACACCCCAAAGCATAAACAGATTGTTTTGAATCGAAAAACAAACTTTCTTAGTGTTTGTAAATTTTGGTGAAATGTCATGTAGTAAAAGATACGATTCAAATGGACTAAAATTACGTTATTTGAACTCCCCAAAGCATAAACAGATTGTTTTCAAACGAAAAACAAACTTTGTTAGTGTTTGTAAATTTTGGTGAAAAGTTATGTAGTAAAAGATAAGATTCAAATGATCTAAAAATATGTTATTTGAACTCCCCGAAGCACAAACAAATTGTTTTGAATCAAAAAACAAACTTTCTTAGTGTTTGTAAATTTTGGTGAAATGTTATGTAGTAAAAGATACGATTCAAATGGTCTAAAATTACGTTATTTGAACTCCCCAAAGCACAAACAGATTGTTTTGAATCGAAAAACAAACTTTCTTAGTGTTTGTAAATTTTGGTTAAATGTTATGTAGTAAAAGATACGATTCGAATGGTCTAAAATTACGTTATTTGAACTCCCCAAAACATAAACAGATTGTTTTGAAACGAAAAGCAAACTTTCTTAGTGATTGTAAATTTTGGTGAAAAGTTATGTAGTAAAAGATACGATTCAAATGATCTAAAAATATGTTGTTAGAACTCCCCAAAGCATAAACAAATTGGCTTGAATCGAAAAACAAACTATCTTAGTGTATGTAAATTTTGGTGAAATGTTAGGTAGTAAAAGATTCGATTCAAATGATTTAAAAATACGTTATTTGAACTACCCAAAGCATAAACAGCTCGTTTTGAACTCCCCAAAGCATAAACATATTATTTTGAATCGAAAAACAAACTTTCTTAGTGTTTGTCTAATTTGGTGAAATGTCATGTGGTAAAAGATACGATTCAAATGATCTAAAAATACGTTATTTGAACTCCCAAAAGCATAAACAGATTGTTTTGAATCGAAAAACAAAATTTCTTAGTGTTTGTAAATTTTGGTGAAATGTTATGTAGTAAAAGATACGATTCAAATGGTCTAAAATTACGTTATTTGAACTACCAAAAGCATAAATAGATTGTTTTGAAACGAAAAACAAACTTTCTTAGTGTTTGTTAATTTTGGTGAAAAGTTATGTATTAAAAGATAACAATCAAATGATCTAAAAATATGTTCTTAGAACTCCCCAAAGCACAAACAAATTGTTTTGAATCTAATAACAAACTTTTTTAGTGTTTGTAAATTTTGGTGAAATGTTATGTAGTAAAAGATACGGTTCAAATTATCTAAAAATACGTTATTTGAACTCCCCAGAGCATAAACATATTGTTTTGAATCGAAAAACAAACTTTCTTAGTGTTTGTAAATTTTAGTGAAATGTCATGTACTAAAAGATACGATTCAAATGGACTAAAATTACGTTATTTGAACTCCCCAAAGCATAAACAGATTGTTTTCAAACGAAAAACAAACTTTGTTAGTGTTTGTAAATTTTGGTGAAGAGTTATGTAGTAAAAGATAAGATTCAAATGATCTAAAAATACGTTATTTGAACTCCCCGAAGCACTAACAAATTGTTTTGAATCAAAAAACAAACTTTCTTAGTGTTTGTAAATTTTGGTGAAATGTTATGTGGTAAAAGATACGATTCAAATGATCTAAAAATACGTTATTTCAACACCCCAAAGCATAAACAGATTGTTTTGAATCGAAAAACAAACTTTCTTAGTGTTTGTAAATTTTGGTGAAATGTCATGTACTAAAAGATACGATTCAAATGGACTAAAATTACGTTATTTGAACTCCCCAAAGCATAAACAGATTGTTTTCAAACGAAAAACAAACTTTGTTAGTGTTTGTAAATTTTGGTGAAAAGTTATGTAGTAAAAGATTAGATTCAAATGATCTCAAAATATGTTATTTGAACCCCCCGAAGCACAAACAAATTGTTTTGAATCAAAAAACAAACTTTCTTAGTGTTTGTAAATTTTGGTGAAATGTTATGTAGTAAAAGATACGATTCAAATGGTCTAAAATTACTTTATTTGAACTCCCCAAAGCACAAACAGATTGTTTTGAATCGAAAAACAAACTTTCTTAGTGTTTGTAAATTTTGGTTAAATGTTATGTAGTAAAAGATACGATTCGAATGGTCTAAAATTACGTTATTTGAACTCCCCAAAGCATAAACAGATTGTTTTGAAACGAAAAGCAAACTTTCTTAGTGATTGTAAATTTTGGTGAAAAGTTATGTAGTAAAAGATACGATTCAAATGATCTAAAAATATGTTGTTAGAACTCCCCAAAGCATAAAAAAATTGGTTTGAATCGAAAAAAAATATATCTTAGTGTATGTAAATTTTGGTGAAATGTTAGGTAGTAAAAGATACGATTCAAATGATTTAAAAATACGTTATTTGAACTCCCCAAAGCATAAACAGATTGTTTTGAATCGAAAAACAAACTTTCTTAGTGTTTGTAAGTTTTGGTGAAATGTTATGTAGTAAAAGATACGATTCAAATGATCTAAAAATACGTTATTTGAACTCCCCAAAGCATAAACTGATTGTCTTGAATCGAAAAACAAACTTTCTTAGTTGATAACGGGTTTTTCGTGTACGCAAATTAATGCGCCAATCGTTGAGTCCGAAAACCGAAAATCAAAGAAGTAAAGTTTAACAAAATTGTGGATAACTCAAAAGTGTATAGAGCAAGTATAATAGGATCGTCCACAGGGAGCAAGTATCGAAATTACGAATCAAACACGCAAAAGAATAAGCTCGAAAAAAGCTTTGTACAGTAAAAGAATAATTGAAGGGGGTTTGTGTGCAAGAAAGTAAACACTAGCAAGATTAAGAGAATTTAAACGGAAAATTGCCAAGAAACAATCTTTAAACCAATTCAATCCACATTTATTAATCCACGCAAAGATTTATTAAAAGAAACTACCGAATTCAAACACAAAAGATAGAAACAACCTATTCAAGACTCGAAACGCTCGATATCTTGATTCCGAAGTTTCCCCGGCGAAGTGCAAGAAACGCTCCCGTCAAATCGCCTCTTCCTCTTGTGCTAGATCCTCTCGAATTGCAAGAAACGCTCTTCAATAATCGATTGATCGGTCACGTGTCGAAATTGGATCACAAACGCTGCTACTCCAAGATCTTCACAAGGTGGAGCTCGAGTCGGAAACGCTCCGAACCTCAAGTTCCGATCTTTAGCTTCGATATAATCTTGTTTGTGCCTTGGTGGAGTTTGTGGTGGAGAGAAGGAGGAGAAAGGCTTGCCACCAAGGCAAACAGAGGAGGGGGAAGAGAACATCATTTGCCCTTGGCCTTAGGGTCTTATTTATAGGCTTGATGCTCCTCTTAATTGGCAAGGGTAATTATGGAAGTTTTAGGGCAGCAACAAATCCACCAAAGAAGGCAACCAATAAATCATTGAGAGGGCAACAAATCATTCCTTAAGAAGGAAACAATTCAATTCTAAAGAAGGCAACAATTCAGCTTTGTTGGGGCTGTGTATGGGGCTGTGGGCTGTAGATTTCGCCACTGTGGCCAGTGCAGGGCTGGCAGATTTGCCTCTGCGGCCAGGCCCACTGTTGCCCCTGTGCGGTGCAACAGTTTGGTGATTTTCTTCTTTTGTTTTTGTCTTTCCCGCCTCGATCCTTCACCGAATATATCGATGTGATATATCGTTTTGACTGTCTACGGCGTGCCGGAGGCAATGATGCTGACCAAATTCCCAAATTATTCTTCTATCTCCTGAAAATGGGCAAAGAACACATTAGTGTAGAAATATTCATGATGTTTGAAATATGTATCATAAAAGCATAGAATATAACTTCACAAGGACTAAAATCCCTAAATAAGACTCGTAAAACGTGTTCCATTTGCCTCACATCAAATACCCCCACACTTAAACCCTTGATCGTCCTCGATCAATTTGAGATTTGTAGTTAGAATCAATCTAAGGACGAATTGCACTAGATTTTATTAAATTTGTATTCGTCATTTTCAAACGCATTTCATGAACCTATTGATTCGCTCCCGTTAATCAAGTTGCTAATGTTTAAGAAAGATAATGGTCAAATAATCAAATCTTAATTGAATAAAAATCGCAATTTCAATAGAGTTTAGAATGAGCAATTAATTTCTACCGGAAAAGGTAATTAAACACTACCGTTCGAATCTTTTCACGCCACAATTCAAAAGAAACCCGATTTCCAAAGTTTTTGAGTCTTCGTTTTGCAAGAATTCCCTTTTCAACCCGTTCGATACGTTGGTACAAGGTTCATACCCGTTTTCAGTCGAATTCCCCACCCACTCCTTCATTTCGTAGAAGTCTTTAACCGAGCGCCCCACTACACCGAAATGCAATGAGGTTACATCCCGGTATTCTATTTTGACCTTCCTTCTATTTTATTATTTTATTCTTATTTTACTTTTTTTTTTTTTCGGATCGCATTTGTAGAAGGAGTTCCGCGGCACCGGAGTGCAACGAAATTACATCCCGCCTTTTTTCAAGATCCAAGAAGAAGGTGGGTACTATCGACATACTAACGGGTCCCCACGAACGGTTGATTCATTAAGTGTAAGTGGTCAAATTTTAAATTCATGCAAAACGCATTCAATCGGTAACTAAAAATATTTCAAATGGGTTTTAAATCAAAATGCGGGTTCAATTTTCGAAAAGTAGTGTGTCACGTAAACCACGAATCCATTGATTGTCGAAAACTCGTGATAATTGCGAAGTTATTGGTATGGGTTGGAATCCCAAAAGATTTCTTCAAATTCGTGACCAAAATTTCCAAAACATTTTGCAACATTCAATTTTGAGAGTAAAAATCGTATTAAAATGAAATTTTGTTTGAAAAACAACGATTTGTTTCAAATGAGGTGGAGAAAAATCTTTTTGTGCAATTTTGTCCTTAGTTGAAAACTAGACGTGCTCCGAGATTTAAGTTTCATCAATTTTCTATTTTATTCGCAGAAAAAGGAAAAAATAAAATAAATAAATTCCCAATATTTTTCGTTTTAATTTGGGCACATGCAGGTTCAAAGGTTGTGTTACCCCCCCAATACTTATGGTTTTACTTGTCCTCAAGTATATGGAATATAGAATGTAAAAATAGGGTAATGAAAAGATACAACCTTTGATGCGTGGGCGGGCCTCCCTCGCTAGCGCTCTCGTTTATTGGTCTTGAGCTCGACCATGCCGGTGTTACCCTCCTTGAAAGTGGAATGAGGAGCTCACTTGGATTGCTCTTCTTCGACCGCCTCGAATCCTTCCTTTCGAGATGTTTGAGATTGGCACATTCGAAGCTTTTGTCGAAAATTTCTCCAAGGGCATCCTCCTCTCGCTTCGAATCGATTTGTGTATAGGCCTTTGACGAAGCGGAGTGGTGAGCGGCGTGAGTGTCTCGATTATATTTGAACTTCTAGATATATCTACACAAGGAGAACTTCTTTCATTAGAAGCATCATAGTTCTTATTTGAATTTAATTTGATGATGCATGGAAAGAATTCACCTTGGAGAGTTGGAGATTTATCTTCTTGCTCGGTTTCGTCGATTCGAGTAAGTTGGACCACCATTTGGAGAGTTGAGTCTACCGACTCCTTTTCTTCTTCTTCCAAGACCGTCTCGGTGCTTTCTTCGAATCCTCCCATACTTGAACTCTCGAATTTGAATTTGTATTCATCCGTGTAGTCATCGTAAATCGGGTCTCCGATTAGCTCGAATCCTTTGGCTTTTGGGAATTCGTGTTCGCGTGGGGGAGGTTCGTCTATTGGAATGAGAGAAATAGTGGACCTTAGCTCGATGCCTTCTTCGAATCCCCCCACACTTGAACTCATGCCACTTTCAATCTCTACGATCTCTTCTTTGGAATATTTTTGGCTAAAATCTTGTATCATTGCCATCATTTCCTCCATCATTCTTTTCAATTCTTGGTATTGATCGTCGTTTTGGAACTGAAAGGGTGAATTTTGGTTTTCGATTTCGAGTTGAGATTCGTCTATGGGGTTTGGTGGAATCATTGAGAGCAATTCATCTTCTTCTTCTCTCAAATCTTGCTCTCCTAGCTCCAAACGATTAATTTCTCTATCTATGAACTCTTGGTTTGACATGGACTCGGAATATCCCATTTCGATCTTCGCTAGTCTCATCAATTCCCGAAGCGATAAGGGTCTCTCTTGATTGTCCATCTTGTACCTTGCAAAAGAAAAAATCTCACAATGGGTGAAATATGAAGTTCAAATATATAAAATTCAATTCGAATAACACTCAAGATTGTGAGTATGATTTATAATTTCAATTTAAAAACTGCTCCCCGGCAGCGGCGCCATTTTGATAACGGGTTTTTCGTGTACGCAAATTAATGCGCCAATCGTTGAGTCCGAAAACCGAAAATCAAAGAAGTAAAGTTTAACAAAATTGTGGATAACTCAAAAGTGTATAGAGCAAGTATAATAGGATCGTCCACAGGGAGCAAGTATCGAAATTACGAATCAAACACGCAAAAGAATAAGCTCGAAAAAAGCTTTGTACAGTAAAAGAATAATTGAAGGGGGTTTGTGTGCAAGAAAGTAAACACTAGCAAGATTAAGAGAATTTAAACGGAAAATTGCCAAGAAACAATCTTTAAACCAATTCAATCCACATTTATTAATCCACGCAAAGATTTATTAAAAGAAACTACCGAATTCAAACACAAAAGATAGAAACAACCTATTCAAGACTCGAAACGCTCGATATCTTGATTCCGAAGTTTCCCCGGCGAAGTGCAAGAAACGCTCCCGTCAAATCGCCTCTTCCTCTTGTGCTAGATCCTCTCGAATTGCAAGAAACGCTCTTCAATAATCGATTGATCGGACTCGTGTCGAAATTGGATCACAAACGCTGCTACTCCAAGATCTTCACAAGGTGGAGCTCGAGTCGGAAACGCTCCGAACCTCAAGTTCCGATCTTTAGCTTCGATAGAATCTTGTTTGTGCCTTGGTGGAGTTTGTGGTGGAGAGAAGGAGGAGAAAGGCTTGCCCCCAAGGCAAACAGAGGAGGGGGAAGAGAACATCATTTGCCCTTGGCCTTAGGGTCTTATTTATAGGCTTCATGCTCCTCTTAATTGGCAAGGGTAATTATGGAAGTTTTAGGGCAGCAACAAATCCACCAAAGAAGGCAACCAATAAATCATTGAGAGGGCAACAAATCATTCCTTAAGAAGGAAACAATTCAATTCTAAAGAAGGCAACAATTCAGCTTTGTTGGGGCTGCGTATGGGGCTGTGGGCTGTAGATTTCGCCACTGTGGCCAGTGCAGGGCTGGCAGATTTGCCTCTGCGGCCAGGCCCACTGTTGCCCCTGTGCGGTGCAACAGTTTGGTGATTTTCTTCTTTTGTTTTTGTCTTTCCCGCCTCGATCCTTCACCGAATATATCGATGTGATATATCGTTTTGACTGTCTTCGGCGTGCCGGAGGCAATGATGCTGACCAAATTCCCAAATTATTCTTCTATCTCCTGAAAATGGGCAAAGAACACATTAGTGTAGAAATATTCATGATGTTTGAAATATGTATCATAAAAGCATAGAATATAACTTCACAAGGACTAAAATCCCTAAATAAGACTCGTAAAACGTGTTCCATTTGCCTCACATCATTAGTGTTTGTCAAATTTGGTGAAATGTTATGTGGTAAAAGATACGATTCAAATGATCTAAAAATATGTTATTTGAACTCCCCAAAGCATAAAAAAATTATATTGAATCGAAAAACAAACTTTCTTAGTGTTTGTAAATTTTGGTGAAATGTTGTGTAGTAAGAGATACGATTCAAATGGTCCAAAATTACGTTATTTGAACTCCCCAAAGCATAAACAAATTGTTTTGAATCGAAAAACAAACTTTCTTAGTGTTTGTAAATTTTGGTGAAATGTTATGTAGTAAAAGATACGATTCAAATGATCTAAAAATACGTTATTTGAACTCCGCAAAGCATAAACAAATTGTTTTCAATCGAAAAACAAACTTTCTTAGTGTTATTAAATTTTGGTGAATTGTTATGTAGTAAAAGATACGATTCAAATGCTCTAAAATTACGTTATTTGAACTCCCCAAAGCACAAACAGATTGTTTTGAATCGAAAAACAAACTTTCTTAGTGTTTGTAAATTTTGGTGAAATGTTATGTAGTAAAAGATACGATTCAAATTATCTAAAAATACGTTATTTGAACTCCCCAAAGCATAAACAAATTGGTTTGAATCGAAAAACAAACTTTCTTTGTGTTTGTAAATTTTGGTGAAATGTTATGTGGTAAAAGATACGATTCAAATCATCTAAAAATACGTTATTTCAACACCCCAAAGCATAAACAGATTGTTTTGAATCGAAAAACAAACTTTCTTAGTGTTTGTAAATTTTGGTGAAATGTCATGTAGTAAAAGATACGATTCAAATGGACTAAAATTACGTTATTTGAACTCCCCAAAGCATAAACAGATTGTTTTCAAACGAAAAACAAACTTTGTTAGTGTTTGTAAATTTTGGTGAAAAGTTATGTAGTAAAAGATTAGATTCAAATGATCTAAAAATACGTTATTTGAACTCCCCGAAGCACAAACAAATTGTTTTGAATCAAAAAACAAACTTTCTTAGTGTTTGTAAATTTTGGTGAAATGTTATGTAGTAAATGATACGATTCAAATGGTCTAAAATTACGTTATTTGAACTCCCCAAAGCACAAACAGATTGTTTTGAATCGAAAAACAAACTTTCTTAGTGTTTGTAAATTTTGGTTAAATGTTATGAAGTAAAAGATACGATTCGAATGGTCTAAAATTACGTTATTTGAACTCCCCAAAGCATAAACAGATTGTTTTGAAACGAAAAGCAAACTTTCTTAGTGGTTGTAAATTTTGGTGAAAAGTTATGTAGTAAAAGATACGATTCAAATGATCTAAAAATATGTTCTTAGAACTCCCCAAAGCATAAACAAATTGGTTTGAATCGAAAAACAAACTATCTTAGTGTATGTAAATTTTGGTGAAATGTTAGGTAGTAAAAGATACGATTCAAATGATCTAAAAATACGTTATTTGAACTCCCCAAATCATAAACAGATTGTTTTGAATCGAAAAACAAACTTTCTTAGTGTTTGTAAGTTTTGGTGAAATGTTATGTACTAAAAGATACGATTCAAATGATCTAAAAATACGTTATTTGAACTCCCCAAAGCACAAACAGATTGTCTTGAATCGAAAAACAAACTTTCTTAGTGTTTGTAAATTTTGGTGAAATGTTATGTAGTAAAAGAAACGATTCAAATGATCTAAAAATACATTATTTGAACTCCCCAAAGCATAAACAAATTGTTTTCAATGGAAAAACAAACTTTCTTAGTGTTATTAAATTTTGGTGAACTGTTATGTAGTAAAAGATACGATTCAAATGCTCTAAAATTACGTTATTTGAACTCCCCAAAGCACAAACAGATTGTTTTGAATCGAAAAACAAACTTTCTTAGTGTTTGTAAATTTTGGTGAAATGTTATGTAGTAAAAGATACGATTCAAATGATCTAAAAATACGTTATTTGAACTCCCCAAAGCATAAACAAATTGTTTTCAATCGAAAAACAAACTTTCTTAGTGTTATTAAATTTTGGTGAACTGTTATGTTGTAAAAGATACGATTCAAATGCTCTAAAATTACGTTATTTGAACTCCCCAAAGCACAAACAGATTGTTTTGAATCGAAAAACAAACTTTCTTAGTGTTTGTAAATTTTGGTGAAATGTTATGTAGTAAAAGATACGATTCAAATTATCTAAAAATACGTTATTTGAACTCCCCAAAGCATAAACAAATTGGTTTGAATCGAAAAACAAACTTTCTTAGTGTTTGTAAATTTTGGTGAAATGTTATGTGGTAAAAGATATGATTCAAATCATCTAAAAATACGTTATTTCAACACCCCAAAGCATAAACAGATTGTTTTGAATCGAAAAACAAACTTTCTTAGTGTTTGTAAATTTTGGTGAAATGTCATGTAGTAAAAGATACGATCCAAATGGACTAAAATTACGTTATTTGAACTCCCCAAAGCATAAACAGATTGTTTTCAAACGAAAAACAAACTTTGTTAGTGTTTGTAATTTTTGGTGAAAAGTTATGTAGTAAAAGATTAGATTCAAATGATCTAAAAATACGTTATTTGAACTCCCCGAAGCACAAACAAATTGTTTTGAATCAAAAAACAAACTTTCTTAGTGTTTGTAAATTTTGGTGAAATGTTATGTAGTAAAAGATACGATTCAAATGGTCTAAAATTACGTTATTTGAACTCCCCAAAGCACAAACAGATTGTTTCGAATCAAAAAACAAACTTTCTTAGTGTTTGTAAATTTTGGTTAAATGTTATGAAGTAAAAGATACGATTCGAATGGTCTAAAATTACGTTATTTGAACTCCCCAAAGCATAAACAGATTGTTTTGAAACGAAAAGCAAACTTTCTTAGTGATTGTAAATTTTGGTGAAAAGTTATGTAGCAAAAGATACGATTCAAATGATCTAAAAATATGTTCTTAGAACTCCCCAAAGCATAAACAAATTGGTTTGAATCGAAAAACAAACTATCTTAGTGTATGTAAATTTTGGTGAAATGTTAGGTAGTAAAAGATACGATTCAAATGATCTAAAAACACGTTATTTGAACTCCCCAAATCATAAACAGATTGTTTTGAATCGAAAAACAAACTTTCTTAGTGTTTGTAAGTTTTGGTGAAATGTTATGTAGTAAAAGATACGATTCAAATGATCTAAAAATACGTTATTTGAACTCCCCAAAGCACAAACAGATTGTCTTGAATCGAAAAACAATTTTCTTAGTGTTTGTAAATTTTGGTGAAATTGTTATGTAGTAAAAGATACGATTCAAATGATCTAAAAATACATTATTTGAACTCCCCAAAGCATAAACAAATTGTTTTCAATGGAAAAACAAACTTTCTTAGTGTTATTAAATTTTGGTGAACTGTTATGTAGTAAAAGATACGATTCAAATGCTCTACAATTACGTTATTTGAACTCCCCAAAGCACAAACAGATTGTTTTGAATCGAAAAACAAACTTTCTTAGAGTTTGTAAATTTTGGTGAAATGTTATGTAGTAAAAGATACGATTCAAATGATCTAAAAATACGTTATTTGAACTCCCCAAAGCATAAACAAATTGTTTTGAATCGAAAAACAAACTTTCTTAGTGTTTGTAAATTTTGGTGAAATGTTATGTAGTAAAAGATACGATTCAAATGGTCTAAAATTACGTTATTTGAATTCCCCAAAGCATAAACAGATTGTTTTGAATCGAAAAACAAACTTTCTTAGTGTTTGTAAATTTTGGTGAAATGTTATGTAGTAAAAGATACGATTCAAATGATCTAAAAATAAGTTCTTAGAACTCCCCAAAGCATAAGCAAATTGGTTTGAATCGAAAAACAAACTTTCTTAGTGTTTGTAAATTTTGGTGAAATGTTATGTGGTAAAAGATACGATTCAAATGATCTAAAAATACGTTATTTCAACACCCCAAAGCATAAACAGATTATTTTGAATCGAAAAACAAACTTTCTTGGTGTTTGTAAGTTTTGGTGAAATGTTATGTAGTATAAGATACGATTCAAATGATCTAAAAATACGTTATTTGAACTCACCAAAGCATAAACAGATTGTTTTGAATCGAAAAACAAACTTTCTTAGTGTTTGTAAATTTTGGTGAAATGTTTTGTATTAAAAGATCCGATTCAAATGGTCTAAAATTACGTTATTTGAACTCCCCAAAGCATAAACAGATTGTTTTCAAACGAAAAACAAACTTTCTTAGTGTTTGTAAATTTTGGTGAAAAGTTATGTAGTAAAAGATATGATTCAAATGATCTAAAAATATGTTCATAGAACTCCCCAAAGCATAAACAAATTGTTTTGAATCGAAAAACAAACTTTCTTAGTGTTTGTAAATTTTGGTGAAATGTTATGTAGTAAAAGATACGATTCAAATGGTCTAAAATTACGTTATTTGAATTCCCCAAAGCATAAACAGATTGTTTTGAATCGAAAAACAAACTTTCTTAGTGTTTGTAAATTTTGGTGAAATGTTATGTAGTAAAAGATACGATTCAAATGATCTAAAAATAAGTTCTTAGAACTCCCCAAAGCATAAGCAAATTGGTTTGAATCGAAAAACAAACTTTCTTAGTGTTTGTAAATTTTGGTGAAATGTTATGTAGTATAAGATACGATTCAAATGATCTAAAAATACGTTATTTGAACTCCCCAAAGCATCAACAGATTATTTTGAATCGAAAAACAAACTTTCTTGGTGTTTGTAAGTTTTGGTGAAATGTTATGTAGTATAAGATACGATTCAAATGATCTAAAAATACGTTATTTGAACTCCCCAAAGGATAAACAGATTGTTTTGAATCGAAAAACAAACTTTCTTAGTGTTTGTAAATTTTGGTGAAATGTTATGTAGTAAAAGATACGATTCAAATGATCTAAAAATACGTTATTTGAACTCCCGAAAGCATAAACATATTGTTTTGAATCGAAAAACAAACTTTCTTAGTGTTAGTCTAATTTGGTGAAATGTCATGTGGTAAAAGATACGATTCAAATGATCTAAAAAAATGTTATTTGATTCCCCAAAGCATAAAAAATTTATTTTGAATCGTAAAACAAACTTTCTTACTGTTTGTAAATTTTGGTGAAATGTTATGTAGTAAAAGATACGATTCAAATGGTCTAAAATTACGTTATTTGAACTCCCCAAAGCATAAACAGATTGTTTTGAAACGAAAAACAAACTTTCTTAGTGTTTGTTAATTTTGGTGAAAAGTTATGTTTTAAAAGATATGATTCAAATGATATAAAAATATGTTCTTTGAACTCCCCAAAGCATCAACAAATTGTTTTGAATCGAAAAACAAACTTTCTTAGTGTTTGTAAATTTTGGTGAAATGTTATGTAGTAAAAGATACAATTCAAATGATCTAAAAATATGTTCTTAGAACTCCCCAAAGCACAAACAAATTGTTTTGAATCTAATAACAAACTTTTTTAGTGTTTGTAAATTTTGGTGAAATGTTATGTAGTAAAAGATACGGTTCAAATGATCTAAAAATACGTTATTTGAACTCCCCAGAGCATAAACAGATTGTTTTGAATCGAAAAACAATCTTTCTTAGTGTTTGTAAATTTTGGTGAAATGTCATGTAGTAAAAGATACGATTCAAATGATCTAAAAATATGTTATTTGAACTCCTCAAAGCATAAACAAATTGTTTTGAATCGAAAAACAAACTTTCTTAGTGTTTGTAAATTTGGTGAAATGTTATGTAGTAAAAGATACGATTCAAATTGACTAAAATTACGTTATTTGAACTCTCCAAAGCATAAACAGATTGTTTTCAAACGAAAAACAAACTTTGTTAGTGTTTGTATATTTTGGTGAAAAGTTATGTAGTAAAAGATAAGATTCAAATGATCTAAAAATACGTTATTCGAACTCCCCGAAGCATAAACGAATTGTTTTGAATAAAAAAACAAACTTTCTTAGTGTTTGTAAATTTTGGTGAAATGTTATGTAGTAAAAGATACGATTCAAATGGTCTAAAATTACGTTATTTGAACTCCCCAAAGCACAAACATATTGTTTTGAATCGAAAAACAAACTTTCGTAGTGTTTGTAAATTTTGGTTAAATGTTATGTAGTAAAAGATACGATTCGAATGGTCTAAAATTACGTTATTTGAACTCCCCAAAGTGTTTGTTCAAATTTCCGGTTGTTTGATTATCTCAAAAATAATGTCGATACTACTAACGAAATCTATCAAGATGAATGTGTAGGAGATAGGTACAAAATGAAAAGAGAAGATAAATCAAAAATAGCAAAGATCAAGAATCACGAATTCACAAACAAGATCAAGACGTAGAAGACTTTGCGTAGAAGAATCCGCAAGTTGGGATATAAATCAAATCACCAAAACAAACCATAGGTATCTCTAAACTTGTTTACGTATGATTAAGCTCAAAAGAAAGTCAAACAAGTATATTCGAAATCCATCATATTAATGAATTAACATAAAAAGCTGAAATCAGCATGTCCGTTACAACGGACCTCATGTCCGTTATAACGGACATACTCGTTCTATTCAAGGTTGAAAATCACAACACAGTCCGTTATAACGGATCAACCAATCCGTTATAACGGAACCCAATAAAGCGTTGTAACGGAACACTGTCCGTTACAACGCTAATTAATCTCCAACCTGAAGAATGGTCACAGAAGAGTGTCCGTTGGAACGGACATCACTGTCCGTTGCAACGGACATTGAACTCACCTTGAAGTGAAGTCACAGCTTGAAGTCCGTTCGAACGGACATATAAGTCCGTTCCAACGGACTACATAACACAGTCCGTTACAACGGACATATACTCCGCTATAACGGAGTGTTTGAAATTTCGAATATAAACAGCCATAACGGCTAGTTTTGACTGAGTCCGTTCTAACGGACTCAAAGTCCGTTAGAACGGACTATGCAGGAAAAGCAAGTGTTGGAAGGGTTTTTATGTGTTCTATAAATAGAACTCTTCCCTCATTCTCTCTTATCACTTCAACTATCAAAATTAAACTTTGAAAGAGAGAATCCTTGCTATACTTTTGAGTTAGCTAATCTACTAAAACAATCTTAGAGATTAGATTTCCCTCTTCCTCCTTCAAATACTATTCCCAACTTGCGTGACCGATCACGTTTCAAGATTAGTATTTAGAAATTGTAATAGGCTAAGACCAAGAAGTGTAAAGCCCGCTATAGATCGATAGAAACGTGTAAATCGATCTAGGCAAACCTTGTAATCGAGTTGAGTTGGAATTCAATCGAAGGCCAAAAAGAGGCACAAGGCATTCCCGGAGACGTAGGTACTAGCCAATAATTGACTCGGTCAATTAAGCGAGTAAAGGGTGAGTTAAAGCTACAAAGCAACCACCTACCGAACTTCGTAAACAAACATCTTGTGTTAAAGTGTTTGTACGGTATCATTTCTATCATCTAAATTATTATTTATTCCGCACCGTAAATTAGGTTTATATCTAAAGTTAGTATAAGCTAGATTGCCAAATTTACCCCCCTCTAGGTTAGAATTAACCAAAAATTGGTATCAGAGCAGGAATACAGACTGTCTCTTTGTGTAATTGACTACTTGTATTCGTTTATGGCCACACACGGTTTTAGGAGGGAAATTACATACCCGAAAAAATTAGATGATAAAAATTGGAACCTTTGGAAGAAATGCATGACAAATGTATTTATTCTCCAAGATTTAAAATCGGTGGTGGAACGCGGGTACGAGGTCAAAATGGTAAAGACCTCCGAAACTAATGATACACTAAAAATGTGTCCCACCACCGAGGCAAATGTGATGCTAGACATGTGTGCCCAAAAGTTAATTCTAAATCATATGGATGGGTCAATATCCGTACTAGTGGACGGAAGTACCACATCTAATCAAATGTGGCGTGCTCTCCTTGATAGATTTGAAGGAAACGATCAAATGAAGAGAACCAAATTAATGGGACTCAATCAACAAGTTGAAAGTTTCCGAATGATCGAAGGTGAATCCGTAGATGATATGCATACACGCATGAATCATATCAAAAACGGATTCACCGCTTGGGGAGAGTCCCTAACAAACTCTCGAGTTGTAGGTAAAATGATTCGAGCAATGCCATCGAGTTGGGAAACTCCTCGAATCACGTTGGAGGCTATGATGGCTAAACAAGACCTCACGCCGGACGATTTGTTGAGTCACTTACGAAATGTCGAGGCGCGCCTAAATCAACGAAGTGACAACACGGCAACAACCTCACACTCTTCACCGACTTCCAAAAGTGATGCTTCGCATGACTCAAGTCATGAGGTAAATCTAAATCTTGAATTTCAATCAATTACATCGGATCGAGATTCAAGCTCAACAAATGAATCGGAATATACGTTAGAGCTTGAATTACACGATGATCTAGTTCGGGAAGTGACCCGGCTCAGAAAAATTGAGAAGGAAAATGAGAGCATGATACTCGCTCTCAAGGATAAGGTATCCTCACTCGAATTATCGGTAACTTCGCACAAAGCCCAATTAACCGAATTAAACGGATTTTCAAAATGCGAGTGTCAAGCCCTAAAAGTAGAGACCTCATCTCTAAAAGTCGAAGTTCAAAATTTAAAATTTATGAACGAGTCCTTGAAGAGTACATGTGTATCTCTAACACGTAGCACTTCTTCATTGGACAAAGTCTTGGAGGGACAAAAACCCGATGATAAGACGGGTCTAGGATTTAAGAAGACTACCCGTCATAAACCCCGTCCTACAAAATCCAATGATCAAAAAGGTAAACGGGAGAACAACCAACAAAACAATCGGGGAAATGCATTCATATACCGTGACCAAAACTACTATAAGAATGTAAAAAGAGAACACCCTAAAAATAATCGGTTCTATCCTAGGGATAACCACTTTACCCAACCATTATCCCATAAACGCATCGATTTGGGACAACCCGAGCGTCTATGTCAACGGGGATCAAATGGGTATTTCTATGAGGTAAATCACCCCGCAAACCGTTCATATCTACAAAGGGCTCTTAAACCTCGAAATTATACGCACAAACCGTTTCAACCGAAAAACAACTTTGTCAAATCGACCAACCCGATACCTCAAACGAAAACCCTACCAAACCAACTCTCAAATTACTTTGTCAAGAGTACCGAAACCATCAACAAACCTACAATTGCCTTTTGCAATTATTGTTGTAAGATAGGACACATATCCACAAGTTGTGATCTTCGCTACCAAAAATCCACTCCAAAATTCGTATGGATGCGTAAAGATAGACACACTATGGGTCCCTCCACCTCAAATGGGGTTGGACCACCAAGAACCTAAATCATGTGTGAAAAACTCGCTTCCTCTCCTAGCTACCATGAGTAAACCATTGAGGGGGAGTGTGAGTAAAAGAATTCATGTTAGATTCATTTTCAAATATGAATTCCATATAAGTTTTTTTTCTTTCATACTTACAAAAGACCGAGAAAGGTGTGTTACATTCATATAGGCACATAAAAACAAAGAGAAAAGCCGAAGAGCTCATCATATATAAACGCTTAAAATCGCTACCATAGAGCTAAAAGGAACTCTAGGAATCAATCAAGAACTCTCTTTGTAAGCTTGGTTCTCGGGTCCATGACCGGAGCAAAGGTATAATCACTTTATAAATGAGTCAATAATTGTAGTTAGTTATTATTGCACAATCTCATCATAATCTCATAAATATAAATAAACATCGATTATCATTAAACTTTGCTTACTCATATCATACTATTTTTCAAACTAACTTTCTCCGAAAAATATGATTTCATAACCATAAAACCTATTTTAAATAAATTATAAATCTTTGGAATTTTTGAAAACACAAATCTCCTTGAAAAATCAAATCTTCAAAAGTCATCACAGTAGCATGTCCGTTAGAACGGACTGATACTGCGTTACAACGGAACTGAAGAGAATAAACCAAAAACCTGCTAAATGAATAGGTCCGTTACAACGGATTAACCAATCCGTTATAACGGACATGCACACTCCGTTCTAATGAAAACATCTGCGTTATAACGGAATACCCAATCTGAAAACCTCTCAAAATCTCATAGGTCCGTTACAACGGATAAACCCTTGCGTTATAACGCAGTACTGTGATACCAGGTAAAACTCGCCCAAATCAGAACTCCGTTGTAACGGACTACATAGCGTTATAACGGACTATGAAAAATACCAGTCTTCTGAAACCCTAGCAGAAGTCCGTTGTAACGGAACTCAACTTCCGTTATAACGGAGTACGGTAAAAATGCACTAAAACCCACGACTGTTCTCTTCTCTCTCCAACAGTTTTACTTCTCCTCATAACGAAAAATCGTTTCCACCTCTCCAAACCGACGAAAAACGTCTAGAATACCGAAAATCTCTTCAAATTCGACAACCATTCTATCTAAACTTCAAAATCTACCTCTCACCTTCACCCCAAATCTTTTCAAACCTTAGATTTTCACTAAAACCTTTTTCATGGCATCGAGAAGAGCAAACAAGCGCCCAATGCCCACCGGTTCCCGTCGCTTCGAGTTTCAAAACACGGAAAATCCGTTTCTCTACGAATCCATCACCAAAGCGCGTAGGTATCTAACCGATTTCGCTAATCGTGCGGTGAGCGCATGCTTTTTCGTCGAATTCCCGCCCGAAGCAATCTCACTCCGTGAGTCCGTGCAACCTCGAATCACCAATTGGCATCTCCAAGGATTGTGCAATCTCCAATATCCGTACTACCACGAAGTAGTTCGCCTATTCTATGCCCACGCAACCCACGATGATGATAACAAATTAATACGGAGCTATATCTTCGGTAAGGAAATTATTATTTCCGAAGAAAACTTGCGTGAGTGGCTCGGGTTGTCCGATGGGGGTGAGCGATTTTACATTAGTCGCGGTGAATCGTACAACGGAAATGACTCGAATGATCTCGAGAAGATTACCACGAACGATCACGAATACGAGTACTCCACCAAGTATGAACCAAATCTCCACTTCACTTGGCAAATCGGTAATAACATCCTTGCTCCCGTCGTAAAACTCAAAACCAATCTCGACGGCCGAAACAAGGTGTTGGTATACAACCTTTGGTACCAAGACTCGCCGACCATTCACATCCCGAACCTCATCATAAAGCACATGGAGTATGCCGTACGAGTCGCCACCTCCTCACTTCCCTATGGGCATATCATCTCCTTGGCATGCATGAAATCGGGTATCCTCATACCGGAAACCGAATGGCCACTAGGAGTGACCCAAACCGAAAATCTTGCACATCCGGATCGACTAGAGAGTCTTGGTCTCACTCGAAAAAGGGACGGCAGTCGGTCGCCCACTTATCATATCAACCATCGTCGAGCCGGACCTTACTCTTTTCCGGAAGTACCCTCCGAGTGGATTCGATATGATCAACCGGCACGCGACGGAACCAATCCACCGGAACAATCTTGACCAAGAAAACGTCAAGCCTTCGGTGAACCGGGTGAAGGATCGAGCTCGGGTACCCACTCATCTCTCACTATTGAAGAAATCTGCTCACTTCTCGAAACCTCTACTCTTGACTACAAGATGCACGCCGAGGACATACGCGATCAAATCTTTGCAAACAATGCGTTAACTCGCGAGGCTATTCTAGCGGACAATGAACTTACACGCACCACCGTCAACGCGGCTCGCGACGAGGTTCTAAATGATAACCAACTCATCCGATCTCATGCATACAACCTCCGCGAAGAAATGTATCGCCATATTGATCGTCGTTTCGATACTATGACACGTCGGTTCAACAACGACAACGACGACAACGCCGACGATGATGATGACACCACACCCGGCGATGATTAGAAAGGAAATTTTTTTTAGCTCATTAGAGTCAAAACCTTTTATTTTCAAAATATTAGTATCTTATGCATATGTTCATGTTTATGGTAATGTATCTTACTTTATGTATGTGCATCGCATTTTTCTATCTTATATGGATGTTAATCTAAAATTTTTCATGAAAAAGAAATATTTTCGTATATATTGTGTGAGTATGAATCTTAGTTTTACATTCTCAATGGATTTTCACACATTTTTATTCCAATAAATCAAAATATATGAATTGTTCAAACTACACACAAGCCTATAAATTGCGAAATGCAAGGATTTAGGGGGAGCTTGTGTGTAGGGGGAGCTCTCCATTATGGCTATCATGACATGTTCCCTTTTGATCCGTTTCAAAACGGGGGAGAAAAGATAATCATAATGGAAAGATCCTCGGAAATCGATGTATCTCTCCATATCGACATTGTTTTGAAATGAATCAAAAGGGGGAGTTTGTTGGTTCAAATTTCCGGTTGTTTGATTATCTCAAAAATAATGTCGATACTACTAACGAAATCAATCAAGATGAATGTGTAGGAGATAGGTACAAAATGAAAAGAGAAGATAAATCAAAAATAGCAAAGATCAAGAATCACGAAATCACAAACAAGATCAAGACGTAGAAGACTTTGCGTAGAAGAATCCGCAAGTTGGGATATAAATCAAATCATCAAAACAAACCATAGGTATCTCTAAACTTGTTTACGTATGATTAAGCTCAAAAGAAAGTCAAACAAGTATATTCGAAATCCATCATATTAATGAATTAACATAAAAAGCTGAAATCAGCATGTCCGTTACAACGGACCTCATGTCCGTTATAACGGACATACTCGTTCTATTCAAGGTTGAAAATCACAACACAGTCCGTTATAACGGATCAACCAATCCGTTATAACGGAACCCAATAAAGCGTTGTAACGGAACACTGTCCGTTACAACGCTAATTAATCTCCAACCTGAAGAATGGTCACAGAAGAGTGTCCGTTGGAACGGACATCACTGTCCGTTGCAACGGACATTGAACTCACCTTGAAGTGAAGTCACAGCTTGAAGTCCGTTCGAACGGACATATAAGTCCGTTCTAACGGACTACATAACACAGTCCGTTACAACGGACATATACTCCGTTATAACGGAGTGTTTGAAATTTCGAATATAAACAGCCATAACGGCTAGTTTTGACTGAGTCCGTTCTAACGGACTCAAAGTCCGTTAGAACGGACTATGCAGGAAAAGCAAGTGTTGGAAGGGTTTTTATGTGTTCTATAAATAGAACTCTTCCCTCATTCTCTCTTATCACTTCAACTATCAAAATTAAACTTTGAAAGAGAGAATCCTTGCTATACTTTTGAGTTAGCTAATCTACTAAAACAATCTTAGAGATTAGATTTCCCTCTTCCTCCTTCAAATACTATTCCCAACTTGCGTGACCGATCACGTTTCAAGATTAGTATTTAGAAATTGTAATAGGCTAAGACCAAGAAGTGTAAAGCCCGCTATAGATCGATAGAAACGTGTAAATCGATCTAGGCAAACCTTGTAATCGAGTTGAGTTGGAATTCAATCGAAGGCCAAAAAGAGGCACAAGGCATTCCCGGAGACGTAGGTACTCGCCAATAATTGAGTCGGTCAATTAAGCGAGTAAAGGGTGAGTTAAAGCTACAAAGCAACCACCTACCGAACTTCGTAAACAAACATCTTGTGTTAAAGTGTTTGTACGGTATCATTTCTATCATCTAAATTATTATTTATTCCGCACCGTAAATTAGGTTTATATCTAAAGTTAGTATAAGCTAGATTGCCAAATTTACCCCCCTCTAGGTTAGAATTAACCAAAACAAAGCATAAACAGATTGTTTTGAAACGAAAAGCAAACTTTCTTAGTGATTGTAAATTTTGGTGAATACTTATGTAGTAAAAGATACGATTCAAATGATCTAAAAATATGTTCATAGAACTCCCCAAAGCATAAACAAATTGGTTTGAATCGAAAAACAAACTATCTTAGTGTTTGTAAATTTTGGTGAAATGTTAGGTAGTAAAAGATACGATTCAAATGATCTAAAAATACGTTATTTGAACTACCCAAAGCATAAACAGATCGTTTTGAATCGAAAAACAAACTTTCTTAGTGTTTGTAAGTTTTGGTGAAATGTTATGTAGTAAAAGATACGATTCAAATGATCTAAAAATACGTTATTGGAACTCCCCAAAGCATAAACAGATTGTCTTGAATCGAAAAACAAACTTTCTTAGTGTTTGTCAAATTTGGTGAAATGTTATGTGGTAAAAGATACGATTCAAATGATCTAAAAATATGTTATTTGAACTCCCCAAAGCATAAAAAAATTATTTTGAATCGAAAAACAAACTTTCTTAGTGTTTGTAAATTTTGGTGAAATGTTGTGTAGTAAGAGATACGATTCAAATTGTCCAAAATTACGTTATTTGAACTCCCCAAAGCATAAACAAATTGTTTTGAATCGAAAAACAAACTTTCTTAGTGTTTGTAAATTTTGGTGAAATGTTATGTTGTAAAAGATACGATTCAAATGATCTAAAAATACGTTATTTGAACACCCCAAAGCATAAACATATTATTTTGAATCGAAAAACAAACTTTCTTAGTGTTTGTAAATTTTGGTGAAATGTTATGTAGTAAAAGATACGATTCAAATGATCTAAAAATACGTTATTTGAACTCCCCAAAGCATAAACAGATTGTTTTGAATCGAAAAACAAACTTTCTTAGTGTTTGTAAATTTTGGTGAAATGCTATGTAGTAAAAGATACGATTCAAATGGTCTAAAATTACGTTATTTGAACTCCCCAAAGCATAAACAGATTGTTTTGAAACGAAAACAAACTTTCTTTGGGTTTGTTAATTTTGGTGAAAAGTTATGTATTAAAAGATACGATTCAAATGATCTAAAAATATGTCCTTAGAACTCCCCAAAGCATAAACAAATTGTTTTGAATCGAAAAACAAACTTTCTTAGTGTTTGTAGATTTTGGTTAAATGTTATGTAGTAAAAGATACAATTCAAATGATCTAAAAATATGTTCTTAGAACTCCCCAAAGCACAAACAAATTGTTTTGAATCTAATAACAAACTTTTTTAGTGTTTGTAAATTTTGGTGAAATGTTATGTAGTAAAATATACGGTTCAAATGATCTAAAAATACGTTATTTGAACGCCCCAGAGCATAAACAGATTGTTTTGAATCGAAAAACAAACTTTCTTAGTGTTTGTAAATTTTGGTGAAATGTTGTGTAGTAAGAGATACGATTCAAATTGTCCAAAATTACGTTATTTGAACTCCCCAAAGCATAAACAAATTGTTTTGAATCGAAAAACAAACTTTCTTAGTGTTTGTAAATTTTGGTGAAATGTTATGTTGTAAAAGATACGATTCAAATGATCTAAAAATACGTTATTTGAACACCCCAAAGCATAAACATATTATTTTGAATCGAAAAACAAACTTTCTTAGTGTTTGTAAATTTTGGTGAAATGTTATGTAGTAAAAGATACGATTCAAATGATCTAAAAATACGTTATTTGAACTCCCCAAAGCATAAACAGATTGTTTTGAATCGAAAAACAAACTTTCTTAGTGTTTGTAAATTTTGGTGAAATGCTATGTAGTAAAAGATACGATTCAAATGGTCTAAAATTACGTTATTTGAACTCCCCAAAGCATAAACAGATTGTTTTGTTACGAAAACAAACTTTCTTTGGGTTTGTTAATTTTGGTGAAAAGTTATGTATTAAAAGATATGATTCAAATGATCTAAAAATATGTCCTTAGAACTCCCCAAAGCATAAACAAATTGTTTTGAATCGAAAAACAAACTTTCTTAGTGTTTGTAGATTTTGGTTAAATGTTATGTAGTAAAAGATACAATTCAAATGATCTAAAAATATGTTCTTAGAACTCCCCAAAGCACAAACAAATTGTTTTGAATCTAATAACAAACTTTTTTAGTGTTTGTAAATTTTGGTGAAATGTTATGTAGTAAAATATACGGTTCAAATGATCTAAAAATACGTTATTTGAACGCCCCAGAGCATAAACAGATTGTTTTGAATCGAAAAACAAACTTTCTTAGTGTTTGTAAATTTTGGTGAAATGTCATGTAGTAAAAGATACGATTCAAATGGACTAAAATTACGTTATTTGAACTCCCCAAAGCATAAACAGATTGTTTTCAAACGAAAAACAAACTTTGTTAGTGTTTGTAAATTTTGGTGAAAAGTTATGTAGTAAAAGATAAGATTCAAATGATCTAAAAATACGTTATTTGAACTCCCCGAAGCACAAACAAATTGTTTTGAATCAAAAAACAAACTTTCTTAGTGTTTGTAAATTTTGGTGAAATGTTATGTAGTAAAAGATACGATTCAAATGGTCTAAAATTACGTTATTTGAACTCCCCAAAGCACAAACCGATTGTTTTGAATCGAAAAACAAACTTTCTTAGTGTTTGTAAATTTTGGTTAAATGTTATGAAGTAAAAGATACGATTCGAATGGTCTAAAATTACGTTATTTGAACTCCCCAAAGCATAAACAGATTGTCTTGAAACGAAAAGCAAACTTTCTTAGTGATTGTAAATTTTGGTGAAAAGTTATGTAGTAAAAGTTACGATTCAAATGATCTAAAAATATGTTCTCATAACTCCCCAAAGCATAAACAAATTGGTTTGAATCGAAAAACAAACTATCTTAGGGTATGTAAATTTTGGTGAAATGTTAGGTAGTAAAAGATACGATTCAAATGATCTAAAAATACGTTATTTGAACTCCCCAAAGCATAAACAGATTGTTTTGAATCGAAAAACAAACTTTCTTAGTGGTTGTAAGTTTTGGTGAAATGTTATGTAGTAAAAGATACGATTCAATTGATCTAAAAATACGTTATTTGAACTCCCCAAAGCATAAACAGATTGTCTTGAATCGAAAATCAAACTTTCTTAGTGTTTGTCAAATTTGGTGAAATGTTATGTGGTAAAAGATACGATTCAGATGATCTAAAAATATGTTATTTGAACTCCCCAAAGCATAAACAAATTGTTTTGAATCGAAAAACAAACTTTCTTAGTGTTTGTAAATTTTGGTGAAATGTTATGTAGTAAAAGATACGATTCAAATGATCTAAAAATACGTTATTTGAACTCCCCAAAGCATAAACAAATTGTTTTGAATCGAAAAACAAACTTTCTTAGTGTTATTAAATTTTGGTGAACTGTTATGTAGTAAAAGATACGATTCAAATGCTCTAAAATTACGTTATTTGAACTCCCCAAAGCACAAACAGATTGTTTTGAACCGAAAAACAAACTTTCTTAGTGTTTGTAAATTTTGGTGAAATGTGGTGTAGTAAGAGATACGATTCAAATGGTCCAAAATTACGTTATTTGAACTCCCCAAAGCATAAACAAATTGTTTTGAATCGAAAAACAAACTTTCTTAGTGTTTGTAAATTTTGGTGAAATGTTATGTAGTAAAAGATACGATTCAAATGATCTAAAAATACGTTATTTGAACTCCCCAAAGCATAAACAAATTGTTTTGAATCGAAAAACAAACTTTCTTAGTGTTATTAAATTTTGGTGAACTGTTATGTAGTAAAAGATACGATTCAAATGCTCTAAAATTACGTTATTTGAACTCCCCAAAGCACAAACAGATTGTTTTGAACCGAAAAACAAACTTTCTTAGTGTTTGTAAATTTTGGTGAAATGTTATGTAGTAAAAGATACGATTCAAATGATCTAAAAATACGTTATTTTTACTCCCCAAAGCATAAACAAATTGTTATGAATCGAAAAACAAACTTTCTTAGTGTTTGTAAATTTTGGTGAAATGTTATGTAGTAAAAGATACGATTCAAATGGTCTAAAATTACGTTATTTGAACTCCCCAAAGCATAAACAGATTGTTTTGAATCGAAAAACAAACTTTCTTAGTGTTTGTAAATTTTGGTGAAATGTTATGTAGTAAAAGATACGATTCAAATGGTCTAAAATTACGTTATTTGAACTCCCCAAAGCATTAACAGATTGTTTTGAAACGAAAAACAAACTTTCTTGGGGTTTGTAAATTTTGGTGAAAAGTTATGTAGTCAAAGATACGATTCAAATGATCTAAAAATATGTTCTTAGAACTCCCCAAAGCATAAACAAATTGGTTTGAATCGAAAAACAATCTTTCTTAGTGTTTGTAAATTTTGGTGAAATGTTATGTGGTAAAAGATACGATTCAAATGATCTAAAAATACGTTATTTCAACTCCCCAAAGCATAAACAGATTGTTTTGAATCGAAAAGCAAACTTTCTTAGTGGTTGTAAGTTTTGGTGAAATGTTATGTAGTATAAGATACGATTCAAATGATCTTAAAATACGTTATTTGAACTCACCAAAGCATAAACAGATTGTTTTGAATCGAAAAACAAACTTTCTTAGTGTTTGTAAATTTTGGTGAAATGTTATGTATTAAAAGATCCGATTCAAATGGTCTAAAATTACGTTATTTGAACTCCCCAAAGCATAAACAGATTGTTTTCAAACGAAAAACAAACTTTCTTAGTGTTTGTAAATTTTGGTGAAAAGTTATGTAGTAAAAGATACGATTCATATGATCTAAAAATATGTTCTTAGAACTCCCCAAAGCATAAACAAATTGTTTTGAATCGAAAAACAAACTTTCTTAGTGTTTGTAAATTTTGGTGAAATGTTATGAAGTAAAAGATACGATTCAAATGATCTAAAAATACGTTATTTGAACTCCCCAAAGCATAAACAGATTGTTTTTAATCGAAAAACAAACTTTCTTACTGTTTGTAAATTTTGGTGAAATGACATGTAGTAAAATATACGATTCAAATGGTCTAAAATTACGTTATTTGAACTACCCAAAGCATAAACAGATTGTTTTGAAACAAAATACAAAATTTCTTAGTGTTTGTTAATTTTGGTGAAAAGTTATGTAGTAAAAGATTCGATTCAAATGATCTAAAAATATGATCTTAGAACTCACCAAAGCATAAACAAATTGCTTTGAATCGAAAAACAAACTGTCTTAGTGTTTGTAAATTTTGGTGAAATATTATGTAGTAAAATATACAATTCAAATGCTCTAAAAATATGTTCTTAGAACTCCCCAAAGCACAAACAAATTATTTTGAATCGAAAAACAAACTTTTTTAGTGTTTGTAAATTTTGGTGAAATGTTATGTTGTAAATGATACGGTTCAAATGATCTAAAAATACGTTATTTGAACTCCCCAAAGCATAAACAGATTGTTTTGAATCGAAAAACAAACTTTCTTAGCGTTTGTAA
Organism: Luzula sylvatica; assembly: GCA_946800325.1. Taxonomy (NCBI): domain Eukaryota; kingdom Viridiplantae; phylum Streptophyta; class Magnoliopsida; order Poales; family Juncaceae; genus Luzula; species Luzula sylvatica. The sequence goes on along the minus strand of OX326957.1, from coordinate 30,084,964 downwards.
ATTTTGGTGAAATGTTATGTAGTAAAAGATACGATTCAAATGATCTAAAAATCTGTTATTTGAACTCCTCAAAGCATAAACAAATTGATTTGAATAGAAAAACAAACTTTCTTAGTGTTTGTAAATTTGGTGAAATGTTATGTAGTAAAAGATACGATTCAAATAGTCTAAAATTACGTTATTTGAACTCCCCAAAGCATAAACAGATTGTTTTCAAACGAAAAACAAACTTTGTTAGTGTTTGTAAATTTTGGTGAAAAGTTATGTAGTAAAAGATAAGATTCAAATGATCTAAAAATATGTTCTTAGAACTCCCCAAAGCATAAACAAATTGTTTTGAATCGAAAAACAAACTTTCTTGGTGTTTGTAAATTTTGGTGAATTGTTATGTAGTAAACGATACGATTCAAATGATCTAAAAATACGTTATTTGAACTCCCCAAAGCCTAAACAGATTGTTTTGAATCGAAAAACAAACTTTCTTAATGTTTGTAAATTTGGGTGAAATTTTATGTAGTAAAAGATACGATTCAAATGATCTAAAAATACGTTATTTGAACTCCCGAAAGCATAAACAGATTGTTTTGAATCGAAAAACAAACTTTCATAGTGTTTGTCAAATTTGGTGAAATGTTATGTGGTAAAAGATACGATTCAAATGATCTAAAAATATGTTATTTGAACTCCTCAAAGCACAAACAAATTGTTTTGAATCGAAAAACAAACTTTCTTAGTGTTTGTAAATTAGGTGAAATGTTATGTAGTAAAAGATACGATTCAAATGGACTAAAATTAAGTTATTTGAACTCCCCAAAGCATAAACAGATTGTTTTCAAACGAAAAACAAACTTTGTTAGTGTTTGTAAATTTTGGTGAAAAGTTATGTAGTAAAAGATAAGATTCAAATGATCTAAAAATACGTTATTTGAACTCCCCGAAGCACAAACAAATTGTTTTGAATCAAAAAACAAACTTTCTTAGTGTTTGTAAATTTTCGTTAAATGTTATGTAGTAAAAGATACGATTCGTATGGTCTAAAATTACGTTAATTGAACTCCCCAAAGCATAAACAGATTGTTTTGAAACGAAAAGCAAACTTTCTTAGTGATTGTAAATTTTGGTGAAAATTTATGTAGTAAAAGATACAATTCAAATGATCTAAAAATATGTTCTTAGAACTCCCCAAAGCACAAACAAATTATTTTGAATCGAAAAACAAACTTTTTTAGTGTTTGTAAATTTTGGTGAAATGTTATGTTGTAAATGATACGGTTCAAATGATCTAAAAATACGTTATTTGAACTCCCCAAAGCATAAACAGATTGTTTTGAATCGAAAAACAAACTTTCTTAGCGTTTGTAAATTTTGGTGAAATGTTATGTAGTTAAAGATACGATTCAAATGATCTAAAAATATGTTATTTGAACTCCCCAAAGCATAAACAGATTGTTTTGAATCGAAAAAAAAACTTTCTTAGTGTTTGTAAATTTGGTGAAATGTTATGTAGTAAAAGATAGATTCAAATAGTCTAAAATTACGTTATTTGAACTCCCCAAAGCATAAACAAATTGTTTTGAATCGAAAAATAAACTTTCTTAGTGTTTGTAAATTTTTGTGAATTGTTATGTAGTAAATGATACGATTCAAATGTCTAAAAATACGTTATTTGAACTCCCCAAAGCATAAACAGATTATTTTGAATCGAAAAACAAACTTTCTTAGTGTTTGTAAATTTTGGTGAAATGTTATGTAGTACAACATACGATTCAAATCATCTAAAAATACGTTATTTGAACTACCCAAAGCATAAACAGATTGTTTTGAATCGAAAAATAAACTTTCTTAGGGTTTGTAAAATTTGGTGAAATGTTATGTAGCAAAATATACGATTCAAATGGTCTAAAATTACGTTATTTGAAATCCCCAAAACATAAACAGATTGTTTTGAAACAAAAAACAAACTTTCTTAGTGTTTGTTAATTTTGGTGAAAAGTTATGTATTAAAAGATACGATTCAAATGATCTAAAAATATGTACTTAGAACTCCCCAAAGCATAAACAAATTGTTTTGAATTGAAAAACAAACTTTCTTAGTGTTTGTAAATTTTGGTTAAATGTTATGTAGTAAAAGATACAATTCAAATGATCTAAAAATATGTTCTTAGAACTCCCCAAAGCACAAACAAATTGATTTGAATCTAATAACAAACTTTTTTAGTGTTTGAAAATTTTGGTGAAATGTTATGTAGTAAAAGATACGGTTCAAATGATCTAAAAATACGTTATTTGAACTCCCCAGAGCATAAACAGATTGTTTTGAATCGAAAAACAAACTTTCTTAGTGTTTGTAAATTTTGGTGAAATGTCATGTAGTAAAAGATACGATTCAAATGATCTAAAAATATGTTATTTGAACTCCTCAAAGCACAAACAAATTGTTTTGAATCGAAAAACAAACTTTCTTAGTGTTTGTAAATTTGGTGAAATGTTATGTAGTAAAAGATACGATTCAAATGGACTAAAATTACGTTATTTGAACTCCCCAAAGCATAAACAGATTGTTTTCAAACGAAAAACAAACTTTGTTAGTGTTTGTAAATTTTGGTGAAAAGTTATGTAGTAAAAGATAAGATTCAAATGATCTAAAAATACGTTATTTCAACTCCCCGAAGCACAAACAAATTGTTTTGAATCAAAAAACAAACTTTCTTAGTGTTTGTAAATTTTAGTGAATTGTTATGTAGTAAATGATACGATTCAAATGATCTAAAAATACGTTATTTGAACTCCCCAAAGCATAAACATATTATTTTGAATCGAAAAACAAACTTTCTTAGTGTTTGTAAATTTTGGTGAAATGTTATGTAGTACAAGATACGATTCAAATCATCTAAAAATACGTTATTTGAACTCCCCAAAGCATAAACAGATTGTTTTGAATCGAAAAACAAACTTTCTTAGTGTTTGTAAAATTTGGTGAAATGTTATGTAGTAAAATATACGATTCAAATGGTCTAAAATTACGTTATTTGAAATCCCCAAAGCATAAACAGATTCTTTTGAAACGAAAAACAAACTTTCTTAGTGTTTGTCAAATTTGGTGAAATGTTATGTGGTAAAAGATACGATTCAAATGATCTAAAAATATGTTATTTGAACTCCCCAAAGCATAAACAAATTGTTTTGAATCGAAAAACAAACTTTCTTAGTGTTTGTAAATTTTGGTGAAATGTTGTGTAGTAGGAGATACAATTCAAATGGTCCAAAATTACGTTATTTGAACTCCCCAAAGCATAAACAAATTGTTTTGAATCGAAAAACAAACTTTCTAAGTGTTTGTAAATTTTGGTGAAATGTTATGTAGTAAAAGATACGATTCAAATGATCTAAAAATACGTTATTTGAACTCCCCAAAGCATAAACAAATTGTTCTGAATCGAAAAACAAACTTTCTTAGTGTTATTAAATTTTGGTGAACTGTTATCTAGTAAAAGATACGATTCAAATGCTCTAAAATTACGTTATTTGAACTCCCCAAAGCACAAACAAATTGTTTTGAATCGAAAAACAAACTTTCTTAGTGTTTGTAAGTTTTGGTGAAATGTTATGTAGTAAAAGATACGATTCGAATGATATAAAAATACGTTATTTGAACTCTCCAAAGCATAAACAGATTGTTTTGAATCGAAAAACAAACTTTCTTAGTGTTTGTCAAATTTGGTGAAATGTTATGTAGTAAAAGATACGATTCAAATGATCTAAAAATACGTTATTTGAACTCCCCAAAGCATAAACAAATTGTTTTGAATCGAAAAACAAACTTTCTTAGTGTTATTAAATTTTGGTGAACTGTTATGTAGTAAAAGATACGATTCAAATGCTCTAAAATTACGTTATTTGAACTCCCCAAAGCACAAACAGATTGTTTTGAATAGAAAAACAAAGTTTCTTAGTGTTTGTAAATTTTGGTGAAATGTTTTGTAGTAAAAGATACGATTCAAATGATCTAAAAATACGTTATTTGAACTCCCCAAAGCATAAACAAATTGTTTTGAATCGAAAAACAAACTTTCTTAGTGTTTGTAAATTTTGGTGAAATGTTATGTAGTAAAAAATACGATTCAAATGGTCTAAAATTACGTTATTTGAACTCCCCAAAGCATAAATAGATTGTTTTGAATCGAAAAACAAACTTTCTTAGTGTTTGTAAATTTTGGTGAAATGTTATGTAGTGAAAGATACGATTCAAATGGTCTAAAATTACGTTATTTGAACTCCCCAAAGCATAAACAAATTGTTTTGAATCGAAAAACAAACTTTCTTAGTGTTATTAAATTTTGGTGAACTGTTATGTAGTAAAAGATACGATTCAAATGCTCTAAAATTACGTTATTTGAACTCCCCAAAGCACAAACAGATTGTTTTGAATAGAAAAACAAAGTTTCTTAGTGATTGTAAATTTTGGTGAAAAGTTATGTAGTAAAAGATACTATTCAAATGATCTAAAAATATGTTCTTAGAACTCCCCAAAGCATAAACAAATTGGTTTGAATCGAAAAACAAACTATCTTAGCGTATGTAAATTTTGGTGAAATGTTAGGTAGTAAAAGATACGATTCAAATGATCTAAAAACACGTTATTTGAACTCCCCAAAGCATAAACAGATTGTTTTGAATCGAAAAACAAACTTTCTTAGTGTTTGTAAGTTTAGTTGAAATGTTATATAGTAAAAGATACGATTCAAATGATCTAAAAATACGTTATTTGAACTCCCTAAAGCATAAACAGATTGCCTTGAATCGAAAAACAAACTTTCTTAGTGTTTGTCAAATTTGGTGAAATGTTATGTGGTAAAAGATACGATTCAAATGATCTAAAAATATGTTATTTGAACTCCCCAAAGCATAAAAAAATTATTTTGAATCGAAAAACAAACTTTCTTAGTGTTTGTAAATTTTGGTGAAATGTTGTGTAGTAAGAGATACGATTCAAATGGTCCAAAATTACGTTATTTGAACTCCCCAAAGCATAAACAAATTGTTTTGAATCGAAAAACAAACTTTCTTAGTGTTTGTAAATTTTGGTGAAATGTTATATAGTAAAAGATACGATTCAAATGATCTAAAAATACATTATTTGAACTCCCCAAAGCATAAACAAATTGTTTTGAATCGAAAAACAAACTTTCTTAGTTTTATTAAATTTTGGTGAACTGTTATGTAGTAAAAGATACGATTCAAATGCTCTAAAATTACGTTATTTGAACTCCCCAAAGCACAAACAGATTGTTTTGAATCGAAAAACAAACTTTCTTAGTGTTCGTAAATTTTGGTGAAATGTTATGTAGTAAAAGATACGATTCAAATGATCTAAAAATACGTTATTTGAACTCCCCAAAGCATGAACAAATTGTTTTGAATCGAAAAACAAACTTTCTTAGTGTTGGTAAATTTTGGTGAAATGTTATGTAGTAAAAGATACGATTCAAACGGTCTAAAATTACGTTATTTGAACTCCCCAAAGCATAAACATATTGTTTTGAATCGAAAAACAAACTTTCTTAGTGTTTGTAAATTTTGGTGAAATGTTATGTAGTAAAAGATACGATTCAAATGGTCTAAAATTACGTTATTTGAACTCCCCAAAGCATTAACAGATTGTTTTGAAACGAAAAACAAACTTTCTTGGTGTTTGTAAATTTTGATGAAAAGTTTTGTAGTGAAAGATACTATTCAAATGATCTAAAAATATGTTCTTAGAACTCCCCAAAGCATAAACAAATTGGTTTGAATCGAAAAACAATCTTTCTTAGTGTTTGTAAATTTTGGTGAAATGTTATGTGGTAAAAGATACGATTCAAATGATCTAAAAATACGTTATTTCAACTCCCCAAAGCATAAAAAGATTGTTTTGAATCGAAAAACAAACTTTCTTAGTGTTTGTAAGTTTTGGTGAAATGTTATGTAGTATAAGATACGATTCAAATGATCTAAAAATACGTTATTTGAACTCACCAAAGCATAAACAGATTGTTTTGAATCGAAAAACAAACTTTCTTAGTGTTTGTAAATTTTGGTGAAATGTTATCTATTAAAAGATCCGATTCAAATGGTCTAAAATTACGTTATTTGAACTCCCCAAAGAATAAACAGATTGTTTTCAAACGAAAAACAAACTTTCTTAGTGTTTGTAAATTTTGGTGAAAAGTTATGTAGTAAAAGATACGATTCAAATGATCTAAAAATATGTTCTTAGAACTCCCCAAAGCATAAACAAATAGTTTTGAATCGAAAAACAAACTTTCTTAGTGTTTGTAAATTTTGGTGAAATGTTGTGTAGTAAGAGATACGATTCAAATGGTCCAAAATTACGTTATTTGAACTCCCCAAAGCATAAACAAATTGTTTTGAATCGAAAAACAAACTTTCTTAGTGTTTGTAAATTTTGGTGAAATGTTATATAGTAAAAGATACGATTCAAATGATCTAAAAATACATTATTTGAACTCCCCAAAGCATAAACAAATTGTTTTGAATCGAAAAACAAACTTTCTTAGTTTTATTAAATTTTGGTGAACTGTTATGTAGTAAAAGATACGATTCAAATGCTCTAAAATTACGTTATTTGAACTCCCCAAAGCACAAACAGATTGTTTTGAATCGAAAAACAAACTTTCTTAGTGTTCGTAAATTTTGGTGAAATGTTATGTAGTAAAAGATACGATTCAAATGATCTAAAAATACGTTATTTGAACTCCCCAAAGCATGAACAAATTGTTTTGAATCGAAAAACAAACTTTCTTAGTGTTGGTAAATTTTGGTGAAATGTTATGTAGTAAAAGATACGATTCAAACGGTCTAAAATTACGTTATTTGAACTCCCCAAAGCATAAACATATTGTTTTGAATCGAAAAACAAACTTTCTTAGTGTTTGTAAATTTTGGTGAAATGTTATGTAGTAAAAGATACGATTCAAATGGTCTAAAATTACGTTATTTGAACTCCCCAAAGCATTAACAGATTGTTTTGAAACGAAAAACAAACTTTCTTGGTGTTTGTAAATTTTGATGAAAAGTTTTGTAGTAAAAGATACGATTCAAATGATCTAAAAATATGTTCTTAGAACTCCCCAAAGCATAAACAAATTGGTTTGAATCGAAAAACAATCTTTCTTAGTGTTTGTAAATTTTGGTGAAATGTTATGTGGTAAAAGATACGATTCAAATGATCTAAAAATACGTTATTTCTACTCCCCAAAGCATAAAAAGATTGTTTTGAATCGAAAAACAAACTTTCTTAGTGTTTGTAAGTTTTGGTGAAATGTTATGTAGTATAAGATACGATTCAAATGATCTAAAAATACGTTATTTGAACTCACCAAAGCATAAACAGATTGTTTTGAATCGAAAAACAAACTTTCTTAGTGTTTGTAAATTTTGGTGAAATGTTATCTATTAAAAGATCCGATTCAAATGGTCTAAAATTACGTTATTTGAACTCCCCAAAGAATAAACAGATTGTTTTCAAACGAAAAACAAACTTTCTTAGTGTTTGTAAATTTTGGTGAAAAGTTATGTAGTAAAAGATACGATTCAAATGATCTAAAAATATGTTCTTAGAACTCCCCAAAGCATAAACAAATAGTTTTGAATCGAAAAACAAACTTTCTTAGTGTTTGTAAATTTTGGTGAAATGTTATGAAGTAAAAGATACGATTCAAATGATCTAAAAATACGTTATTTGAACTCCCCAAAGCATAAACAGATTGTTTTTAATCGAAAAACAAACTTTCTTAGTGTTTGTAAATTTTGGTGAAATGATATGTAGTAAAAGATACGATTCAAATGGTCTAAAATTACGTTATTTGAACTCCCCAAAACATAAACAGATTGTTTTGAAACGAAAAACAAACTTTCTTATTGTTTGTTAATTTTGGTGAAAAGTTATGTAGTAAAAGATTCGATTCAAATGATCTAAAAATATGATCTTAGAACTCACCAAAGCATAAACAAATTGCATTGAATCGAAAAACAAACTGTCTTAGTGTTTGTAAATTTTGGTGAAATGTTATGTAGTAAAAGATACAATTCAAATGCTCTAAAAATATGTTCTTAGAACTCCCCAAAGCACAAACAAATTATTTTGAATCGAAAAACAAACTTTTTTAGTGTTTGTAAATTTTGGTGAAAAGTTATGTAGTAAAAGATACGATTCAAATGATCTAAAAATACGTTATTTGAACTCCCCAAAGCATAAACAGATTGTTTTGAATCGAAAAACAAACTTTCTTAGTGTTTGTAAATTTGGGTGAAATGTTATGTAGTAAAAGATACGATTCAAATGATCTAAAAATACGTTATTTGAACTCCCGAAAGCATAAACAGATTGTTTTGAATCGAAAAACAAACATTCTTAGCGTTTGTAAATTTTGGTGAAATGTTATGTAGTAAAAGATACGATTCAAATGATCTAAAAATATGTTATTTGAACTCCTCAAAGCATAAACAAATTGTTTTGAAAAGAAAAACAAACTTTCTTAGTGTTTGTAAATTTGGTGAAATGTTATGTAGTAAAAGATACGATTCAAATAGTCTAAAATTATGTTATTTGAACTCCCCAAAGCATAAACAGATTGTTTTCAAACGAAAAACATACTTTGTTAGTGTTTGTAAATTTTGGTGAAAAGTTATGTAGTAAAAGATAAGATTCAAATGATCTAAAAATATGTTCTTAGAACTCCCCAAAGCATAAACAAATTGTTTTGAATCGAAAAACAAACTTTCTTAGTGTTTGTAAATTTTGGTGAATTGTTATGTAGTAAACGATACGATTCAAATGATCTAAAAATACGTTATTTGAACTCCCCAAAGCCTAAACAGATTGTTTTGAATCGAAAAACAAACTTTCTTAGTGTTTGTAAATTTGGGTGAAATGTTATGTAGTAAAAGATACGATTCAAATGATCTAAAAATACGTTATTTGAACTCCCGAAAGCATAAACAGATTGTTTTGAATCGAAAAACAAACTTTCTTAGTGTTTGTCAAATTTGGTGAAATGTTATGCGGTAAAAGATACGATTCAAATGATCTAAAAATATGTTATTTGAACTCCTCAAAGCACAAACAAATTGTTTTGAATCGAAAAACAAACTTTCTTAGTGTTTGTAAATTTGGTGAAATGTTATGTAGTAAAAGATACGATTCAAATGGACTAAAATTACGTTATTTGAACTCCCCAAAGCATAAACAGATTGTTTTTAATCGAAAAACAAACTTTCTTAGTGTTTGTAAATTTTGGTGAAATGATATGTAGTAAAAGATACGATTCAAATGGTCTAAAATTACGTTATTTGAACTCCCCAAAACATAAACAGATTGTTTTGAAACGAAAAACAAACTTTCTTAGTGTTTGTTAATTTTGGTGAAAAGTTATGTAGTAAAAGATTCGATTCAAATGATCTAAAAATATGATCTTAGAACTCACCAAAGCATAAACAAATTGCATTGAATCGAAAAACAAACTGTCTTAGTGTTTGTAAATTTTGGTGAAATGATATGTAGTAAAAGATACAATTCAAATGCTCTAAAAATATGTTCTTAGAACTCCCCAAAGCACAAACAAATTATTTTGAATCGAAAAACAAACTTTTTTAGTGTTTGTAAATTTTGGTGAAAAGTTATGTAGTAAAAGATACGATTCAAATGATCTAAAAATACGTTATTTGAACTCCCCAAAGTATAAACAGATTGTTTTGAATCGAAAAACAAACTTTCTTAGTGTTTGTAAATTTGGGTGAAATGTTATGTAGTAAAAGATACGATTCAAATGATCTAAAAATACGTTATTTGAACTCCCGAAAGCATAAACAGATTGTTTTGAATCGAAAAACAAACTTTCTTAGCGTTTGTAAATTTTGGTGAAATGTTATGTAGTAAAAGATACGATTCAAATGATCTAAAAATATGTTATTTGAACTCCTCAAAGCATAAACAAATTGTTTTGAATAGAAAAACAAACTTTCTTAGTGTTTGTAAATTTGGTGAAATGTTATGTAGTAAAAGATACGATTCAAATAGTCTAAAATTACGTTATTTGAACTCCCCAAAGCATAAACAGATTGTTTTCAAACGAAAAACAAACTTTGTTAGTGTTTGTAAATTTTGGTGAAAAGTTATGTAGTAAAAGATAAGATTCAAATGATCTAAAAATACGTTATTTGAACTCCCCGAAGCACAAACAAATTGTTTTGAATCAAACAAACAAACTTTCTTAGTGTTTGTAAATTTTGGTGAAATGTTATGGAGTAAAAGATACGATTCAAATGGTCTAAAATTACGTTATTTGAACTTCCCAAAGCACAAACAGATTGTTTTGAATCGAAAAACAAACTTTCTTAGTGTTTGTAAATTTTGGTTAAATGTTATGAAGTAAAAGATATGATTCGAATGGTCTAAAATTACGTTATTTGAACTCCCCAAAGCATAAACAGATTGTTTTGAAACGAAAAGCAAACTTTCTTAGTGATTGTAAATTTTGGTGAAAAGTTATGTAGTAAAAGATACTATTCAAATGATCTAAAAATATGTTCTTAGAACTCCCCAAAGCATAAACAAATTGGTTTGAATCGAAAAACAAACTATCTTAGCGTATGTAAATTTTGGTGAAATGTTAGGTAGTAAAAGATACGATTCAAATGATCTAAAAACACGTTATTTGAACTCCCCAAAGCATAAACAGATTGTTTTGAATCGAAAAACAAACTTTCTTAGTGTTTGTAAGTTTTGGTGAAATGTTATGTAGTAAAAGATACGATTCAAATGATCTAAAAATACGTTATTTGAACTCCCTAAAGCATAAACAGATTGCCTTGAATCGAAAAACAAACTTTCTTAGTGTTTGTCAAATTTGGTGAAATGTTATGTGGTAAAAGATACGATTCAAATGATCTAAAAATATGTTATTTGAACTCCCCAAAGCAAAAAAAATTATTTTGAATCGAAAAACAAACTTTCTTAGTGTTTGTAAATTTTGGTGAAATGTTGTGTAGTAAGAGATACGATTCAAATGGTCCAAAATTACGTTATTTGAACTCCCCAAAGCATAAACAAATTGTTTTGAATCGAAAAACAAACTTTCTTAGTGTTTGTAAATTTTGGTGAAATGTTATATAGTAAAAGATACGATTCAAATGATCTAAAAATACATTATTTGAACTCCCCAAAGCATAAACAAATTGTTTTGAATCGAAAAACAAACTTTCTTAGTGTTATTAAATTTTGATGAACTGTTATGTAGTAAAAGATACGATTCAAATGCTCTAAAATTACGTTATTTGAACTCCCCAAAGCACAAACAGATTGTTTTGAATCGAAAAACAAACTTTCTTAGTGTTCGTAAATTTTGGTGAAATGTTATGTAGTAAAAGATACGATTCAAATGATCTAAAAATACGTTATTTGAACTCCCCAAAGCATAAACAAATTGTTTTGAATCGAAAAACAAACTTTCTTAGTGTTTGTAAATTTTGGTGAAATGTTATGTAGTAAAAGATACGATTCAAATGGTCTAAAATTACGTTATTTGAACTCCCCAAAGCATAAACAGATTGTTTTGAATCGAAAAACAAACTTTCTTAGTGTTTCTAAATTTTGGTGAAATGTTATGTAGTAAAAGATACGATTCAAATGGTCTAAAATTACGTTATTTGAACTCCCCAAAGCATTAACAGATTGTTTTGAAACGAAAAACAAACTTTCTTGGTGTTTGTAAATTTTGGTGAAAAGTTTTGTAGTAAAAGATACGATTCAAATGATCTAAAAATATGTTCTTAGAACTCCCCAAAGCATAAACAAATTGGTTTGAATCGAAAAACAATCTTTCTTAGTGTTTGTAAATTTTGGTGAAATGTTATGTGGTAAAAGATACGATTCAAATGATCTAAAAATACGTTATTTCAACTCCCCAAAGCATAAACAGATTGTTTTGAATCGAAAAACAAACTTTCTTAGTGTTTGTAAGTTTTGGTGAAATGTTATGTAGTATAAGATACGATTCAAATGATCTAAAAATACGTTATTTGAACTCACCAAAGCATAAACAGATTGTTTTGAATCGAAAAACAAACTTTCTTAGTGTTTGTAAATTTTGGTGAAATGTTATCTATTAAAAGATCCGATTCAAATGGTCTAAAATTACGTTATTTGAACTCCCCAAAGAATAAACAGATTGTTTTCAAACGAAAAACAAACTTTCTTAGTGTTTGTAAATTTTGGTGAAAAGTTATGTAGTAAAAGATACGATTCAAATGATCTAAAAATATGTTCTTAGAACTCCCCAAAGCATAAACAAATTGTTTTGAATCGAATAACAAACTTTCTTAGTGTTTGTAAATTTTGGTGAAATGTGATGAAGTAAAAGATACGATTCAAATGATCTAAAAATACGTTATTTGAACTCCCCAAAGCATAAACAGATTGTTTTGAATCGAAAAACAAACTTTCTTAGTGTTTGTAAATTTTGGTGAAATGATATGTAGAAAAAGATACGATTCAAATGGTCTAAAATTACGTTATTTGAACTCCCCAAAACATAAACAGATTGTTTTGAAACGAAAAACAAACTTTCTTAGTGTTTGTTAATTTTGGTGAAAAGTTATGTAGTAAAAGATTCGATTCAAATGATCTAAAAATATGATCTTAGAACTCACCAAAGCATAAACAAATTGCATTGAATCGAAAAACAAACTGTCTTAGTGTTTGTAAATTTTGGTGAAATGTTATGTAGTAAAAGATACAATTCAAATGATCTAAAAATATGTTCTTAGAACTCCCCAAAGCACAAACAAATTATTTTGAATCGAAAAACAAACTTTTTTAGTGTTTGTAAATTTTGGTGAAAAGTTATGTAGTAAAAGATACGATTCAAATGATCTAAAAATACGTTAATTGAACTCCCCAAAGTATAAACAGATTGTTTTGAATCGAAAAACAAACTTTCTTAGTGTTTGTAAATTTGGGTGAAATGTTATGTAGTAAAAGATACGATTCAAATGATCTAAAAATACGTTATTTGAACTCCCGAAAGCATAAACAGATTGTTTTGAATCGAAAAACAAACATTCTTAGCGTTTGTAAATTTTGGTGAAATGTTATGTAGTAAAAGATACGATTCAAATGATCTAAAAATATGTTATTTGAACTCCTCAAAGCATAAACAAATTGTTTTGAATAGAAAAACAAACTTTCTTAGTGTTTGTAAATTTGGTGAAATGTTATGTAGTAAAAGATACGATTCAAATAGTCTAAAATTACGTTATTTGAACTCCCCAAAGCATAAACAGATTGTTTTCAAACGAAAAACAAACTTTGTTAGTGTTTGTAAATTTTGGTGAAAAGTTATGTAGTAAAAGATAAGATTCAAATGATCTAAAAATATGTTCTTAGAACTCCCCAAAGCATAAACAAATTGTTTTGAATCGAAAAACAAACTTTCTTAGTGTTTGTAAATTTTGGTGAATTGTTATGTAGTAAACGATACGATTCAAATGATCTAAAAATACGTTATTTGAACTCCCCAAAGCCTAAACAGATTGTTTTGAATCGAAAAACAAACTTTCTTAGTGTTTGTAAATTTGGGTGAAATGTTATGTAGTAAAAGATACGATTCAAATGATCTAAAAATACGTTATTTGAACTCCCGAAAGCATAAACAGATTGTTTTGAATGGAAAAACAAACTTTCTTAGTGTTTGTCAAATTTGGTGAAATGTTATGCGGTAAAAGATACAATTCAAATGATCTAAAAATATGTTATTTGAACTCCTCAAAGCACAAAAAAATTGTTTTGAATCGAAAAACAAACTTTCTTAGTGTTTGTAAATTTGGTGAAATGTTATGAAGTAAAAGATACGATTCAAATGGACTAAAATTACGTTATTTGAACTCCCCAAAGCATAAACAGATTGTTTTTAATCGAAAAACAAACTTTCTTAGTGTTTGTAAATTTTGGTGAAATGATATGTAGTAAAAGATACGATTCAAATGGTCTAAAATTACGTTATTTGAACTCCCCAAAACATAAACAGATTGTTTTGAAACGAAAAACAAACTTTCTTAGTGTTTGTTAATTTTGGTGAAAAGTTATGTAGTAAAAGATTCGATTCAAATGATCTAAAAATATGATCTTAGAACTCACCAAAGCATAAACAAATTGCATTGAATCGAAAAACAAACTGTCTTAGTGTTTGTAAATTTTGGTGAAATGTTATGTAGTAAAAGATACAATTCAAATGCTCTAAAAATATGTTCTTAGAACTCCCCAAAGCACAAACAAATTATTTTGAATCGAAAAACAAACTTTTTTAGTGTTTGTAAATTTTGGTGAAAAGTTATGTAGTAAAAGATACGATTCAAATGATCTAAAAATACGTTATTTGAACTCCCCAAAGCATAAACATATTGTTTTGAATCGAAAAACAAACTTTCTTAGTGTTTGTAAATTTGGGTGAAATGTTATATAGTAAAAGATACGATTCAAATGATCTAAAAATACGTTATTTGAACTCCCGAAACCATAAACAGATTGTTTTGAATCGAAAAACAAACTTTCTTAGTGTTTGTAAATTTTGGTTAAATGTTATGAAGTAAAAGATATGATTCGAATGGTCTAAAATTACGTTATTTAAACTCCCCAAAGCATAAACAGATTGTTTTGAAACGAAAAGCAAACTTTCTTAGTGATTGTAAATTTTGGTGAAAAGTTATGTAGTAAAAGATACTATTCAAATGATCTAAAAATATGTTCTTATAACTCCCCAAAGCATAAACAGATTGGTTTGAATCGAAAAACAAACTATCTTAGCGTATGTAAATTTTGGTGAAATGTTAGGTAGTAAAAGATACGATTCAAATGATCTAAAAACACGTTATTTGAACTCCCCAAAGCATAAACAGATTGTTTTGAATCGAAAAACAAACTTTCTTAGTGTTTGTAAGTTTTGGTGAAATGTTATGTAGTAAAAGATACGATTCAAATGATCTAAAAATACGTTATTTGAACTCCCTAAAGCATAAACAGATTGCCTTGAATCGAAAAACAAACTTTCTTAGTGTTTGTCAAATTTGGTGAAATGTTATGTGGTAAAAGATACGATTCAAATGATCTAAAATTACGTTATTTGAACTCCCCAAAGCATAAACAAATTGTTTTGAATCGAAAAACAAACTTTCTTAGTGTTTGTAAATTTTTGTGAATTGTTATGTAGTAAATGATACGATTCAAATGATCTAAAAATACGTTATTTGAACTCCCCAAAGCATAAACAGATTATTTTGAATCGAAAAACAAACTTTCTTAGTGTTTGTAAATTTTGGTGAAATGTTATGTAGTACAAGACGATTCAAATCATCTAAAAATACGTTATTTGAACTCCCCAGAGCACAAACAGATTGTTTTGAATCGAAAAAAAAACTTTCTTAGTGTTTGTAAATTTGGTGAAATGTTATGTAGTAAAAGATAGATTCAAATAGTCTAAAATTACGTTATTTGAACTCCCCAAAGCATAAACAAATTGTTTTGAATCGAAAAACAAACTTTCTTAGTGTTTGTAAATTTTTGTGAATTGTTATGTAGTAAATGATACGATTCAAATGATCTAAAAATACGTTATTTGAACTCCCCAAAGCATAAACAGATTGTTTTGAATCGAAAAACAAACTTTCTTAGTGTTTGTAAAATTTGGTGAAATGTTATGTAGTAAAAGATACGATTCAAATGGTCTAAAATTACGTTATTTGAAATCCCAAAAGCATAAACAGATTGTTTTGAAACGAAAAACAAACTTTCTTAGTGTTTGTTAATTTTGGTGAAAAGTTAGGTATTAAAAGATACGATTCAAATGATCTAAAAATATGTTCTTAGAACTCCCCAAAGCATAAACAAATTGTTTTGAATTGAAAACAAACTTTCTTAGTGTTTGTAAATTTTGGTTAAATGTTATGTAGTAAAAGATACAATTCAAATGATCTAAAAATATGTTCTTAGAACTCCCCAAAGCACAAACAAATTGTTTTGAATCTAATAATAAACTTTTTTAGTGTTTGTAAATTTTTGTGAATTGTTATGTAGTAAATGATACGATTCAAATGATCTAAAAATACGTTATTTGAACTCCCCAAAGTATAAACAGATTATTTTGAATCGAAAAACAAACTTTCTTAGTGTTTGTAAATTTTGGTGAAATGTTATGTAGTACAAGACGATTCAAATCATCTAAAAATACGTTATTTGAACTCCCGAAAGCATAAACAGATTGTTTTGAATCGAAAAAAAAACTTTCTTAGTGTTTGTAAATTTGGTGAAATGTTATGTAGTAAAAGATAGATTCAAATAGTCTAAAATTACGTTATTTGAACTCCCCAAAGCATAAACAAATTGTTTTGAATCGAAAAACAAACTTTCTTAGTGTTTGTAAATTTTTGTGAATTGTTATGTAGTAAATGATACGATTCAAATGATCTAAAAATACGTTATTTGAACTCCCCAAAGCATAAACAGATTGTTTTGAATCGAAAAACAAACTTTCTTAGTGTTTGTAAAATTTGGTGAAATGTTATGTAGTAAAAGATACGATTCAAATGGTCTAAAATTACGTTATTTGAAATCCCCAAAGCATAAACAGATTGTTTTGAAACGAAAAACAAACTTTCTTAGTGTTTGTTAATTTTGGTGAAAAGTTAGGTATTAAAAGATACGATTCAAATGATCTAAAAATATGTTCTTAGAACTCCCCAAAGCATAAACAAATTGTTTTGAATTGAAAAACAAACTTTCTTAGTGTTTGTAAATTTTGGTTAAATGTTATGTAGCAAAAGATACAATTCAAATGATCTAAAAATATGTTCTTAGAACTCCCCAAATCATAAACAAATTGTTTTGAATCGAAAAACAAACTTTCTTAGTGTTTGTAAATTTTGGTGAAATGTTATGTAGTAAAAGATACGATTCAAATGGTCTAAAATTACGTTATTTGAACTCACCAAAGCATAAACAGATTGTTTTGAATCGAAGAACAAACTTTCTTAGTGTTTGTAAATTTTGGTGAAATGTTATGTAGTAAAAGATACGATTCAAATGGTCTAAAATTACGTTATTTGAACTCCCCAAAGCATTAACAGATTGTTTTGAAATGAAAAACAAACTTTCTTGGTGTTTGTAAATTTTGGTGAAAAGTTTTGTAGTAAAAGATACGATTCAAATGATCTAAAAATATGTTCTTAGAACTCCCCAAAGCATAAACAAATTGGTTTGAATCGAAAAACAATCTTTCTTAGTGTTTGTAAATTTTGGTGAAATGTTATGTGGTAAAAGATACCATTCAAATGATCTAAAAATACGTTATTTGAACTCCCCAAAGCATAAACAGATTATTTTGAATCGAAAAACAAACTTTCTTAGTGTTTGTAAATTTTGGTGAAATGTTATGTAGTACAAGATACGATTCAAATCATCTAAAAATACGTTATTTGAACTCCCGAAAGCATAAACAGATTGTTTTGAATCGAAAAACTAACTTTCTTAGTGTTTGTAAAATTTGGTGAAATGTTATGTAGTAAAAGATACGATTCAAATGGTCTAAAATTACGTTATTTGAAATCCCCAAAGCATAAACAGATTGTTTTGAAACGAAAAACAAACTTTCTTAGTGTTTGTTAATTTTGGTGAAAAGTTATGTATTAAAAGATACGATTCAAATGATCCAAAAATATGTTCTTAGAACTCCCCAAAGCACAAACAAATTGTTTTGAATTGAAAAACAAACTTTCTTAGTGTTTGTAAATTTTGGTTAAATGTTATGTAGTAAAAGATACAATTCAAATGATCTAAAAATATGTTCTTAGAACTCCCCAAAGCACAAACAAATTGTTTTGAATCTAATAACAAACTTTTTTAGTGTTTGTAAATTTTGGTGAAATGTTATGTAGTAAAAGATACGGTTCAAATGATCTAAAAATACGTTATTTGAACTCCCCAGAGCATAAACAGATTGTTTTGAATCGAAAAACAAACTTTCTTAGTGTTTGTAAATTTTGGTGAAATGTCATGTAGTAAAAGATACGATTCAAATGATCTAAAAATATGTTATTTGAACTCCTCAAAGGACAAACAAATTGTTTTGAATCGAAAAACAAACTTTCTTAGTGTTTGTAAATATGGTGAAATGTTATGTAGTAAAAGATAAGATTCAAATGGACTAAAATTACGTTATTTGAACTCCCCAAAGCATAAACAGATTGTTTTCAAACGAAAAACAAACTTTGTTAGTGTTTGTAAATTTTGGTGAAAAGTTATGTAGTAAAAGATAAGATTCAAATGATCTAAAAATACGTTATTTGAACTCCCCGAAGCACAAACAAATTGTTTTGAATCAAAAAACAAAGTTTCTTAGTGTTTGTAAATTTTCGTTAAATGTTATGTAGTAAAAGATACGATTCGAATGGTCTAAAATTACGTTAATTGAACTCCCCAAAGCATAAACAAATTGTTTTGAAACGAAAAGCAAACTTTCTTAGTGATTGTAAATTTTGGTGAAAAGTTATGTAGTAAAAGATACAATTCAAATGATCTAAAAATATGTTCTTAGAACTCCCCCAAGCACAAACAAATTATTTTGAATCGAAAAACAAACTTTTTTAGTGTTTGTAAATTTTGGTGAAATGTTATGTTGTAAATGATACGGTTCAAATGATCTAAAAATACGTTATTTGAACTCCCCAAAGCATAAACAGATTGTTTTGAATCGAAAAACAAACTTTCTTAGCGTTTGTAAATTTTGGTGAAATGTTATGTAGTAAAAGATACGATTCAAATGATCTAAAAATATGTTATTTGAACTCCCCAAAGCATTAACAGATTGTTTTGAGTCGAAAAAAAAACTTTCTTAGTGTTTGTAAATTTGGTGAAATGTTATGTAGTAAAAGATAGATTCAAATAGTCTAAAATTACGTTATTTGAACTCCCCAAAGCATAAACAAATTGTTTTGAATCGAAAAACAAACTTTCTTAGTGTTTGTAAATTTTTGTGAATTGTTATGTAGTAAATGATACGATTCAAATGATCTAAAAATACGTTATTTGAACTCCCCAAAGCATAAACAAATTGTTTTGAATTGAAAAACAAACTTTCTTAGTGTTTGTAAATTTTGGTTAAATGTTATGTAGTAAAAGATACAATTCAAATGATCTAAAAATATGTTCTTAGAACTCCCCAAAGCACAAACAAATTGTTTTGAATCTAATAATAAACTTTTTTAGTGTTTGTAAATTTTTGTGAATTGTTATGTAGTAAATGATACGATTCAAATGATCTAAAAATACGTTATTTGAACTCCCCAAAGCATAAACAGATTATTTTGAATCGAAAAACAAACTTTCTTAGTGTTTGTAAATTTTGGTGAAATGTTATGTAGTACAAGACGATTCAAATCATCTAAAAATACGTTATTTGAACTCCCCAAAGCATAAACAGATTGTTTTGAATCGAAAAAAAAACTTTCTTAGTGTTTGTAAATTTGGTGAAATGTTATGTAGTAAAAGATAGATTCAAATAGTCTAAAATTACGTTATTTGAACTCCCCAAAGCATAAACAAATTGTTTTGAATCGAAAAACAAACTTTCTTAGTGTTTGTAAATTTTTGTGAATTGTTATGTAGTAAATGATACGATTCAAATGATCTAAAAATACGTTATTTGAACTCCCCAAAGCATAAGCAGATTGTTTTGAATCGAAAAACAAACTTTCTTAGTGTTTGTAAAATTTGGTGAAATGTTATGTAGTAAAAGATACGATTCAAATGGTCTAAAATTACGTTATTTGAAATCCCCAAAGCATAAACAGATTGTTTTGAAACGAAAAACAAACTTTCTTAGTGTTTGTTAATTTTGGTGAAAAGTTAGGTATTAAAAGATACGATTCAAATGATCTAAAAATATGTTCTTAGAACTCCCCAAAGCATAAACAAATTGTTTTGAATTGAAAAACAAACTTTCTTAGTGTTTGTAAATTTTGGTTAAATGTTATGTAGTAAAAGATACAATTCAAATGATCTAAAAATATGTTCTTAGAACTCCCCAAAGCACAAACAAATTGTTTTGAATCTAATAACAAACTTTTTTAGTGTTTGTAAATTTTGGTGAAATGTTATGTAGTAAAAGATACGGTTCAAATGATCTAAAAATACGTTATTTGAATTCCCCAGAGCATAAACAGATTGTTTTGAATCGAAAAACAAACTTTCTTAGTGTTTGTAAATTTTGGTGAAATGTCATGTAGTAAAAGATATGATTCAAATGATCTAAAAATATGTTATTTGAACTCCTCAAAGCACAAACAAATTGTTTTGAATCGAAAAACAAACTTTCTTAGTGTTTGTAAATTTGGTGAAATGTTATGTAGTAAAAGATACGATTCAAATGGACTAAAATTACATTATTTGAACTCCCCAAAGCATAAACAGATTGTTTTCAAACGAAAAACAAACTTTGTTAGTGTTTGTAAATTTTGGTGAAAAGTTATGTTGTAAAAGATAAGATTCAAATGATCTAAAAATACGTTATTTGAACTCCCCAAAGCACAAACAGATTGGTTTGAATCGAAAAACAAACTTTCTTAGCGTTTGTAAATTTTGGTGAAATGTTATGTAGTAAAAGATACGATTCAAATGATCTAAAAATATGTTATTTGAACTCCCCAAAGCATTAACAGATTGTTTTGAGTCGAAAAAAAAACTTTCTTAGTGTTTGTAAATTTGGTGAAATGTTATGTAGTAAAAGATAGATTCAAATAGTCTAAAATTACGTTATTTGAACTCCCCAAAGCATAAACAAATTGTTTTGAATCGAAAAACAAACTTTCTTAGTGTTTGTAAATTTTTGTGAATTGTTATGTAGTAAATGATACGATTCAAATGATCTAAAAATACGTTATTTGAACTCCCCAAAGCATAAACAAATTGTTTTGAATTGAAAAACAAACTTTCTTAGTGTTTGTAAATTTTGGTTAAATGTTATGTAGTAAAAGATACAATTCAAATGATCTAAAAATATGTTCTTAGAACTCCCCAAAGCACAAACAAATTGTTTTGAATCTAATAATAAACTTTTTTAGTGTTTGTAAATTTTTGTGAATTGTTATGTAGTAAATGATACGATTCAAATGATCTAAAAATACGTTATTTGAACTCCCCAAAGCATAAACAGATTATTTTGAATCGAAAAACAAACTTTCTTAGTGTTTGTAAATTTTGGTGAAATGTTATGTAGTACAAGACGATTCAAATCATCTAAAAATACGTTATTTGAACTCCCCAAAGCATAAACAGATTGTTTTGAATCGAAAAAAAAACTTTCTTAGTGTTTGTAAATTTGGTGAAATGTTATGTAGTAAAAGATAGATTCAAATAGTCTAAAATTACGTTATTTGAACTCCCCAAAGCATAAACAAATTGTTTTGAATCAAAAAACAAAGTTTCTTAGTGTTTGTAAATTTTCGTTAAATGTTATGTAGTAAAAGATACGATTCGAATGGTCTAAAATTACGTTAATTGAACTCCCCAAAGCATAAACAAATTGTTTTGAAACGAAAAGCAAACTTTCTTAGTGATTGTAAATTTTGGTGAAAAGTTATGTAGTAAAAGATACAATTCAAATGATCTAAAAATATGTTCTTAGAACTCCCCCAAGCACAAACAAATTATTTTGAATCGAAAAACAAACTTTTTTAGTGTTTGTAAATTTTGGTGAAATGTTATGTTGTAAATGATACGGTTCAAATGATCTAAAAATACGTTATTTGAACTCCCCAAAGCATAAACAGATTGTTTTGAATCGAAAAACAAACTTTCTTAGCGTTTGTAAATTTTGGTGAAATGTTATGTAGTAAAAGATACGATTCAAATGATCTAAAAATATGTTATTTGAACTCCCCAAAGCATTAACAGATTGTTTTGAGTCGAAAAAAAAACTTTCTTAGTGTTTGTAAATTTGGTGAAATGTTATGTAGTAAAAGATAGATTCAAATAGTCTAAAATTACGTTATTTGAACTCCCCAAAGCATAAACAAATTGTTTTGAATCGAAAAACAAACTTTCTTAGTGTTTGTAAATTTTTGTGAATTGTTATGTAGTAAATGATACGATTCAAATGATCTAAAAATACGTTATTTGAACTCCCCAAAGCATAAACAAATTGTTTTGAATTGAAAAACAAACTTTCTTAGTGTTTGTAAATTTTGGTTAAATGTTATGTAGTAAAAGATACAATTCAAATGATCTAAAAATATGTTCTTAGAACTCCCCAAAGCACAAACAAATTGTTTTGAATCTAATAATAAACTTTTTTAGTGTTTGTAAATTTTTGTGAATTGTTATGTAGTAAATGATACGATTCAAATGATCTAAAAATACGTTATTTGAACTCCCCAAAGCATAAACAGATTATTTTGAATCGAAAAACAAACTTTCTTAGTGTTTGTAAATTTTGGTGAAATGTTATGTAGTACAAGACGATTCAAATCATCTAAAAATACGTTATTTGAACTCCCCAAAGCATAAACAGATTGTTTTGAATCGAAAAAAAAACTTTCTTAGTGTTTGTAAATTTGGTGAAATGTTATGTAGTAAAAGATAGATTCAAATAGTCTAAAATTACGTTATTTGAACAACCCAAAGCATAAACAAATTGTTTTGAATCGAAAAACAAACTTTCTTAGTGTTTGTAAATTTTTGTGAATTGTTATGTAGTAAATGATACGATTCAAATGATCTAAAAATACGTTATTTGAACTCCCCAAAGCATAAGCAGATTGTTTTGAATCGAAAAACAAACTTTCTTAGTGTTTGTAAAATTTGGTGAAATGTTATGTAGTAAAAGATACGATTCAAATGGTCTAAAATTACGTTATTTGAAATCCCCAAAGCATAAACAGATTGTTTTGAAACGAAAAACAAACTTTCTTAGTGTTTGTTAATTTTGGTGAAAAGTTAGGTATTAAAAGATACGATTCAAATGATCTAAAAATATGTTCTTAGAACTCCCCAAAGCATAAACAAATTGTTTTGAATTGAAAAACAAACTTTCTTAGTGTTTGTAAATTTTGGTTAAATGTTATGTAGTAAAAGATACAATTCAAATGATCTAAAAATATGTTCTTAGAACTCCCCAAAGCACAAACAAATTGTTTTGAATCTAATAACAAACTTTTTTAGTGTTTGTAAATTTTGGTGAAATGTTATGTAGTAAAAGATACGGTTCAAATGATCTAAAAATACGTTATTTGAATTCCCCAGAGCATAAACAGATTGTTTTGAATCGAAAAACAAACTTTCTTAGTGTTTGTAAATTTTGGTGAAATGTCATGTAGTAAAAGATATGATTCAAATGATCTAAAAATATGTTATTTGAACTCCTCAAAGCACAAACAAATTGTTTTGAATCGAAAAACAAACTTTCTTAGTGTTTGTAAATTTGGTGAAATGTTATGTAGTAAAAGATACGATTCAAATGGACTAAAATTACATTATTTGAACTCCCCAAAGCATAAACAGATTGTTTTCAAACGAAAAACAAACTTTGTTAGTGTTTGTAAATTTTGGTGAAAAGTTATGTTGTAAAAGATAAGATTCAAATGATCTAAAAATACGTTATTTGAACTCCCCAAAGCACAAACAGATTGGTTTGAATCGAAAAACAAACTTTCTTAGCGTTTGTAAATTTTGGTGAAATGTTATGTAGTAAAAGATACGATTCAAATGATCTAAAAATATGTTATTTGAACTCCCCAAAGCATTAACAGATTGTTTTGAGTCGAAAAAAAAACTTTCTTAGTGTTTGTAAATTTGGTGAAATGTTATGTAGTAAAAGATAGATTCAAATAGTCTAAAATTACGTTATTTGAACTCCCCAAAGCATAAACAAATTGTTTTGAATCGAAAAACAAACTTTCTTAGTGTTTGTAAATTTTTGTGAATTGTTATGTAGTAAATGATACGATTCAAATGATCTAAAAATACGTTATTTGAACTCCCCAAAGCATAAACAAATTGTTTTGAATTGAAAAACAAACTTTCTTAGTGTTTGTAAATTTTGGTTAAATGTTATGTAGTAAAAGATACAATTCAAATGATCTAAAAATATGTTCTTAGAACTCCCCAAAGCACAAACAAATTGTTTTGAATCTAATAATAAACTTTTTTAGTGTTTGTAAATTTTTGTGAATTGTTATGTAGTAAATGATACGATTCAAATGATCTAAAAATACGTTATTTGAACTCCCCAAAGCATAAACAGATTATTTTGAATCGAAAAACAAACTTTCTTAGTGTTTGTAAATTTTGGTGAAATGTTATGTAGTACAAGACGATTCAAATCATCTAAAAATACGTTATTTGAACTCCCCAAAGCATAAACAGATTGTTTTGAATCGAAAAAAAAACTTTCTTAGTGTTTGTAAATTTGGTGAAATGTTATGTAGTAAAAGATAGATTCAAATAGTCTAAAATTACGTTATTTGAACTCCCCAAAGCATAAACAAATTGTTTTGAATCGAAAAACAAATTTTCTTAGTGTTTGTAAATTTTTGTGAATTGTTATGTAGTAAATGATACGATTCAAATGATCTAAAAATACGTTATTTGAACTCCCCAAAGCATAAGCAGATTGTTTTGAATCGAAAAACAAACTTTCTTAGTGTTTGTAAAATTTGGTGAAATGTTATGTAGTAAAAGATACGATTCAAATGGTCTAAAATTACGTTATTTGAAATCCCCAAAGCATAAACAGATTGTTTTGAAACGAAAAACAAACTTTCTTAGTGTTTGTTAATTTTGGTGAAAAGTTAGGTATTAAAAGATACGATTCAAATGATCTAAAAATATGTTCTTAGAACTCCCCAAAGCATAAACAAATTGTTTTGAATTGAAAAACAAACTTTCTTAGTGTTTGTAAATTTTGGTTAAATGTTATGTAGTAAAAGATACAAATCAAATGATCTAAAAATATGTTCTTAGAACTCCCCAAAGCACAAACAAATTGTTTTGAATCTAATAACAAACTTTTTTAGTGTTTGTAAATTTTGGTGAAATGTTATGTAGTAAAAGATACGGTTCAAATGATCTAAAAATACGTTATTTGAATTCCCCAGAGCATAAACAGATTGTTTTGAATCGAAAAACAAACTTTCTTAGTGTTTGTAAATTTTGGTGAAATGTCATGTAGTAAAAGATATGATTCAAATGATCTAAAAATATGTTATTTGAACAACTCAAAGCACAAACAAATTGTTTTGAATCGAAAAACAAACTTTCTTAGTGTTTGTAAATTTGGTGAAATGTTATGTAGTAAAAGATACGATTCAAATGGACTAAAATTACATTATTTGAACTCCCCAAAGCATAAACAGATTGTTTTCAAACGAAAAACAAACTTTGTTAGTGTTTGTAAATTTTGGTGAAAAGTTATGTTGTAAAAGATAAGATTCAAATGATCTAAAAATACGTTATTTGAACTCCCCAAAGCACAAACAGATTGGTTTGAATCGAAAAACAAACTTTCTTAGTGTTTGTAAATTTTGGTTAAATGTTATGTAGTAAAAGATACGATTCGAATGGTCTAAAATTACGTTATTTGAACTCCCCAAAGCATAAACAAATTGTTTTGAAACGAAAAGCAAACTTTCTTAGTGATTGTAAATTTTGGTGAAAAGTTATGTAGTAAAAGATACGATTCGAATGATCTAAAAATATGTTCTTAGAACTCCCCAAAGCATAAACAAATTGGTTTGAATCGAAAAACAAACTATCTTAGTGTTTGTAAATTTTGGTGAAATGTTAGGTAGTAAAAGATACGATTCAAATGATCTAAAAATACATTATTTGAACTCCCCAAAGCATAAACAGATTGTTTTGAATCGAAAAACATATCGTACTCAAAATACTCCGTAATTGAAGACTAACACACACAAATTTCAATTTTTTGAAAAATTTCTAAAAAATGCAAAAACTGAAATTTAACAGCTTCAAAAAATTGATTTGAGATGTTTATTAAAAAAATGTAAAAATTGAAGTACAACACAAGCGAAATAATCGATTTTTATGCCGTGCTCAAAATACTACCTAATTGAAGACTAATACACACAAATTTCAATTTTTTTAATAATTTCTTAAAATTGCAAAATCAGAAGTTTAACAACTTCAAAAAATTCAATTAAGATATATTAAAAAAAATGTTAAAATTTAAGTGTAACACAAGCAAAATAATCAATTTTCATGCCATACTCAAAATACTCCGTAATTGAAGACTAACACACACAAATTTAAATTTTTTCAAAAATTTCTTGAAAATGCAAAAAGTGAAGTCTAACACCTTCAAAATATTCAATCAAGATATTTTTTTATAAAAAATGTTAAAATTTAAATGTAACACAAGAAAAATACTCAATTTTCATGTCGTACTAGAACTACTCCATAAATGAAGACTAACACACACACAAATTTCAATTTTTTAAAAAATTTCTTAAAAATCCAAAAATTGAAGTTTAACTGCTTCAAAAAATTGATTTGAGATGTTTTTTAAAAAACTGTTAAAATTGAAGTACAACACAAGAAAAATAACCGATTTTCATGCCGTGCTCAAAATACTCCCTAATTGCAGACTAACACGCACAAATTTCAATTTTTTTATAAATTTCTTAAAAACGCAAAATCATAAGTCTAACAACTTCAAAAAAATCAATTAAGATATTTTAAAAAAAAATGTTAAAATTTAAGTGTAACACAAGAAAAATACTCAATTTTCATGTCGTACTCAAAATACTACGTAATTGAAGACTAACACACACAAATTTCAATTTGTTCAAAAATTTCTTAAAAATGCATAAAGTGAAGTATAACACCTTCAAAATATTCAATCAAGATATTTTTTAATAAAAAATGTTAAAATTTAAGTGTAACACGAGAAAAATACTCAATTTTCATGCCGTACTTAAAATACTCCGTAATTGAGACTAACACACACAAATCCAATTTTTTCAAAAATTTCTAAAAAATATAAAAACTAAAGTCTAACACCTTCAACAAATTGAATTAAGATATTTTTTAAAAACATGTGAAAATAGAAGTGTAACACGAGCAAAATACTAAATTTTCATGCCGTACTCAAAATACTCCGTTATTGAAGACTAACACACACAAATTTATATTTTTTCAAAAATTTCCATAAAATGCATAAAGTGAAGTCTAACACCTTCAAAAAATTCAACCAAGATATTTTTTTATAAAAAATGTTATAATTTAAGTGTAACAGAAGAAAAATAGTCAATTTTCATGTCGTACTCAAAATACTCCGTAATTGAAGACTGACACACACAAATTTCAATTTTTTCCAAAATTTCTTAAAAATACAAAAACTGAAGTTTAACACCTTCGAAAATTTCAATTAAAATATTTTTTAAAAAAAATGTTTAAATTGAACTGTAACACAAGCAAAGTACTCAATTTTCATGCCGTACTCAAAATACTCCGTAATTGAGACTAACACACACAAATCCAATTTTTTCAAAAATTTCTAAAAAATGTAAAAACTAAATTCTAACACCTTCAAAAAATTTAATTAAGATATTTATTAAAAAATGTTAAAATTGAAGTGTAACACAAGCAAAATACTAAATTTTCATGCCGTACTCAAAATACTCCGAAATTGAAGACTAACACACACAAATTTAAATTTTTTCAAAAATTTCTAAAAAATGCAAAAAGTGAAGTCCAACACCTTCAAAAAATTAAACCAAGATATTTTTTTCTTAAAATGTTAAAATTTAAGTGTAACACAAGAAAAATACTCAATTTTCATGTTGAACTCAAAATACTCCATATTTGAAGACTAACACACACAAATTTAAATTTTTTCAAAAATGTCTTAAAAATGCAAAAACTGAAGTTTAACAGTATCAAAAAATTGATTTGAGATGTTTGTTAAAAAATGTTAAAATTGAAGTATAACACAAGCAAAATAATCGATTTTCATGCCGTGCTCAAAATACTTCCTAATTGAAGACTAACACACACAACTTTAAATTTTTCCAAAAATTTCTAAAAAATGCAAAAAGTGAAGTCCAACACCTTCAAAAAATTAAACTAAGACATTTTTTATAAAAAATGTTAAAATTTAAGTGTAACACAAGAAAAATACTCAATTTGCATGTCGTACTCAAAATACTCCGTAATTGAAGATTAACACACACAAATTTCAATTTTTTCAAAAATTTCTTAAAAATGCAAAAACTGAAGTTTAACAGCTTCAAAAAATTTTGAAGACTAACTAACACACACAAATTTCAATTTTTTCAAAAATGTCTTAAAAATGCAAAAACTGAAGTTTAACAGCTTCAAAAAATTGATTCGAGATGTTTATTAAAAAATGTTTAAATTGAAGTACAACACAAGCAAAATAATCAATTTTCATGCCGTGCTCAAAATACTCCCTAATTGAAGACTAGCACACACAACTTTAAATTTTTTCAAAAATTTCTAAAAAATGCAAAAAGTGAAGTGCAACACCTTCAAAAAATTAAAACAAGATATTTTTTATAAAAAATGTTAAAATTTAAGTGTAACACAAGAAAAATACTCAATTTTCATGTTGTACTCAAAATACTCCGCATTTGAAGACTAACACACACAAATTTCAATTTTTTCAAAAATTTCTTAAAAATGTAAAAACTGAAGTCTAACACCTTCAAAAAATTAAACCAAGATATTTCAAAAAAAAATTATAAAATTTAAGTGTAACACAAGCAAAATACTCAATTTTCATGCCGTACTCAAAATACTCCGCAATTTAAGACTAACACACACAAATTTCAATTTTTTCAAAAATTTCTTAAAGATGCAAAAAGTGTAGTCTAACACCTTCAAAAAATTCAATTAAGATATTTTTTTATAAAAAATGTTAAAATTTAAATGTAACACTAGAAAAATACTCAATTTTCATATCGTACTCAAAATACTCAGTAACTGAAGACTAACACACACAAATTTCAATTTTTTCAAAAATGTCTTAAAAATGCAAAAACTGAAGTCTAACACCTTCAAAAAATTGATTTAAGATATTTTATAAAAAAATGTTCAAATTGAAGTATAACAGAAGAAAAATACTTGATTTTCGTGCCGTACTCAAAATACTCCGTAATTCAAGACTAACACACACAAATTTCAATTTTTTCAAAAATTTCTTAAAAATGGTAAAACTTAAGTCTAAGAACTTCAAAATTTTGATATAAGATATTTTTTTAAAAAATGTTAAAATTGAAGTATAACAAAAGCAAAATACTCGATTTTCATGCCGTGCTCAAAATACTCCCTAATTGAAGACTAACACACACAAATTTAAATTTTTCCAAAAAATTCATAAAAATGCAAAAGTTGTAGTCTAACACCTTCAAAAAATTCAACCAAGATATTTTTTTATAAAAGATGTTAAAATTTAAGTGTAACACAAGAAAAATACTCAATTTTCATGTCGTACTCAAAATACTCCGTAATTGAAGACTGACACACACAAATTTCAATTTTTTCCAAAATTTCTTAAAAATGCAAAAACTGAAGTCTAACACCTTCAAAAAATTCAATTAAAATATTCTATAAAAAAAATGTTAAAATTGAACTGTAACACAAGCAAAGTACTCAATTTTCATGCCGTACTCAAAATACTCCGTAATTGAGACTTACACACACAAATCCAATTTTTTCAAAAATTTCTAAAAAATGTAAAAACTAAAGTCTAACACCTTCAAAAAATTTAATTAAGATATTTATTAAAAAAACGTTAAAATTGAAGTGTAACACAAGCTAAATACTAAATTTTTATGCCGTACTCAAAATACTTCGAAATTGAAGACTAACACACATAAATTTAAATTTTTTCAAAAATTTCTAAAAAAGGAAAAAATGAAGTCTAACACCTTAAAAAAATTAAACCAAGATATGTTTTTATTAAAATGTTAAAATTTAAGTGTAACACAAGAAAAATACTCAATTTTCACGTCGTGCTCTAAATACTCCGTATTTGAAGACTAACACACACAAATTTTAATTTTTTCCAAAATTTCTTAAAAATGCAAAAACTGAAGTTTAACAGCTTCAAAAAATTGATTTGAGATGTTTATTAAAAAAATGTTAAAATTGAAGTACAACACAAGCAAAATGATCAATTTTCATGTCGTGCTCAAAATACTCCCTAATTGAAGACTAACATACACAAATTTCAATTTTTTTAAAAATTTCTTAAAAATGCAAAATCAGATGTCTAACAACTTCAAAAAATTCAATTAAGATATTTTTTAAAAAAAATTAAAATTTAAGTGTAACACAAGCAAAATACTCAATTTTCATGTCGTACTCAAAATACTCCGTAATTGAAGACTAACACACACAAATTTCAATTTTTTCCAAAATTTCTTAAAAATGCAAAAACTGAAGTTTAACTGCTTCAAAAAATTGATTTAATATGGTTATTAAAAAAAATTTAAATTGAAGTGTAACAGAAGCAGAACACTAAATTTTCATGTCGTACTCAAAATACTCCGTAATAGAAGACTAACACACAAATTTCAATTTTGTCAAAAATTTCTTAAAAATGCAAAAACTGAATCCTAACGCCTTCAAAAAATTGATTTAAGATGTTTTTTAAAAAAATGTTAAAGTTGAAGTACAACACAAGCAAAATAATTTATTTTCATGCCGTGCTCAAAATACTCCCTAATTGAAGACTAACACACATAAATTTCAATTTTTTAAGAAAAAATTTTAAAATGTAAACTCAGAAGTCTAATAACTTCAAAAAATTCAATTAAGATATTTTAAAAAAAATGTTAAAATTTAAGTGTAACACAAGAAAAATACTCAATTTTCATGTCGTACTCAAAATACTCCGTAATTGAAGACTAACACACACAAATTTCAGTTTTTTCAAAAATTTCTTAAAAATGCAAAAACTGAAGTCTGACACCTTCAAAAATTTCAATCAAGATATTTTTTATAAAAAATGTTAAAATTTAAGTGTAACACAAGAAAAATACTCAATTTTCATGTCGTACTCAAAATACTCCGTGATTGAAATCTAACACACACAAATTTCAATTTTTTCAAAAATTTCTTAAAAATGCAAAAACTGAAGTCTAACACCTTAAAAAAATTGATTTAAGATATTTTTTAGAAAAAATGTTAAAATTGAAGTACAACAAAAGCAAAATACTCCATTTTCATGCCGTGCTCAAAATACTCCCTGATTGAAGACTAAGAAACACAAATTTCAATTTTTTAAAAAATTTCTTAAAAATGCAAAATCAGAAATCTAACACCCTCAAAAAATTCAATTAAAATATTTTAAAATAAATGTTTATATTTAAGTGTAACACAAGAAAAATACTCAATTTTCATGCCGTGCTCAAAATACTCCGTAATTGAAGACTAACAAACAAAAATTTCAATTTTTTCAAAAATGTCTTAAAAATGCAAAAACTGAAGTCTAACACCTTCAAAAAATTGATTTAAGATATTTTATAAAAAAATGTTCAAATTGAAGTATAACAGAAGAAAAATACTTGATTTTCGTGCCTTACACAAAATACTCCGTAATTCAAGACTAACACACACAAATTTCAATTTTTTCAAAAATTTCTTAAAAATGGTAAAACTTAAGTCTAAGAACTTCAAAAATTTGATATAAGATATTTTTTTAAAAAATGTTAAAATTGAAGTATAACAAAAGCAAAATACACGATTTTCATGCCGTGCTCAAAATACTCCCTAATTGAAGACTAACACACACAAATTTTAATTTTTGTAAAAATTTCATAAAAATGCAAAATCAGAAGTCTAACAACTTCAAAAAATTCAATTAAGATATTTTAAAAAAAATGTTAAAATTTAAATGTAACACAAGCAAAATACTCAATTTTCGTGTCGTACTCAAAATACTCCGTAATTGAAGGCTAACACACACAAATTTCAGTTTTTTCAAAAATTTCTTAAAAATGCAAAAACAGAAGTCTGACACCTTCAAAAAATTCAATCAAGATATTTTTTATAAAAAATGTTAAAATTTAAGTGTAACACAAGAAAAATACTCAATTTTCATGTCGTACTCAAAATACTCCGTGATTGAAGTCTAACACACACAAATTTCAATTTTTTCAAAAATTTCTTAAAAATGCAAAAACTGCAGTCTAACACCTTAAAAAATTGATTCAAGATATTTTTTAGAAAAAATGTCAAAATTGAAGTACAACAAAAGCAAAATACTCGATTTTCATGCCGTGCTCAAAATACTCCCTGATTGAAGACTAAGAAACACAAATTTCAATTTTTTAAAAAATTTCTTGAAAATGCAAAATCAGAAGTCTAACACCCTCAAAAAATTCAATTAAGATATTTTAAAATAAATTTTTATATTTAAGTGTAACACAAGAAAAATACTCAATTTTCATGCCGTGCTCAAAATACTCCGTAATTGAAGACTAACACACACAAATTTCAATTTTTTCAAAAATGCCTTAAAAATGCAAAAACTGAACTCTAACACCTTCAAAAAATTGATTTAAGATATTTTATAAAAAAATGTTCAAATTGAAGTATAACATGAGGAAAATACTTGATTTTCGTGCCGTACTCAAAATACTCCGTAATTCAAGGCTAACACACACAAATTTCAATTTTTTCAAAAAATTTTAAAAATGCTAAAACTAAAGTCTAACAACTTCAAAAAATTGATATAAGATATTTGTTTTTAAAATGTTGAAATTCAAGTATAACACAAGCAAAATACTCGATTTTCAAGCCGTGCTCAAAATACTCCCTAATTGAAGACTAACACACACAAATTTTAATTTTTTTAAAAATTTCATAAAAATGCAAAATCAGAAGTCTAACAACTTCAAAAAATTCAATTAAGATATTTTAAAAAAAATGTTAAAATTTAAATGTAACACAAGCAAAATACACAATTTTCATGTCGTCCTCAAAATACTATGTAATTGAAGACTAACACACACAAATTTCAATTTTATGAAAAATTTCTTAAAAATGCATAAAGTGAAGTCTGACACCTTCAAAAAATTCAATCAAGATATTTTTTTGTAAAAAATGTTAAATTTTTAGTGTAACACAAGAATAATACTCAATTTTCATGTATCCTCAAAATACTCCGTAATTGAAGACTAACACACACAAATTTTAATTTTTTCCCCAATTTCATAAAAATGCAAAAAGTGAAGTCTAACACCTTCAAAAAATTTAATTAAGATATTTTTTTTAGAAAAATGTTAAAATTGAAGTGTAACACAAGCAAAATACTCAATTTTCATGCCGTACTCAAAATACTCCGTAATTGAGACTAACACTCACAAATTTCAATTTTTCAAAAATTTCTTAAAAATGCTAAAACTGAAGTCTAACAACTTCTAAAAATTGATATAAGATATTTTTTTAAAAAATGTTAAAATTGAAGTATAACACAAGCAAAATACTCGATTTTCAAGTCGTGCTCAAAATACTCCCTAATTGAAGACTAACACACAGAAATTTTAATTTTTTAAAAATTTCTTAAAAATGCAAAATCAGAAGTCTAACAACTTAAAAAAAATTCAATTAAGATATTTTTAAAAAAAATTTTAAATTCAAATGTAACACAAGCAAAATACTCAATTTTCATGCCGTCCTCAAAATACTCCGTAATTGAAGACTAACACACACAAATTTCAATTTTATATAAAATTTCTTAAAAATGCAATAACTGAAGTCTGACACCTTCAAAAAATTCATTCAAGATATTTTTTTATAAAAAATGTTAGAATTTAAGTGTAACACAAGAAAAATACTCAATTTTCATGTATCCTCAAAATACTCCATAATTGAAGACTAACACACACAAATATTTTAAAAATGCAAAAAGTGAAGTCTAACACCTTCAAAAAATTCAATCAAGATATTTTTAGAAAAAATATTAAAATTGAAGTGTAACACAAGCAAAATACTCAATTTTCATGCCGTACTCAAAATACTCCGTAATTGAGACTAACACACACAAATCCAATTTTTTCAAAAAATTCTAAAAAATGCAAAAACAAAAGTCTAACACCTTCAAAAAATTGAATTAAGATATTTTTTTTTAATTTTTTTAAAATTGAAGTGTAACAGAAGCAGAATTTTCGGTTTTCATGTCGTACTCAAAATACTCTTTAATTGAAGACTAACACACACAAATTTCAATTTTTTCTAAAATTTCTTAAATATGCAAAAACTGAAGTCTAACACCTTCAAAAAATTGAGTTAAGATACTATTTAAAAAAATGTTAAAATTGAAGTATAACACAAGCAAAATACTCGATTTTCATGCCGTGCTCAAGATACTCCCCAATTGAAGACAAACACACACAAATTTTAATATTTTAAAAAATTTCTTAAAAATTCAAAATCAGAAGTCTAACAACTTCAAAAAATTCAATTAAGATATTATTAAAGAAAATGTTAAAATTTAAGTGTTGCACAAGATAAATACTCAATTTTCATACCGTACTAAAAATACTCTGTAATTGAAGACAAACACACACAAATTTCAATTTTTTTCAAAAATTCGTAAAAATACTAAAACTATAGGCTAACACCTTCAAAAAATTCAATTAAGATATTTAAAAAAAAAATGCTAAAATTGAAGTGTAACACAAGCAAAATACTCAATTTTCATGTCGTACTCAAAATACTCCGTAATTGAATACTAACACACACAAATTTGAATTTTTTCCCGACTTTCTTAAAAATGCAAAAACTAAAGTCTAACACCTTCAAAAAATTCAATTAATATATTTTTTTTTTAAAATGTTAAAATTGATGTGTAACACAAGCAAAATACTCAATTTTCATGTCGTACTCAAAATACTCCGTAATTGAAGACTAACGCACACAAATCCAATTTTTTCAAAAATTTCTAAAAAAATGTAAAAACTAAAGTCTAACACCTTCAAAAAATTGAATTAAGATATTTTTTAAAAAAATGTTAAAATTGAAGTGTAACACCTTCAAAAAATTCAATCAAGATGTTTTAAAAAAAAATGCTAAAATTGAAGTGTAACACAAGCAAAATACTCAATTTTCGTGCCGTACTCAAAATACTCCGTAATTCAGACTAACGCACACAAATCCAATTTTTTCAAAAATTTCTAAAAAAATGTAAAAACTAAAGTCTAACACCTTCAAAAAATTGAATTAAGATATTTTTTAAAAAAATGTTAAAATTGAAGTGTAACACAAGCAAAATACTAAATTGTCATGTTGTACTCAAAACACTCCGTAATTGAAGATTACCACACACAAATTTGAATTTTTTCCCAAATTTTTTAAAAATGCAAAAACTGAAGTCTAACACCTTCAAAAAATTCAATTAAGATATTTGTTTTAAAAAATGTTAAAATTGATGTGTAACACAAGAAAAATACTCAATTTTCATGCCGTACTCGAAATACTCCGTAATTGAAGACTACCACACAAAAATTTCAATTTTTTCAAAACTTTCTTAAAAATGCAAAAACTGATGTCTAACACCTTCCAAAAATTGATTTAAGATATTTTTAAAAAAAATGTTAAAATTAAAGTACAACACAAGCAAAGTACTCGATTTTCATGCCGTGCTCAAAATATTCCCCAATTGAAGACTAACACACACAAATTTCAATTTTTTTAAAACTTTCTTAAAAATGCAAAAACTGAAGTCTAACACCTTCAAAAAATTGATTTAAGATATTTTATAAAAAAATGTTAAAATTGAAGAATAATAGAAGCAAAATACTTGATTTCCGTGCCGTACTCAAAATACTCCGAAATTGAAGACCAACACACACAAATTTCAATTTTTTCAAAAATTTCTTAAAAATGCAAAAATTGAAGTCTAACAACTTTAAAAAATTGTTGTAAGATATTTTTTAAAAAAATGTTAAAATTGAAGTATAACACAAGCAAAATAATCGATTTTCATGCCGTACTCAAAATACTCCGCAATTGAAGACTAACACACACAAATTTCAATTTTTTGAAAAAATTCATTGAAATGCAAAATTAGAAGTCTAACACCTTCAAAAAATTCAAAGAAGATATTTTTTAAAAAAATGTTAAAAATGAAGTGTAACACAAGCAAAATACTCAATTTTCATGCCGTACACAAAATACTCCGTAATTGAGACTAACACACACAAATCCAATTTTTTCAAAAAATTCTAAAAAATGCAAAAACAAAAGTCTAACACCTTCAAAAAGTTGAATTAAGATTTTTTTTAAATTTTTTTAAAATTGAAGTGTAACAGAAGCAGAATTTTCAATTTTCATGTCATACTCAAAATACTCCCTAATTGAAGACAAACACACACAAATGTTAACACCTTCAAATAATTCAATTAAGATATTTTTTTAAAAAAATGTTAAAATTGATGTGTAACACAAGAAAAATACTCAATTTTCATGCCGTACTCAAAATACTCCGTAATTAAGACTAACACACACAAATCAAATTTTTTCAAAAATTTCAAAAAATATAAAAACTATAGTCCAACACCTTCAAAAAATTGAATTAAGATATTTTTTTTAAAAATGTTAAAATTGAAGTGTAACAGAAGCAAAATACTCAATTTTCATGTCGTACTCAAAATACTCCGTAACTGAAGACTAACACACACAAATTTCAATTTTTTCAAAAATTTCTTAAAAATGCAAAAACTGAAGTTTAACACCTTCCAAAAATTGATTTAAGATATTTTTAGAAAAAATGTCAAAATTTAAGTACAACACAAGCAAAATACTCGATTTTCATGTCGTGCTCAAAATATTCCCTAATTGAAGACTAACACACACAAATTTCAAATTTTTTAAAACTTTTTGAAAAATGCAAAATCGGAAATCTAACACGCTCATAAAATTCAATTAAGATATTTCAAAATAAATGTTAAAATTTAAGTGTAACACAAGAAAAATAATCAATTTTCATGCCGTACTCAAAATACTCCGTAATTGAAGACTAACACACATAAATTTCAATTTTTTCAAAAATTTCTTAAAAATGCAAAAACTGAAGTCTAACACCTTCAAAAAATTGATTTAAGATATTTTTTTTAAAATGTTAAAATTGAAGTATAACACAAGCAAAATACTCGATTTTCATGCCGTACTGAAATACTCCGCAATTGAAGACTAACACACACAAATTTCAATTTTTTAAAAAATTTCATTGAAATGCAAAATCAGAAGTCTAACACCTTCAAAAAATTCAATCAAGATATTGTTTTATTAAAAATGTTAAAATTTAAGTGTAACACAAGAAAAGTACTCAATTTTCATGTCATTCTCAAAATAAACCGTAATTGAAGACTAACACACACAAATTTCAATTTTTTCTAAAATTTTGTTAGAAAGAAAAAACTGAAGTTTAACACCTTAAAAAAATTCAATCAAGATATTTTTTTTAAAAATGTTAAAATTGAAGTGTAACACAAGAAAAATACTCAATTTTCATGTCGTACTCAAAATACTACGTAATTGAAGACTACCGCATACAAATTTCAATTTTTTCAAAAATTTCTTAAAAATGAAAAAAAACTGAAGTCTAACACCTTCAAAAAATTGATTTAAATTATTATTTAAAAAAATGTTAAAATTAAAGTGTAACAGATGCAGAACACTCAATTTTGAAGTCGTACTCAAAATACTCCGTAATTGAAGACTAACACACACAAATCTCAATTTTTTCAAAAATTTCTTGTAAATACAAAAACTGAAGTGTAACACCTTCAAAAAACTGATTTAAGATATTTTTTTTTAAAATGTTCAAATTGAAGTACAACACAAGCAAAATGCTAGATTTTCGTTCCGTGCTCAACATACTCCTAAATTAAAGACTAACACACACAAATTTCAATTTTTTAAAAAATTTCTTAAAAATGCAAAATCAGAAGTCTAACACCTTCAATATATTCAATTAAGATATTTTTAAAAAAATGTTAAAATTTAAGTGTAACACAAGAAAAATTCTCAATTTTCATGCGGTACTCAAAATAATCCGTAATTGAAGACTAACAAACACAAATTTGATTTTTTTTTTAAATTTCTTAAAAATGCAAAAACAGAAGTCTAATACCTTCAAAAAATTGATTTAAGATATTTTATAAAAAATGTTAAAATTGAAGTGTAACACAAGCTAAATACTCAATTTTCATGCTGTACTCAAAAGACTCCGTAATTGAGACTAACACACACAAATCCAATTTTTCAAAAAATTCTAAAAATTGCAAAAACAAAAGTCTAACACCTTCAAAAAATTGAATTAAGATTTTTATTTTTTTTAAAATATTAAAATGTAAGTGTAACAGAAGCTGAATTTTCAATTTTAATGTCGTACTCAAAATACTCCGTAATTGAAGACTACCACACACAAATTTAGATTTTTTAAAAAATTTCTTAAAAACTAAAAAACTGAAGTCTAGCACCCTAAAAAAAATTGATTTTAGTTATTATTTAAAAAAAATGTTAAAATTGAAGTGTAACAGAAGCAGAATACTCAATTTTCAAGTCATACTCAAAATACTCCGTAATTGAAGACTAACACACACAAATCTCAATTTTTTCAAAAATTTCTTGAAAATGCGAAAACTGAAGTCTAACACCTTCAAGAATTGATTTAAGATATTTTTAAAAAAAATGTTAAAATTGAAGTATAACACAAGCAAAATACTCGGTTTTCAGGCTGTGCTCAAAATACTCCGTAATTGAAGACTAACACACACAAATTTCAATTTTTTATAAAATTTCATTGAAATGCAAAATCAGAAGTCTAACACCTTCAAAAAATTCAATGAAGATATTTTTTTTAAAAATGTTAAAATTGAAGTGTAACACAAGCTAAATACTCAATTTTCGTGCCGTACTCAAAAGACTCCGTAATTGAGACTAACACACACAAATCAAATTTTTTCAAAAAATTCTAAAAAAAGCAAAAACATAAGTCTAACACCTTCAAAAAATTGAATTAAGATATTTTTTTTAAAAATATTAAAATTTAAGTCTAACCGAAGAAGAATTTTCAATTTTCATGTCGTACTCAAAATACTCCGTAATTGAAGACTAACACACACAAATTTCAATATTTTCAAAAATTTCTTATATATACAAAAACTCAAGTCTAACACCTTCAAAAATTTGATTTAAGATATTATTTAAAAAAATGTTAAAATTGAAGTATAACACAAGCAAAATACTCGATTTTCGAGCCGTGATCTAAATACTCCCTAATTGAAGACTAACACTCAAAAATTTGAATTTTCTTAAAAATTTCTTAAAAATGCAAAATCAGAAGTCTAACCCTTTCAAAAAATTCAATCAAGATATTTTTTTTTTAAATTATAAAATTGAAGTGTAACACAAGCAAAATACTCAATTTTCATGCCATACTCAAAATACTCAGTAATTGAAGACTGACACACACAAATTTCAATTTTTTCCAAAATTTCTTAAGAATTAAAAAACTGAAGTCTAACACCTTCGAAAAATTCACTTAAGATATTTTTTTTTAACAAATCTTAAAATTGAAGTGTAACACAAGCAAAATACTTAATATTCATGCCGTACTCAAAATTCATCGTAATTGAGATTAACACACACACAAATCCAATTTTTTCAAAAATTTCAAAAAATGTAAAAACTAAAGTCCAACACCTTCAAAAAATTGAATTAAGATATTTTTTAAAAAATGTTCAAATTGAAGTACAACACAAGCAGAATACTCAATTTTCAAGTCGTACTCAAAATACTCCGTAATTGAAGACTAACACACACAAATCTCGATATTTTTGAAAATTTCTTGGAAATGCAAAAACTGAAGTCTAACACCTTCAAAAAATTGATTTATGATATTTTTTTTTTAAATGTTCAAATTGAAGTACAACACAAGCAAAATACTAGACTTTCATGCCGTGCTCAAAATACTCCCTAATTAAAGACTAATACACACAAATTTCAATATTTTAAAAACTTTCTTAAAAATGCAAAATCAGAAGGCTAACACCTTCAAAAAATTCAATTAAGATATTTAAAAAAAAAATGTTAAAATTTAAGTGTGACACAATCAAAATACTCAATTTTCATGCCATACTCAAAATACTCCGTAATCGAAGACTAATACACACAAATTTCAATTTTTTCGAAAATTTCTTATAAATGCATAAACAGAAGTCTAACACCTTCAAAAAATTGATTTAAGATATTTTTTTTTTAAATGTTCAAATTGAAGTATAACACAAGAAAAATATTCGATTTTCATGTGGTACTCAAAATACTCCGTAATTGAAGACTAACACACACAAATTTCATTTTTTTATAAAATTTCATTGAAATGCTTAATCAGAAGTCTAACACCTTCAAAAAATTCAATGAAGATATTTTTTTAAAAGATGTTAAAAATGAAGTGTAACACAAGCTAAGTACTCAATTTTCATGCCGTACTCAAAAGACTCCGTAATTGAGACTAACACACACAAATCCAATTTTTCAAAAAATTTTAAAAATTCCAAAAACAAAAGTCTAACACTTCAAAAAATTGAATTAAGATATTTTATTTTTAAATATTTAAATTTAAGTGTAACTGAAATAGAATTTTCAATTTTTATGTCGTACTCAAAATACTCCATAATTGAAGACTACGACACACAAATTTCAATTTTTTCAAAACTTTCTTAAAAATGTAAAAATTGAATTTTTACACCATCAAAAAATTGATTTAAGTTATTATTTTAAAAAAATGTTAAAATTGAAGTGTAACAGAAGCAGAATACTCAATTTTCAAGTCGTACTCAAAATACTCCGTAATTGAAGACTAACACACACAAATCTCAATTTTTTCCAAAATTGCTTAAAAATGCAAAAACTGAAGTCCAACACCTTCAAAAAATTAAATTAAGATATTTTTTTTAAAAAAATGTTAAAATTGAAGTGTAACACAAGCAAAATACTTAATTTTCGTGCCGTACTCAAAATACTCCGTAATTGAGACTAACACACACACAAATCAAATTTTTTCAAAAATAGCAAAAAGTGTAAAAACTAAAGTACCTTCAAAAAATAGAATTAAGATATTTTTTTTAAAAATATATTAAAATTGAAGTGTAACAGAAGCAGAATCTCAATTTTCTAGTCGTACTCAAAATACTCCGTAATTGAAGACTAACACACACCAATCTCAATTTTTTAAAAAATTTCTTGAAAATGCAAAAACTAAAGCCTAACATCTACAATAAATGATTGAAGATATTTTTAAAAAAATGTGAAAATTGAAGTACAACACAAGCAAAATACTCGGTTTTCATGCCGTGCTCAAAATACTCCCTAATTAAATATTATCACACACAAATTTCAATTTTTAAAAAAATTTCATAAAAATGCAAAATCAGAAGACTAACACCTTCAATAAATTCAATTAAGGTATTTTAAAAAAATTGTTAAAATTAAAGTGTAACACAAGCAAAATGCTCAATTTTCATGCCGTACTCAAAATACTCCGTAATTGAAGACTAACACCCACAAATTTGAATTTTATCAAAAATTTCTTAAAAATGCTAAAACAGAAGTCTAATACCCTAAAAAAATTGATTTAAGATATTTTTTAAAAAATGTTAAAATGTGAGAATAACACAATCAAAATACTCGATTTTCATGCCGTACTCAAAATACTCGGTAATTGAAGACTAACACACACAAATTTCAATTTTTCACAAAATTTCATTGAAATGCTAAATCAGAAGTCGAACACCTTCAAAAAATTCAATGAAGATATTTTTTTATAAAATGTAAAAATTGAAGTGTGACACAAGCTAAATGATTGAAATAAGATATTTGAAGACTAACACACACAAATTTGAATTTTTTCAAAAATTTCTAAAAAATGCAAAAACAGAAGTCTAATACCTTCAAAAAATTGATTTAAGATATTTTTTTTAAAAAGTTAAAGTTTAAGAATAACACATGCAAAATACTCGATTTTCATGCCGTACTCAAAATACTCGGTAATTGAAGACTAACACACATAAATTTCATTTTTTTATAAAATTTCATTGAAATGCTAAATCAGAAGTCTAACACCTTCCAAAAATTCAATGAAGATATTTTTTAAAAAAATGTTAAAATTGAAGAACAATACAAGCAAAATACTCGATTTTCATGCCGGGCTCAAAATACTCCCTAATTAAAGACAAACACACACAAATTTCAATTTTTTAAAAATTTCTTAAAAATGCCAAATTAGAAGTCTAACCCCTTCAAAAAATTCAATTAAGATATTTGAAAAAAAATGTTAAAATTTAGGTGCAACACAAGCAAAATACTCGATTTTCATGCCGTACTCAAAATACTCCGTAATTGAAGACTAACAACAACAAATTTCAATTTTTTATAAAATTTCATTGAAATGCAAAATCAGAAGTCTAACACCTTCAATGAAGATATTTTTAAAAAAAATGGTAAAAGTGAAGTGTAACACAAGCTAAATACTCAATTTTCATGCCGTACTCAAAAGACTCCGTAATTGAGACTAACACACACTAATCCAATTGTTTCAAAAAATTCTTAAAATTGCAAAAACAAAAGTCTAACACCTTCAAAAAATTGAATTCAGATATTTTTTTTTAAAAATTTAAAATTTAAGTGTAACAGAAGCAGAATTTTCAATTTTCATGTCTTACTCAAAATACTCCGTAATTTAAGACTACCACACACAAATTTGAATATTTTCAAAAATTTCTTAAAAATGAAAAAACTGAAGTCTAACACCTTCAAAAAATTGATTTGAGTTATTATTTAAAAAAAATGTTAAAATTAAAGTGTAACAGATGCAGAAAACTCAATTTTCAAGTTGTACTCAAAATACACCGTTATTGAAGACTAACACCCACAAACCTCATTTTTTTCAAAAATTTCTTGAAAATGCAAAAACTGAAGTCTAACACCTTCAAAAAATTGATTTAAGATATTTTATTAAAAAATGTTCAAATTGAAGAACAACACAAGAAAAAAAACTCGATTTTCTTGCCGTGCTCAAAATACTCCCTAATTAAAGACAAACACACACAAATTTCAATTTTTTAAAAAATTTCTTAAAAATGCCAAATCAGAAGTCTAACACCTTCAAAAAAATCAGTTAAGATATTTAAAAAAAAATGTTAAAATTTAAGTGTAACACAAGCAAAATACTCAATTTTTCATGCCATACTCAAAATACTCCGTAATCGAAGACTAACACACACAAATTTTAATTTTTTTCGAAAATTTCTTAAAAATGCAAAAACAGAAGTCTAAAACCTTCAAAAAAAATGATTTAAGATATTTTTTTAAAAAATGTAAAAATTGAAGTATAACACAAGCAAAATACTCGATTTTAATCCCGTACTCAAAATACTCCGTAATTGAAGACTATCACACACAAATTTCAATTTTTTATAAAATTTAATTGAAATGCAAAATCAGAAGTCTAACACCTTAAAAAAATTCATAGAAGATATTTTTTTAAAAAATGTTAAAATTGAAGTGTAACACAAGCAAAATACTCAATTTTCATGCCGTACTCAAAATATTCCGTAATTGAGATTACCACACACAAATCCAATTTTCAAAAAATTCTCAAAAATGCAAAAACAAAAGTCTAACACCTTCAAAAAATTCAATTAAGATATTTTATTGAAAAATATAAAAATTTAAGTGTAACACAAGCAAAAAACTCAATTTTCATGTCGTACTCAAAATACTCCTTAATTGAAGACTAACACACACAAATTTCAATTTTTCCAAAAATTTCTTAAAAATGCAAAAACAGAAGTCTAATACCTTCAAAAAATTGATTTAAGATATTTTTTTAAAAAATGTTAAAATTAAAGAATAACACAAGAAAAATACTCGATTTTCATGCCGTGCTCAAAATACTCTGTAATTGAAGACTAACACACACAAATTCGAATTTTTTCAAAAAATTCTTAAAAATGCAAAACCAGAAGTCTAATACCTTCAAAAAATTGATTTAAAATATTTTTTTAAAAAATGTTAAAATTTGAGAATAACACAAGCAAAATACTCGATTTGCATGCCGTACTCAAAATACTCCGTAATTGAAGACTAGCACATACAAATTTCATTTTTTTATAAAATTTCATTGAAATGCTAAATCAGAAGTCTAACACCTTCAAAAAATTCAATGAAGATATTTTTTTTTAAAATGTTAAAATTGAAGTGTAACACAAGCTAAATACTCAATTTTCATGCCGTACTCAAAAGACTCCGTAATTGAGACAAACACACACCAATCCAATTTTTTAAAAAATTCTAAATATTACAAAAACAAAAGTATAACACCTTCAAAAAATTGAATTAAGATATTTTTTTAAAAAATATTAAAATTTTAGTGTAACAGAAGCAGAATTTTCAATTTTCATGTCGTACTCAAAATACTCCGTATTTGAAGATTTAACACACATCAAATTTCAATTTTTTCAAAAATTTCTTAAAAATACTAAAACTGAAGTCTAACACCATAAAAAAATTGATTTAAGATAATATTTAAAAAAAATGTTAAAATTG
The DNA here is from genome assembly GCA_946800325.1 of Luzula sylvatica. NCBI lineage: Eukaryota > Viridiplantae > Streptophyta > Magnoliopsida > Poales > Juncaceae > Luzula > Luzula sylvatica. The sequence goes on along the minus strand of OX326957.1, from coordinate 30,040,263 downwards.
AAGTATAACACAAGCAAAATACTCGATTTTCATGTCGTGATCAAAATATTCCCTAATTGAAGACTAACACACAAAAATTTTAATTTTTTTAAAAATTTCTTAGAAATGCAAAATCGGAAGTCCAACCCTTTAAAAAAATTCAATTAAGAAATTTTAAATTTAAGTGTAGCACAAGCAAAATACTCAATTTTCATGTCATACTCAAAATACTCCGTAATTGAAGACTAACACACAAAAATTTCAATTTTTTAAAAATTTCTTAAGACTGCAAAAAGACCTTCAAAAAATTCAATCAAAACATTTTTTTTAAAAAAATGTTAAAATTTAAGTGTAACACAATAAAAATACTCAATTTTCATGTCATACTCAAAATACTCCGTAATTGAAGACTCGCACAAACAAATTTGAATTTTTTTTTTAAAATTTCTAAAAAATGCAAAAACAGAAGTCTAATACCTTCAAAAAATTGATTTAAGATATTTTTAAAAAAAATGTTAAAATTTAAGAACAACACAAGGAAAATACTCGATTTTCATGCCGTACTCAAAATACTCCGTAATTGAAGACTAACACACACAAATTTCAACTTTGTATAAAATTTCATTGAAATGCAAAATAAGAAGTCTCACACCTTCAAAAAATTGAATTGAGATATTTTTTTTTTAAAATTTAAAATTTAAGTGTAACAGAAGCAGAATTTTCAATTTTCATGTCCTACTCAAATTACTCCGTAATTTAAGACAATCACACACAAATTTAAATTTTTTCAAAAATTTCTTAAAAATGAAATGTTGGTTAATTCTAACCTAGAGGGGGGTAAATTTGGCAATCTAGCTTACACTTAGTTTAGATTTAAACCTAATTTACGGTGCGGAATAAATAATAATTTAGATGATAGAGATGATACCGTACAAACACTTTAACACAAGATGTTTGTTTACGAAGTTCGGTAGGTGGTTGCTTTGTAGCTTTAACTCACCCTTTACTCGCTTAATTGACCGACTCAATTATTTGCGAGTACCTACGTCTCCGGGAATGCCTTGTGCCTCTTTTTGGCTTTCGATTGAATTCCAACTCAACTCGATTACAAGGATTTGCCTAGATCGATTTACACGCTTCTATCGATCTATAGCTAAGGCTCTTTACACTTTGTTGCACTAGCCTATTACACTTTTTCACTAATCGAGCTACAACATGATCGGTCACGTGAGTGGGATACGATTAGTGGAGAATATCGAAAGTAGATCAACGATCTAAAGAGGGTTTCTCAAGCTATCAATGGATATAGATAATCACAGCTTAGGGTTTCTCTCTTTTTAGGTTTGAATGTTTGAAAGTGAAGAAGTGGGAGAGAGAGACCCATGAAGGATTCTATTTATACTCTCTATAGAAATCCTTCAGAAAACTTGTAGTGCGTTCGAACGCATAAAGTCCGTTCAGAACGCACTTGTAGTTTGCACTAGCCGTTTCAAAATAACGTGCAAGTACATCTTGGGTCCGTTCGAACGGACAATGTCCGTTCGTAACGGACTCAATTATACATAGCATTTTGCGTTCACAGGAACAAGAGTCCGTTCAACGCACTGAAAAGTGGGTGAACGGATTCCAGGTTGTCCGTTCGAACGCACATGTGTGTTCGTTCGAACGCACACATCCCTGTTACATTTTTCCGTTCACAGGAAGGATTGTCCGTTCAACGCACTCAGAAGGTGGGTGAACGGATTCTAATTGTCCGTTCGAACGGACATGATTGTTCGTTCGAACGCACACATCCCTGTGACACGTTTGGTTCTAATCAAGGTTTAAAGTTTTGATATGTGGCAAGTCCGTTCTGAACGGACTTTGAGTTCGTTCAGAACGCACTTCCTGCTTGACTGAACTCTTTGTTATTTTGAACATGATTTTACTTGAGTTCTACTAGGTTTGTACCTATGGTTTATTTGTGGCGTATCCCACTCACGGAAGGCTTCAACATCTTGATTCTTGATGTATTCCAATGGCCTTCCTTGTGTTCTTCTTTTCTTGTTTATCTTGAGACTTCATGTCCTGATTCTTGATGTAATCCAATGAAATCCTCCTTCACAAGTCCTCCTTCATCTTCGTATCGTACCTATGTTATCCTGCACTTTTCTGGATGTATACATTAGTAATGACAGTGTTTTGAAATAATCAAACTATCAGGAAATTTGAACCAACAAACTCCCCCTTTTGATTAATTTCAAAACACTGTCGGTTTGGAGAGTTTCACCATTTAGTTGAGAACTTTCCGTACGATCGTTTCTCCCCCATTTTGAAAGAGATCAAAAGGGCCAATGAGACTTCATCAACGGAAGCCTCCCCCTAAATGCGAGCTCCCCCTCAAAGAATGAATTGATGAATGTATGAGCTCGTAAATATGATCAAATTCTTTTGTTTTGAATGATGACAATCTTTTCAAATTTAGGAGATTTAAGGAAAATAAAACAATTTTTTGTGTGTGTGTGCGTTCCGAACGGAAAAAGTGGTGCGTTCGAACGCACTTGCATCTGGACTGATAGGTTATATGAAAAAAAATCAAAATAGATGCAACAGTTGATAATACTCAGACTGACACTAAAGCAAATTTATTCAGTTCAAGGCATGACACATGCCGATACAAACACACACATAACATACGCTGTTCAGCGATACAAACCCAACAAACACAATTTCTCACACACACGCATGTCATATAAAAATAAACACGACAACACAACACACTTATGACACCGCCGGTGATTACATCTCGTTGGGACCGGGGTAAGGGTTCGGGTCGGGATGATAGCTTGGACCGGACGCAAAGAAGTCGTCGACGTTGAATGTTCCCGAATGGGACTCCGACGGATTCGCGGTGGGATGAGATGGAGGAGGAGGATTGTCTTGTTCTCGAGGTTCCGGGTAGGACCCGAAACGGTTTTCAAGATGACCGGAAAGGTCGGAAAATTGACGTTCTACCCTCTCGAGCATCCTTGTCTCGGAAACTTGCATGCCCTCTCGAATTTCATTTCGAATCCCTCGTTCATGTCGCTCCATACGCTTATTCATTGCCTCTAACAACGACGTTATGTGAGCGAACCGCCTTTCGTCCCTTTCCATCGGGACGTTCGAACTTCTTACACTCTCCCTCCTCTCACGTGTTCGAGCCTGGTTTTCACTGCCCTGGTCGGATTGAGCGTCACCCTCCAACCAACGGGTAGGATTTGGAGGAAGGTGGAACGCTCCCTCTTCATCTGGGTGATCGATAATCCATTCATGAGCTTGTGCCGAATACCGAAACCTTTGACGCAGAAGGTTTAATTTTGACGCGAGGTTGATCGGTGGTTCAGGTCGGAAATCCCAATCTTCCACCGGGATCGAGACTCCTTGGAGGTTCAACATTCGAGCGATCAACGTTCCGTAGGGTAACGATGCATTCCTTAGGTTCATGGCGCTTTCCATGTGGCTTAATATGAGATAAGGCACATGGACGGGTAGTTGGTCCTCGTACCACATGCGATATAAAAACAAGATATTTCGATCTTTGAGGTTTGCTCTCAATTTTGCAACAGGAGCGAGAATGTTATTACCAATTATGCAGACGAATTTTTCAGGAGCGGCCAAGTGTGACACTGCTGATTGTGATGCGTATCTATTCGTGACCACTTTCTTCATGGTTTCGAACCCTTCGGTTTCAATTTTTCCCCCAGCGGTCGTTGTACACCTTCTCTCCATCATCTTTGAGCCCGAACAAGTCGCACAAATTCTGCACCGAGATTACGACTTCCTCACCGAGAATAAAAGAGGTTATCTTATCTTGGGCATGATCGAAAATGGCGTTTGCATAGAATAGCCGAGTGATGATCTCATACGACCTCTCGTTGAGACGCGCAAGGTTTGCAAATCCCCATTTTCGCTCGATTTCCTCGATCTTGTCGGAAAGAATAGAACAATTTCGTGGAAACTCGTAATAGTAAGATTTTGAGAGGGGTCTCCTTACCACAACGCTATTGAAGAGGAGTCCGGCTTCCGGATTTCGAAAGAGATAATCGTTATTCGGATTGGTGAAATCGTAATCTGCTTGCATTCGTGCGCTGTGATTAGGCCTGTTGGCTGGCGTGCCCCTCTTCATGCGGACAATCGATGGAGGCGGTGGTATTTCTTGAGCTTTCGAGCTTTCTCCTGTTCTCTTCTTTTCCTTGGATTTCCCTTTTGATATGAGGCTTCGATTGGCATCCATGAAATCAAGCTTTTGAGAGAGAAGAGAAGGAGTTTTTGAAAGAGAGAGAAATGGTTCAAACGAATGAGTTTTTGAAGGAGCTTTTGAGAGAGAAGATAAGGGCAAGGGTTTTAAGAATGTAAATCGTGTCCCTTTAAGTCTCTTCGTACGAGAAGATGAACCATCGTGTCCATTGATGAGGGTCGGTTGCATGCAGATGGAGAGTAAATACGACGAGTCCGTTCGAACGGACATTCATGTGCGTTCGAACGCACACGCTTCTGGGCAAAAGGCGCCATTGTTTGGGTTCGAGTTGCAGGTGAGAGGTCTTTGAGTTCGTTCGAACGCACTTGCAACTGTTGGGAAAGGCGCCATAATATGAAAAGCCGTCATAATCATACATTTCATATGTCCGTTCAGAACGCACTGTTTGTTCGTTCGAACGGACTTGAGTCTGGTAGGATGGTATTTGTTGACTTCATTTGTCCGTTCCGAACGCACTCTTTTGTTCGTTCTAATGGACTGGTTCCTGAGATGTGATCACTGGACTAAAATCGTGATTTATTTACCGAGACAAGTGTTCTAATGTAATCCTCTATTAACACTTGTGATGTAGCTACATGAGACTCGACCAATTTGGCTAGAATTTAATTTAGCCCATTTCCTATACTCCCCTTACATATTTGGCTTAAGGTGTGGGATACTAAGGAGTATAGTGTTTCAAGTTAGGGCTTAAGCCCTAGGAGGTCCTATACCGAAAGACGTAGAGGGACCCATCGAGTGACGATCTTTACGCATCCATATTGAGTTTGATTTCAATTTTGGATTGCGAAGATCACAACCGTTTGAGACATGACCAATTTTGCAACAATAGTTACAAAATGCTACGGTGGGCTTATTTGTGGATATGGAACTTTTCACAAAATAATTAGAGAGATGAGTTGGTTTACTTTTCTGAGAAGTTATCGATTTTGGCATATGATGAATGTTGTTGGATTGAAATTTGCTTGGTTTAAGTCGATTTTGTTGAAATTGTTTTTGTGTGTTTGTGTAATGTTTGGGAGACCCTTTTTGATATGAAGCGTCGGTGTAGTTGGTCACTTCGTAGAAATACCCATTTGGTCCCCTTTTGAATAAACAATCGGTTCTTCCCAAATTGTTATGTCTAGGTGGTGAATTTTGTGTGAAATGATTGTTCCTATAATTATGATTAACACGTTTAGCTTGTTCCGTTTTCACATTTTTACCTTTGTTGTAGTCACGATACATGAAAGCATTTCCGTGACTACCCATTTTATTGTTCTCCCATTTGGATTTTTGATTTTTAGATATGGAAAAATCGGGTTTATTACCGTTATTTTTCTTGTATCCTAAACCGGATTTTTCATTGGGCTTTTGTCCCATTAATGACGATTTCAAGATATCATCCAATGAAGGAGGACTCAATGCAATAGTTGCACAAGCCTTCTTCAAGGACTCATTTTCAACTTTACAATTTTGAAGTTCGACTTTTAAATGAGACATCTCACCTTTAAGGGTTTGACACTCACATTTTGAAAACCCTTTAAATTCTTTTAGTTGAGATTTATATGCCAAAATAGATAGTTCAAGAGAAGCTACCTTATCCTTGAGAGTTTGTGTTGAGCTCTCAAGTTTACTCTCTATTTGTTGAAAGTTTCCTTCATCTTTTAGAAACTCGTCACACGACTCGAGTTCTAATTTGAATGCGGGAGAAAACTTAGGACGATGTAATGATTCTACGTTAGTTATAGAGTTGATACGTACCTCATGACCTTGGTCATGTGTTGAGCTTGGAGTAGGAGTAGATGGTTCTTCGTCTATAAGTGTGGGAGTGCGAGGTGTAGTGGTTAAACCTCGTTCAATTCGAAGAGATCTGATTGCAGCTTCCACTGCGCTCATTGGTGGAGAATCGATCCTTACCATAAGTGCAAGGTTTGCGGGGTGTCGGTTTGATGGACCATCCGATTCAGATGATGTGCTTGATCCATCCGTTTCTCCCCACCTGGAATCGACATTAGCTTTATATGCTTTTTTCTTTTTGTAATCTTTACCTTTGTATTTTTGGCGATCTTCTCGGCCCTTGTCCTCATATCTTCTTTCATATCGAGGTTCTCGTCTATCTCGATCCTTGTGATCGTCATCCTTTTTATTCCACCGAGAATTTTCAGGATGGAGCGTCCAACACGACTCCATCATATGTCCAATCTTCTTGCACCAAAAGCAATGAGGTTTTAGTCCCTTTTGTTTTCGATTCTCGTTAAATCGCTTTTCATCCCTTTGCCATTCTAGGAGTCGCAAAGTGAGGTCGTCCATCTCATTGTCCTCGTTGCTCGCATTCACGGCGGGCAAGGCTATGGCTTTAGATCGAGGAGTGGTCGTGAAGATTCCTTGTTCTTCATCGAGTTGCTTGAGTCGAATCTCGAAGTTCCGGAATTGACTTACCAATTCTTCGGGAGTGAGATCTTGTGATGCGACCGCCGTACCTAAAGCTACACGTAAAGATTCCCAACTCCGGGGCATAGCTTGAAGTAATCTAGCAATAATTCTATCATCGGTAAGAGGTGCATGTTGGGTGGCATATCGGGTTTTTAATACATTAATTTTTGCCCAGATTTTATCAACGGACTCACCCTCAATCATTCGGAGATTGTTGAATTCTTGTTCAAGTCCGATGATATTAGTTCTTCTCATTTGAGATGTACCCTCGTATCTCTCATTGAGCATACGCCACATTTCATATGAGTTTTCACAATGATCAACTAGCGATCCGATAGAACTAATTACGTTGTTCAGTATTAAGTTTTGAGCGTAAATGTCATTAGTTCTATCTTCCCTAGTTTGAGCAGGGTAGGTTACATTTCCGTCCGTGTCAACCTCTTGGGCCAAGACAAAGCCTCGTAACACTACCTTGTCAAGTCCTTGGAGAGCGAATGCATTTAGCATGCATTTCTTCCAAGAACTCCAATTGGTTCCATCTAATTCACGTGAGTTTGATATATTTGATTTGGGTACGGTATTTATTGGATTTATCGATGAGTTTTGTACAATAGGATTAATTTCGGCCATTTGATCGTTAAGTACAAGTTATCCCTAATACTCAAAGAGATGGTTAGTACCTTGCTCAGATACCAATTGTTGGTTAATTCTAACCTAGAGGGGGGTAAATTTGGCAATCTAGCTTACACTTAGTTTAGATTTAAACCTAATTTACGATGCGGAATAAATAATAATTTAGATGATAGAGATGATACCGTACAAACACTTTAACACAAGATGTTTGTTTACGAAGTTCGGTAGGTGGTTGCTTTGTAGCTTTAACTCACCCTTTACTCGCTTAATTGACCGACTCAATTATTTGCGAGTACCTACGTCTCCGGGAATGCCTTGTGCCTCTTTTTGGCTTTCGATTGAATTCCAACTCAACTCGATTACAAGGATTTGGCTAGATCGATTTACACGCTTCTATCGATCTATAGCTAAGGCTCTTTACACTTTGTTGCACTAGCCTATTACACTTTTTCACTAATCGAGCTACAACATGATCGGTCACGTGAGTGGGATACGATTAGTGGAGAATATCGAAAGTAGATCAACGATCTAAAGAGGGTTTCTCAAGCTATCAATGGATATAGATAATCACAGCTTAGGGTTTCTCTCTTTTTAGGTTTGAATGTTTGAAAGTGAAGAAGTGGGAGAGAGAGACCCATGAAGGATTCTATTTATACTCTCTATAGAAATCCTTCAGAAAACTTGTAGTGCGTTCGAACGCATAAAGTCCGTTCAGAACGCACTTGTAGTTTGCACTAGCCGTTTCAAAATAACGTGCAAGTACATCTTGGGTCCGTTCGAACGGACAATGTCCGTTCGTAACGGACTCAATTATACATAGCATTTTGCGTTCACAGGAACAAGAGTCCGTTCAACGCACTGAAAAGTGGGTGAACGGATTCTAGGTTGTCCGTTCGAACGCACATGTGTGTTCGTTCGAACGCACACATCCCTGTTACATTTTTCCGTTCACAGGAAGGATTGTCCGTTCAACGCACTCAGAAGGTGGGTGAACGGATTCTAATTGTCCGTTCGAACGGACATGATTGTTCGTTCGAACGCACACATCCCTGTGACACGTTTGGTTCTAATCAAGGTTTAAAGTTTTGATATGTGGCAAGTCCGTTCTGAACGGACTTTGAGTTCGTTCAGAACGCACTTCCTGCTTGACTGAACTCTTTGTTATTTTGAACATGATTTTACTTGAGTTCTACTAGGTTTGTACCTATGGTTTATTTGTGGCGTATCCCACTCACGGAAGGCTTCAACATCTTGATTCTTGATGTATTCCAATGGCCTTCCTTGTGTTCTTCTTTTCTTGTTTATCTTGAGACTTCATGTCCTGATTCTTGATGTAATCCAATGAAATCCTCCTTCACAAGTCCTCCTTCATCTTCGTATCGTACCTATGTTATCCTGCACTTTTCTGGATGTATACATTAGTAATGACAGTGTTTTGAAATAATCAAACTATCAGGAAATTTGAACCAACAAACTCCCCCTTTTGATTAATTTCAAAACACTGTCGGTTTGGAGAGTTTCACCATTTAGTTGAGAACTTTCCGTACGATCGTTTCTCCCCCATTTTGAAAGAGATCAAAAGGGCCAATGAGACTTCATCAACGGAAGCCTCCCCCTAAATGCGAGCTCCCCCTCAAAGAATGAATTGATGAATGTATGAGCTCGTAAATATGATCAAATTCTTTTGTTTTGAATTAAGATATTTTTTTTAAAAATATTAAAATTTAAGTGTAACAGAAGCAGAATTTTCAATTATCATGTCGTACTCAAAATACTACGTAATTGAAGACTACCACACACAAATTTCAATTTTTTCAAAAATTTCTTAAAAATGAAAAAAAACTGAAGTCTAACACCTTCAAAAAATTGATTTAAATTATTATTTAAAAAAATGTTAAAATTAAAGTGTAACAGATGCAGAACACTCAATTTTCAAGTCGTACTCAAAATACTCCGTAATTGAAGACTAACACCCACAAATCTAAAAAATTTCAAAAATTCTAAAAATTGCAAAAACAGAAGTCTAACACCTTCACAAAATTGATTTAAGACATTTTTTAAAAAAATGTTAAAATTGAAGAATAACACAAGCAAAATACTCGATTTTCATGCCGTACTCAAAATACTCCGTAATTGAAGACTAACACACACAAATTTCAATTTTTTATAAAATTTCATTGAAATGCAAAATCAGAAGTCTAACACCATAAAAAAATTCAATGAAGATATTTTTAAAAAAATGTTAAAATTCAAGTGTAACACAAGCAAAATACTCAATTTTCATGCCGTACTCAAAAGACTCCGTAATTGAGATTAACACACACAAATCCAATTTTTTCAAAAAATTTCTAAAAAATAAAAAAACAGAAGTCTAGCACCTTCAAAAAATTGAATTAAGATATTTTATTAAAAAATATTAAAATTTAAGTGTAGCAGAAGCAAAATTTTCAATTTTCATATCGTACTCAAAATACTCCGCAATTGAAGACTAACACACACAAATTTCAATTTTTTCCAAAATATCTTAAAAATGCAAAAACTAAAGTCTTACCCCTTCAAAAAATTCAATTAAGATATTATTTTAAAAAATATTAAAATTGAAGTAGGACACCAGCAAAATACTCGATTTTCATGCCGTGATCAAAATACTCCCTAATAGAAGACTAGCACACACAAATTTCAATTTTTAAAAAAAATTCTAAAAAATGTAAAATCAGAAGTCTAACACCTTCAAGAAATTCAATTAAGATATTTTATTAAAAAAAATTTAAAATTGAAGTGTAACAGAAGCATAATACTCGGTTTTCGTGCCGTGCTCTAAATACTCCCTAATTGAAGACTATCACACACAAATTTATATTTTTTTTAAAAATTTCTTAAAAATGCAAAATCAGAAGTCTAACCCCTTCAAAAAATTCAATTAATATATTTTCAAAAAAATGTTAAAATTTAAGCGTAACACAAGCAAATTACTCAAGTTTCATGCCGTACTGAAAATACTCCGTAATTGAAGACTAACACACAAAAATTTTAATTTTTTTAAAAATTTCTTAATAATGCAAAATCAGAAGTCTGACCCTTCAAAAAATTCAATTAAGATATTTTTTTAAAAATGTTAAAATTTAAGTGTCACACAAGCAAAATACTCAATTTTCATGCCGTACTCAAAATACTTTGTAATTGAAGACTAGCACACACAAATTTCAATTTTGTAAAACATTTCTTAAGAAATGTAACACAAGCAAAATACTCAATTTTCATGCCGTACTCAAAATACTCCGTAATTGAGACTAACACACACATCCAATTTTTTCAAAACTTTCATAAAATGTAAAAACTAAAGTCCAACACCTTCAAAAAATTGATTTAATATATTTTTTTTTAAAATGTTAAAATTGAAGTGTAACAGAAGCAGATTACTCAATTTTCAAGTCGTACTCAAAATACTCCGTAATTGAACACTAACAAACACAAATGTCAATTTTTTCAAAAATTTCTTGAAAATACAAAAACTGAAGTCTACCTTCAAAAAAATTATTTAAGATATTTTTTAAAAAAATGTTAAAATTGAAGTACAGCACAAGCAAAATACTCGATTTTCATGCCGTGCTCACAATACTCCCTAATTGAAGACTAACACACACAAATTTCAATTTTTTAAAAAAATTATTAAAAATGCAAAATTAGAAGTCTAACACCTTCTAAAAATTTAATTAAGATATTTAAAAAAAAATGTTAAAATTTAAGTGTAACACAAGCAAAATACTCAATTTTCATGCCGTACTCAAAATACTACGTAATTGAAGACTAACACACACAAATTTCAATTTTTTCAAAAATTTCTTAAGAATGCAAAAAGTGAAGTCTAACACCTTCAAAAAATTCAATCAAGATATTTTTTTATAAAAAATGTTAAAATTTAAGTGTAACACAAGAAAAATACTCAATTTTCATGTCTTACTCAAAATACTCCGTAATTGAAGAATAACACACACAAATTTCAATTTTTTCCAAAATTTCTTAAAAATGCAAAAACTGAAGTCTAACTCCTTCAAAAAATTCAAGTAAGATATTTTTTTATAAAAAATGCTAAAATTGAAGTGTAACACAAGCAAAATCCTAAATTTTCATGCCGTACTCAAAATACTCCGTAATTGAAGACTAACAGACACAAATTTGAATTTTTTTCAAAAATTTCTTAAAAATGCAAAAACATAAGTCTACCTTCAAAAAATTGATTTAAGATATTTTTTAAAAATGTTATAATTGAAGAATAACACAAGCAAAATACTCGATTTTCATGCCAAACTCAAAATACTCCGTAATTGAAGACTAACACACACAAATTTCAATTTTCTATAAAATTTCATTGAAATGCAAAATCAGAAGTCTAACACCTTCAAAAAATTCAATGAAGATATTTTTTTTTTAAATGTGAAAATTGAAGTATAACACAAGCAAAATACTCAATTTTCATGCTGTACTCAAAAGACTCCGTAATTGAGATTAACACACACAAATCCAATTTTTTCAAAAAATTCTAAAAAATACAAAAACAAAAGTCTAACACCTTCAAAAAATTGAATTAAGATATTTTATTAAGAAATATTAAAATTTAAGTGTAATAGAAGCAGACTTTTCAATTTTCATATCGTACTCAAAATACTCCGTAATTGAAGACTAACACACACAAATTTTCAATTTTTTGAAAAATTCCTTAAAAATGCAAAAACTGAAGTCTAACACCATCAAAAAATTAATTTGAGATATTATTTAAAAAAATGTTAAAATTGAAGTATAACACAAGAAAAATACTCGATTTTCATGCCGTGCTCAAAACACTCCCAAATTGAAGACTAACACACAAAAATTTTAATTTTTTTAAAAATTTCTTAAAAATGCAAAAACAGAAGTCTAATACCTTCAAAACATTGATTTAAGATATTTTTTAAAAATGTTATAATTGAAGAATAACACAAGCAAAATACTCAATTTTTATGCCATACTCAAAATACTCCGTAATTGAAGACTAACACACACAAATTTCAATTTTCTATAAAATTTCATTGAAATGCAAAATCAGAAGTTTAACACCTTCAAAAAATTCAATGAAGATATTTTTTTTTAAAATGTTAAAATTGAAGTGTAACACAAACAAAATACTCAATTTTCATGCCGTACTAAGTAGACTCCGTAATTGAGATTAACACACACAAATCCAATTTTTTTCAAAAAATTCTAAAAAATGCTAAGACAAAAGTCTAACACCTTCAAAAAATTGAATTAAGATATTTTATTAAAAAATATTAAAATGTAAGTGTAATAAAAGCAGAATTTTCAATTTTCATATCGTACTCAAAATACTCCTTAATTGAAGACTAACACACACAAATTTCAATTTTTTCAAAAATTTCTTAAAAATACAAAAACTGAAGTATAACACCTTCAAAAATTTATTTATGATATTATTTAAAAAAATGTTAAAATTAAAGTATAACACAAGCAAAATACTCGATTTTCATGCCTTGCTCAAAATACTCCCTAATTGAAGACTAACACACAAAAATTTTAATTTTTTTAAGAATTTCTTAATAATGCAAAATCAGAAGTCTAACCCCTTCAAAAAATTCAATTAAGATATTTTTTACAAAATGTTAAAATTTAAGTGTAACACAAGCAAAATACTCAATTTTCATGCCGTACTCAAAATACTCCGTAATTGAAGACTAACACACACAAATTTCAATTTTTTAAAAAATTTCTTAAGAAGTGTAACACAAGCAAAATACTTAAGTTTCATGCCGTACTCAAAATACTCCGTAATTGAGACTAACACACACACAAATCCAATTTTTTCAAAAATTTCAAAAAATGTAAAAACTAAAGTCCAACACCTTCAAAAAATCGAATTAAGATATTTTTTAAAAAAAATGTTAAAATTGAAGTGTAACAGAAGCAGAATACTCAATTTTCAAGTCGAACGCAAAATACTCCGTAATTGAAGACTAACACACACAAATCTCAATTTTTTCAAAAATTTCTTGAAAATGCAAAAACTGAAGTCTAACACCTTCAATAAATTGATTTAAGACATTTTTTTAAAAAATGTGAAAATTGAAGTACAACACAAGCAAAATACTCAATTTTCATGCCGTACTCAAAATACTCCGTAATTGAGACTAACACACACACATCCAATTTTTTCAAAACTTTCATAAAATGTAAAACCTAAAGTCCAACACCTTCAAAAAATTGATTAAATATATTTTTTTTAAATGTTAAAATTGAAGTGTAACAGAAGTAGATTACTTAATTTTCAAGTCGTACTCAAAATACTCCATAATTGAAGACTAACACTCACAAATCTCAATTTTTTCAAAAATTTCTTGAAAATGCCAAAACTGAAGTCTAACACCTTCAAAAAAATTATTTAAGATATTTTTTTTAAAAATGTGAAAATTGAAGTACAACACAAGCAAAATACTCGATTTTCATGCCGTGCTCACAATACTCCCTAATTGAAGACTAACACACACAAATTTCCATTTTTTAAAAAAATTCTTAAAAATGCAAAATCAGAAGTCTAACACCTTCTAAAAATTCAATTAAGATATTTTCAAAAAAATGTTAAAATTGAAGTCCAACACAAACAAAATACTCGATTTTCATGCCGTGCTCACAATACTCCCTAATTGAAGAATAACAAACAAAAATTTCAATTATTTAAAAAAATTCTTAAAAATGCAAAATCAGAAGTCTAACACCTTCTAAAAGTACTCAAAATACTCCGTAATTGATGTCTAACACACACAAATTTCTATTTTTTCAAAGATTTCTTAAGAATGCAAAAAGTGAAGTCTAACACCTTCAAAAAATTCAATCAAGATATTTTTTTATAAAAAATATTAAAATTTAAGTGTAACACAAGAAAAACACTCAATTTTCATGTCTTACTCAAAATACTCCGTAATTAAAGACTAACACACACAAATTTCAATTTTTTCCAAAATTTCTTAAAAATGCAAAAACTGAAGTCTAACTCATTCAAAAAATTCAATTAAGATATATTTTTTTAAATGTTAAAATGGAAGTGTAACACAAGCAAAATACTCCGTAATTGAGACTAACACACACACATCCAATTTTTTCAAAACTTTCATAAAATGTAAAAACTAAAGTCCAACACCTTCAAAAGATTGATTTAATATACTTTTTTAAAAATGTTAAAATTGAAGTGTAACAGAAGCAGATTACTCAATTTTCAAGTCGTACTCAAAATACTCCGTAATTGAACACTAACACACACAAATCTCAATTTTTTCAAAAATTTCTTGAAAATGCAAAAACTGAAGTCTAACACCTTCAAAAAAATTATTTCTTATATTTTTTAAAAAAATGTTAAAATTGAAGTACAGCACAAGCAAAATACTCGATTTTCATGCCGTGCTCACAATACTCCCTAATTGAAGACTAACACACACAAATTTCAATTTTTTTAAAAAATGTTTAAACATTCAAAATTAGAGGTCTATGACCTTCTAGAAATTCAATTAAGATATTTTTAAAAAAATGTTAGAATTTAAGTGTAACACAAGCAAAATACTCAATTTTCATGCCGTACTCAAAATACTCCGTAATTGAAGACTAACAAACAAATTTCAATTTTTTCAAAAATTTCTTAAGAATGCAAAAAGTGAAGTCTAACACCTTCAAAAAATTCAATCAAGATATTTTTTTATAAAAAATGTTAAAATTTAAGTTTAACACAAGAAAAATACTCAATTTTCTTGTCTTACTCAAAATACTCAGTAATTGAAGACTAACACACACAAATTTCAATTTTTTCCAAAATTTCTTAAAAATGCAAAAACCGAAGTCTAACTCCATCAAAAAATACAATTAACATATTTTTTTTTTAAATGTTAAAATAGAAGTGTAACACAAATAAAATAATCAATTTTCATGCCGTACTCCAAATACTCCGTAATTGAGACTAACACACACACTTCCAATTTTTTCAAAACATTCATAAAATCTAAAAACTAAAGTCCAACACCTTCAAAAAAATGATTTAATATATTTTTTTTTAAATGTTAAAATTGAAGTGTAACAGAAGCAGATTACTCAATTTTCAAGTCGTACTCAAAATACTCCGTAATTAAAGACTAACACACACAAATCTCAATTTTTTCAAAAATTTCTTGAAAATGCAAAAACTGAAGTCTAACACCTTCAAAAAAATTATTTAAAAAAAAAAAAAATTTAATTTTAAATTGAAGTAAAACATGCAAAATACTCGATTTTCATGCCGTGCTCACAATACTCCCTAATTGAAGACTAACACACACAAATTTCAATTTTTTTAAAAATTTCTTAAAAATGCAAAATCAGAAGTCTAACACCGTCTAAAAATTCAATTAAGATATTTTAAAAAAAATGTTAAAATTTAAATGTAACACAAGCAAAATACTCAATTTTCATGCCATACTCAAAATACTCCGTAATTGAAGACTAACAGACACAAATTTGAAATTTTTTCAAAAATTTCTTAAAAATGCAAAAACAGAAGTCTAATACCTTCAAAAAATTGATTTAAGATATTTTTTTAAAATGTTATAATTGAAGAATAACACAAGCAAAATAATCGATTTTGATGCCATACTCAAAATACTCCATAATTGAAGACTAACACACACAAATTTCAATTTTCTATAAAATTTCCTTGAAATGCAAAATCAGAAGTCTAACACCTTCAAAAAATTCAATGAAGATATTTTTTTTTAAATGTTAAAATTGAAGTGTAACACAAGCAAAATATTCGATTTTCATGCCGTGCTCAAAACACTCCTAAATTGAAGACTAACAGACAAAAATTTTAATTTTTTTAAAAATTTCTTAAAAATGCAAAATCAGAAGTCTAACACATTAAAAAAATTAAATAAAGATATTTTAAAAAAAATGTTAAAATTTAAGTGTAACACAAGCAAAATACTCAATTTTGATGTCGTACTCAAAATACTCCGTAATTGAAGACTAACACACATAAATTTTAATTTCTTCGGAATATAAAAAGTGAAGTATAACACGTTCAAAAAATTCAATCAAGATATTTTTTTATAAAAACTGTTAAAATTTAAGTGTAACACATAAAAAATACACAATTTCCATGTCGTACACAAAATACTCCGTAATTGAAGACAAACACACATAAATTTCAATTTTTTCAAAAATTTCTTAAGAATGCAAAAAGTGAAGTTTTACGCCTTCAATAAATTCAATCAAGATATTTTTTTATAAAAAATGTTAAAATTTAAGTGTAACACCAGAAAAATACTCAATTTTCATGTCGTACACAAAATACTCCGTAATTCAAGACTAACACATAGAAATTTCAATATTTTCCAAAATTTCTTAAAAATGCAAAAACTGAAGTCTAACACCTTCAAAAAGTTCAATTCAGATATTTTGTTTTTTAAATGTTAAAATTGAAGTGTAACACAAGCAAAATACTAAATTTTCATGCCGTCCTCAAAATACTCCGTAATCGAGACTAACCCACACACAAATCCAATTTTTTCAAAAATTTCAAAAAATGTAAAAACTAAAGTCCAACACATTCAAAAAATTAAATTAAGATATTTTTTTTAAATGTTAAAATTGAAGTGTAACAGAAGCAAAATACACAATTTTCAAGTCGTACTCAAAATACTCCGTAATTGAAGACTAACACACATAAATCTCAATTTTTTCAAATATTTCTTGAGAATGCAAAAACAGAAGTCTAACATCATCAAAAAATTGATTTAAGATATTTTTTTAAAAAATGTTAAAATTGAAGTACAACACAAGCAAAATACTCGATTTTCATGTCGTGCTCAAAATACTACCTTATTGAAGATTAACACACACAAATTTCAATTTTTTGAAAAATTTCTTAAAAATGCAAAATCAGAAGTCTAACACCTTCAAAAAATTCAATTAAGATATTTCAAAAAAAATGTTAAAATTTAAGTGTAACACAAGCAAACAACACAAATTTCATGCCATACTCAAAATACTCCGTAATCGAAGACTAACACACACAAATTTCAATTTTTTCAAAAATTTCTTACAAATGCAAAAACCGAAGTCTAACACCTTAAAACAATTGATTTAAGATATTTTTTTAAGAAATGTTAAAGTTTAAGTATAACACAAACAAAATACTCGATTTTCACGCCATACTCAAAATACTCCGTAATTGAAGACTAACACACACAAATTTCTTTTTTTTATAAAATTTCAATGAATGCAAAATCAGAAGTCTAACACCTTCAAAAAATTCAATGAAGATATTTTTTAAAAAAATATTAAAATTGAAGTGTAACACAAGCAAAATACTCAATTTTCATGCCATACTCAAAAGGCTCCGTAATTGAGACTAACACAGACAAATCCAATTTTTTTCAAAAAATTGTATAAAATGCAAAAACAAAAGTCTAACACCTTCAAAAAATTGAATTACGATATTATTTTTAAAAATATTAAAATTTAAGTGTAACACAATCAAAATACTCAATTTTCTTGCCGTATTCAAAGTACAAAATCAAAAAATGTTAAAATTTGAATGTAACACAAGAAAAATACTCAATTTTCATGTCGTACACAAAATACTCCGTAATTGAAGACTAACACACACAAATTTCAATTTTTTCCTAAATTTCTTAAACATGCAAAAACTGAAGTCTAACACCTTCAAAAAATTCAATTACGATATTTTTTTAAAAAAATATTAATATTGAAGTGTAACACAAACAAAATACTCAATATTCATGCCGTACTCAAAATACTCCGTATTTTAGACTAACAAACACAAATCCAATTTTTTCAAAAATTTCTAAAAAATGCCAAAACTAAAGTCTAACACCTTCAAAAAATTGAATTACGATATTTTTTAAAAAAATCTTAAAATTGAAGTGTAACAAAAGCAGATTACTCAATTTTCATGTCGTACACAAAATACTCCGTAATTGAACACTAACACACATAAATTTCAATTTTTTCAAAAATTTCTAAAAAATGCAAAAACTGAAGTCTAACACGTTCAAAAAATTGATTTAAGATATTTTTTTTAAAATATTAAAATTGAAGTATAACAATACTCGATTTTCATGCGGTACTAAAAATACTCCGTAATTGAAGACTAACACACACAAATTTCAATTTTTTCAAAATCTAATAAAAATGGAAAATCAGAAGTATAATACCTTCAAAAAATTGAATTAAGATATTTTTTAAAAAAATGTTAAAATTGAAGTGTAACACAAGAAAAATACTCAATTTTCATGCTGTACTCAAAATACTCCGTAATAGAGACTAACACACACAAATTTCAATTTTTTCAAAAATTTCTTAAAAAGACAAAAACTGAAGTCTAACACCTTCAAAATATTCAATTAAGGTATATTATAAAAAAATTATTAAAATTGAAGTGTAACACAAGCAAAATACTAAATTTTCATGTCGTACTCAAAATAATCCGTAATGTCAGATTAATACACACAAATTTCAATTTTTTAAAAAATTTCTTAAAAATGCAAAATAAGAAGTATAACACCTTCCAAAAATTCAATTAAGATATTTTTTTTTAAATGTTAGATTTGAAGTGTAACACAAGCAAAATACTCAATTTTCATGCCGTACTCAAAAAACTCCGTAATTGAGACTAACACACACAAATCCAATTTTTTCAAAAAATTCTAAAAAATGCTAAAACAAAAGTCTAACACCTTCAAAAAATTGAATTAAGATATTTTTTTTAAAAATATTGAAATTTAAGTGTAACAGAAGCAGAATTTTCAATATTCATGTCGTACTCAAAATACTCCGTAATTGAAGACTAACACACACAAAATTCAATTTTTTCAAAAATTTCTTAAAAATGCAAAAACTGAAGTCTAACACCTTGAAAAAATTGATTTAAGTGTTATGAATATAATATATGGATGTCAAGCAACAAATCTTGTGCAGATGGCGACATTAATTATAGGATATTTAGTATATTTGATATTGTATTCTTTCCTTGTATTGTAAGAAGTTTCTTGGCCTGCACTCACCCTCTACTATATGAAGGGGTAGTGGCTATTGTATTCCCTTAACCCATTCAATAAGAATATTGCCTCCCCAAATTCTCTCTTTTGTTCTTAATTTCATAACACGTTATCAGCACGAGACTCTAAACCATCTGAAGTTTTCCAACCTCTCAACGCTCTCGACATTTTAGTCGAAGGTATTATTTTATTTCTCGATTTTTTTTTTAATACAATACTTGATTTGAACTCGTACTCCTGACTATTTAAATATTACATACTCGATTTCAAATATATTTGTATAATCTTCGTATCTGTATGACCAATATAATATATGTATCAAATTAGAATAGGAAATGGATTTTGTATACCAACACCTACTGTTCACCAATTTTGTATACCATATACTTTTCGGCGATCTCAATATTGCACCTAAATACAGTATACCAACATGTTGCCTTTTTCAATGATCATTAGAATAGAAAATGAATTTTGTATAATCTTTCTGTTTAAAGTATTTAGATTCTTCTTGTTAAAATATAATGTACTGTTTGTTTAATAAAAAAAAAAAGTATACATCAAATATTGATATGTAACCAGAAGTTACATGTTTATTTTATTAAAGCACCCGAAGTTGCTCGTTCCAATCGTGTAACCAGAAGTTGCATGTTTTATTAACGCACCCGAAGTTGCATGTTTTTATTAACGCACCCGAAGTTGCGAGTTTAAATTACGCACCTGAAGTTGCAAATATATTTAATTTTATTTATTGTACATTTATTTTCATAAGTTTATTTTTCCTGTACATTTATTTCGCACATTTAATTTTGATTAATTATGCACCTGAAGCTGCAATTTAGTTTATTGACGCACATAAAGTTGAAATTTATTCTGATTGAAACCTGAAGTTTCAATATACAAATTTGCGAGGGTCTAATTTATTCACCCCTTTTTATACAGCCTCGAGATGTCAAATTTGACGAAGCTGGAATTTGTTGCCCTTGACATATCGGGCAAGAATTATTTATCATGGATTCTCGATGCGGAGATCCACCTTGACGCTATGGGTCTCGGAGACGCCATAAAAGCGGGTAACAAGGCATCGACCCAAGAACGGGCGAAGGTGCTGATCTTTCTTCGCCACCATCTTCACGAAGCATTAAAGAGTGAATACCTTACTATCAAGGATCCTCTAATTTTGTGGGAAAATCTCAAGGAGAGGTATGACCACCAGAAGACGGTAATACTCCCAAGGGCTCGTGACGAGTGAACGCACCTGAGGTTACATGATTTTAAGTCGGTGTGTGACTATAATTCCGTAATGTTTAGAATTGTTTCTCAGCTGAAACTTTGCGGTGAAAATATCACTGATGGGGATATGCTAGAGGAGACTTTTACTACCTTTCATGCCTCAAATAATATTTTGCAACAACAGTACAGAGAAAAAGGGTTCAAAAAGTACTCTGATTTAATTTCATGTCTGCTTGTAGCATAACAGAATAACAAGTTGTTGCTCAAAAACCACGAGACTAGTCCGACGGGTTCTAGCCCATTCCCTGAAGCGAATGCAGCTACTTTTAATGGTCGTAATCGTGGTTGCTTCCCCAGTCGTTGACGTGGAAATAGTAGAGGTCGAGGTCGAAATAATTTTTCGATCCTTGAAGGTCAAATCAAGAAGCCCGCACAAGAAGGCAAGAAACCTCAAAATGTCAAGGGATCTGACGATCCATGTTATAGATGCGGCGGCAAAGGGCATTGATCACGTGCATGGCGTACGCCAAAGCATCACGTTGAACTTTACCAAGCCTCCCTGAAGGAGAAAGAAAATATCAAAGAGGTTAATTTGGTCTATCAAGATAATGAAGACCCTTTTAATATGCCCTTGGTAAATACACGTTTGGACGTGGAGGACTATCTTAACCCTCCAAATGGTGATAACGAGTGTTCCCTCGCTGGCATGAATGCCCAGGATTAGAATAATTTCTCTATCAATAGTGCTTTATTTTATCTTTATTTTCTAGTATGTTTGTTTTTGCTTTCTAGAGTTCTTAGCATGTCATTTTATTATAATCATTGTATCTTACTTAGTATTTGTTTTGTTTAATGAAGAGACCTGAAGATCTCATTTCTTTTGAATTTGATGAAAATGGATGATGATGATATATGCCTAGCGGATAGTGCAACAACACATACAATACTTAAGAACATAAAATATTTTTCTAATTTGACAAGGAAGAAAGCAAGTGTCAATACAATATCAGGCACCTCAAACTCGATTGAGGGCTCCGGAAGAGCCATTATTTTACTACCTAGAGGTACTAAATTCATAATAGATGATGTTTTATTATCTACTAAATCAAAAAGAAACTTGTTAAGTTTCAAAGATATCCGCAAAAATGGATATCACATAGAAACAATGAATAAAGAAAATATTGAGTATCTTCACATAACGAATATTGTTTGTGGCAATAAATGCATGCTAGAAGAATTGCCTGCTTTGGCAGTAGGTTTGTATTACGCACGTATTAATACAATCGAAGCACATCATGCTGTAATGAAAAGTGAATTTAATAATTCACAAAATGATTTTATGGTCTGGCATGAACGTTTAGGTCATCCAGGAGCAATAATGATGAGAAGAATTGTGGAAAATTCTGATGGGCATCAATTAAAGAACCAGAAGATTCTATTACCAAACGAAATATCATGTGATGCATGTTATAAAGGAAAGTTAATCGTTAGGCCATCACAAACTAGGGTTGGGAATGAATCACCCAATTTCCTTGAGCGTATCCAAGGTGATATATGTGGGCCCATTTGTTAGATTTGTGTTCTAAAAGTTATCATATGAGGATAATTTTTAAATGTTATATTTATGAATTGGATGTTATTTACATTTTGTTCCATGAGCTTTTATATTTGTTAGATTTGTGGTCTTGAACCGCAGAAATTTAAGTGATAATAAATATTGAACTCTAGAATGTTCACATGTCTTGGATATTAGTAGGAACACTAATATACATAATAATAATGTCGTGTCGATTAAAAGTACGTTGCAGTTCTGCAAACGTTGATAAAAGATTATCATTTAATAACACGAATATATGAAAACCTTCATATATTGAACAGACCTAATAGATGAAACATTATATGGATTGTGTTAGTGTCATTAATGTTTTCATCGTGTCTCTGGTTCTAAGATTGAGAGATATATCTCTTTCACATGAGGAATGCATAACGTAATTATTATTAAAAGCTGCTTGTTAATAAGTGGTGATAAAAGTAATAGTTCTTTATACGTAACTTGTGCAGGAAAGAGAGTACATATCAATAACATCGTTACCACTCATTCATTATGAGAAATGATATTATGGGCCCCTTGATAAAGTAGAATTATGAATGGATCCAATATAACTGAAGTGTAGTTGTATATTTATAATTTACTTAATAGAGATCAAGAAATGATTATAATACAAAGATGACACATCACTACTTTGTATGTTAATCACAATATCATAAAGGCAAGGAATGGACACAATCAATATCACAAGGATTACGTTTCGTAAAACGGTTACTAAACATCTAAGTTATTTGGGTAACTGTAATGTATAGCTAGAATACCGCTTACGGTTTATGGAATAAAATGTTTCATTCCATTGCCAACATAACATAGATCCTCGATATAGGTCACACCAACTAAACGGGAAACAAGAAATATATTATATATTTTTTCTATGTATAAAGATTTCATGTTGTATGAAATACAAATACAAATAGAAAACTTGAGAAGAAAACTTGAGAAGAAAACTTGAGAAGACTATCTAGCATGAAAATTAATTAAATGAAATGTGCATATTATGAGAATAATATATGTAGCACATATCATAATTTGTTTCAACCCCAAGCCCAAAACAAATTGAGAAGAAAACTTGAGAAGTCCAAATTAACATGGATCATGACCATAAATTCGAGACAGATTTTGAGGCATGTTTGAACAGATATTTGAAATAGAAAAACTTTACCATTCTGTACAAATGACCTATGTAAATTGTATCCATTTGAATGTAGTTTTTAATGGCGAAAGTTTCAAGTCATTTGGAATTTTCTAGAAGAAGTTACGACAGAAACAAT
This sequence comes from Luzula sylvatica, assembly GCA_946800325.1. Classification (NCBI taxonomy): domain Eukaryota; kingdom Viridiplantae; phylum Streptophyta; class Magnoliopsida; order Poales; family Juncaceae; genus Luzula; species Luzula sylvatica. Next base: position 30,016,761 of record OX326957.1, on the reverse strand, counting down.
GAACAATGGTCATAAGTTAATGTGCTGCTTCGAATTTTGTTCATGCCTTAAATGTCATACGAATTTCAAAGAGTCTTGATTTAATGTTGAGGGACTATAAATATGAGACCTAGCTATGCATTTGAAAATATAGAAAAAGAGAAAATATACAATAGTATATGAATGTAACAAGACTTTTCTCTCTATAGCTAGTCTCTCTCTTTCTCTTGAAGTGTTTGTTGAAACGTTGATTAAGGAATCAATCAGAAACGGGCGACGGAGCTAGGTGCGGACAAGAGGACGCTAGCACGGACTCGACGCCGTTCTTGTTTCGGATTCAAGGGTGAACCAAAGAGGACCAAGCCTACGTTAAAGATCTTTGGTATTGTATTCTAATCATTCTTGTAGGATAGATAAAATAAATTAGAGTAGAAAGTTAGCTTAAGTAAGACGATTCCCGACTTTGTCGGAATAAATTTTTAATATTTACTCCTACGAACGTCATGAAATCCTTCACCATTACCCTATCATGTGGACCATTTAGATATTTTATGGTATTAGTAGATGCAGCTACTAGATGGTCACATGTATGTTTATTGTCTTCTCGAAATGTTGCATTTGCGAGATTACTTGCTCAAATAACTAGATTTAGAGCTCAATTCCCGGATTATACTATTAAGACGATCCGTCTTGACAATGCCGGTGAGTTCACATCCCAAAAATTTAATGACTATTGTATGTCAATTGGGATTAAAGTTGAGCATCCAGTAGCCCGTGTACACACGCAAAATGGTCTGGCAGAATCTCTTATTAAACGATTACAATTAATCGCAAGGCCCCTAATTATGAAATCAAAGTTATCATCATATGTATGGGGCCATGTCATATTACATGCTGCATCACTTATTAGATTAAGACCAACTGCTTATCACAAGTACATCGAATCTTTCACTACGTGACTTTTAACCAAATTGTAAAAACACTAAGAGAGTCTTCTTTTCGATTCATAGCAATCTTTTTACGCTTTGTGGAGCTCAAATAACTTGTTTTTAGATCATTTGTATCGTATCTTTTACAACATAACTTTTCATCAAATATTACAAAGACTAAGAAAGTTTGTTTTTTTATTCAAAACAATCTTTTAACGTTCCGAGGAGTTCAAATAACGTGTTTTTGAGATGGTTTGGATCGAATCTTTCACTACGTAACTTTTCACCAAATTGTACATACACTAAGAAAGTTTTCTTTTCGATTCATAGGAATCTTTTTACGTTTTGTGGAGTTCAAATAACGTGTTTTTATATCATTTGTGTCGTATCTTAAACTACATAACTTTTCACCAAATTTTACAAATACTAAGAATTTTGTTTTTCTATTCAAAACAATCTTTTAACGTTCTGAGGGGTTCAAATAACGTGTTTTTTAGATGGTTTGGATCGAATCTTTCACTACGTAACTTTTCACCAAATTATAAAAACACTAAGAGAGTCTTCTTTTCGATTCATAGCAATCTTTTTACGCTTTGTGGAGCTCAAATAACTTGTTTTTAGATCATTTGTATCGTATCTTTAACTACATAACTTTTCACCAAATTTTGCAAACACTAAGAAAGTTTGTTTTTCGATGCAAAAAAATCTTTCAATGTTCTGAGGAGTTCAAATAACGTGTTTTTTAGATGGTTTTGATCGAATCTTTCACTATGTAATTTTTCACCAAATTGTAAAAACACTAACAGGGTTTTCTTTTCGATTCATTGCAATCTTTTTACGCTTTGAGGAGTTCAAATAACGTGTTTTTAGATCATTTGTATCGTATCTTTTACGACATAACTTTTCACCAAATTTTATAAACACTAAGAAAGTTTGTTTTCCGATTCAAAACAATCTTTTAACGTTCTGAGGAATTGAAATAACGTGTTTTTGAGATGGTTTGGATCGAATTTTTCCCTATGTAACTTTTCACCAAATTGTACAAACACTAAGAAAGTTTCGAGTTCAAATAACTTGTTTTTAGATCATTTGTATACATAACTTTTCGATTAACGTATTTTTAGATGGTTTGGATCGAATCTTTCACTACGTGACTTTTAACCAAATTGTAAAAACACTAAAAAAGTGTTCTTTTCGATCCATGGCAATCTTTTTACGCTTTGAGGAGTTAAAATTAATTGTTTTTAGATCATTTGTATCGTATCTTTTACAACATAACTTTTCATCAAATATTACAAAGACAAAGAAAGTTTGTTTTTCGATTCAAAACAATCTTTTAACGATCTAAGGAGTTCAAATAACGTGTTTTTGAGATGGTTTGGATCGAATCTTTCACTACGTAATTTTTCACCAAATTGTACATACACTAAAAAAGTTTCATATTCGATTCATAGCAATCTTTTTACGTTTTGTACAAACACTAAAAAAAATTTCTTTTCGATTCATTGCAATCTATTTACGCTTTGAGGAGTTCAAATAACGTGTTTTTAGATCATTTGTATCGTATCTTCACAGGAATGGAGGAGGGATATCAAAAGTGAATCACTAGGACAACCACTTCGGAAAGAAAGACCGTTGGGGAAGTGGCAATAGCCCGATCACTCATCGACCAAATGCAATATTTTTGGAATGAAAACTAGCACGAATCGTCAGGACCACTTAATGGTTTAGATGAGGCCAAGAGCGGTTGGTTCTGCCAATTTGTTTCAGAAGATTGGAGAATTCAATGCACTGCTTTCCTTTACAATAATAAGGGGAGTAATCAGTCACGAGGAATACACCGAACACTTCCACTAAAACCAGACAACGGTATGGAGTCCAGGCCTGGCAAGTAGCATATCTTTTTATGAGAGAATTGAGGTAACACAATGAAACCAATTGTACGATGTCTAAGTCATGCTTCTCTCGGTGAATTCAACGTATTCTAATAATTGAAGCAAACTCCTAGACTAAGTCATCGTAGACCCGAAACCATCACACTTATAAGGTTAAGAACTCGTAAATGTTGTTCTCTGGTTTGAAAATATGTTGTTTTATTCTAAATTTTAACTATTTTAACATATAAGATTCATCGGCATATTTTGTTAATTTGAATAGTATATTTTGCTAATTTCATCAGTATATTTTGCATGCGTGGATTCTTTTTGGATTCTCCTTAACAAGCATATATATATATATATATATATATATATATATATATATATATATATATATATATATATACACACTAATAGGAATTTAAAAAAGAAAACAAGGACCAAAATTATTAGAAATATGTATTCTTGTTATTTAGCAAAATATAATGTCGAAAATATATTATTTTATTTCCAATTTTAGCCATGTTAATACGTTGGATTCATTAGTATATTTTGCTAATTTGAAGAGTGTATTTTGTTAATTTCATCAGTATATTTTGCCCGCATGGTTTCTTTTTGGATTCTTTTTTTGGATTCTCCTTAGCAAACATGTGTGTATATATATTATGTCGAGGATTAAAAAGATATGTTTTTCTATACGATGGATAAAAATATGTTGTTATTTATATTGTTTGCATTATACAAAAAAAGATAAACATGAAGATGAAAGGTATAAATATGAAGTAGAAATTGCTAGAATATTTGACATTGCCTGAATATTAGACATTGCCTGTAAAAATACATGGGCTATTGGGGCGGCCAAAACTGACCCAACAAGACCACAAAACCGCCCATATAGCTTATTGTAACGGTCGGACGACCCTATAGTACCGACCCTAAAGGTCGCGTTCCTGTCTGGGCCGGGCTGACCCTATAGATCTTTTGGGGCGGTAGTAAGTGGGGCTGGCCGACCCTAAATGCATGTCAGTCAGACAGATGGTAGGAGTCAAATCAGTACGTTCATCAGGGGCGGGCCGACCTTATAAGACGCATTAATGGGGCGGGCCGCCCCTATAACACATATTTATTATTTATTATTTATTATTATTTATAATTATATAATTGTTATTCGAAATATTACGATTATATATTATATTAATTATTAATTCTATAAATAATTATATAATTATATTAATTATTAATTATATAAATAATTAATAATTAATATTATTATATAATTATATTCATATGAAACACTAACACATACACTAAAATTGAACGAAATAAAACTTAGAAACACAAATCCTACGCGCAAATTCAACAAACAATCAATTCCATATACACACAAACATAAATCCTAAGAAAATCCTAGACAATTCACAAACACACAAATTCAACATACAACCAAATACATAACATAAATCCAACGCACAATTTCAACAACAAACACCAAGAGAACACACAAATACACAAACATGCAGACTCACAAACAACCAAATCGAGCTCTAGAAATTCATAACTTCGTCATCATCGGGCCGGAAGAACGAATTACACGCCAACATGTCCTAAAATTAGAAGACACAAATTGTAATGACATGTTGAATATGTAATATAAACATTAAATTAGAAAATATAACGTCCAATTATTCGGCTGCGACGACGACGGAATGGGGCGGTATAGCCGCTGCTGTGACGAGGATGTCGGCTGATATCTCGTCGGAGTGCGATGCATTTGCTGCGACTGCCTCCGATCCATCTGGGACATGTTCATCTGCTGTGAAAGTGGAGACCTCATCAAGTTCTGCATGTCCGTCCCTACGGAATAATTCGTCCGTCCCGATCCGTCGCGCCGTGCTGCATCCAATCCTGCCGGAGATAACCCCGATCCTTGCCCCTTAAAAAACATCGTCCATTTTCAATATGAAACTAATTGAATACAAAAGTATTTACAAGCAAAACCTACTTACCTGTTGACGAGTCTGCTGAGACATCAGATGAGTAAGGGACCCTTGCATTGCCAACATTTGCTCCTCCATCCTGACACGCCTCTCTCTATCTTCTGCAGCGAGTTGACTCTGCAGCTCACCAATCTCTATCAGGGACGGTCCGTACAAGCCAGCTCCTCCTGTGCTGCCCCAACTTGGTGTTATCGGCGTTTTATACAAATTCGGATCGACGATGGAATCGATCACATAGAAGTGCCCGTGAGACCTCCCTCCTGACACGGCCATCCAATCGTGAGTGTTGTCTCCATGCAGCTCGAACCAATCCGGACCGTGCTTCTCCCTCATTCGTGCATCATACGCCATCTGTAAAATAATAAAAATTAAATACTTATATAATGGAAATTAGAATCACAATTAAAATATAAATAAATATATTACCATTATTGCCTTCGATTTCGCATCGACGAACTGAATTTCTCCTCCAGGTGTACGCTGTTTACGAACCTTCCCCCTCTTAAGCACATCGATGTACCCGATTTTAGATCCCGGATTTTGCTCCTCATGTTTCACATTTCATATATTACAATAAAATATACAAAAAATTATTTACAAAATCGTACCATGTTCTTCTTGTGCGCGGCGAGAGAAATCGATCCAGCAGTGCTATGGCCACGCTCAGAACTTTTATTTCTATTCAACTTGTTTCGAGCAGAAGACTGTATCCATCGCTGATCGGTAATCCAAGTCTGCACCATATTGGCCCATGCAACCACCGTGCACCAAATCGGCTTAGACCGATTTGTAGCCGCATCCGACCGGATCCACCTCCTCTTGTCCGGTCCAAGAACCTCTGTTGCCAGATCTCGAGCACGCGTCGTGATGTGCCTCCAACGCTTTGCTGCCCATGAATTTAAATGTATTTCAAATTGAACCGCATCCTCGTCTGGAGCCCAGTGATAACGTTTCTACATTATTTATTTTAAGAAAATTAAATATAATCAACCAAACTTAAAAATATTTCAAGAAATGAATATAATTAAAAATATACATACCATCATCTCGCATATAACCATACGTCTGTGATCCTCAGGCCACAACGGCCAACGAATCCAACCCCCCACGTTGTAACTCTTCAAAAAATAAGACAAGTCTCGAGGTGGTTTCGTGCAATAGTCACCTGAATAAAGAAATCATATTACATTACTATTTCAAAAATCAAAAATCAAATAATCAAATAATACATATTAACCTGGAATCGCAACCATAAACGTCTTCCCAGTCCGCACAAGTGGTAGTGTATGCTCAGTAATCTGGGTACAAATGTATCGTGCACGAGTGGGGCGTATCGGCAAGGCTCGAGCCTCGGCATCATCCTCTTCTGCTGCCGTATCTTGCTCAGTATCGTCGTCATCATCATCGTCCTCGTCGTCGGCCATGTTCAGGTCAATAGCGGCATCAGACAACGATGACGCCCCCATATTTGGCGCCTGATTCGGCACCTCCATATTCGGCGCCTCCGTCGACTCCTGGTTCGGCTCCTCCACATTCGGCGCCTCCGTCGACTCCTCTATATTTGTGTTCTGCATCGACTCGTCCTGATACGGCTCCTCCATATTCGGCTCCTCGGATCGAATGGCATGGTGGCCACGTCCTCGTCCTCCTTGTCCTCCTCGTCCTGTACGGATACTTACCATGATCTTATAAAAAATTACCGTATATCCTGCCAGATTTGAAAAAAAAAAACATGTAACACATAAATTTCCAAAACCTGAGTATAAATTTCCTACCATAAATAAAAAGAAGAAAAATTTCCAAAACATACACAAAAAAAGAAAAATTTCCTACCATAAATTTATTGTTCCTACCATAAATAAAACATGAGTACAAATTTCCAAAACAAGAAAAATTCGAAAAAAAAAAAGAATAAAACAAGACAGTCGAAATTTTATAGGAAATAATAATTAAAAATACAAATCGATTATACATGCAGAAAAAAAGGTTTATAAGAATTAAACAATGTATCCAAAAATACCAAAATCAAGTCGACATAAATTTTAAAGTAAAAAAAATGTCCACAAATTTTTAAGTAAAAAAAAAAAAAAAAAAAAGGACAGATTATAATGTAAAAAAAAAGGGACAGAAACTTTACAGTTAAAATTGAACTTTCAGAAACGAAAAATAAGTATTGTCAAACATTAAAAAAATTTGCGAAAAGTTTAAAAACAAATCAGAGATGTTATAAATTCCAAAAAAAAATTAAACAAAAAATTCGAAAAAAATGTTATATAATCAGAAACGATAAATTTCAAAAGTAAAAATTCGAATAAAAAATCCTAAATCAAAGATTTTACAGCACCAAATAAGATTTTTGCAGTTAAAAAGAGCCAAATTAAAACGACGGATTTTACAATAAAAAAAATCAAAAAAAGTTAAAATCAGGAACTTTCAGTAACAAAAAAAGTACTATAAAAACTCAAAAATTGTTGCCAGAATCTTAAAAAGAATTCAGAAATGTTATAAATTCGAATTTTTTTGAAACAACAGTAAAAATTCGAACATAAAATTAAACTAACAGAGGATTACCTTCAAACCGAAATCATGTCTCCATGCCTTCTTCTCTTCAAACAAACAAAGTTTAGATGGCGCAGATCTGAGAGAGGCTATTTTGGGGGCTCGGGTTAGGGTTAGGGTTACAAGAGCAAACGAAAAGGGGGAGGGGAGGGAAAAAATAAGCGTTTGGGGTTAGAATGTATTAAATAAGAGATTGAACAAGAGTGGGGGACAGAAAACACAGGTGGCAGGGGTTTTGGGTCGGTCTGTTTTGGGGCGGGCAGACCCAAAACAACTTTAGGGGCGGTATTTATTGGGGCAGGCCGTAGCAAGAGCTTGTTGGGGCGGTGGGATCTGTTGGGGCGGGCCGCTGCAGAATTTTAGGGGCGGTATTTATTGGGGCGGGCTGTTGCAAGAGACTGTTGGGGCGGTTTAATTATAGGGGCGGGCCGCTGCAGAATTTTGAATTTAACGCTCCAGAATTTTTAAAGTTTGTTGGGGCGGGCAGACCAAATAGTGACCGACCCAATAACACTACAGGGACGGTTTGGTGTAGGGGCGGGCCGCTGCACAATTTTGGGGCAGGCAGACCCAAGTAAAAGCCGACCCAACAGTGGTGTTAAGGGCGGGCGGACCTTAAATTTTGAATTTATAGGGGCGGGCTGACCCTTTTTTGGACGACCCTAACACATTATTGGAGCTGGCCGACCCAATAAGAGCCCAACTGTAGGGGCGGCCCGACCCTAAAAAACAATTGTGTTGTAGTGCTTTCACGTGGAGCGTAGTGGTTAAAAATGACGTTTCATAAAGCATTTACTCCGAAATGCACTGACAATCTCCTTGATGAAAATTATAATTCTATTTTCAAATGTCAATCCATTTTCGTAATAAAAAAAATAGGGTGACGCTATTGCAAGAGCTAACATGGCTAAATTGAGAGCGATTTCAATTTTTTTTAATCAAATTATCACTATACCATTATTTATGGTGATTGATATTTATTATACTTACATACTATTATTTATGTCTTTCGTGACTAATGTAAAAAAAAATTCCTAATATTATGAATAAACCAAATCTAACCAAAATATATTAATTTTCATATTTAAATATATATGACATGTTACGATTTAATTGTTTTTTTATGATGAAAAAAATTAAGAATAAAAATATTTTTTATATATGAAAGATTTTATTTGCATGATTTATGAAAAGTTATAAACTAATAGATAAATGTAAGAAATGTCAATCATCAATTCATCATTAACAGGAATATAATGGCAATTTGATAAAACAAAAATAAAATCACCCTCGATTTAGTCATATTGGCTCTTGCAATAGGACCACCCAAAAAATATCGGTACTTAACTTCGTTTATTTATTTATTTATTTTTTTTTTTTTTTTTATGGAAAGGTGCTTATATTAATTTGGATCGTAATGATTTGAAAACAAGAAAATTTACTTTTATAACTAGGAGACACATGCATTACTTATTATGTCTGAAGTTTATAATTAAACCATCCCATAATAATAAAATGCCAAATTAATGATTATATTATGTATTCTTTTGATAATAGTGGGAGCAGGAGAGTACTGCATGGATTGATTAAATTGGATAAGGCGTAATTAGGTGAGATTTGGGAATTGGGGGTAAAAGAATCCAATAAAGTGAGTGTTTTTTTTTGTGTGGAAATTATTTGTTTGGCATTGGGATCTTAAATCCTTGCAAATGTGTCTCCATGCATAAAACATGAAAGCCTCTTCCGTAAACAAACAAAAAAACGAGAAATGATTTTCACACCCCATTTATGATGTCTAAATTTTATTCTTTAATTTTATATTTTGTATATGGCTATTATATTTCATGTGTTTCTAAATTTATTTTCTACTAACAATAGCTCGAGCAACAATTGCGCGGGACTTCATACATTTTTTCTTACATGTTTTTGTATAATTTGTTTAAATAAGATTTACGCGGATACGCTTAAACTCAATTATATAATCATGATATGTTTGCAAATATTTTGTCAATAAATACATTATAATTAATAAATTTTCATGAAATTTGTCTATCATGAATATATACATTATAATTAATATGATTTCATGAAATTGATTCATCATTACAAATCCACACAAAATAAATAAAATAGAACATGTTATAATTCAAATAAAATTAATGTTTCAAAACAAATCAAAGAAAACCGTGAATAATACACATAAAACCGAAATATATATTTAAAATGTTATTCATTAACATAAAAAATATCATTTTTTTTTTAAATAAAAAACACAATTGTAAATTATACCATAAAAATTTAACAATTGAGTTATTGTTCATAGGGGAATTATATATGGAGCCCCAATAACAGAAAAATAGCATTCTTGATGAGGCGGCAAGAGAAAATTAAGTAGGTTGATTAGTATTATTTATTGACTCAATAAACGATTTAATTGATTGTTTAATTGAATTGACACGTCAATTTACATTTATTAATATTAACATATTATAAATTATTGATGTCTTATTTAAAAGGGTCAATTAATTTTTAATTAAGTCAATTAAAATTGCTAAAAAAAATTATGTGTTTCAAAATGTCTATCACCAAAAACACACTATAAAGATTCACGCATTATTAAATCTAATTAATTATGCATATAAAGATTTACAAAGAAAATGTGTGGTATACCCCCCAACCCATCTCTTAAATAATGTCAAGCAATTAGGACTAATTTAATCATCTTACCCACTTTCCCTCCACGTACCTTTGCGCCTCTTAACTTATATATTGTATTAAAATATTACTTGTACTCAATTTGCCCCCAAAAAAACATTAGTGGCTTATGTGTTTATGATAGAATACTATCTCGTCCTCGTGTGACAAACTATCAGTGCAGCAAATTAGGGATAAATCATTTTTTTTGTTTTACATTGAAAATGATATTCTTTTATGGAAGTATTTACATCACAAGTAACATCCAATAAGTTTTTGATATTTACGAAACACTAATTATTCATAATAATCCATTTACGCGTGTCTTTTGATTCCGAATCAACCGGCAGATAATATCTCATAGAGAGCAAAAGCAACCACTTGATCCACGTCTGCTTCCTCCTACAGTTTCCTCGCATACCCTCGATAATTATGTTCATGAAAGCGAACATTTCGAACTGTTAAAATGCCAATTTATGTGCAATTTTTAGCTTGGTTAGATATCAATAACAAAAAATTGATCACGTATAGTCTGACAAAATGATATTGGGCTCATGAGGAAGATGACGTGCTATGCTCACAAAGAATAGCGACGCCGTCTCATCTTCGTCTCATTTCTTTATAGAGTGCAATTATGCTCAATCATTAACAAAGATAGGTATGAAGATTGAAATACCTATTGGATGGTTGTATTATGAATTTATATGGAACGAAATAATCGTATTTTTTGACGTCTAGAAATAGTGATAAAAGACTTTGGTCACAAATGAAAATCGATACTGCTAATTTCGACAAATGTACGTCGTAAGAATTTTGGATTATATAAAAATTACAGTTTATGATAATATGTGTATGATTGTAAAATTAATTGTTTTATTATTCAAATTGAATAAATCAATCGTAAATCATGTTTGTCATTATTTAAAAAATTAAAAAGAAAACTTCCGTTTTTGCTAAACTTGCGTTAATTTTATTTTATTTTTTCTCTACAGTTTCTGAAAATTAGACGTTCTTAGCTTGCGTCATTTTATATTGTAGCATTTTTAGTTAATTAGTAATTACTATTAGTAATATGACCTAAAATCAATCTTATCTGTGCCCCCACTTAATCCATTAGTCCAAATCATATATAATAAAGCTACTACTTTTGCTAATGTCGTTTCCTGACAAGAAAAGATAGCTAAAAATATTCTCTGTATTAGTTAATTATAACTCTAATACAAAAAAAATAGTATGAGAGATAAATTAACAAAGTAAAATGAATTGGAGGTTCAATTTTCCAATATTTTGGGGCTTCTCTAATCCCAATGCTTCCTTGATTTCACTGCCATCTCTGAAATTCCAAACTCCTGTAATTTTAAAGCAAAGAAATAATCAATCAATGTTTTTGTATCTTTGGAATCAAAGTCAACTAGTGGTAAGTTAAACTACAAGTTATTATAATTCACTGAATTGAATTGAAAAGATTCCCCTACCTATGTATTGCCAGTTTAAAGAAGTTAAAAATCTGAAACTCTTCGACAATACAACTGTGTCTATGAACAATACAAACTGTATAAGAACAATACAACTTCATGAGAACAATAATAATTTATATCTTGCACCCATTTATGGGTAAATTTTAGGGAAATATTCAAAACCTCCCTAAGTTTTCAGAATATTATGAAAAATACATTTTTATTATTACAAATAGTGAGTTGATCAACATAAAACTTGTTTATATAAAAAATATAATATCATTTGATACAATGTGAATGCTCCAATGTATACATATTCATGTCCGCACATATCCATGATTATTTAATTTTTCACGCCCATATATAATTATATACATAACGTATTAAGTTGTAACTAATCAATATATTCATATTTATAGCACTCCGCCTTGATTGTATTGATTTTGTATGCATAAAAATATGCCTCGTTAAAAAATCTTACTTGGTAAAACACAATGGAATAAAATTCCAAGTGAAGGAAAAATAGTGTAATATTATTATGTTTCGTGTGCATCATAAGTTGCCTTATTAAAAATCTTGTCAGAAAAATCCACTAAGACAAAACCATGACCAATGACAAAAACAATGCACTACGTAGTATTTCTCCCTCTCATTGATACAAATATTTCGAAAAAATATGAAGGTCAACATTTTGCACTAGTTGTTTGAAAATCTTAGTGGCTAGTGATAAAAAAAATTCCTTCTAGAAAATATTAAACATATTTGTAATTCGTGACAAAATATTTATAACCGATATTTATCATAACAAATTTATTATTTTCGTAATTTGTCTCTTAAAACTCTTCAGGGGTTATAATAATCATGAAATTCAATATAATTTTTGTAATACATACACATTATTTGTGATAAATATGCGTCTATAAATTTGATCATCGATATGGACATATAGTATTTCTTCAATATTAAACTGATTATGTCATGCATGATCAAATTACTTCAATTCAAACAAAGATCTTTGTTATTTAATATAATATGCACCAGGCATATTTCTCGAGATATTAGATAATATGCTTCGGGTATTCTAAGTCCTTCATGAATTTTCATGAATAGTATAATCCAATGAGCATATAAATAATATATTACAATGTATACATGATACATTGTGTGTCTTTCGGGACATTCAAATGAATATACATTTTCATTACCATTATAAGGTACATTTTTTCGGACCGTGGGTCCATAAATTTTACATCCTTATGTCAATTTTAGTTTTGGCCAATACTTTTAGTTGTCGACATTGTTCAATTGATTTAATCATAGATCCTCATATTCATTGATTATCAATTGTTAGTGCATATGCAATTCACTCAATAACTAAAATTTCATTTAGGTTCCATTTTTTCTAGCAGGGGCACGACTTTGAGATCTCAACATTTTCAATGTTGTCATGTACCTGAAGAAAAAAGTATTCTATCATTAATGTCTTCTACTGATTAAATTGTTTATATTCTTTTCAAAAGGATATCTTTATTAGAAGTATTAACAACTCCTTTTATTTCAAATTTTTTATCATACTCTTTCTTATTCCTTGGATTTTTATTATTGGAACCAATTGTTTGATCATGATTCGGTGGTATATCAAACACAAATTTATCCAATAATATTATACTATAAATATGATCAATTTATACTTGAAATTATTGTATTAATCAATGCATCAAATATTGAATTTTCAATTTGTTGCAAATAATTAGTTTATGAACTCCTAGTTCATATTTACTTCTTCGAGGATACAATTTGATGAACCAGTTCATATAATATATTACTTTTCAATTTGTATTTCTCTCCTTGGAATACTTCAATACTTGCCAAGGCCCTTATGCAATGCTTCAATACATGCCAAGTTGTGTCTCTAAACTTTTTCGACGCTTGCCCAATTGGATGACGACACGACGGAAGTCTTTTCTTCTTTTCCGTAATGTTGATAGCGAGCAATTGTTGCTTCTATAACACATTGTTAGTATCCTTTCTCCGTCAATGGACTAATCACTTGCCTTCTCTAATGGAGACGTGAATTATTGATAATACAGAGTGAAGTTCTTCGTGTTGGGATTTGCACCGATCCCGAGCCCCGCGCAGCGAAATGAAGAGCTCGGTCTTATCCAGATTCCGAGGGTCCCGTTGACATCTCCTAGAGTACAATTCTATGTGATAAACTAAAAGGGGTCATACCTCGTGAAATTGATCACGAATGAAGGGTTGACGCGCTTTTGTTTATCTCCTGCTCCGCTCTTCGGTAACACGTGTGTCCCACGCCCGAACGGTTCGACACCGTCGACGAAGCTTTGCCTTCTTGTCGAATACAACCGGAACGATTCCGGTTATGCTCCAACATTGTTCTCATTAGATCACAACGAAGAATCTCAGTTGACATTCCTCTGCCCCTATCCACCTCGAGTTCTCGCCTTTCGGTTCCGCACGAATCTGTCTGGTAAATCCGCACGTAAGCTTGCTTGATTCGATCAATAGAGAAACTTTGTCTATCTTTTTTCTTGTCTCTAATGGAAGTTCTCTCTATTCTCTAGATCCAAATCTGTCATAATCACTAAGAAGACAGGATCAAAACTTTAATGAATTTTCATTTATAGATAAGATTAATGAGTATCATACATGAAACTGAAAAGACAGAATTCGGAATACATTCTGTTGCAACGGAAGCTTAGCTCCGTCACAATGGAAGTAACAGTGTTACTGTGTTCTCAATGCATGTATTTTTGTCACGACGGAGTAACCATTCCGTCATGACGGAATAACCACTCCGTTACAACGGAGCTTACTGTCTATTATAATGGAATACTCACTGTTTGATAAATGTGCACAATCTCATTATGCACTCAATCGTTTCGACAAAAACGTACGATCAACTATCCTTATTTGTACAGTAGTTGATCCAAAATTGTAATTCCTTCATTTCGGGACTTCAATGGTATTTTATCTTGAAATGTTTCGCTCATGTTTGACTATTTTTGTCATTTATTTCTTTTATTCTTTTAGGATTTGTATATTTATAGCCAAATGTTTACCATACTTCAAGAATGTTTTTCAACTTTATTTATAATAAAATATAAAATATATTCTTTTCGGATACTATATTTACAACATGCATATTTGACATTATTGTCATTTCATTGAATCTAAACTTGTAATTTATATATACATTTTAAACTTCTAGTTTGTACAATCATTTGAACTTCTTATTCAAATAAACAAATGTTCAAGATATCAAAATTAGGAGAATGAACCAACCCAATATATGTGCCCAACATTTTATTTAACTCATCTTGGTGTGGTATATAGTGTTACCTATACGTCAACTACCTATCCAAAAATTTCCAATGAATTTTTTTGGCTTCGAGGCACTGACAAGTTATAATGAGATTTGGGAGGGGGGAAATATTTGTGATAAATAGTTGGTCTTGATTTGTGACATGCATCTTCTCGGTCTAAACAATTAATCCAAACATAAAATTATTTTTATCTCATATAATATATGAATTTCTAGTTGATAATAACCTGGGTTTCAACATGTCTTAACACAAACAAATAAAATGACTTTTCCGGGGTAAAATAAATAATGAAGCTTCAAGAGAAATCAAAATAGTAATTCATCTAGAGAAATCAAAGAGTGTCTCTTCACGAGTCACCAATCATATGCATAACATTTGCCCTTGTAATAAAATGTCTTTTTATTGGTTAAATTAACTAAAACAATTTTAAATCAATGAACGTATTAGCATGATCGGCAAAGTAACCGTCTTTAATTTATTTATTTGTCCTCTTCAAGAGGTTTGATGAAATTTACTAAGATATCATGGCATACGACGGGTACAACCAGTGCATTCACTACAACATATTAGAGTATCAGGAACGGTTTTAACCGACCCTAAAAATGTCCAAAACAATCCCTAATAGCATCTGGGTCGGTTGGCCGTCCTTGATAAACCAACCCTAAAAACTGCGACCATGATGCTATTGTTCAAGGTCACCCCGTCCCTAAAAGTCAGCATGGTCGGTTATACTTTTGGGTCAGGCCGCCCCTACTAACTATCAAGGTCGGGTATGTATCAGGGTCGGGCCGCCCCTATTAACTATCGGGGGCAGTCAGTATTCGGGTCAGGCCGACCCTGTTGACTATCAGGGTCAGTCCGTATCTGGGTCAGGCCGGCCCTGATGCTATTTATTTAAAACTTATTTAATATTTAGTATTTAGTATTTAGTATTTATTTATTATTTAATATATAATATTAAATAAATAATTATTATTTATTTATAATTCAATATTTACTATTAAATAAATATAAAATATACGGTTTAATATTAATTATTTATTTATTATATATTACAAATACAAAAACAAAACCTATGACACAAACAAATTTGACGATACAAATACACAAACAAATTATACTTACATATTTTATTATGAACATATATTATCATAAATTGCCCAACATGACCAAATTCCCATTCACGCATTGCCTCACCATCTCACTCGCTCGCTCTCTCGTGCCTCTCGCTCTCTCTGTGTCAGATAGATTGATATGAGAATAAGAGAAATATTTTAAATAAAAACCCTAAAAAAAATATTTAATAAAAACCAAAAAAACAGTAAAAAATGAAAATATCATATTTATCCTTTCCAATTAATATTAAGGAGGATTTACATTATTACCCTTCTAAAACCCAAAATATTACGATAATCATTCGAAAAATAAAAATATCATATTAATCCTTTGGAAAAAACTGTAAAAACCGTAAAAGAAAAATTGTGCAATAAAAACAGTATAAAACATTAAAAAATCCAATATAACAATAAATAACAGTAAAAAAGAAAAAGAAAATTAGTAAAAAAATTTGAAAAAAGCAAACAAAAAACAGTAAAAAAAGAGAGACTATTTGAAAGAAAAATTTGAAAAAAAAAAAACTTAAAAAAAAATGAAATCAGTAAAAAAAATAGAAAATAAATTTATAGTACAAAAAGAAAAAAAACAGAAATATTAAAAAACAAAACATGCATGACAGAAAAATAAAAAAACAATAAAATAAACACTAACATAAAAACAGTACAAAAAAAAGTAAAACAATTAAAAAACAAAAAAATTACAAAAGAAAAAAGAGTAAAAAAAGAAAGAGTATTTGAAAAAGAAAAATTTGAAAAAGAAAAAAAAATTAAAAAATGAAAATCAGTAAAAAAATAGGAAAAAAAATTATATTTTATTGTATATATTATTTTAAAAATTATCATTATTATATAAATAAAATAAAATATTATAATAATATAGCAATACATTTGATATTTTTTTAGTAAATTATATTATAACAATTATATAGTAATTACATTAGAATAAAAAAATAATTATATTATTTTAAAAATTATCATTATTATATAAATAAAATAAAATATTATAATAATATAGAAATACATTTGATATTTTTTTTAGTAAATTATATTATAACAATTATATAGTAATTACATTAGAATAAAAAAATTATTATATTATAATTATTATATCCATATAATTAATATAATATTATATATAACATTGCACTGATATATAATAATAATATTATAATATTATATTATTAATCAATATAATTAATATTATATTAATATATGGGTAAATTATAAAATTAAATTAAAATTATATATAACATTATATTAATATAAGGACAAATTATAATATTATACTAAAGTAAGACTTAAACGAACCTTGGTTCGGATTAGTCGGCAGTGCACAAATTTTCGTTGGCCGTGGTACATGTAATTATATACATATAATTTATAGTTATTGTATTATCATAATAAAATTATTATATTATAATTATTATATACTTATAATTTAAATAGTATTATATAACTTATATAATATTATATTATAACAATAAAATATGATATTATAATTACTAAATTCATAAAATATCATATTATATTTATATGATTAATACTATATTATATATTATTATAATATTATTACAAGAATAAAATAAAATATTATTTTTTATCAATTTTAATGAAACGTTATTTCTACATTTTCCATAATAAAAATTCAAATTTTTCTGAACAAACAAACAAAAAAATATATATTTCAGTATATTTAATTTGGACATCCAAACAAACTATGAAATTACTAATTCTAGAAGTTTTTACTCTCACGTTATAATCCGATCCCAATCTAATAATTCCACTTGCCAAACGCCCCCTAAATTAGATCATTATGTCAATTTCTTTTGCATTTAGCAATTCATGTCAGTGATGACTTGAACACAAAAAGTTCACCTAAAATTCTACAACATAGGAATAATTACTGACCTTTGATATTATTTCACTCCATTGTCACCATATTCTCAATTCGCTATATTTTTATATTATTACGAAATATCACTAAACTTTAGAGATCATTTAAGTCAATAATTTTAGTAATAAACATATCAGATTGGCTTGTTGTTCAGTGATGAATGAAAATGAGAAATTGAGAATATAAGGAAGTGTAATGATTTGAAAGAATTTTAAGTTTAATAGGTACGGTAAAATAATTGAAGGTTGAATGATCCATAACAGAACTTATATATTCAAAAAGGAATTGTGTGCTTCTTTTTCTTTTTTTATGAAACCATTTTTGAAAGAGAAAAAACAGTGTTGAGAAAAGGTGGTCCTTGAAAAGCAAATCTGGGTTGCTGAGAACATGCAGTCTTAATTTTGTTAGGTGCACTGTATTTAATTTGAGATCCAATTGTGGATGTGTATATATTGTGGATGTGTATATATGCCCCATGCAAATTCATACTAGTAAGTTTTTAATAGTAAAGTAATTGTTTTAGGTGAATCATGTAACATAATCATCAATTGTTTATTGATGATTAGTTACTAAAATTACTTTTACTTTCAAGGAAGAATTTGCATAAGAATATTTGCATTTTTGCCCCTACACTCGAACATTTTACATTGTCATCCTTACAAACTAGCAACAAACGAGGAGGAATAAGATAATGACCACATAACTCAGTGCAGAGGGTTCAGTGCATAAAACAAAATATCACAATTCATGAATTCAACTTTCATTTACATAAAGGAGAAATCGAAAATAATCACAATCTGTGAACTAAGTTCTCCTAAAAAAAGATAGAAGAAATAAATTATATAGAGTATTATTTTGTGTTCAACTTTCATGATAAACTAAATACTACAACATCATCTTCAACGAATTAGATTTAAGTAACTATGAAAGTTAAGCAAAAAATGATATACCATATAAAAAATATCATGTAGATTTCAATTCAGTTTTTTTAATTGAACACAATTCAAGAATTTTTAGAGATGTTAGATAAGATTTTATCATGTTTGTAATTTGGTTATTTTAGGGATATTTGCAATGTAATATAAAGTGAAAACTTTTTAAAACTGAAGATAGAAAAGGGAAACGGAGGCGAACTCTTGGCGATTCTGGGGTGGAGGCAAACCCTAGCCGCCGCCTCCACCCCCTCCTCTCTCAAGCCTTCTTCGACCCTGCTCTGAAAACCCTTTGCGAGGCGAACGGAGATCCGAGATCCGAGAGCTTCTGGACCGCGGCGACGGAGGAAAACGACGCGAGCGAGCTGCTGAGGCGACGGAAACCCTAGCTGGCGAGCTGCTGAGGCGTACGGTGCGACTGCTGAGGCGACGGCGAAGGCGACGACTGGAAACCCTAGATGCCGAGCTGCTGAGGCGAGCGGCGACGGAAACCGAGCTGCTGAGGCGAACGGCGCGACGGAGGCAGGGGCTGGCAGGGAAGGAAAGGCTCGCAGGAACTGGCAACCGAGGCGAAACTGGAAAGGAACTCGCAGGAACTCGCGGGAACTGGCAGGAACTCGCAGGAACTGGCAGGAGTCTGGGGCGGTTTTGGAGCTCCTCGAAGAGCAAAAACTCGAAAGGAAAAAGCGGGAAGGGAAAAAGGGAAATCGAAAAATCGCGAGGCTGGTGCTGAGTCTGGGGCGAGTCTGGGACGAGTCTGGGCCGAGTCTGGGGCGAGGCCGAGAGCGACGGCCGAGTCTGGGGCGAGTCTGGGGGCGAGTCCGAGAGCGACGGGCCGCGACAGCGACGGTGACAGCTTCGATGACAATCCGAGCTCGCGTGGCAAACCAAGGACAGAGGGAGGTTGCGTTCGTCTAAGGATGGCCGAAAGCATCATCTCTCGGCATGTATCTTACTTTTGCAATTATAATTTATTTTTGCGAAATTACTTTTTTACATTTATCATGTAAAATCGCACCAATGTATTAAACATTGCTTTAATATATTAAAAGAGACTTCGCCTCTTTAGTTTTTCAAAAAAAAAAATATATATATAAAGTGAAAAAAGATAATTCACATATTGAAAAAAGAAATAAAGTTTTTCGCGCGACAAGACGATAATTCCTATAATTATGTGTTGGCTCGATGTTAGCAACTAGCTCTAATCCATACTCTTGCTTCGGCGGTCGCTAACGACTTTTGAGGTTGTTTCATTTCAGAAATCTGCAGGATGAGCATCGAGGAGCAGGCCATTTAGTGCCTAAGAGTCTAAAGTACTCTTATTTCATTATCTTGTATATATATTAAAACAAAAATAAATGAAAAGGAAAGGAAAGGAAAGGAAAGATAATTTATGTATTAGTTTCAAAAATCAGTGAAGGAAAGGTATTGAAATTATTATATTATTTCATGATATTTCGAGATGAAATTTCGCCTTCTTTGAATGAAGATAGATTAATAATGTAGATGCAAAATTTCAAATATATAAGATATGGTAAATTTAAGTAGCATGGCACAAGGAATGTAATAAAGTAACGTCATCAATCATAATTATGAGATGAATATTTTAGGGTTAAATTCTCCAAAAGATTTACTAGAGAATCAATTTGCTGCACGATATTGCCTCATTGTCATATTTATTTTATGAGCTTGAGGAACGAACGTGGATATTCATAGTAATTGGCTAATAAATGTAGCCCCATTTTCATTTAATTGATGTTTATGGCCCCCTTCAATTATTTCCATTATAAATGCCTTTAATTCATATATACGTTCATTTTTACAATTATTTGCATTTTTAATTCCCTATGTCATAACAACAATAACATTCTTCCATTTAATAATAATTCACATTATATATTCTTTCGAAAACTCAAATTGAATGTAACCCTAAATCCTGAAACCTAAACCTTACACATATGTAGTATATATCATTATTATTCATAAATATCTCTACTTGTTACTGACTTTTTGGTAGTTACATGTTAATTGTAAAAAAAATACTATTATTGTCATATGATAATATATCATAATTCAATATTATATCAATTTTATTCGATTGTGCAAAATACTAAAAATTGGGAGGTACAAATTTGGTGACAAGTAAGTTGGTAACCTTAATTTATACAGAAAGGAAAAACAAATGGGGCATTTTAAAATTTGCTTTTTGCGGTAAAAGAGAGATGAATCTCATCCATTGGATGAAATCTGATCATGAAGAAGAGATATTAATCATATTATTTTACCATAGTGGGTCCTTGATAGATTATTTAGTCCACTAGGCCTACTAAGTTTGCCCCCCATTAATCTTTTCTCTAATCACAAAATTTCTCATATCCTTTGTGGCACTATCCCATGAATTGATTATATTTGTATTTGTACAATCACAAAGAATTACTGTTTTCTTAATAATGGTAAATAATTTTCTGTATCATTTATGTAAATATAAATTAAATATCTAATTAATGAGCTATATGTAGTAACAATAGAGAGGATCTAAAGTAAAGATAAACAGAAGCTTGACACAATCACATGAACAGCTCAGCCATAGTTAAAGCTCATTTCCTTTATTTTATTTTATCTCTCTCACTAATACTCTCCCTCCCCTAGTGTGCCCCCCGCCCCCCCCCCCCCCCCCCCCCCCCCCCCCCCTCGCTCTCTCTCTCTCATATGACTATTTAACAAATACACATTGCAACGTACGATATAATTCTGTTCACCTTTTCCACTCGCTACGCTTGCTTATTTCCATCATCACCTCCATCCTCATCTTCTCACGCCTTCCCTTTTCTCTCTCTCTCTAGATCTCTCTCTCTCTCATATATATATATCATCTTCTAAACCAATTCACTCACAAGACTCGATTATGGGCTTAGAGCTCGTCTTAGAATTGCCTTCTCTACCGCCCGTGAAAATTGCAAAACAAAATCCAACAAAGAAAGACGAAGATGGCCGAGAAGAAACTTGCATTACTCCAAAACACGATGAAAACGACACGGCAAGAGTCGACAAGCTAATATGCCCTCCTGCCCCAAGAAAAAGAAAGCCCGAAACCCTAAAAGGGAAAATTAAGCATGAGTGTTTCGTTGAGGTTCCGAGTAACCTCGCCTCCATTTTTGTGCCACGCAGACTTAGCAAAAGGGTTCGAGTGGATTTAAATTTTGATAATTTATGGAACAACTAATTAGATATCAATTGTAATATTAGTGTTTTTCTATCTTCTTTTCTTTTTTTTGACTGAATTTTGTAGTTTGGCTCGTTTGGTGCTTGCACCTTGGTATGAAAAATAAAAAAATGTATAGGTATATACTTTAAATGGTGTCTGATATATATATCTGAGTTTTTTATTTCTTGAGAAATGTTGCCTCAATTCATTTTCATGTTGCAATTGCACCAATTGGGTACACCAATAGTTTCTCTCTATATATGAAATTGAGAATTATATCTTCTTGCTAGTACTTTTCTCATACTCTCTTTTCTTAGTATTAGTTAGTTTATTAGCTTAAACTCTTTCTTTTTCTAGGGCCTTTACCCTTTTGTATGAACTTTTTCTTTCATTAACCCTTTTCTATTTTGTAAGGAAAAATCATTTTATATTGAATTTAGATTATTTTGTTTGGTTCAATTCTTATTTCTATGCATATATAGACAAATTTTGTTAATTTTGGTGTCTACATATTTTTTCTTGGGAATTGGCTGATATTAAAGAAAGCAAAAAGAAATGATTCATAAAAGAAAGTGATACTAAAAAAAAGGGGGGGCAAAATTATATTGTGAAATTGTCAACCAAACCAATAATTTTGCTTTTTGGTCCTTAGTGTGTGTAGTTTTGCCCTTTGTATTTATTTCATCACTTATTTTCTTTCTTTTTTCTTTTTTCTTTTTCCCTTTTTCCCTTTTCCTATTTCACTTCCTTACTTTCTGTGAAAGCAATTTATATGTGAATTGTGATGTGTCAGTGTGATTGTCTATGTGACTATTTCAGAACAATGATCAAGTGCAAATTGCACTGTGCAATGCAAAATCATATCAGGATATATCTGAAATTTTGTCGGTTTTGTATATTTGTAATTATAAGTACATTATGCTATTTACATAAAGATTCCTAGAAGGATCTTGTCCATTTAAGTACCAGTACTGCTCTATGAAATGTTTTTGGAATGGAAAATTGAGGGGATCAAATTTTTTTTTTCTGTGAAACAAAGAACTTTTTGGCTATGTTGCGCGGATACTCCAAAAAACCGAATTTAGCCGTATCGTCGTATCCGTATCGTATCATAAATCATAGGTTAAATTGTCGTATCGCCGTATCCGATACACGTCGCCGTATCGTCGTATCGGCGTATCCGTGCAACACAGTTTTTTGAACATAATGCAAAATGTTATTTTAACCCAATAGATATATTATACAAACAAAATTAAAATGGTATATATAAAATCAAATGAATATTTGATATATTATGTCAAATGACATGAGTGATAAATATAAAATAAATTATGATTTTTCATATAATATATGGCAATAGAGTCATCATTACCTATGTCTATGGGCTAACAAAAAGAAGAAAAGAAACTGGACAATTCAATTTGCTAAAATTGGACTTCCCTTTCTCAAGTTAAGAACAACTGGTTTTGTCCGGTTGGAAATAACTGGAGACGAATAGGAGCATTCTAGAATATTCTTCTTCCATGTTATAATTGGGCTAAGAAACAAACAAGGTTGGTGTGTCTCTGCAATGTGGGTTCATTGAAAGTTAGTGGTAAGGATCCATTAATGGACTTTGGGTCGGATTATAAGTTAGGCCTTGGATTTGGACTTGGAAGGAGTTTTTTTTTTTGGTTTGATTTTGTTATTGACATCCCGGATTCAAAGGTTGTGATGTTATGGGATATATTAATAGAGCCCATTTATTATGCACCCAGATTCTCCCACACATCCTAGATTTGGGGAATTAGTGTTTAATTACTTTCATAATTAATAAAAAAAACATTCAATTAATAATTAATTATTATAGAATTAAAATATATATGGATTAACAATTAATAATTATTTTTTATTAATTATCAATAGAGTATCTTTGTGTTAATTAAGAGGGAGGTTAAAAAAGTTTTTAATTCCTCGTAGCATCATTGTGTGTGGGGGAAACCGAGGGAAAAGTAAAATTTCCCATATTAATATACTTTGAAGAGAATCAATCAATCAATATACTATGGAAACTACGAGAAATGGACGACATATTGATATATTGATATGGACCATATGGTCCAATTATTAACCAAATGGACACATAAGTATAATTTATATATTTTATTTGAAAATTTAATCATTTGTAGTGTTATATACGGATTTAACTAAATTTATTTGTGCAACATAAACTAAACACATTTATCTGGTATACAAATATAATATATCAGTACTACCATTACATAACCGAAAGATGCTACGTATCTTTTTTTTCTTTTAAGCAAAGTTTAGATTTTGCGAATTGTAATTATCTATTAAATTCAGAGTTCTATAGCTAGAATTTTAAGAATACATGATGAGTAGTTAATATAATAATTATGATATGTGATGAGGGCTGCTATTCACTTTCAGCCTCAATTATTACTAGGAGAATACTCGCGCTACGCGGCGAGGTTCCATTACAATATAAAATACTTATAAATATGATGATATTAATAATATCATTTCGTAATATAATTATTTGAACTAATTTATTTATGATTATGTATAAGTTTTTCAAATATTTTATTTTCCATCACAAAATTTTATTTTCTTAATCAAGTGATAACACTTATATTAATGTGATTGTATAATAATAATATATGGGATATAACATGATTTTACAAAAACAAATATAACAACAAATATTATATCAGTGTTTTTCACAATATTTCATACAATATCAAATGTAAAAAATAATAAATCATACAACATACTGTTGGTTAATTCTAACCTAGAGGGGGGGTAAATTCGGCAATCTAACTTATACTTAGTTTAGATTTAAACCTAATTTACGGTGCGGAATAAATAATAATTTGGATGATAAAGATGATACCGTACAAACACTTTGACACAAGATGTTTGTTTACGAAGTTCGGTAGGTGGTTGCTTTGTAGCTTTAACTCACCCTTTACTCGCTTAATTGACCGACTCAATTATTCGCGAGTACCTACGTCTCCGGGAATGCCTTGTGCCTCTTTTTGGCCTTCGATTGAATTCCAACTCAACTCGATTACAAGGATTTGCCTAGATCGATTTACACGCTTCTATCGATCTATAGCTTAGGCTCTTTACAATTTGTTGCACTAGCCTATTACACTTTTTCACTAATCGAGCTACAACGTGATCGGTCACGTGAGTGGGATACGATTAGTGGAGAATATCGAAAGTAGATCAACGATCTAAAGAGGTTTCTCAAGCTATCAATGGATATAGATAATCACAGCTTAGGGTTTCTCTCTTTTTAGGTTTGAAAGTTTGAAAATGAGGAACTGAAAGAGAGAGACCCATGAAGGATTCTATTTATACTCTCTATAGAAATCCTTCAGAAAACTTGCAGTGCGTTCGAACGCATACAGTCCGTTCAGAACGCACTTGAAGTTTGCACTAGCCGTTTCAAAATAACGTGCAAGTACATCTTGGGTCCGTTCAAACGGACAATGTCCGTTCGTAACGGACTCAATTATACATAGCATTTTGCGTTCACAGGAACACGAGTCCGTTCAACGCACTGAAAAGTGGGTGAACGGATTCCAGGTTGTCCGTTCGAACGCACATGTGTGTTCGTTCGAACGCACATATCCCTGTGACATATTTCCGTTCACAGGAAAGATTGTCCGTTCAACGCACTCAGAAGGTGAGTGAACGGATTCTAATTGTCCGTTCGAACGGACATGATTGTTCGTTCGAACGCACACATCCCTGTGACACGTTTGGTTCTAATCAAGCTTTACAGTTTTGATATTTAGCAAGTCCGTTCTGAACGGACTTTGAGTTCGTTCAGAACGCACTTCCTGCTTGACTGAACTCTTTGTTATTTTGAACATGATTTTACTTGAGTTCTACTAGGTTTGTACCTATGGTTTATTTGTGGCGTATCCCACTCACGGAAGGCTTCAACATCTTGAGTCTTGATGTATTCCAATGGCCTTCCTTGTGTTCTTCTTTTCTTGTTTATCTTGAGACTTCATGTCCTGATTCTTGATGTAATCCAATGAACTCCTCCTTCACAAGTCCTCCTTCATCTTCGTATCGTACCTATGTTATCCTGCATTTTTCTGGATGTATACATTAGTACTGATAGTGTTTTGAAATAATCAAACTACCAGGAAATTTGAACCAACAAACTCCCCCTTTTGATTAATTTCAAAACACTGTCGGTTCGGAGAGTTTCATCATTTAGTTGAGAACTTTCCGTACGATCGTTTCTCCCCCATTTTGAAAGAGATCAAAAGGGCCAAGGAGACTTCAACAACGGAAGGCTCCCCCTAAATGCGAGCTCCCCCTCAAAGAATGAATTGATGAATGTATGAGCTCGTAAATATGATCAAATTCTTTTGTTTTGGAATGATGACAATCTTTTCAAAATTTAGCAGATTTTTAAGAAAATATAACAGTTTTTGTGTGTGCGTTCTGAACGGAAAAAGTGGTGCGTTCGAACGTACTTGCCTCTGGACTGACACAAATTTCACAGAATTTATACTGATGAGTGTACGAACACTAAATCAAAATAGGATAATAAAATGAATGCACAAGTTTCCTGACATAATACCATAATTATTCATCAAACACAATTACTCAATAGACCTAATTGTTCAATCATACTGACACATTTATAAGTTCTCACATACTCTCATGTATACTCAATACTTTAGACATAACATAACATAATATAATACGACACAACACACCACAAGCAATGTTGATCACACTTCATTTGGCTCGGGTTATGAATTAATGGTGCGTTCCGAACCTGTTCTCAAGATGAACGTAAAGATCGGCAAATTGACGATCCACGTTCTCAAGCATCCGTGCTTCAGATACACGAAACGCATCATGCATTGCTCTTCCGTGTTGCTCCATGCGCTCATCCATTTCGTCGAGCATTTCCTTCACATAGGCAAACCTCTTATCATCCCGTTCCGTTTGGGCATTTGAGGATTCCCCCTTCCCCACATTCCTCTTTCGTTTGGGAGCCGGTTCTTCACCGCTTTCATTGGTATTGGTTGGGTCGACGTTGTCCTCTTCCTCATTCAAGGTGTTGCCCTTCGTCCATCGGGTAGGATCGCGGGGAAGGTGATACGCCACCGCATCCTTTGCGGTGTCAATAATCCATCCTAGGATGCTCGGCGAATACCGATATCCAAACCGTCGGAGGTTTGCATCGGATGCGAGGTTGATTGGTGATTTCGGACGAAAATCCCAATCGCTCAGTGGTATCTCAATACCTTGGAGTTCCATCATACGAGCAATCAATGTTCCGTATGGCAAGGACGCGTTCTTATGACTCATAACACTTTCCATGTGGCTTGTGATGAGAAAGGGCACGTGGATGGGTAATTGATCCTTGTACCACATGCGATGCAAGAGTATAATATCCCGCTGTTCGAGATTCATCTTAAATTTTTCTGAGGGAGTGAGAATGTTATTACCGATGGCCCAGATAAACTGTTCATGGGCGGCCAAGTGAGATGCCCCTTGCCCAGGTTTGATACCCGTGATGGTAGCTTCGAGTCTTGCCTTGCGAGTGTCGTAGATTTTCTCTCCGCCGTCCCTTAGTCCGAGCAAAACAGTCAAGTTTTTGATAGAGATTTCGACATCTTCACCGAGGATGTATGACGTTACCTTCTCTTCGTCACGGTGGAATTCAGCGTTTGCGTAAAATAGTCGCGTGATTACATCATGCGATTTGACGTTTAGGCATGCTAAATTCGCGAATCCCCATGTACGTTCGATTTCCTCGACTTTGTCGAGGAGGTGATGTATGTTTGGCGGAAACTCGTAGTAGTAGCATGGAGCAATTGGTCTCTTGGATACCCATTCATTGAAGAGGATACCAGCCTCCTGAGTTCGAAACAGATGCTCGTTGTTTGGGTCAGAGAAGTCATAGTCACTTTGAATGCGTTCTTCAAGAGTAGGCTTCTTTGCCGCTTGCTTCATTCTTCTTTGAGCGTTCGAACTCTCGCCTACTATCTTCTTCCCCTTTGCCTTGGCTTTCGATCTCGAGTTTGAGGCGTCCATGGCTGTTGTTGAAGGTTTTAGTTTTTCTGAGAGAGAGAGAGAGAGTTTTGGAAGAGAAACAAGGAGAGAGAATGAAGGGGTGGGGGCTAAGTAACTGAAGAGATCTTGTCCCTTCAGGTCGCGTTGTAAGGAAAAGGGGCCATCACATCCATTGAATGCAGTCGGTTGCATGTGGACGAAGAGTTATTACGACGAGTCCGTTCGAACGCACTTCTCAAGTTCGTTGGAACGCATTCATGTCTGAGAAAAGGCGCTATTTTGGGTTTTTAAGTTGTATCTAGGAAGTTGTTAAGTCCGTTCGAACGGACTCTTATGTGCGTCAGAACGCACACACAACGTAGAAGAGGCGCCATAATATGAAAAGGCGCGAGTGTAAGGGTTCGAAGTAGATTCGCTGAGTGAGGCATGTGCGTTCGAATGCATTAGTTGTTCGTTCGAACGCACTGAACACTGTTGACACTAAGAGTCGGTGCCAAAGTATGATCCGGCGCCATAATCCTATAATTCACTTTTCCGTTCGGAACGCATTAAGTTGTACGTTCGAACGCACTTGATCCTGGTAGGAAAATTAGATGGCGCCACAGTTTAACTGACTTTGGGTCTCATCGTTCAGTCATCCGTTGAGAACGCATTTTAATCCGTTCGACCGGACTTGAGACTGTTAAGAGGGTATTTGGTGACTTCATTTGTCCGTTCCCAACGCACATGTTTTTCGTTCGAACGGACTGGTTCCTGAAGTGTGATCACTGGACTGATATCGTTATTTATTTATTGAGACAAGTGTTCCAATGTACTCCTCTATTAACACATGTGATGTATCTATATAATACTCGACCAGTTTGGCTCGAATTCAATTTAGCCCATTTCCTATACTCCCCTTACAAATTTGGTTTTAAGGTGAGGGATACTAAGGAGTATAGTGTTTCAAATTAGGGCTTAAGCCCTAGGAGGTCCTATACCAAACGACGTAGAGGGACCCATCGAGTGACGATCTTTACGCATCCATATTGAGTTTGACGTTAATTTTGGATTGCGAAGATCACAACTTGTTGAGACATGACCCGTTTTGCAACAATAGTTACAAAATGCTACGGTGGGCTTATTTGTGGGTGTGGTACTCTTCACAAAATAGTCCGAGAGTTGATTCGGATTACTTCTCTTAGGATTTATCGATTTTGGCAATTGATAAAGGTTATTTGATTTCAATTTAGTTTGCTTAAAATTATTTTGTTTAAATTGTTTATGTGTGTTGGTGAAATGTTTGGGAGGCCCTTGTTGATATGAAGCTTCGGTGTAGTTTGTCACTTCATAGAAATACCCATTTGGTCCCCTTTTGAACAAGCAATCGGTTCTTCCCAAATTAGTATGTCTAGATTGTGAATTTTGTGTATAATGATTTTTCTTATAATTATTATTGACACGCTTAGGTTGATCATTTTTAGCATATTTACCTTTGTTGTAGTCATGGTACATGAAAGCATTTCCATGACTACTTAATTTATTGTTTTTCCATTTAGATTTTTGATTTTGAGATATTGAAAAATCGGGTTTATTACCGTTATTTTTCTTATATCCTAAACCGGATTTGTCATTTGGCTTTTGTCCTATCAATGACAATCTTAAAACATCATCCAATGAAGGAGGACTCAATGCAATATTTGCACAAGCCTTCTTCAGGGATTCATTTTCAACTTTAAGAGTTTGAATTTCGACTTTTAGATGAGAAATCTCACCTTTTAGGGTTTGACACTCACACTTTGAAAAACCTTTAAATTCATTTATTTGAGTTTTATATGCCAAAATGGATAGCTCAAGAGAAGCTACCTTATCCTTGAGAGCTTGTGTTGAGCTCTCAAGTTTACCCTCATTTAGTTGAGAGTTCCCTTCATCTCTAAGAAACTCGTCACATGAGTCGAGTTCTAGTTTGAATGCGGGAGAAAATTTAGATTTATGTATTGATTCTATGTCACGCAGAGAGTATGTACGTACCTCATGACATTGGTCATGTGTTGAGCAGGTATTAGGAGTGGATGGTTCCGAGTCCACATCCATGGGTGTGTGATATGTAGTAGTTAGACCTCGTTCAATTCGAATAGATTTGATGGCCGCTTCCACTGCGCTCATTAGTGGAGGATCGATCCTTACCATGAGTGCACGGTTTGCGGTGTGTCGACTTGACGGACCATCCGGGTCGGATGATGAGCTTGACCCGTCCGTTTCTCCCCATCTACAATCGATGTTAGCTTTATATGCCTTTTTCTTATTGATTTCTTTACCTTTGTAGTTTTGACGATTTTCTCGTCCCTTGTCCTCGTATCTTCTTTCGTATCGGGGCTCTCGCCTTTCCCGATCCTTGTGGTCCTCATCCTTTTTGATCCACCTCGAATTTTCCGGATGGAGAGTCCAGCATGACTCCATCATGTGTCCAATTTTCTTGCACCAAAAGCAATGGAGCTTTAGCCCCTTTTGTTTCCGATTCTCGTTGAATCGCTTCTCGTCCCTTTGCCACTCTAGGAGTCGCAACGTGAGATCATCCATTTCATTGTCGTCATTGCTTGCATTCACGGCGGGCAAAGCTACGGTTTTGGAGTGAGGAGAGGGCATGTAGATTCCTTGTTCTTCATCGAGTTGCTTGAGTCGAATCTCGAAATTTCGGAATTGACTTACCAATTCTTCAGGCGTGAGGTCTTGTGAAGCTACCGCTGTACCTAAAGCTACACGTAAAGATTCCCAACTACGGGGCATAGATTGAAGTAATCTAGCAATAATTCTATCATCAGTAAGAGGTGCATTTTGGGTGGCATATCGAGTTTTTAGTACATTGATTTTTGCCCAGATTTTATCAACGGACTCTCCCTCAATCATTCGGAGATTGTTGAATTCTTGTTCAAGTCCGATGATATTAGTTCTTCTCATTTGAGATGTGCCCTCGTATCTCTCATTGAGCATACGCCACATTTCATATGAGTTATCACAATGATCAACTAGCGATCCAATAGAACTAATTACTTTGTTTAGTATTAAGTTTTGAGCGTAAATGTCATTAGTTCTATCTTCCCTAGTTTGAGAAGGGTAGGTTACATTTCCGTCCTTGTCAACCTCTTGGGCCAAGACAAAGCCTCGTAACACTACCTTGTCAAGTCCTTGGAGAGCGAATGCATTTAGCATGCATTTCTTCCAAGAACTCCAATTGGTTCCATCTAATTCACGTGAGTTTGATATATTTGATTTGGGTACGGTATTTATCGGATTTATCGATGAGTTTTGTACAATAGGATTAATTTCGGTCATTTGATCGTTAAGTACAAGTTATCCCTAATATTCAAAGAGATGGTTAGTACCTTGCTCTGATACCAATTGTTGGTTAATTCTAACCTAGAGGGGGGGTAAATTCGGCAATCTAACTTATACTTAGTTTAGATTTAAACCTAATTTACGGTGCGGAATAAATAATAATTTGGATGATAAAGATGATACCGTACAAACACTTTGACACAAGATGTTTGTTTACGAAGTTCGGTAGGTGGTTGCTTTGTAGCTTTAACTCACCCTTTACTCGCTTAATTGACCGACTCAATTATTCGCGAGTACCTACGTCTCCGGGAATGCCTTGTGCCTCTTTTTGGCCTTCGATTGAATTCCAACTCAACTCGATTACAAGGATTTGCCTAGATCGATTTACACGCTTATATCGATCTATAGCTTAGGCTCTTTACAATTTGTTGCACTAGCCTATTACACTTTTTCACTAATCGAGCTACAACGTGATCGGTCACGTGAGTGGGATACGATTAGTGGAGAATATCGAAAGTAGATCAACGATCTAAAGAGGTTTCTCAAGCTATCAATGGATATAGATAATCACAGCTTAGGGTTTCTCTCTTTTTAGGTTTGAAAGTTTGAAAATGAGGAACTGAGAGAGAGAGACCCATGAAGGATTCTATTTATACTCTCTATAGAAATCCTTCAGAAAACTTGCAGTGCGTTCGAACGCATACAGTCCGTTCAGAACGCACTTGAAGTTTGCACTAGCCGTTTCAAAATAACGTGCAAGTACATCTTGGGTCCGTTCAAACGGACAATGTCCGTTCGTAACGGACTCAATTATACATAGCATTTTGCGTTCACAGGAACACGAGTCCGTTCAACGCACTGAAAAGTGGGTGAACGGATTCCAGGTTGTCCGTTCGAACGCACATGTGTGTTCGTTCGAACGCACATGTGTGTTTGTTCGAACGCACATATCCCTGTGACATATTTCCGTTCACAGGAAAGATTGTCCGTTCAACGCACTCAGAAGGTGAGTGAACGGATTCTAATTGTCCGTTCGAACGGACATGATTGTTCGTTCGAACGCACACATCCCTGTGACACGTTTGGTTCTAATCAAGCTTTACAGTTTTGATATTTAGCAAGTCCGTTCTGAACGGACTTTGAGTTCGTTCAGAACGCACTTCCTGCTTGACTGAACTCTTTGTTATTTTGAACATGATTTTACTTGAGTTCTACTAGGTTTGTACCTATGGTTTATTTGTGGCGTTTCCCACTCACGGAAGGCTTCAACATCTTGAGTCTTGATGTATTCCAATGGCCTTCCTTGTGTTCTTCTTTTCTTGTTTATCTTGAGACTTCATGTCCTGATTCTTGATGTAATCCAATGAACTCCTCCTTCACAAATCCTCCTTCATCTTCGTATCGTACCTATGTTATCCTGCACTTTTCTGGATGTATACATTAGTACTGACAGTGTTTTGAAATAATCAAACTACCAGGAAATTTGAACCAACACATACCTCGTAACATATAATTAATTCTCAAGTACTAATAATTTGTTATTGATTCAAAATGCAATGGAAATTATAAATTATAAATAATAAATCATACAACATACGTAGTAACATATAATTAATTATCAAGTACTAATAATTTGTTATTGATTCCAAATGCAATGAATTTATAAATAATATCAAACTTAGTAGTGAAAGTAATTTCATAAATAATATAAAAAATTAATTTAGCATAACATGAATATAAATTATTTTAAGTCATATTAGTTTTGCTAATTTTATATTTTTTAAAATAACATTACAATTTTGTAAGTGTTAATAAATTTAATTTTTTTTCGATGGATAAACTATTTTTATTTCTATTATTTTTCAAAGAAAATAATATTAAATTTGTTTGATTAAAAACACAAATACAATCAACTTAGTTTTATATGATATTAGTATAGTTGTAATTTCTAAAAATAAATATTAATATTTAAAATTCTATGTAAATAAAATAATTAAAATTATTATTTGTAAAAATGCATTTTTTGCATTGCATTTTTTTCATAATATTTTTACAAATTCAAATTATGGAAAATTATATGTATGAACTATGCTAATATGGATGTCAAAATAAAGAGAAAATTAAAACGAATATATTTGATGAATTTTCAAAATTAAAATTCTAAAAATAATACTACTATATGTTGTATGTTTATAATATTATATATTAAGTTATTAGTATTTCATATGTTAACTTTTCATCTTCCATTGTATTCACATTTGATCATGTAAACTCATGTGAAATGATAAACAATTGAATAAACTTAGTCTAACACGAACATAACCAATAAAAGTAGTCCACATCATTAATATATGATGATGTGGCTTTCTAAAAATCCTTAAAACATAGTGTAAAATAAGGAACACTTTAATAACGACAAAGAAAAATTGTTTATAAAAAATCAATGATTAATCAATGGTTTAAATTTTGCCACATTTTATAATCAATGGTTAAAAAGAAAAGTGATGATGTGGCACAAAAAAATTGCACAAAGTTGGGTCCAAAATAAGGGTGTGGGTAAATTAGTGTTGTCAATTCTAAAAAATACAACAAACATATAACATATAACATATAACATATATATATATATATATATATATATATATAGGGGGAGGATCCCTTGACATCAGATTGGGACTCCCATATTGGACTCCCTAATGTGAACCGCTCATCTGTTAATCAAGGGCTAAGATCAATTAATAAAACTACACGCTAAAATCCCGTGAACCCTTCTTCCCTGGGACATCCTCTCTTCTCTCATCGTCTCTCTCCTCTCCCTCTAGCTTCCAGGTGAAGTGTGCTCTCCGGTCTCTTCACGCGAACGCTTGATCTTGAGCTCTTCTAGCGACTCACCTCTCTTTCATTGGAATCCCCTTCTCTCTTGGCATGGAGAAGGGCTCGATTATGGCGACGGCAGAAGCGGACGCCACCTCTCTCTCTCTGTGGCAACGACAGAACCTGACGCCCTTCTCTCTAGCGACGCAGAATCTGGTGAATCTGCTGAAGAAGTTTGAATCTGGCGAATCCCTTCTTCATCGTGTTCATCTAAATAATTTCAGGGTAATTAGAGGTAACTTGCGCTGTTTCGAATTAATTTCAGGGTAATTAGAGAGGTTTTATACTTATTTGGGTGACTTATTTATTAATTCATGCTCATTGAGATTTTTGGATAGGATGCATCAACCTTTTTGAGGATGTAGACAACGTGTTCGACAAAATGCCTAAGATGGGATTTAAGCCTACTATATTTTCGTATAACATAGTTGATAGTTCTGAAAGGTTTATGCACAAGAGACGGTGAAACTCAAAATTGTTTCTTTCATCAGATGAACCACATTGTTCCACTCCCGAAGCCTCATCAGCCGGTACCGGTACCAGTACCGGT
The DNA here is from genome assembly GCA_946800325.1 of Luzula sylvatica. NCBI lineage: Eukaryota > Viridiplantae > Streptophyta > Magnoliopsida > Poales > Juncaceae > Luzula > Luzula sylvatica. The sequence goes on along the minus strand of OX326957.1, from coordinate 29,981,980 downwards.
TCAGTGATAATTTGAACTTTTTCCTGAATTTTTGGTATAGGATTCTGGACATTTGTCGAGCTGAAAGAAGCTGGTATCAAATCGTTGGAGTTCAATATGAATTTGGGATTAATGATTTACATTTAAATGTGGTTAAGATTAGCATTAGAGTTCAATATGAATTTGTATTAGATGTGATATGCATTGAATAGTAATTGTATCGATATTGCAATGTATTATTGATAGCATAGGTGTATTTGAAGCTTGTATTTACAATTGAAATGGAATCGAATAAATGAGCAAATTAATATTGAATATAGGAACTGAAATGAACATATTCCTTCATTTTGTGCAATATTTTTTAAAATCTATGTTCAATTGCATAGTAGTTGAAATTAGAAAATTCATATCGAGGTGCATTTGTACAAACTTTTAATTTATCGAACTTCAATACAAGTCTGAAGTCACATATTCATTTCAAATTTAATATTAATTCATCCAATACAAGTTCATTTCAATACTAATATTAATTCATCCAATGCAAGTTCATTTCAATTTTCAAATACACATTCACCCAATTACCATTTAACACTAATCTTAAAACACAATCGATTCAAGCTCAACCCTCAATCCTAATTTTAATCATACAATTTCTTCGAAATCCTAGTTCTAATCATACAATTTCTTCGAAATCCTAGTTTTAATCATACAATTTCTTCCATTAACTCTATAAACTATAATAGAGCATGCCTAATATTATCTTGCCATTACTTCAATTAATCTTTAATGAATCTTCCCTCCTATCGAAGCTCCTGCAAAAAAACATACATAGAAAATATTTACCTAGTATTTGATTTGAAATGGCATATCGTAGTTAAATGAACCTTCATTTGAAAAATTGGTGTTTGATGCAAATATAGGAACTCAACTGCGTAAAATAAACTAATAAGGAAATTCGAAGTAACAATTGTGAGACAAGTCACGAGACATAACCAAATCATTAAGAGCAAAAATCTATTTAAAGAACTTCAAAACATAAATTAGACTCTAAAATCCTAAATCAAAAAAGGTATAATAATAATCTTTAGAGAAAATGGAAGCCAACTGAACGATTACTAGACACAACTAGACCAAATTAAGCTAAAACTAAAATTAACCGAAATTAGTTACTTTAGCCTCAATCAACCTCCAAGTCATTCACAAATATTGCTAATTAGCACAAAAACATTAGACTGTAGTCTAAATTAAGATCAATTAAAACCAACTTGCAATATAGAGGGGGTAACTCGTAAATCAAGCAAAGCAGACAACGAATTAAAGAATGGAGAGAAGCCCATTGAAAGAGGCATTACATAGCAGATGAGAGGGATATCTGTGACACATGAAAGGTGGCATAGAAGGAGAGAGAAGGACAAACCAGTACTGGTGGCGAGGAAAAACCAGCAATCGTTTGAAGTTCGAACTTGAGAAAGAAAATATGTAAATGGCTTGCGAGAGAGAGAGGGGAAACCACAATGGAGAAAGGGATTCTCCAAGTTCAAGCTTCTTCACCAGATTCTCCGTCGCCAGAGAGGGACGTCAAGTTCTGCCGTCGCCACAGAGAAAGAGGCGGCGTCCGCTTCTGCCGTCGCCATAATCGAGCCCTTCTCCATGCCAACAGAGAAGGGGATTCCAACGAAAGAGAGGTGAGTCGCTAGAAGAGCTCAAGATCAAGCCTTCGCGTGAAGAGACCGGAGAGCACACTTCACCTGGAAGCTAGAGGGAGAGGAGAGAGACGAGGAGAGAAGAGAGGATGTCCCAGGAAAGAAGGGTTCACGGGATTTTAGCGTGTAGTTTTATTAATTGATCTTAGCCCTTGATTAACAGATGAGCGGTTCACATTAGGGAGTCCAATATGGGAGTCCCAATCTGATGTCAAGGGATCCTCCCCCATATATATATATATATATATATATATATATGATAATATCAATGGCCAACACTCTTGTTTGGCCAACGTCGGCCAACAACACTTATTACACTAAATCTAAATATTATAATCGAATCTTAACCGTATAGATATGTTTTATATCATTTAGATATGATGTAGAATAAATTTTATACAATTTCGATTTTTGTATCTAACAAAACCGATAACATATTTTCACAACCGTTCATTTCGGTAAATTTATAGATTTTCATGAAGGAAAACTCGAAACTTAGTAAAAATTCATCTTGAGCCTATCTATATGATTTAAAATACATCCAAACCAAAAAAATCGAATTTCAAAATTTATTTAATGATGATTAATGTTGTAACTATTTCCTACCGTTCAATTTTTTAAAATATTATGATAAGTATGATAGAAGTTTTTATTTTTCATGAAATTGAATCTACAACATTTGAGAATGATATAAATCATATCTATACGATTAAAATTCGATTTTAATATTTAGATTTAGTGTAATAAGTGTTGTTGGCCGACGTTGACCAAACAAGAGTGTTGGCCATTGATCATATCCCTATATATATATATATATATATATATATATATATATATATATATATATATATATATATATATATATATGATAATATTGATCTTAAAATAAAGATAAAATTACAGCGAATATATTTCTTAATTTTTTTAAATTATATTATGAAAATACTAATAATATTTGATGTATGTTTTATTATATTATATATTAATTTATTAATTTATTAATGTTTGATATTTAAACTCTTCACATTCTATTTGTATTCACAATTGATCATGTATCATATTGTGAAAAAATTCAAAATCAAATACAACTGGTCCAACATGAACCTAACAAATAATATTTTGACACGTCATTAGTGTAAGGTGATGTGGCCTTCTAACATTGCTTAAAACTATGTGTGAAATAAGGAACACATAAATATCTACAAATAAAACATAACCACACAAAATCAAAGGTTAATCTATGGTTCATATGTTGTCACATATCATAATCTAATGGTTGAAATAATTGTGATGATGTGGCATAAGTTGTGATGATGTGGCATGAGGAGATTACATAAGGATGGGTCCAAAATAAGAGGTTGGTAAATTATTAGTGTTGTCCCCATTTGAAATATTCAATGAAGGACCAGGTCTACACGAAAAGATCATATCTTTACCTCCGTTCTACGCAAAAACCTCTTTTTGTCCTTTACCCTTTTCCTCTCTCCCCCCTCCCAAAACTCTCATCTTTCTCCTTCTACCCCCTCCACCCTCCCAAACCCTACCTCGTACCCAATCTTTCAGCTCATCACCGCCGTCTGCCTCCTGTATATCCCCTCATGGCATACGTAGACCACGCGTTTTCCATAACGGACGAGGATGATTTCATCGATATTATCGGTGGTGGAGCCCGCGCCATCCAGAACCGACCTCCGGTGAAGGAGATCGCCTTCGCGGTTGCGCTTCTCGTTTTTGGATCCATTTCTGTCATCGCCGGAGCTGCTATGGCTGCTAATAGGGTCGGGGGCGATCGTGCTCACGGTAAATTTTCTATTTAGTCCCTTAATAGTTGATTATTTTTGGAAATGTCATTTGCCACCCATCAAAGTTCAGAATTTTCACGTAAATCCTTATTGAATTAAGCTTATTGGCTTATTAAGTGCTGGGTTTTCACAACTGAGGGTAAATACTGTCTTAATCAAGGTCTATTTGCATAATTATCAGTTAATCACTACTAAATTGGCTTGAGATGAGCTTAAATTGCTTAATTGGAGTTTGCCCAGTTGAAAATTAGATAATTTAGGCAACGTGGTGTAGTAATTAATATACTCTGTAACTATATTAGAAGTTCTAATTTATAAATTTGTACTTTGGAATTAAAATAGGGATCTTCTTCGCGGTTTTGGGCGGGATAATGTTTTTGCCTGGTTTCTACTATACAAGAATTGCATATTATGCGTATAAAGGATATAAGGGCTTTTCTTTCTCTACTATCCCCCCTGTTTGAATAAACCAAAATTCGGTCCCGTGTGTACGGATCGATTTCTTTAAAAAAATTTGTTTTTTTTTTGGTGAAGTTTATATTACCTTGGCGCCTTTGTATATAAAGTTATGATTATGATGTGAATGTAAAAAGCAGTTATGATTTTTGCTTCACATTTTTTTGTTGCAGCATTATGAATCTTTGAATAGCATAAATATATGAGAAGTTAACAAACAAACAATAGTGGTTCATTCTCTTAAATTAATGATTTTTCAAACAAAATCTTTATTGGAGAAAAATAAAATATAATTATAATTTCAAACATATCCTTATCACATATGGATTGATAAAATCTCTGAATTTAAATATGAGAGGAAAGGGATCTTTGCTGAAGATAGTATGAAAATTATGGGTTTCTCATTTTTATGTTGGTTAAACAAAGCCATTTGTGGTGTAATAGAAAGATTTTTGCAATCACAGTTTTAATTTTCATCATTCTGTTTTGTAAGAAAATATCTATCAGATTATATGATATTTGAATTAACATTTTACTACTTATATAGAAATGAAGTCAGGGTTGTAGTATAACCAAAAATTTGAATTTGTGTATAAAAATGAATGTACAAACAAGAAGAAAAAGGCAAGAAATAAAGAAGCAAAATTTTCTATTCAATTGATCATCTACCTAATGCATGACATGATCTCTATTTATAAGAAATGAAAATCCAAAAACAATAAATATATTAATTATATTTAATCATATTAAATAAAAATACCAAAAACCTTTGGAGTTACAAAAAGTTATAGAATACTAAAAACCTATATGCGTGTGCATGAATTCATACACACATTTGTTGGTTAATTCTAACCTAGAGGGGGGTGAATAGGTAACCAAATGGACAATTATCGACTAGGTATACAAATTCTAATTTTAGTGCGGAATATAAATTTAAGTTAATAATGAAAAGAAGATACCGAACACGCGATGTTTATTACGGAGTTCGGTAGGTGGTTGCTTTGTAGCTTTAACTCACCCTTTACTCGCTTAATTGACCGATTCAATTAATTGCGAGTACCTACGTCTCCGGGAATGCCTTGTGCCTTTTCGGCGTTCGATTGAATTCCAACTCACTCGTACAAGGTTTTGCCTAGATCGAGTTACACGTTTCTCTCGATCTATGGCGGCTTTACACTCTTGGTACTAGCCTATTACAATATCTAAATACTAACTACACGTGATCGGTCACGCAAGTTGGGAATAGTATTTGGAAAGGAAGAGGGAAATCTAATCTCTAAGAATGGTTTAGAAGATTGTTTAAGCTCAATGATATAGCAAGGTTTCTCTCTTTGGAAGTTTAGATTTGGATAATAGAAGTGATGAGAGAGAATGAGGGAAGGATTCTATTTATAGAACACATAGTCCCTTCCCTCTCTTGCTTAGTCTGACTAGTCCGTTGCAACGGACATATGGTCCGTTGCAACGGAACTTTCAAAAACTAGCCGTTAAGGCTGCCGTACTTGAATTAATTGAACATTCCGTTGTAACGTAAATTAAGTCCGTTACAACGGAACTCTGCGTTAACTAGTTCGTTGCCACGGACTGTAGTCCGTTACAACGGACTTTCTACTGAGACAACACTTCAGCTTTGGATTTAATTCCCGTTGCAACGGAGAGTTTTCCGTTACAACGGTATGAGGTGTTCCGTTACAACGTATTGGTTAATCCGTTGCAACGGACGTATGCGTAAGTTGGCACTGAAGTGAAGCCATGATGTCCGTTACAACGGACATTAATGTACGTTACAACGGACATTCTTCTGTGACAGACTTCCTCATTGGAAATAAAATAACGTTGTAACGGAGATAGATTTCCGTTACAACGTACCTTTCCGTTGCAACGTATTGGTGATTACGTTGCAACGGACTATACTGTCCTTTCCAATGTTAAGTAAATCGAGTAGTTCCGTTACAACGGACTGGAATTCCGTTGCAACGGACATACTGATTTCAGCCTTTTTAATTGAATTCAAGTACTTTTTCATTGAGTTTAATCTTTTAAACAAGTTTAGAAATACCTATATATTGTATTGATGATTAGGTGGGTATCCCAACTTGCGGAATCTTCTATGTCTTGATCTTCTTCGCAATTCTTCAACGTCTTGATTCATGTGCGTCTTGATTTTATCCATGATTCTTCAACGTCTTTGATTCTTGTTATTCTTGATTGATCCTTTCATTTTGTACCTATCTCCTACACATTTATCTTGCTAGATTTCGTTAGTAGTATCGACATTGTATTTGAGATAATCAAACAATAGGAAATTTGAACCAACAAACTCCCCCTTTTGATTCATTTCAAAACAATGTCGATTTGGAGAGATACATCGATTATCGGTAACTTTCCAATATGATTATCGTTTCTCCCCCTTTTTGAAAGTGGATCAAAAGGGATTGAATTTGAAAAATCATGAAGGAAAGCTCCCCCTACATGCAAGCTCCCCCTAAACAAGTGCATATCGCACGTGTATAGGCTTTGATGTAGTTGAATACTTTTTTTTTTTTAAATTATGAATGATTTTTTTTTTTTTGAGATTTAATAGGTTATATACTTTTAGATTTTTAGTAATGAGAAGTTTAACAAAGTGATATACTAAGCATTTGGACAAATATTTTAACCAAAACACACTTTTACCCATAAATTCAAGTTCATACAATCAAACATGCATGGATACAAATACGACATAGCACAAACAAAACAAGTTTTTCGAAAATAAATATGACAAGATACATGCATATAGCTAATAATGTTTAGAAAATATTTTTACGCTCTAATGAGCTAGATAGACACACACACGTCTACTCGTCTCCATTCGAATCTTCCTCCTCGGGATCGTCGTCGGTTTGAAGGCGACGGTTCAATGCCTCGAACTTGGTGTCCATGCGTTCATACATTTCATCACGGATTTGAACCGCATGGCTCCGGGTAAGAGCGTTGTCGGCGGCTTGGGCTTCGAAGCAAGTGTTCATGGTGAGGGTTTGGGCTTCGAGACGAGTGTTTATGGCGAGGGTTTGGTCGTCGAGACGAGTGTTCATGGCGAGGGTTTGAGCATCGAGACGAGTGTTTATGGCGAGGGTTTGGGCTTCGAGAAGAGCTTGAATGTCTTCGAGAGAGAACGACGGTTGAGACGATGAGCTCGAACCATCATTAAGTGCACGACGTTTGTGCCTTTGGGAGAATGCCGGAGGATTGTTGGTCTCTTGCACCGGCGGGTCAAATAGAACCCATGCGGAGGGAATTTCGGGAAAGAAATAGGGACCGGCGCGGTTATTTCGAGAATAGTGGTCCGAGAGGCCTCGAGTGGTCTTTCGACTTAGTCCGAACACTTCAAGGCGTTCGGGAGACAAGAGATTGTCGGTCGTGACCTTCCCGAATGGCCATTCCGATTCCGGTATCGTAATCCCGGAGTGGAAACATGCGAGGGTGATGATGTGGCCATAGGGAAGAGAGGATGTGCCGACTCGCAACGAGTATTCCATGTGTTTGATGATTAAGTTTGGAATGTGGATTGTGGGTGTATCTTGGTACCCAAAGTTGTAGATCAACACCTTGTTTCGCGTTTCGAGATTCGTTTTCAATTTAACAACCGGGGCGAGAACGTTATTCCCGATTTGCCACGCGATTCGGAGATTGGGTTCGTATTTTGTGGAGTAAGAGAATGTTCTATCATTGGTAGTTATTTTCTCCATCTCTTCCTCGTCATTTCCATGATATGAGTCACCACGACTCACATAGAAGCGCTCACCGGCCGAGGATAGACCGAGCCATTCGATCAATTTTTCTTCGGAGATGATTAATTCCTTTCCTAGGACATAGCTTCGAATGCATTTGTTGTCGTCGTCATGTGTGGCGTGAGCGTAGAAGAGACGCACGATTTGGTTGTATACGGGGTATTGAAGACTACACAACCCGCCGATACTCCAATCGTTGATTCGATGTTGGAGGCTTTCGCGAAGCGTGATAGCCTCGGGAGGAATTTCCACGTAGAAACATTTCGCGACCGGACGCTCTTTGAATTCGTCCTGAAATTTACGTGCTCGCGTAATTGATTCGAAGAGGTAATGGTTTTCGGTGTTGTTGAACTCGAATCGGCGATTTCCGGTTGGTAACGGACGTTTCGCTCTCTTGGTAGACATTTTCGAGAGAGAGAGAGAGAGGGTTAGGAGAGAAATAGGGTTTTAGAGAGAGAGAAGTGGAGTTTTTAGATCTCAATGGAGTTGAGTAAAGGGTTTAAATAAGGAGATGGAGAGAGAGGAGGGGTGGTTTTACCGGTTTGGAGAATAGAAACCGACCAGGAAGTGGTGAGGAGAGTGGAGAGGGTGAAAAACCACGGGAGAAGATGAGGAGAGTGGAGAGAGAGAAAACCGTCCCTTGGGTTTTATTGCAGTTACCGCCAAGTCCGTTACAACGGAAGTGTACCTCCGTTGTAACGCAACTGTCGATTTGGGGGTATTGGACTGGTATTTCAGTAGTCCGTTACCACGCAGTATGTCCGTGGTAACGTACTAGTCCGTTGCAACGTACTGATTAATACGTTGTAACGGAACAGTCGAATTTGGGGATAATAGGACTGGATTGCAGAATTCCGTTACAACGTAATAAGTTCGTTATAACGCGTTATTTCGTTGTAACGGATGGGTTAATCCGTTATAACGGACTTCAGTGTTTGAAGAGGTTTTTAGAACTCAGTTAGTCCGTTAGAACGCAGATACTTACGTTGTAACGGAAAGGGTATGTCCGTTGCAACGGATGGGTTTATCCGTTGTAACGGACTTTATGATTTCGCAGGTTTTGGCTTGGCCTCTTATGTCCGTTGTAACGTACATTGGTGCGTTACAACGGACCATTTACTGGGATGAGGAGTTCAAATTTTGCTTTTGAAAAGTTTTTGTGTGTCATAAATTCCAAAAATATATACTTTATGTAAAGTAGGTTTTATGGATATGGAAATATGCGTTTCGTGACAAAATTTCGTATGAAAAATTTATAGAAATGAGCATGAGAGTATTCATGATAATCAATGATGCGTATCTAATGAATTTTGATAGGAATTTTAATCTTTAAGAGAAAGCATACCTAGCTTTAATCGTAGGACGGAGAATTGAGCAAATGGTAGAGCTTTTGTGAAGATATCGGCGATTTGATCTAGCGTGTCTACCCGTTCGAGTTTGACGTCCTCTTTTTCCACGTGATCCCGGATGAAGTGATGACGGATGTCTATGTGCTTGGTTCGGGAGTGATGCACGGGATTTTTCGAGATGCATATTGCGCTATTATTGTCGCACAATATGGGGATTTTTTCGAAAATTTATCCCGTAATCGCCTAGTGTTTGATTTAGCCATAGTAGTTGGGCACAACAACTTCCCGCCGCTACATATTCGGCCTCGGCCGTTGATAGGGCAACGGAATGTTGTTTCCGGCTTGACCACGAGACGAGTGACCCGCCTAAGAATTGGCAAGTTCCACTCGTACTTTTGCGGTCAACCCTTGAACCGGCGAAGTCCGCATCCGTGTACCCTATCAAAGCGAGATTTCCACTATGGCCATACCAAATTCCTAAGTCGATTGTTCCCTTAAGGTATCGGAAGATGCGTTTTACCGCGATGTAGTGTGATACCTTAGGGTTAGCTTGGAACCGGGCACATAGACATACGGAAAACATAATATCGGGCCTACTTGCCGTTAGATATAGTAAACTTCCAATCATACCTCGATATTCCGTTATGTCGAATGATTCGCCATCCTCATCCGCATCTAGTCTCGATTCCTTAGCCATGGGAGTATCACTCGTTTTAGTTTGATCTAGCTCGAATCGTTTGAGGAGTTCGCGAGTGTATTTGGATTGATTTACAAATATTCCCTCGGATGATTGTTTGACTTGAAGTTCGAGAAAAAATGTGAGCTCCCCCATCATGCTCATGGCGAATTCACTGTGCATAAGAATTGAAAATTCTTCGGCAAGTGCCGGGTCACTAGATCCAAAAATAATGTCATCTACATAAATTTGAATGAGTAAAATTGAATCTCCCTTTTTACGTGTGAAGAGGGTGGTGTCGGTTTTACCACGCTCGAATCCGTTGGATAGAAGAAATGTCGAGAGACGTCCATACCAAGCTCGAGGGGCTTGTTTCAACCCGTATAGGGCTTTCGATAGTCGACACACGTGATTTGGGTATTTTGGATCTTTGAATCCCGGAGGTTGTTCAACGTAGACCTCTTCTTCGATTTCCCCGTTTAAGAAAGCACTTTTGACATCCATTTGATAGAGAGTGAATCCCTCGATGGCGGCGTAAGCCAATAGGAGTCGTATGGATTCCAAACGGGCGACGGGGGCAAATGTCTCTTCGAAGTCAATACCTTCTTGTTGTTTGAACCCTTGGGCTACGAGTCGAGCTTTGTTTCGTACCACATTTCCGTGCTCGTCTAACTTGTTTCGATAGATCCATCGAGTGCCAATTATGGACCTTGTCATCGGTCTTGGCACCAAGGTCCACACTTGATTTCGCTCGAATTGTTCTAGCTCTTCTTGCATGGCTAAGATCCAATCGTCATCGTTGTTGGCCTCTTTGAATGATTTTGGTTCGATGTGAGAGAGATATGCGCAATGAGCTACATAATTGTGAATTCGAGATCGGGTCCGAACCCCTTCCCTTGGGTCTCCCACGACATTTGAGAGAGGATGAGCCGATACCTCCCTAAGAACTTCGGGAATTTGGTATTGAAGGTTAATCGATTCTTCCTCTTCATCTTCAAGAGGTTCCACTTGATGTTCAACTTCATCGAGTGTGATGTCAAGGAATCTATGCTCGAGTGGTGTGGAACATTGAGGTGCCTCCGCGAGTTCTTTTTCTTGGGTACCTACATTTTGATTTCCTTTCTCGGCTTCTTTGTTAGTTTCATCAAAATGAACATGTACGGATTCACATACTATCCTCGAGGATTTAATGTAAACCCGATATGCTTTACTAGTACTTGAATATCCAACAAAGATTCCCTCAAGAGATTTTGGGTCAAGTTTGTCGATATTATTTGATTCATTTAAAATGAAACTTTTACATCCAAATACTCTCATATATGAGATATTTGGATTTCTCCCATACCATAGCTCATATGGAGTTTTCTTCAAAAATGGTCTTAGGCTAAGTCGGTTTACGACATGACACGCGGTGTTAACCGCTTCGGCCCAAAGAAATTTTGGAGAAGGATGTTCATTGAGCATGGTACGGGCAAGTTCAATTAACGTTCGATTTTTACGCTCAACGACACCGTTTTGTTGAGGTGTGCGAGGAGCGGAAAATTCACGTATATATCCCTTGGTGTGACAAAATTCATCAAATTTTGCATTTTTGAATTCACCTCCATTATCACTTCGAATGGTGATGATGGAAGTGTTGGTTTCGTTTTCAACCATTTTGCAAAATTTAACGAATTCGTCACACGTTTCACTTTTATGAAGTAAATAAATTACCCAAGTAAAGCGTGAATAATCATCAACAATTACAAACATATACCTTTTATTACCTAGACTTGAGACGCTCATTGGTCCACAAAGATCGAGATGGATGAGTTGGAGAGGTCGTCTTGTCGTGACGGTATCTTTGGATTTGAAACCGGAGGACTTCGTGTGCTTACCCTTTTCACACGCATCGCATAATCCCTCCAATTTGAGTTTATGGGATGGTAGACCCCTAACTAATTCCTTTTTGGACATACGGTGAATTGTTTCCATACATATGTGTCCCAATCGCCTATGCCATAATCGTGAAGTGGATTCCGTTACGGTGAGACAATGGATTCCCGATGTGAATGATTCAAAATCAAAGTAGTAGAGATTATTGTGTCGGGTTCCTTTGCACACCGTAACGTTATCTATTGTTCGGTCGATTAGGCATGAGGTTTGATCAAATTTTACACAATACCCGGCATCACATAGTTGGCTTATACTAATCAAATTGTGTTTAAGCCCTATGACAAGGTAGACGTTTTCTAGGGTCCAATTTGAAGTACCTATGGAACCGATACCGACTATCTTACCTTTTTGATTACCTCCAAATGTAACATCACCTCCTTTGAATGGTTCTAAGGTTTTGAACATTTCTTGGTTCCAAGTCATGTGTCTAGAGCAACCACTATCTAGACACCATTTCGATGACTTGCTTTTGGAACTTAGGCACATCTACAAGAAATTCATATTAGTCAATAGTTCATAAGAAAAATTATCCTAATATGAATTCTTATGATTATACTCCCCCTTAATAATTGGCTTAAGGTAATTGGATGAGGGAGTATATAATCACACACTCGTTTACGTCCTAGAAGGTCCGATTCCCTTTGAGGAGGAGGGACCCATTGTGTGACGATCTTTACGCATCCACATAACCTTTGGGTTAAGCCTAGGATTGCGGAGATCACAAGAGGTAGATATGTGTCCTAATTTACAACAATAGTTGCAAAATGCAATTGTTGGTTTGTTGACGGTTTCGGAACTCTTGACAAAATGATTTGAGAGTAGGTTTGTGTCGCTTCTCCGTTGAATTAACGGTTTGGTCGTTTTGGCAAATTGATTTGTTGAAAAATATTTGTGTGTGTTGTTGTAATGTTTGGGAGCCCTTGTTTCTAATGTAGCGTCATTGTGGTAATTTACCTCATAGAAATAACCATTTGGTCCCCGTTTGAACAAGCAATCGGATCGTCCCAAATTGTTACGTCTATGGGGTGTATGTTGTGTGAAATGATTAGTCCTGTTAAAGCTAGCATTTTTATGTTGTTCCTTTTTCACACTTTTACCCGTATTATAGTCACGGTACATGAAAGCATTTCCGTGACTATTTGTTAGATTTTTCTCCCATTTTGATTTTTGATTTTTGGATTTGGAAGGACCGGGTTTATTACCGTTATCCTTCTTAAATCCTAAACCGGATTTGTCATTGGGCTTTTGTCCCACTAATGACCCTTTTAAGACTTCATCCAATGAGGTGGAGCTTGGTGCAATTGATGCACAAGTCCTCTTCAAGGATTCATTTTCAACCTTCAAATTTAAAAGTTCGACTTTTAAGTGAGATATCTCGCCTTTTAAAACTTGACACTCACATTTTGGAAAACATTGAAATTCTTTTAATTGTGCCTTATACGACCTAATCGCTAACTCTAGAGAATCTACCTTTTCCTCAAGAGCTAGTGTCGAGCTCTTGAGTTTGCCCTCATTTTGTCGAGGTTCATCAACTCCTCTCAAGAGCTCGTCAAAGGATTCAAGCTCTAATGTCGAATCATCTTGAGAGGACAAATACGAGGTTGAGATGGGCATAATTAAATCTAGTGAAGAGTTAAGATATACCTCATGACCTAGGTCACGTGACGTGTAGGATGTAGAGGTGAGAGAGGCAACTCTCGGAGAGTGATGCTCATGGTGTTCCGGCATTGGTGCTCGTTGGAGGAGCATTGCTTGGATCGCTCTTTCCACTACATCATCCACCGATGGAGTGATTTCCGCCATTAGTGCCAAGTTGGCGATTTCTCGATCCGAGTTACACTCCGAGTCGGATGAGTTGCTTGATGCATCCGATTTTCCCCATATCCCTACATGAGCTTTATATGCCTTTTTCTTTTTACCTTCTCTACCTTTGTCCTTTTGGCGTTCATTGCGACCTTTGTCTTCACGTCGCCTTTCATGTCGTTGTTCATACCTTTCTCTATCTTTGTTCTCGTCCTCCTTCTTGTTCCATGGGGCGATTTCGGGATGAAGAGTCCAACACGTCTCGATGGTGTGACCCTTCTTGTTGCACTCGAAGCAATATGGCTTCAAGTTTTGTCGTTTTCGGTTGTCGTTGAACCGCTTTTCGTGTGACCTAAATTCACGAAATTTTCTTACCAAAAGAGCTATTTCGCTCTCATCATCACTCGCATCTACGGCGGGTAGAGCCACGGCCTTTGGGCGAGAGGTTGAAGCATTTTCTTGAGCGAGTTGCTTGAGTCGAGCTTCGAAGTTTCGGAAGTAACTTACCAATTTCCTACCGTTCAATTTTTTAAAATCGAATCTTGTTTGGCCAACACTCTTGTTTGGCCAACGTCGGCCAACAACACTTATTACACTAAATCTAAATATTATAATCGAATCTTAACCGTATAGATATGTTTTATATCATTTAGATATGATGTAGAATAAATTTTATACAATTTCGATTTTTGTATCTAACAAAACCGATAACATATTTTCACAACCGTTCATTTCGGTAAATTTATAGATTTTCATGAAGGAAAACTCGAAACTTAGTAAAAATTCATCTTGAGCCTATCTATATGATTTAAAATACATCCAAACCAAAAAAATCGAATTTCAAAATTTATTTAATGATGATTAATGTTGTAACTATTTCCTACCGTTCAATTTTTTAAAATATTATGATAAGTATGATAGAAGTTTTTATTTTTCATGAAATTGAATCTACAACATTTGAGAATGATATAAATCATATCTATACGATTAAAATTCGATTTTAATATTTAGATTTAGTGTAATAAGTGTTGTTGGCCGACGTTGACCAAACAAGAGTGTTGGCCATTGATCATATCCCTATATATATATATATATATATATATATATATATATATATATATATATATATATATATATATATGATAATATTGATCTTAAAATAAAGATAAAATTACAGCGAATATATTTCTTAATTTTTTTAAATTATATTATGAAAATACTAATAATATTTGATGTATGTTTTATTATATTATATATTAATTTATTAATTTATTAATGTTTGATATTTAAACTCTTCACATTCTATTTGTATTCACAATTGATCATGTATCATATTGTGAAAAAATTCAAAATCAAATACAACTGGTCCAACATGAACCTAACAAATAATATTTTGACACGTCATTAGTGTAAGGTGATGTGGCCTTCTAACATTGCTTAAAACTATGTGTGAAATAAGGAACACATAAATATCTACAAATAAAACATAACCACACAAAATCAAAGGTTAATCTATGGTTCATATGTTGTCACATATCATAATCTAATGGTTGAAATAATTGTGATGATGTGGCATAAGTTGTGATGATGTGGCATGAGGAGATTACATAAGGATGGGTCCAAAATAAGAGGTTGGTAAATTATTAGTGTTGTCCCCATTTGAAATATTCAATGAAGGACCAGGTCTACACGAAAAGATCATATCTTTACCTCCGTTCTACGCAAAAACCTCTTTTTGTCCTTTACCCTTTTCCTCTCTCCCCCCTCCCAAAACTCTCATCTTTCTCCTTCTACCCCCTCCACCCTCCCAAACCCTACCTCGTACCCAATCTTTCAGCTCATCACCGCCGTCTGCCTCCTGTATATCCCCTCATGGCATACGTAGACCACGCGTTTTCCATAACGGACGAGGATGATTTCATCGATATTATCGGTGGTGGAGCCCGCGCCATCCAGAACCGACCTCCGGTGAAGGAGATCGCCTTCGCGGTTGCGCTTCTCGTTTTTGGATCCATTTCTGTCATCGCCGGAGCTGCTATGGCTGCTAATAGGGTCGGGGGCGATCGTGCTCACGGTAAATTTTCTATTTAGTCCCTTAATAGTTGATTATTTTTGGAAATGTCATTTGCCACCCATCAAAGTTCAGAATTTTCACGTAAATCCTTATTGAATTAAGCTTATTGGCTTATTAAGTGCTGGGTTTTCACAACTGAGGGTAAATACTGTCTTAATCAAGGTCTATTTGCATAATTATCAGTTAATCACTACTAAATTGGCTTGAGATGAGCTTAAATTGCTTAATTGGAGTTTGCCCAGTTGAAAATTAGATAATTTAGGCAACGTGGTGTAGTAATTAATATACTCTGTAACTATATTAGAAGTTCTAATTTATAAATTTGTACTTTGGAATTAAAATAGGGATCTTCTTCGCGGTTTTGGGCGGGATAATGTTTTTGCCTGGTTTCTACTATACAAGAATTGCATATTATGCGTATAAAGGATATAAGGGCTTTTCTTTCTCTACTATCCCCCCTGTTTGAATAAACCAAAATTCGGTCCCGTGTGTACGGATCGATTTCTTTAAAAAAATTTGTTTTTTTTTTGGTGAAGTTTATATTACCTTGGCGCCTTTGTATATAAAGTTATGATTATGATGTGAATGTAAAAAGCAGTTATGATTTTTGCTTCACATTTTTTTGTTGCAGCATTATGAATCTTTGAATAGCATAAATATATGAGAAGTTAACAAACAAACAATAGTGGTTCATTCTCTTAAATTAATGATTTTTCAAACAAAATCTTTATTGGAGAAAAATAAAATATAATTATAATTTCAAACATATCCTTATCACATATGGATTGATAAAATCTCTGAATTTAAATATGAGAGGAAAGGGATCTTTGCTGAAGATAGTATGAAAATTATGGGTTTCTCATTTTTATGTTGGTTAAACAAAGCCATTTGTGGTGTAATAGAAAGATTTTTGCAATCACAGTTTTAATTTTCATCATTCTGTTTTGTAAGAAAATATCTATCAGATTATATGATATTTGAATTAACATTTTACTACTTATATAGAAATGAAGTCAGGGTTGTAGTATAACCAAAAATTTGAATTTGTGTATAAAAATGAATGTACAAACAAGAAGAAAAAGGCAAGAAATAAAGAAGCAAAATTTTCTATTCAATTGATCATCTACCTAATGCATGACATGATCTCTATTTATAAGAAATGAAAATCCAAAAACAATAAATATATTAATTATATTTAATCATATTAAATAAAAATACCAAAAACCTTTGGAGTTACAAAAAGTTATAGAATACTAAAAACCTATATGCGTGTGCATGAATTCATACACACATTTGTTGGTTAATTCTAACCTAGAGGGGGGTGAATAGGTAACCAAATGGACAATTATCGACTAGGTATACAAATTCTAATTTTAGTGCGGAATATAAATTTAAGTTAATAATGAAAAGAAGATACCGAACACGCGATGTTTATTACGGAGTTCGGTAGGTGGTTGCTTTGTAGCTTTAACTCACCCTTTACTCGCTTAATTGACCGATTCAATTAATTGCGAGTACCTACGTCTCCGGGAATGCCTTGTGCCTTTTCGGCGTTCGATTGAATTCCAACTCACTCGTACAAGGTTTTGCCTAGATCGAGTTACACGTTTCTCTCGATCTATGGCGGCTTTACACTCTTGGTACTAGCCTATTACAATATCTAAATACTAACTACACGTGATCGGTCACGCAAGTTGGGAATAGTATTTGGAAAGGAAGAGGGAAATCTAATCTCTAAGAATGGTTTAGAAGATTGTTTAAGCTCAATGATATAGCAAGGTTTCTCTCTTTGGAAGTTTAGATTTGGATAATAGAAGTGATGAGAGAGAATGAGGGAAGGATTCTATTTATAGAACACATAGTCCCTTCCCTCTCTTGCTTAGTCTGACTAGTCCGTTGCAACGGACATATGGTCCGTTGCAACGGAACTTTCAAAAACTAGCCGTTAAGGCTGCCGTACTTGAATTAATTGAACATTCCGTTGTAACGTAAATTAAGTCCGTTACAACGGAACTCTGCGTTAACTAGTTCGTTGCCACGGACTGTAGTCCGTTACAACGGACTTTCTACTGAGACAACACTTCAGCTTTGGATTTAATTCCCGTTGCAACGGAGAGTTTTCCGTTACAACGGTATGAGGTGTTCCGTTACAACGTATTGGTTAATCCGTTGCAACGGACGTATGCGTAAGTTGGCACTGAAGTGAAGCCATGATGTCCGTTACAACGGACATTAATGTACGTTACAACGGACATTCTTCTGTGACAGGCTTCCTCATTGGAAATAAAATAACGTTGTAACGGAGATAGATTTCCGTTACAACGTACCTTTCCGTTGCAACGTATTGGTGATTACGTTGCAACGGACTATACTGTCCTTTCCAATGTTAAGTAAATCGAGTAGTTCCGTTACAACGGACTGGAATTCCGTTGCAACGGACATACTGATTTCAGCTTTTTTAATTGAATTCAAGTACTTTTTCATTGAGTTTAATCTTTTAAACAAGTTTAGAAATACCTATATATTGTATTGATGATTAGGTGGGTATCCCAACTTGCGGAATCTTCTATGTCTTGATCTTCTTCGCAATTCTTCAACGTCTTGATTCATGTGCGTCTTGATTTTATCCATGATTCTTCAACGTCTTTGATTCTTGTTATTCTTGATTGATCCTTTCATTTTGTACCTATCTCCTACACATTTATCTTGCTAGATTTCGTTAGTAGTATCGACATTGTATTTGAGATAATCAAACAATAGGAAATTTGAACCAACAACATTAACATTATTATTCGTAACAAAATATTTATTTTATAAAATGTTAAAAATCTCGGTTGTAAGAAATATCATGTTATATTTAAATAAAAATATATATATATTCTCTTGTGCTATAAAACTAAGGTGTACTTACGTGTGACTTTTTCAAAATCTCCAAATATCTCTTCGTATCCATGCAAGTTGGATTGAGATGAGGTTTAATTGTAAAAAATTTAAGTGAAAGACAAGCGCGATGCGCGCTCGATCCTATCATTTTTATATTTACTAAAAAGGTGAAATACAACGTTTACTAATTACATCACTCCACTTGTCCCGTAAATAAAGTCATTAAGACTCGATTTTGCGGACTTTTGACTAGTGACTTGCCACCTAATAACTAGATCTTCGATAGTCGTAGCCACTAGGGCATGCATTCTACCCTTTCTTTGAACTATGCGGCTGTTACGTTCTCTCCAAACGGTCCAAATGGTTGCCAACCATTTAGAACCCCAAATGTAGCATCGGTGACAGATAATGAACTTCGAAAATCACTCCAAAAAGATAGTAAATTTTGTGCCCCCGGGTTAGTTCGTGGTTCGATGCACCTTCACAACTTCTTGGTGAAAAATCAGACGAAAATACCCCTATTTATTCCATGGAGGCCCTACGTGGCAAACATATAGAAAGTAGTTAAATATAACGATTTTTAGAAGTTCATCTATCAATTGAGTGAGGTTTTGATAGATGAACTTCTAAAAATCGTAATAGATAGACAAATAAATAAAATTGGGGGAGATAAGATCATAAACAAACTAGACACACCAAATATTAAGAAGGATATTTTTTGATGATTTTAAAACATATAGAAAATAGTTAAATATAATTTACAAAACATGAAAGAAAAATGAGGGAATTTTGTATAGCAATTTAACCTAATTTTCCAAATATGTTTTATCTTTTTTTTCCTAATTCAATAGACAAATTTACCAACATGAAAAAGATGCAAAAACAGGTAAATAATGCAGAAATATTTTTTTTAGATTTTTAAACATCACAAAAAATATGTAATGCTTATTTTGCAGATAAATCCATAATTAATAAAAAAAATTTATAAATTAAGTATAATGCTATGAAAATTTACATAAACATTCCACATACAATAAAAAAATCTAACAAAATAAACATAATTTAATTTGGACATACCAGTAAAAAGTTATGGCAGATTTACGAATAAGTCTCTAAAATCTTATAAAAATATCCCTAAACAGTAAACAAGCAGTTTCGCCAGCTGCCAACTGGGCTGGCGAAACTGGAATTTTTTATTTTCTTATTTTTTGCTGTTTTAAGATTAAAAAAAATTATAAAAAAATTTGAAAACATAAGTCTTCCCTCTTTCGCCAGGTGGCTTGATTAACTTTTTTTTTCATGTTAACGACCAAAAATAATGATTAAACATTTTTGCCAGCTCGTCTGGCGAAATAGCATTAATTTTCTTTCGCCAAGTAGCCTGACAAAAGAGCTACATTTACAAATTGGAAAAAAATAAAACTATTCTTGCAAATTGGGTTTTTGTGAAAGCTATATGTCAAAAAAATTCCAAAAATTGATTGTTATTATTAAACATTTTTGTTTTGTATTGTAGAAAAGAAATCTAGTTTTTTTGTCAAAATTTCTAAATTTGAAATGTTGGATTATATAATAAATATTATCGAGTTATGTTAAAAGTAGAAATTTATTTACGTGGTCTTGTAAAAATAGGGCGCGCTTTTAACATGTATCTTTTCAAATTTCACATATATCCTTATAAATGAAAATGTCATAAATACCTTGCAAAAATCTCAAAATATGGTTCTTGACCCTTCAAGACGAAAAGTTTCACAAATATTCACACAATTTTTTTTTATTATTATTATATGTTAATACCATTACATTACATAAAAAATCATTACACTATCTTATCTTTCTATTTATCATTTTGAATATTATTATATGTTAATTTAATAGCATTATATTACATAAAAACCATTTACACTATCTTATCTTTCTATTTATTTCATTCGCCGAACTATCATCGTGTTATTAATAAATGTTTCTAAATATAAAATGTATAAGCACTAAGAAAATATATATTGCTGAACACGTGATATTTGTCATGATGTATAATATGGAGGCACGGCAGTTATTTTCATTTATGTAAGGATATATGTGATATTTCAATATTTTTTAAGGCAGAAATAAAATTATCCCTCAAAATAATTAGAATCTTAGATCACACAGAAACTTTCTCCAGATTTTGGGAAACCCCGGAATTTTAATTCCCAGGTTATATCAAAAGCCGAAATTAAATTCTCGGGTTACCTAGAGAGGAATCTCTGTTTTGACATCATAAATCCCAAATCTTCAGGCCTCGCTCTGTCACACACACACTTGCGCAGCAATGGCGTGCGCTTCGGTGGCTCTTCTTTGCAATGTCTCTGGCCATAGTTATTGTCCGCAAGCTCGTCTCAACCCTGATTCTTCCAACTGTTTCACGAGATCTAGGGTTTTCAGAAATGGACTTCAAGCTGAGAAGAATATTATTTGTAATCACTACAAACCTACTCATGCCTTCAGATTCTCTAATCAGGTATTATCATTTACTTTTTTTCTTTCTTTTATCATCTATTTTGGGGAAATATGGGTTAAAATTAGTATTTGTTCGTTCCGTTTTTCTGAGTTATGATTTGAGATTTAGGGTTACTACCTTAATTTTTTTGTTTTTATTGTACAATTAAGGGTAAAATCAGTCCAATTTGAGTTTTTTCAGTCACAATTACAGAATCGAGGGCTAATTTGAGGCGATTGGGCTTCACTTGACTGATGCAATATATTTTATTTATCAACCACTATCGATTATTTCCTTTTCTTATGCTATATTATAGGAGGTGCAACTCAATGGATTTACCAAAAAGACGCACCAAAAGCCACAGATACATGCGCAAGCGAACTTCTCTTCGTCACCATTCATAACCGAAGAAATTGTCAACATGAACTTCTTCGACCGGCTCAAGCTCGCATGGAAAGTCATATTTCCCGAAATGCCCCCGAATCAGGACTCAAACGCACAAATCGCAAAACAGAGACTCAAAATGGTGTTATTCTCTGACAGGTGTGCAGTCTCTGATTTAGCGAAAAAGAAGATTCTAGAGAACGTGATTAAAACTCTATCCGAGTTTGTGGAGATAGAATCGAGAGATAAAGTCCAGTTAAATGTGAGTACCGATTCGGATATTGGTACGGTGTATTCGGTTAGCATACCGGTACGGAGAGTCAAGCCTGCATACCAAGAGGATGATGAGAATTACCGGGGCCAGATTGTTGGTATCGAATATAATGATACGGGCGAGACGAGCGGTACCGTTGACGTCACTTTTGATTTTTACGTACCTGATGAGAGTTGATTTTGTATGTTTCCTTTTTTTAGTATTTTTTTTCTAGATTTTGATCATGTGCATATTTGGAGCTTGTAGTGTAAACTTTTAGTAGGTACCAAGAAGAATCTATTTTTTTTCTTAATTATGAACGGTTCGATTTTGAATTATTAGTAATTAACAAAAATTAGATACTTCTTTTTTACAATTCTTTTAGTAGAAATATACATTTTTAAGAAATATCCAGCATATATATTTATATTTTTTCTGAAAATGTCCGGTATATATTATTTATAATATAAACTTATACTTTTTATTAATAATAGATTTGTATAAATGGCCATTATATTTTTAGTAGTAATTTATATATATATTTTTGAATAAAATATATACTTTTACTTAACTATTATGCATTTTTTAATAAAATTATATCTGCTGAAATAATAATCCAAATTAAGTCGTCAATAAGTGGCCATACAAGTACCTAAGCCCATCAAATTAAACATTCTTGACACAACACAACACGTCACAAGGACACGTGGCGGTGTCCGAAGCCCAAGCCGGAAGCCCTATTCATTCTCCTCCGTTTCGCGCCGTTCGTCCGCCGCTCTCCAGTCCTCCTCTCCCTTACTAGTTACTATCACTTGCAGAGATGGGAACAAGAACAAACGCATCCCTCCATTGATGAGAATTAACTGGAGAGCTCATGGCGAACGCGCTGCCCGGGCTACTCCGGCGATCCACCTCGCACGTCGCCTCTTCCATTCCTCTCCATTTCTCACATCCTCGTCGTCTCTCCTCTCCATTCATACCCCGGTACATTCTCTCATTCTCTCGCTCACGCAAATCCACTTCTCAGTATGATAATCGCTAATGAAAAATTCAGTTGATGACTTAATTCTTAACCCTGAATATCAATTTTGAATAAATCTTCAGGTCCTACTTCTACTACTCTACATCGTCAGATAGATTTACGAGCATTCATGGAGAGAGGCCCTCATCAGAATATGCAAAACAGAGAAAAGAATCTCTCGAGTATCAATTTGGGCATATTTTAGGAGCTCGTTCAAAGTCTTTATTTGCATACACTCAGTTCGGCCCGTTCTTGGCACTCTACAGAGCTGCCATCGTCTCCTTTGAAGTTACCAAATTGACCTTCTGGCATTTCTTGCTCAAAGATATACATAAACGCGCTGAAAAGGTAGCTTCTTTTATATTAAGATTCATCATAATTTGTTCAAATTAAGGTCCATCATTTCTTTTAATGTTTCAGTTTCGCGAGACATTGATTCGATTGGGTCCTTTTTACATAAAGGTAAATTAGAACTACACAATTCAAAAATCAAAATCAAAATTAAAATCAACAAATTTCTTAATTTCCTCGTTCGAAATTCTTAACAGCTCGGACAAGCACTGAGTACAAGACCAGATATTCTACCAAGTGCATATTGCAAAGAGCTCTCTAAACTACAGGTTTGTACCATAACCTAATTAGTTTCTTATTTCCATTACTCACAAAACTATATTAACCAATTAATCAGGATCAAATACCGCCATTCTCAACACGTCTTGCAATGAAATCCATAGAATCCCAACTGGAGGCTCCAGTATCCGAGATATTCTCGGACATAAGTCCTCAACCCGTAGCCGCAGCCTCGCTAGGCCAAGTGTACAAAGGTACTACCAAAATTTCCAATTTTTCAAGGGGTATATTTGATAAAAATAACCGTCTCATAATGCAGCGCATCTACGCAGCGGAGAGCTCGTGGCGGTTAAAGTTCAGAGACCTGGAATGACTCCCTCTCTCACTCTAGACGCGTTGTTATTTCAAATGATTGGTGGCCAATTGAAACGCTTCGCCAAAGCCAGAAAGGATTTATTGGTTGCCGTTAATGAAATGGTGGGTCCATTTCTTTGTAAAAATTACAAAAAAAACCCTTTAAACTTCCCTAATTAAGATCGAACATGTATTTAATAGGTTAGGCATATGTTTAACGAGATTGATTATATACTCGAGGCGCAAAATGCCGAAAGATTTGCGTCTCTCTACTCTTCTTCCAATGGTAATTAATTAATTAATTTTATTTTTAAGGGGGGGTTTTGTAATTATGTTTTATGTTAAATAGATACTCTCGAAAATAACTGGAGGCACGAGCCGGCTATTAAAGTGCCGAAAATATATTGGAAATATACTCGTAAAGCCGTTCTGACGATGGAATGGCTCGACGGTATTAAACTAACCGATTCGAATCGAATTAACAAGGCTAATCTCAATCGCAAAGCTCTCACTGATCAGGTATTGTTAAAACCTCGAAATTTCACATATACCCCTTTAAAATGTGTATTATTGTAATATATGTGTTTTTATAGGGGGTGTATTGTTCGTTAAGGCAATTATTAGAGGAGGGATTTTTTCACGCAGACCCTCATCCAGGAAATCTGGTGGCCACGAAGGAGGGTATTTTAGCATATTTCGACTTTGGCATGATGGGTGACATTCCAAGACACTATCGTGTCGGCCTCATCCAAATGGTCAGTCCCTCTTTTGCAAAAATACCCATAATTTATTAATAATTATAAATAATTTTGGATTTTTTGGTATTTAGCTGGTGCATTATGTGAATCGAGATTCTTTGGGATTAGCGAATGATTTCCATTCGCTCGGATTCATTCCTGAAGGAACCGATCTGCACCAAGTTGCCGACGCGTTGCAAAATGCTTTCGGTGGTAACGAAACTCGTCAGTCCAGCGACTTTCAGGTATGCATATTTATAAAAGAACCCCTCAAACTTTCCAAATATTAAAAATCCATTTAACTATAGGGAATAATGAGTCAATTATATGACGTGATGTACGAGTTCAACTTCACGTTACCACCCGATTACGCGCTCGTAATAAGAGCCCTCGGATCGTTGGAAGGCACGGCCCAGGCGTTGGATCCGGGTTTCAGAGTGGTCGAGAGCGCGTACCCGTTTGTTATCGGGAGGCTCTTGGCAGACCCGAATCCAGATATGAGGAAGATCCTTCGTGAGTTGCTCATCCGTAATGACGGGTCCATTCGTTGGAACCGTCTCGAAAAATTGGTAACTTTTTTGCATCTTTTATTTATTTACTTTATTGTTTATTTTATTTGTTTTCTTTAATGATTAGATTGCGGCTATATCGGAACAAACTTCAGAACCAGAAAGAGACGAAACGGAAATTAAATCTGGTACCAGCGGTACGAGTAATCACGGGTGGAAATCATTCGACATGAGATCCGTGGTTGCTTCGACCGAGGATCTTTTTCGATTCATTTTATTGGAGAAGGGATGGAGAGTTAGGGTTTTTCTTATTCAAGATATTTTGAAGGCATCGGATGCATTTTTAGAAGAAATCGTTCATCCCTGTTTTTTCAACAAATCCGAAACCCTAAACGATCCCGATCCTGAGGTTACGACTTTTTTTATTAATTTTTTTGTTTCTTTTTGTTGATTTATATTTTATTTTTTTGCAGAGAATTGCGATGATTAATAGATTAAAGAGCGGAGTAGAGTCGATAAGAGAGGCGGTTAGGTTAGCACCGGAGATATGGATCGCAATGTTGATACGCATAATGATCAAGCCCGAGATGAACCGGTTTCTTCTTGATGTGTTATGTGCACTGGAAAGACATTCCCGGTTTAGGCAACCCGAAACATTCTGGCTTTGCTTTTCCAGATTTTTGCACTACTTGGAAAAGCAACACGGCATTTGAGATTCTGGATTTAGATAGATCATTGATTTTGGTTTCATTTCATTTTTATTTTTTTTGAAGTTCTTTATGGAGTGCTTAAATTCCCTTTCCGGTTCATAGCAAAGCAGATTTCTTTTTTATGTATATACGTGTTATTAGTAAAGAACGAACGAGGGACAAAATGTTCATAGAACTATAATAAAAATAAGGAAGATTTTCATGAAGAATTTTACCTTTTTTATTCGTTTTTTAGTACACATCGATCACTTTGATTCCGGTCAGGACGGTTTCAAGTAGTGGGACTGTGGGAGAGTCCGGTCTTTCAGATTTAGTGTTATTTGGAATTTTTTTGGAATTTTGGCATTCAAGTTTTGGATCATTTTAGTATCGAGTCCTGCCAAATATTGCGAATTCAGAATTTAGATAATTGAATTTGTAATTTAGGTCATTTTGATTATGTCTTGGATTATTTGATTTATTGCTCTGAGTTATTCGGTTTGTACTTCGAAAAATATATTTTTTTCAATTATATTATTTAATTATTTTACCATTAATATACTTTTGGGTTTCAAATCTTTAAATAGATATAATTCTAAACATTGCCGCTTTCCTTCATTCGGCCACGTCTCCTCTTTACTGTTCCTTTTTGTTTGCTTCCCCAGATAACTCTTTTCCTTTCTCACGCCTAGCAAAAAAATAATGAGCGCCAGAGAAAAAAAAATAATGAGCGCCGGAGAACTCTACCGGCCTCGAAACCTAGGGGCACCAAACTCACGACGGAGACAGGACACGCTAAACATTGCGTTTTTATTGGACTCTTCCACGCCTCCACTATCTTTGCCGTTTGGGATTGCAACTGTTCGATCTCTAACCTAGACTTCGTGCGTATATACTCCTCTCTTTCTTTCTTTAGAATCTTTACTCATTTCTCAGCCAGGTATATTTGTGGATGTTGGTTTTCATATTCTGTTATATGCAAGATTTTAAATTTCAGTTGATATTTCTTCCTAATTCCCAATTAATTGCAGTGTATGTTAGGTGTTTGATGAAATGCCTACTCACTTTTTTTTTATAGGAAACAAATATACATGCTAAACAAATATATATTACAACGCATTTGCGAGAATTTTTTGAAGAATTCTACATCATATTCGGTTCATTCCAAATCTGAGGTAGTAAATTGAACGTTCAGAATTTGTTTTTTAAAATTAGAAATCTTCAATGATTTACTTTTTGTATTTTTCTGTTTAGGAAGAAAATAGAAGGGGAATGTCTTTCATGTTAAACAATAGGCACGAGCAATGGATATTTATCGCACACTCAAGGAACTAGAAGAGGCGATTTCTAAAGAGGGCAAGGCGCGTGTTCTAGGTGAGTAAGGTGTGAGTCCTGCTACTGCGCCATCTCCAGTTTCAGAGGAGCGAGTACTGAGCGATTTCTAGGTGAGTAAGGAGCAAGTACAGTCAGCAATTCACTTTTTGGTCGTGTAGAGAGATAGAAAGTATCGGAGACGCGAACCGAATTTGAAGACATGCGACAGAGGGTAAGTATCGGAGACGCGAACCGAATTTAAAAACATGCGACAGAAGGTAAGTATCGGAGACGCGAACCGAATTTGAAGATGTGCGACAGAAGGTAAGTATCGGAGACGCGAACCGAATTTGAAAACGTGCGACAGAAGGTAAGTATCGGAGACGCGAACCGAATTTGAAAACACGTGACAGAGCGGAAGTATCGGAGACGCGAACCAAATTTGAAGACACGCGACAGAGAGAAAGTATCGTAGGCGCAAAGAGAATTTGAAGGCACGCCATGAAATCATGTTGGTCTTTCTTATTTAAATTGCCCTCAATTCAGAATTGATTATTTAATTCACCCTCAATTCTGAGGTTATTTTGGTCATTTCCCCTTCCTATAAAATCTAGGATTTTGTTTTGGAGGACGCGATGGAATTACTGTTGGACGGTGATCCATATTTGCCGCTTCGTAGCCAACTACTCAACCGAGCTACCCGCTGCAAAACCATCTGGAGATTCCCAGTGAGTGGCGGTCCCCTCCGCTTCGTGGCAAGCATTAATAGCAATTAAATAGAAATTTAGCCTTTTTCGAAAAGAACAGGTATTACATTCTCTTAAAATTTGAGAAAAGAACATGTATTACATTTCCTTAAAAAGTAAAAATGTGTGATAATTTCGGACATTATAGGGGTATATTTCATATTTTCATAAATTATAGTTGTAACTTGCAGACTTTCGATGGGCCCGCAAAACGTTCATATAATTGTGTATTTTTGCAAATTCAGCATTTTTTTGAGTTTTTTCCTAATTTTCAACATTTCTGGGATTATTTTGAAAAATAACTCCAATATTTTGTTCCTTTTACTCTTTTGTTAGTCGCTTGAGTTTTGTATTCTTGAAAATTTAACATTCGTAGGGGCTCTTTCATAATTTCCGGGATTCGTTGGGTTTTTTTGCAAAAATCTCCAACAAAAATCTCTGTTAATGTTTTTTATTAGTTCATATTGTTGTGTATTTTTGCAAAGTCAGCATTTTAAGAGCTGTTTCATAATTCTCAGCATTGGTTTTTTTTTTTGCTAAAAATCTCCGATCTTTTGTTTCTTTTTGTGTTATGTTAGTTGATATAGTTGTGTAATTTGTGTGTGTGAAATTTCCAGTGGTGATTAATTAGGGTTCCAGATTATATCATCACAATTACATTTATGGTTAGTGGTTTAACCATGATTGAAATTAGTTTGTAATTTTTAATTTTGTGAACTTTAACGAATATCTCTTTTGCAATTGTTTCAATTTTGTCGTAGGATTATCTCGAGAGAAGAATAGCGGCGATTTGAGGCGAATCAATGGCGATTTGAAGAGGATTTCCGCCAGAACCGTTGAACTCACCACGGGCTCGGAAAAAAAAGAAAACTCTAACAAAAACTGTGAAGAATCTTGATTCGGCAAAAGATGAGCACGGAACAGCAAAACATCGAACCCTAATTCGTCATACCCGTACAGAATTATTAATTTCTTTTTTGATGTGCAGTTGAGTAGTTGTTTTTTGGCGTGTATGAAAGAGGATAGTATAGAGGGAATTTACAGCACGTTCAAGGAATGTGCAGTGATAAATAAATCTGCTGGAGGAATTGGGGTTTCGGTATATAATATGCGTACCACTGGTAGTTATATCAGAGGTACCAACGCTACCTCTAATGGTATCATTTCTATGCTTTGTGTTTGTAATGATACTGCTCGGTATGTCGATCAAGGTGGCGGTAAAGGGTAGGCACTTTTAATTTTTTTGTAATTAACCATTTTTTTTCCTTTTCGAAAATACCCTTATATATAATTTTGTGAACGATTTAGGGGCTTTTTCCATGTATTTCAACCCGTGCCATGCAGGTATATTCGAATTTCTTGACCTGAGGAAAAATGATGGAAAGGTCAAAATAAAATTGTTAAAATACTTTTAAATTTTCAGTAATTTGTATGTTTTTTTTTTAGTTTTGTTGTGGGTCCCAGCTTTATTCATGCAACGAGTACAAAGTAACGAAGAATGGTCATTATTTTTTCCCTTACGAAGCTCTTCGTCTCGCAGATTGTTGAGGCCATGATTTTAAGGACCTTTATGCAAAATACGAATGTGAGGTTAAAAACGATATTCTTTCTGTTTGTCGGGTTATTGATGATATTTTCCTTTTTAGAAATTCTATGACGCAACAGGAAGGATTATGAGGAAAAGAGAGAGCAAGTCTTGAAACTATGGAAAGAATGCAAGAAAAGCGATCGAGATGATGGGTAAATAAAAAACATTTTTAAATTTATTAAACATTGTAATATTTTTTTAATTCCACCTATGTATTACAACTATGATAAGGCCCTTATCACCGAAGAAACAGGCGAGGGTGAAACTGAAAAAGGATCGGAGAAAAAAGACGAAACATACTCAATCGAAAAATAACAGTCAAAGGTGAAACTGAAAAAGAATCGGAGACGAAACATAAAAATCAGGAGAAAGTACATTTTTTTACAACGAACCCGCGCAATTGCGCGGGTACCACACTAGTAGACTATTAAAGTTAAAAAAAAAAAAAAAGTATTAAGAAAATCAGAAGTATATGTTTTTAATGTTGAACCGGTTGTCAGATTGTCACACACAGACTCACAAATATGTATTTGTCAAGACTTTTAAGGTTGCTTAATATTTTTATGTCCTTATAAAATTACTAGATCTTTTCTGTCATTTGGATTTGTTTTAATATTCGATTTTTTTAGAATCATACTTTAATTCATGATTCTGCCGAAAATTATTACTTGTTCTTTTAATGCGTGTACAGGTAATTTTCATTAAAATAAGAAAGTGAGTGAGATTTTCGCGGATCCACAATTACATTCAATGTATAATAAAATTATTAAAAAAAAAAGTACCAAAAAGCTAAAAATAAGTTTAGAAATAATCGATCACGTAATTATCCAATGGAAACGAGCCGAAAATAACTACAAAATTATGCTTAAGTAAAAAAAATATTTTGGTCCTATTCGTAAAAAAATATTTTGGTCCTTTTTTATTTACAATTTGGTCCTTTTTTTTAAAAAAAATTTACATTTTGGTCCTTTTTTCCTTACATTTTAGTCCTTTATATTTGCATTTTGGTCCTTCGAGTTTTAATATTTACATTTTGGTCCAGCGGCCTCAAATTGGTCCTGTTTTTTAAAAAAAATTACATTTTGGTCCTTTTTTATCACATTTCGGTCCTTTATATTTGCATTTTGGTCCCTCGAAGTTTTAAAATTTATATTTTGGTCCTTTATTATTTTTCTTGCCTGGTGCAGCCACGTCACCAGGGACTTATTTGTAAAAAAAAAAAAAATTACATTTTGGTCCTTTTTTATTTACAAATTGGTCCTTTTTTCGAAAAAAAATTACATTTTGGTCCTTTTTTTTTTACATTTTTGTCCTTTAAATTTGCATTTTGGCCCTCGAAGTTTTGAAAAAAAATATTTATTTTACATTTTGGTCCTTTTTTATTTACAAATTGGTCCTTTTTTCGAAAAACAATTACATTTTGGTCCTTTTTTTTTAAATATTTATTTTATATTTTGGTCCTTTTTTATTTACAAATTGGTCCTTTTTCCGAAAAACAATTACATTTTGGTCCTTTTTTTTACATTTTGGTCCTTTATATTTGCATTTTGGCCCTTCGAAGTTTTGAAATTTACATTTTAGTTCAGGGGCCTCAAATTGGTCCTATTTTTTTAAAAAAATTATATTTTGGTCCTTTTTTCACATTTTGGTCCTTTATATTTGCATTTTGGTACTTCGAAATTTTAAAATTTACATTTTGGTTCTTTATTATTTTTCTTGAAAAACTAAAATAAAATTATAATAAGTTGAACAATATTAATAAAAGAACATCTTGCAAATATTTAAAAATAAAATATCACAAAACTATTAAAAAATACATATAAAGAAAACTAACATAAAAAATAGATGTTTAAATAGATATTTTCTATGAATATATTTGCAAGATGTTTATTTATTATCATTTAATGTTAGTTTTTTTATGAATAAAGAATGTAATATTAAAATTATATAAACAAAATATGTAATAATTTAAATTTTTTTAAATCACTACGTGTTAAGAAGTGTTTATGAATTTTCTTAAAATTAATAAAAAATAACAAAAAAAAGTTTTAATTATTACATATGAGATTTGGAGGGTATTTTGGGAAAAAAAAAATTAATATCATCCATAAGGAGTATTTTAAAATAAAAGTTTGGTAAAGAGTTTTTTTTTTTTGGAGTTTACGAAAAGATAGAGAATTTTTTATAATATCCAAAAAAAAATTAGGGGGTTAAAAATATACCAAATCATGGATGTGCGAATAATCATGACATAATTTAAATTAAAGGTTCGAACGAAACGGTTAGCGATGACATCGTCAAACTTTGTTGTTGGCTGACCACACAAAGGACGAAAAATATTTGTGCTAAATATGTAGCGAAATTAAGGATTTGTGAAATTAAAAACACTCTTTTTTTCAGCAATGTTTTCTGAACTATTATGTTCTTAATAAATTTCATGACGACTCATTCGTTTTTTTTCCTTATTTTACTTATGAAGTATAAAATATAGATAATTTTTTTAGCAATAACCGTTTGAATTATTCAAGAAATCCGGCTCTTAAAATATTCAAACGATTTTTGCTACAAAATTTCACTCGCACACAACACACTAAATTACACATATAATAATGATTACAAAAAGAAAGTCACATACACAAAATGAACAATAATTTTTTTCAACTACATTACTTATAAACCCGAACAGCCCCGCGCAATTGCGTGGGGTAATGCTAGTGTAAAATAAACATGGTCCGTCGAATTGACAAATTATTAATTTATTAAATTTTATTTGTCACCGACCAGGTAAACGTTTGATGAGAGTTATGGACGAACGTACGTAGTGGCTTATCAGTCGCTCCTTTCTTATTCAAACCTTCGCCGCGAGGAAAACCAGATCTCCGATTACACAGGTGAATCTCCTTGCAGCTCGATTTACGACCTCGATCTCGCCTTTTCTTCGTTGATCCAGTACCCGGAAGTGTCAGATCGCAGTCTGCACCGGCGCCGGCAGTCGAGATGAACGGAGGGAGAAGGAAGCTCGGAATGGCTGCGGTTGCCTTGATTGCCTTGATTGCCGTTGCAGGCATGGTTTTCTCTGTTTTGCCGGTCGATGCGGCCAAGGCGCAGCGGAAATTCGTTAAGAGCACAGTCAAAGCTCACGAGATCGTCATCTTCTCCAAATCTTACTGCCCGTATGTTACTGCTGTACTGGTCTATTAGATCTCTGTTCTTCCATGATTTCTTATACTTCTTCCCTTATCTTGTTCCCTAGGTACTGTAAAAAGGCAAAGGCTGTTTTCAAAGAATTGAACCAAAAACCACATGTTGTAGAGCTCGATGAAAGAGGTCTTTATCTTCCCCTCAATCAATTTCGCGTCAAATTTGTACGAATTGCTAATTACGAACGAACAAAAAGATTCACTGACAAAAAAGTTATTGATTTTAGATGATGGAAGTGAAATTCAAGATGCTCTGTTCGAAATTCTTGGTAGGCGCACTGTACCTCAAGTCTTTATCAATGGAAAACACTTGGGTGGTTCTGATGGTAAGTAATTTCTCATTTTTGTAGGACTTCTTTGAACAATTTGATTTTTTTTTCTTGATCAATTATAATTGTTTCTTAAACTATTTTTTCAGATACTGTTTCGGCATATCAAAGTGGGAAGCTCCACGAACTCCTGAACATTAGCTCGAAAGCGGATCTCTGAACTGTTAGCTTTAAATAATTTTAATTTTAATTTCCTGTTTTTTTCTATGAAATTGCTCATTCAGAATATTGAATTTTCTTTAATTGGATAGTTTCTGGTTTGGATAATTGATATCGGTAACATTATCTTCCATTAATAGACTAAATAAAAGACCCAAAATTGCATGCAATAAGAATTGTCAAAATTGAACTAAAATATACAAAACTCAGTGGAAAAATAAAATAAAATTCCACTCATTATATCTCTCGCAAAACTAGGTTTGCATAGATCAATTCGTTCCAAGTATGTGGTACGCGGTGAAATTCCACTCAATGGCGACAATCTTGTTTTCTCTTCAAACCCTAATTTTCTTCCCTCAAATAGAAGGATGCGGGTCTTTTCTATAATTGGTTAATTTCGTGACATTCAATAATATGACAGGAAATTTCATTTGAGAATTACTTCTTTGACTATTCTCATTTTCAATGGATAATTATTTATATTCGGCCCCGATTCAATCGGTGTTTTTTCTCCATTACACGAACCTCCCGAGTCCCAATTTCCTAGAGAAGTAATTCTTCTAATTGCTTTCCACAATTTTATACGAGATGCTTTGACTTTGAAATAATATTTTTTTGAGCCCATATGGTGCCCGTGAGTTTTCCCCCAACACTCTCGGATTAACAATTAATTAGCATGATAATTAATAAAAATATACCGTATTAATGATTAACTGATATATAATTAAAGTACGTATGAATTAACAATTCTTGCACAATATCAATTACGTCAATGGAATGTATTTATTGTTAATTATCGTGTTAATTAATTGTTAATTAGTGATATAGATGATGTTGGGAGAAATTTGAGGGGCATGGTATAATAATCCTATTTTTTTTTACTTGCGAGTATAATATGGATGCATTTTGAAAGCAGGTGGCCAAATAATTTTGCAGCTTTTAGTTTTCTCTTATTCGGTTTGCTAAAAAATTAAGTTTGATTATGAATTATGAATTATGATATATAAAGAATACAAACATTGTATAATTACAACGCATTGATCGAACAATATTTCATGCCGTGATTAATCTGCCCATCCTCGGCAACCACGACGAGAGCCGAGGTGACCAATTCATTTGATAGAATATAACCACCAGTGCACCAGCACCAAAATCCTAAGCAGAGAGCATAGAAGAGCATGTAACATTTTGCATAAAAGTTTCCCTTTTCCTCTGCACCAGCACCAGTGCATCCTGCATATCAAGGAGGGCGGAAAGAAGAATGGTAGGAACTGGAGAAGCTTAGCGGCTGGAGAAATTCAATGGAGTTTTTTCCTGAAGAAGAAGAATCATCTTATCGGATAGATTGTGAGGATAGGTAGAAAAAGAAGTTCGATGAGTGGAGAAGTCTAATGGATTATAGAAGAAGAAGCATCATCTTTTCACCTGAAGAGAAGGTCGTGGGTTCGTTCATGGGTAAAAAAGTTATTTCTCAAATTTTCTGTTGTGTTTAACGGTTCTGTTAATTTTACATTAATTTGAAATAATAATGTTTAGATGGATAAATATGATATTAACCGGTTTAGAGAGAAATATGATATTTTTAATTTTTGAAGGGATATATTGAAAATAATGTAAAAAAAGAAGTTAAATGAAGAATAAATAATAAAAAATAATATACTTGCGGGTTTTCATCAAAAAAATAATATTATGAAATACGAAAGATATTATTTTCGTATTATTTATTTATTTCGATTTAAAAAAATTATTTTTGTTATTCAAGTATATTTATTAATGCGTTATAAGTATATGAAAAATAATTGATATTATTTTGAAATAAATATTCGGATACGTCACGTGGAGTATCTGAACGTATTCGACGAATATCGATATAAGATACGATACGGTTTGATTTTGCAAATCACAATCACATATCATTTATTTGATTCAATAATAATATGATCACATAAGTTAACTATAAATATCTAAATTAGTGTAATTTAATATAAAATGAATGCATAACTAATTGGTTTATGTAAATCATTATTTCATTTGAATGGATTTCTAACTTCCGGGTCGGCTAAAATTTTAGCGGCTCCCCTTACCTGGGTCCTGGAACATGCAGTGTAATGGGTAGCATGTTTCTCATGCACAGGGTCACTCCTCTCTTATTCAAACCTTCGCCGCGAGGAAAACCAGATCTCGGAATACCAAGGCGAATCTCCTTGCAGCTCGATTTACGATCTCGATCTCGCCTTGTCTTCGTTGATCAAGTACCAGGAAGTGTCAGATCGCAATTCGAGTCACCGCCGCCGGCAGTCGAGATGAACGGAGGGAGAAGGAATCTCGGAATGGCTGCGGTTGCCTTGATTGCCGTTGCAGCCATGGTTTTCGCTGTTTCTCCGGTTGACGCGGCCAAGGCGCAGCGGAAATTCGTTAAGAGCACAGTCAAAGCTCACGAAATCGTCATCTTCTCCAAATCTTACTGCCCGTACGTTACTACTGGACTGGTCTACTAAATCTCTGTTCTTCCATGATTTCTTATACTTCTTCTCTTATCTTTTGTTCCCTAGGTACTGTAAAAAGGCAAAGGGTGTTTTCAAAGAATTGAGCAAAAACCCTCACGTTGTAGAGCTCGATGAAAGAGGTCTTTATCTTCTACTCAAATCACAAATGGCATTATAAATTTCTAATTGTCTGCAATTTCGCGTCAAATTTGTTCCAATTGCTAATTACGAACGAACAAAAAGATTTACTCACAAAAATGTTATTGATTTTAGATGATGGAAGTGAAATTCAAGATGCTCTTTTCGAAATTCTTGGCAGGCGCACTGTGCCTCAAGTCTTTATCAATGGAAAACACTTGGGCGGTTCTGATGGTAAGTAATTTCTCATTTTTGTAGGACTTATTTGAACTATTTGATTTCTTTTTTATCAATTATATTTTTGTAATGTATTTTCAGATACTGTTTCGGCATATCAAAGTGGGAAGCTCCACGAACTCCTAAACATTAGCTCGAAAGAGGATTTCTGAACTGTTAGCGTTAAATAATTCGAATTTTAATTTCCTTTTTTTTTTCTATGAAATTGCGCATTCAGAATATTGAATTTTCTTGAATTGGATTGTTTCGAGTAGATAGAATTGATTTCGGTAATTTTTTTGTTCAATTAATAGACTAAATAAAATACCCAAAATTGCGTGCAATGAGAATTGTCAAAATTGAACAAAAATATACAAATCTCAGTGAAAAAATAAAATAAATTTCGACCCGTTATATCTCTTGCAAAACTAGGTTTGCGTAGATCAATTCGTTCCAAGTATCTGGTACGCCAGGTAAGCACCAATGGCTACAATCTTGTTTTCTCTTCGAAACCCTAATTTTCTTCCCCCCTTTCGCGGTGAAATTCTTCCCGTACACGGAAGGATGTGCGTCTTTTCTATAATTGGTCAATTTCGTGACATTCAATAATATGACAGGAAATTTCATTTCGTGAATTACTTCTTCGACTATTTTCATTTTCAACGGATAATTATTTATTATCGGTCCCGATTCAATCGGTGTTTTTTCTCCATTACACGAACCTCCCGAGTCCCAATCTCCTCCCCTAAACAATTAAATTCGGATAGATATAAAATTTTATTTGATATAATAAAAAATGAAGATATAATTTAGTAAATTAAGACCTGAAATGAGCGGTGGAATATCCACGGTAAAAAATAGTAGATTTGCGAGGGTCCATATTTTTGTCGATCCACCTTGCCCAAGTTCGTATAGATCTTCTAAACGCTTCTATTGCGTCGAATTTAGGGTATAAAACATTGCCTTCCATATAATAGTTCTTCCTGATTGACATTTATCAAACATGAAAATCCTGAATTTCAGAAGATATTTCGAAAAAGTTAGAAATTTTGCGTTTACCCCCTTGCAGTTTTTCCATGGGTCCACCAATGACCAGTATTAAAGACTAAAATATCTGCTTTTTTCCATCTATTAGCAGACTTATCGATTCGATCGATTGATAGAGTAGGATTCGAATTTCCAAGCCGGTTTATGCGAATACCTTCTCTCACTAGAAAATGAGACCCCACAAACTCCACCGTGCAATCATAATCCTGCTCAAATTCAAATAAGAAGTAACGGTAATGAAGATAATTTACAGAGCAAAGAAAGAATAATTTGCAAAATATACTTTGAATTTGAAAATAAAATAGCCTCGGCCTTTCGTGATTTTGTAGCCTCTCGTCTCGTACATTTTGGATTTATCTATCAAGGACTCGCGTAAAACACATAACAACGATTCGTACTGGTTTCTATTCATCGAATCTCCTACTAGCAATAATCTCTTGCCTCTCAATCGATTAAGAAAATCCGTTCCATTCCACCTATTAAATCATTTTAAATTCATGTAACCAAAAAGCATAGGATTTCATAACTGAAAATCATAAGAATTAATAAATGAAAAGATTAATCCTTTCATCTGGATTAGGGACTATTTTATAAAGTTCCCCAAATCCCTAAACCACATTTTAAATATTGTATCAATAAATAATGCAAACTATAATAAAGTAATAAACTTTTGGGAGAAGTAACTCCAACCAGTAAACTTGCACAAGCATTTGCAGTCATGCATTTGCAAAAATGAGAATTTAGGAGGTTATATTTGCAAAAATGCATTACCTGGGCAAGGTACAATCAAGAGGCTCCCATCGCCATTGTACGAACTCATCGTCTGGCCTTCCATTTTCCAAGCAAGCAAAGGCTTCGTCAATGTACGGACAGGATTTCGGCTTGTATATAGGATGAGTTTGATTCATCTCATCTCTAACCCATCTTCCTTCATATATATTACACTTTGGGTAGTTCTGAGAGATTGGTGGCGTAGAAGGAGAAGGAGAAGGAGAAGGTGGACAAGGAGGAGGAGGAGGAGGAGCGGAACGAGAGGGAGGAAACTCAGGCGGGTAGCCGGGGACGGGGGCGGGGAAGGAGGAGATATGGGATTGGGAGATGAAGGGGGGCGGAGAGGAATGAGGGTAAAAGAGGAAGAGAACGGGGAGTGAGATGAAGAGGAGGAGGATGGCGGAAATGATTGGATGGGAAGAGGTAAATGAAGTCATCTCGCCATTAACGTTTGAGAGGAGAAGCAAGAGGAAGGACGGAAATGGAGGAGAAGGGATGTTTGTCTGCGGACCGTATACGGATTGCCAGGTTATAATTATGAATGAACCTGGCGTATGGTTTATGGGTTGTGTCTACTCTCTTACAAGTGTATCTTATTATAGACCGGGAGCATATATAACATAAGAATGGCGGGAAACCAGGAGCAAGGGATTTAATGATTTATAAATTCTAAAATAAAGGATATCATATTTATCCATCAAAAAGCAGATAAATAGCAGATTTACTGCTTAATTAGGCTTTGAAACTTCTATAAAACTAGTTATGAGCGACGGGACCCAAGCAATTATATTTTAGAGATGCAGTAAATTTTGGTGAGTGATTGATGATATTTCGGGATTGGAAAGTTATTGCTGTGTGGGTCCATTGAATTGGGATATGTAATGCGTATGTATTACTCATGTATTAATGTTGAATTAGCTATGTACTGGGGTAAAAAAAAAAAAGTGGAATTTTCAAAACCCCCTCATGTTTTTGGAAAGTTTTAAGAAAATTCATAAATATTTTTAACATTTGGTAATTTCAAAAAAATAAAATTATTAAATGTCGTGTTTATATAATTTTAATTTTTCTTTTATTATTTATCATGAACTAATATCAGATAATAATAAAATAAACAACAACAAATAAATACCTTGAAAATATGTTGATAGAAACATATTTGTTTAAACAACTAGTTTTTATTTTCGTTCTCATGTATTTTTTTCATAGTTTATGATATTTTAATTTTTAAATATTTTCAAAATGTTTTTTCAATATTGTTGTTCATCTTATTATTGTTTTATGTTAATTTTTGAGGAAAAATAAATATAAAAGGCATATATATATAATGTATGAAATATTAAAATTATATAAATGTAACATATAATAAATAAAAATAAAAATTATTATAAGCTTAAAAATATTTTAGAACTTTTTTAAAATTAATTACAATTTTTTTTTAATTACTACATATGTAAATAAAAACGTATTTTGGTAAAAAAAAAATATTTAACACCATCCATGGTTAGTTTTAACCCTTGTAGGAGGTATTTGAAAATAAAAGTTTGGTAGAGGAATCTTTTTGGAGTTTCCAAAAAAATAGAGGGTTTTTTAGAATATTCAAAAAAGTTTGGGGGTTTTTTCAAAAATTTCCCAAAAAATAGATGCAATTTGTTTCTATATTGATTTATGGGGAATTCTTCAAAACCCCCCTAACTTTTCGATAAATTATGAAAAATCCCCTGTCTTTTTAAAAAAATCCCTATATTTTTTAGATTCCCTCAAAAACCCCCTATATTTGTTTCTTCTTACAAAACCCTCTAACATTTTTAAATTCCCTCAAAAAACCCCTATCATTTTGTTATGTTTTTTTAAAAATGGACCATTATACCCCCATAGTTTTATTTTATAAATCTCTATAATTTAATAAATAATAAATACATAATAAATTATTATAAAAAAATAAAAAAATGTTAAAAATAAATAATACATTATATTAAAATATTATAATAAATAATACATAAATATTAAATATTATAATAAATAATATATTGATATTAAAATATCATTATCAACAATTATTAATAGTTTAATACCTATGTATTATTTATTAGAAAAAAGTACACTTTTACCTCCCAAACTTGTCAGAAATGTCTACTTTGCCCCCCTACCAGGGGCGGATCCAGGATTCGATATTAGGGGGGGCCGAAGTCAGACTAGCATGTGTTTTTTTTTTTTTTTGTACTTTTTATTATTCATTGTATATATATTGTCTTAAAAATTATGTTATCAACGATTAAAAAATTAAAACATAATCGTCAGTGTGGTCATTTCGACGATAATTTATACAAAAAATGTTAATTTCAAATAAGTAATTTATCTCGTTTTAATGTGAAAGTATTGTCAAACTATAATATTCAACGTTTATAGTAAAATATATTATATTGATAAAAACATTTTTAGTATAATTCGATCCACTAGTTATAACACATTTTCATTAAAGAAAAATAATTTATACATCTAATCAACTATAATTAGTATTTCATCTTTACTCCGTTAAATCGTAAGAAATTTAGTAACCATATGTTCTCAACATGAGTTTTTTTTTTCAATTATAACATGCTATGAGATCAATATTAATATGTTTATGTTGTCAACGCAAATACAGACAGTTTTTTTTTGCTATGAGATCAATATTAATATGTTTTTTCATACAAAAATCTCTCAACATGATCATATGATATATGAAAATAAAATAAACAATAATGTAGAAAATATAATCAAATAAAAAAAAGTACTTAATGCTTAGGATTGAATGAAATAACGTAACGTAATATGTGATATTTAGGACTGGCACAAAAAAACTTGAACATCGATGATCGTTCAAACTCGACTCGAAGATAGTTTGAAAACACGGATTTTTTCGATTCGGATCGGACCAGCTTGAGTTTGAACCGAGTCGAGCTGGCTCAAGCTGAAAAATAATACATCTCGAACCTCTATTTCGAACCGAGACGAGTTGGCTCGGGTCAAGATCAAGTCGAGCTCGAGCTTCGAACTTGACTCGTAACCAGTCCTAGTGATATTGTGCATAAAATATATTTTTTTTTATTTTTTTATTTTTTTTTGAGAAAATTATCTCTCTTCCAAATAATAAATTAGATGATAAAACAAATAGTCCAATTACATCCCAAGACCAACATCTCAGCCATGTTCACAAGAAAAAATAAGCCTATTACATCTTCTCAATAAAAAAAATAAACAGGCCAAATATAATTGGGCTTTTAATGATCTCATTTTCATCAACCTCAAACTTCTCAATTTTCGCGACAAGTACAGCTCTTGTACTTATACCCTTGTTTCTCCAGAATGTTCTTCTCCGTGACTCTTCTCCCCCCATATTTTCCACCTCAAGCTTCAAGGTGAAATTTCATCAGAATGACGAGGATGCCTCTTCTCTTTTGACTCATGCATCATATAACCATAATATAATACTATTAGCAAAAAAATTGAAATCATAGGGGGGGCCGGGCCTCCCCCTCGCCCCCCCTGCATCCGCCACTGCCCCCTACTAAAAGTTGCACCTTTTTAGTAGGGGGCAAAGTGTACATTTCAGACAAGTTTGGAGGGCAAAAGTGTATTTTTTTTATTTATTATAATATTTTAATATTTATGTATTACTTATAATAATATTTTATATCTATGTATTACTTAAAAATATAGGGTTTTTTTTTAAAAGATAGGGATTTTTCAAAATTTACAGAAAAGTTAGGGGGTTTTTGAAGAAGTTCCCTTTAGTATTTATGTATTATTTATTATAATATTTTAATATTATGTATTATTTATTTGTAATATTTTTTTATAATAGTTTAATATGCATTTATTATTTATTAAATTATAGAGATATATAAAATAAAATTATGGGGGCATAATGGTCATTTTTTTAAAAAACATAACAAAAAGATAGGGGGTTTTTGAGGGAATTTAAAAATGTTAGGGGGTTTTGGAAGAAGAAACAAATATAGGGGATTTTTTGAGGGAATCTAAAAATATAGGGTTTTTTTTTAAAAGGTAGGGGTATTTTCATAATTTACAGAAAAGTTATGGGGTTTTTTAAAAATTCCCCTTGATTTATTGTTTTGCTTATGTTACGCGATACTTGAAAATTGCGTAAGTATCCTGAGGATATACGTATTCGATACGGATACGGATGTGATACGGTTCAAATACGTCACGTGACATATTCAGATATTTTAATACTTTTTTTTTTTGGGATACGGTAGGAATATGACAGGATACGACATGATACCTGCAGGATACTGCTGGGATACTTCATTTAGCATATTTCGGGTTATTATATATTTTGATCTATAATATTTTTAAATAAATTATATACGATACTTATATTATACTTCTAGATTAGTTCTAGGATATTTTTATGATACTTGTATTGTTTGGTACATTTTATTTATTGTCATGATATTTAATTTAAAAATATTATTAATTTATTAATTATATATAATATAAATAAATTAAAATATTATATAACCGAAAATTACCATATTGTTGTATCCGTATCGTGATTATTATTTAAGACAAAGTCGTTTAATATACAAGCTTACTGGGATTTACAATGGTAATTACAATGTAAAGCGGGTAGAGGCACCAATGTCCCTACCACTAACTACCCTAGCAAGTTGCCGTTGTCTCAAATATTCAACCATATTTTTTTTGTTTATCAAAATCTATATATACTCCTTATTGATTATTGATTATCATATCTATTTGGGAGTTTAAAACATAACCATTAATTTTATTATATCTTTCTTTAATTAACATCTAAAAAAATACCATTAATGCAAACAAAAAGTATCGTTGGCAATTTCACACTATGCAACCAAAACTTGTTAGCTCAAGCTGTCGAATATCCACTCAAGCTTCAAAAAATTATGAGTTCAAGTCTCGACAAAGTCGATATTTTGGGAAAATAAACCAAGGATAAAAAATCCACCCTGCAGAGTGTGGATAATTCTTATATAGTCTGGATAAATGATAATGAAAAAAACCTTTTTTTGGGTTGTTTTGAAAGTTGTTAGCTTATTTGAGTTATTTTGTTTCCAATAAATGAAGATGATTAATGATTATCTATTTATGATAGGATATAATTTTTACGGCTGTTTGGCAAGGGGAATTAGTAGAGGGAATTGGATATTAAAATTCTTCATAATCTAATTCTTTATTTGGTACAAAGAATTGTGGAGAGAATTAGAAGGTGGAGCATCTTGATATTCCATTTTTGCTCCAAATTTCCACTCCAACAAAAGCTAGAATTACAAAATGGAGAATCTTGTTATTCCTATAATAATAATAATAATAATAATAATAATAATAATAATAATAATAATTGTTATTATTATTCTTATATAGCAAAGATTATAATCAAAGAATAATTATATTAGAATGATTCAATCTATATAATTAATATAATATTATATATTATTATGATATAATTTATTAGTCAAAATAATTATATTATATCTATATAATTAATATGATAATATATATTATTATAAATAATATTATTTTATAAATAATATCTATATAATTAATAATAATAATAATAATAATAATATTATTATTATTATTAATATTAATATGTTAATATTATTTTCATATATTATGTAATGTTAATGTATTATTATTAGTATTATTATTATTATTATTATTATTATTATTATTATAAATGTATTATTAATATTAATAATATTAATATATTAATAATATTAGTATGTTAATATTATAATAGTATATTATATCAATATGCTAATATAATATATTAATTAAAAATATTAATATATTAGTATTATTT
Organism: Luzula sylvatica; assembly: GCA_946800325.1. NCBI lineage: Eukaryota > Viridiplantae > Streptophyta > Magnoliopsida > Poales > Juncaceae > Luzula > Luzula sylvatica. The sequence goes on along the minus strand of OX326957.1, from coordinate 29,938,709 downwards.
GCATTATTTTAATATTAATATTATGAATATATATTATAATTAATATTATATTATTATTATTATTATAATATTAAAATTAGTACAATAATAATACTACAATTAATAATATTATGATGATTTTATATTTTAATAATGTTATATTATAATCATATTATTTATTTAATCATAATAATATTCCAGAATTAATCATAATATATGATTTTATATTTTAAAAATAATATTCCAGAATTAAAAATATTAATATATGATTTTATATTTTAATAATAATAATAATAATAATAATAATAATAATAATAATAATAATAATAATAATAATAATAATAATCATAATAATAATCATAATAATAATAATAATCATAATTAATCATAATAATAATATAACATTATAATAATATAATATTATAATACCATAACTATAATAACAATAACAATAATGAAATTCCAGAATTTTTCTAACCAACCAAACAAAGAATTATACTTTCCATCATCTTATAATTCGGACATCCAAACAAACTGTGGAATTACTAATTCCAGAACTTTTTTCTCCCCCACCTTATAATCCAATTCCACTCTACTAATTCCGCTTGCCAAACGGCCCCTTACTGATTATCTCGGAATATTTTTCTTGGGAGACGTATGTGGAAATTGGTACGATGCAGAAAAGATTAGTATTGTCATATGGCCGCAGCATAAGGACGACACTCACAAAACGAAAAATGGTCTATATTTTATATTTTATGTTAGTGACGATTTCTATTTTTTGAATGAAAATAGATGCATATGATAAAAAATTAATGACAATGCCAACAATTTAGGTTTTAGAGATTATTTTTCGGAAATTTCAAAAGTTAGGGTGATTCTCATAATATTAAGAAATAGGGAGTTGTGACAAATTTTCAAAAAGATATAAATTTATAAATTTCGAGAGGTGTAAATCGAAAAATTGTGATAGAACTAAATATTAAACTAGTATTATTTTGCGAAGATATTTTCATCAATATTTTTTATATCATTCATTATTTTTTATTTAATATTAATTTTGTATGACAAAATATATAATAAATGAAATATTAAAATCATGTATATGACATATAATTTTTTTTTAATTAGTATATGTTAAAAAGAATTTATGAAAAATTTTCAATTAATAAAATAATTAAAAAGAGGTTTAATAAAATGAAATATGAAATATATAAGGGTATTTTGGTTAATTTTTTTAACATCATGAAATGTTAATGTTAATTCCTAGAGGTAAATGAAAATGAATTTTTGTTTGGAGTTTTTTTTTTAAATATCCAAAAAGTGAGATTTTTTTTTTACGAATTCAAAAAAAAATTAAGAGATTAAATCTAAAAGAAAAAAAAAATGAGGAGATTATTTGAAATGATTTAACAAATATATCAATATCTCACAATCAAAACGCTTAAAATAATTTGAGTGACGATGCCCGAACATGAAACAAAAAATAAATAATTAATGTTAAAACTATATTTTAAACCCTAAAAAATAATTAGACGACTATTTTTTTTTTCCAAAGCCAATAAGTGATCTAAATATTTTCTTATTTCTCTATTTGCCGGCTAGGTTATTTTATTATTACCTGTCATTTCAATGGACGGTGGCCGACCAACTTTTCCATAGTCAAAAATAAAAACTTAAAATTCATAAAAGAAAAAACTTGAATGGAACAATAAATTCATAAGAGAGAAATTAATAACAAAATTAGTATATTCACTAACACTAACTCAATTTGTGCTATTTATTTAGTTTATGCACATCATTTAATACGTGAACCATAACATGTAACGAAGTGAGAGAATATATGGGTTTTTTTAATCTAATTTACCAAAAAATAGTTCAAATTCTAATTATTATTATTTATAAATTTTAATTATGACTTTATTTGTCTACATGTTTTGAGTAGAATTCTTATTAGGGAGTTGCTCTTTACATATTCTAGGCAAATATAATATAAACATAATATTTTTTTTTTTTAAATTATTATTTTTTCAAAGTAAACATTTTTTAGAGAAATGATTATGAGTGCCGGCATAGATAATTTTATTAAACGTTTATTGTATGTCCATTCCCTATTCTGACGTATATTTGTATATTTATGTATTATAACGACCTTATTGCACGGTCCGCCCTCCTCATCTAATCCACCTGAGTACCTATATATTTTTAGATGCATGATATATATATTTTTAAATACAACAAATGTTATAAATTCTTACATATAAAATACATATTTATGTGTTATAATTTTTTAGATTTATCATATATCTTTTTGAATTATAATACATATTTATGTGTTATAATTTTACATGTAAAATACATATTTATGTGTTATAATTTTTTTTATATGTACTATATATCATTTTGAAGTACAATGCATGTTATTTATTTATTTACATGTATAATGTAGTTTTATGTGTTTTCATTTTTAAATATTTTATATACATTTTAGATGCATGATACACATTTTTGAACTAAAATACATGTTATATCTTTTTACATGTATGCTATTTTTATAGATGTATCATATATCTTTTCCAGTATTATACCTTTTAAAAAAAGATTATATGTTTCGGACATATACAACATATATTTTATTAATAGAATTTATATTTCTTGTATAATTTCTTTCACTAAATTTATATATGTTTATAACAATTTATATATATATTTGTCTGCGGTGGTTAGACATTCAAAATGTGAAGAACTTATACTTTTTGTAAAAAAGTGTCACGTGACGTGTCATGATGGTTCCAACGGACGGGTGGCCAAAACACGAAAATTCACCGTCATGCATTAGTCCGTGCATTTTTATTTTATTGAGAGAAATATATTTATTTTACAAGAAAGTTCTTTTCAATCAAGTCCTAGGGAATACAATAGTTTCCAAGAGAAGTTTGTTTTTAATGGTAACTTATACTTGTAAACACAAAAGTTCCTTATTTTTTAGAGGTATTTACAAATTTATTCTTCTTAAGATCCAAAATATCATATTTATCTTTCGAATAATAAAATATCATAGTTACTCTTTCAGAAAATGTAAATACTATTTTTACCCTTTCAAGATTTAGAAAAGACAAAAAAAAATATCCAAGTTGTTAATTTGATGATAAATTTGTCATATTTATTATGATTTAGTAGTTTAATCTTACAAATCTAATTAAATTATGTTTTAGATTATGAGAGATAAATATGATATTTTTATTTTTCGAAGGATAAATATAATATTTTTGTTTTTTAGAAGGGTAAAAATGTAAACCTTTTTTTATATACATAAAAAGAAGTATTCAAGATATACAACAAAAGTATCTTAGACTCGAAGTTATAATTATTTTCGTGAGTTTTGTTAAATGATAATTAGAAAAATAAATAAAACCATAGCTTGAAAATTCTTCCACTTACTTATTCATTTCACTCAGATCTCCCAATACAAACATGACAAGTAACCGAAACATAAAACTAAGGGGAGTTTTATTTTTTTACGACAGATTTTTTTCAAAAAAATATTATAAATATTTGTCAACTAATATTTTTTTGTAAGAATCAAGTGTATATTTATCATTTAATATTATGTAAATTAGAAATTCTGTATAATTAATTGATAAATATTTAAAATATTTTTAAATATTTTTTGAAAAAAAATCCGCCATAAGAAAATGGGCTTACCGTTGAACTCCCCTAAAACTAAAGTCATTTTACTCTTGTTAATAATGTCGAAAACTAAATTATACATAAATAAATAAATACATTTTTACACAAACAAACTTATTTTATGCAGAAAAACAAAACAAAATAATTTTCCTTTAATATTCTACCAAGCTAATTAACTCCAAGTACATACAATTAATAATTGCTCTTTTCGCACCTGACCTCTGCTCTGACTCTCTCTCAACACTTTCTCTCTGTTACCAATTAATTAATCAAAAAGGCCAAAAAGAAGCACTTTATCTCTGTCTCTCTCTCAGCCATGAGGGAGCTAGCTAATTTAGTCACCAATCTCCATTTTCACCCTCCCACCAATTCTTCATCTTCGCCATTACTCCATTAACCCGCGAAAATTCCTTCAACAGAGGAGGTTAGTTATACCTAATTATACCAGATTACCATCTTTTTATTTTTAAGTTTTACCTAGCTTATTTAATGCATTTTGGTCAGAGAACGTGCTATTTTTAATTATTTGGTGAAAAATATTTGATTAGCATTTTTTTGGAGGGTAAAGCATTTAATTAGTTGAGGAATATAATAGTTAATTGACCTATTAGAGTAGTTTAGGTTTTATTATACTCTTGGTCGTCCCTTACTTCAAGTTCTAGAGAGAGAAAATTGGAACCTGATCTGACCAAGTGCCGAGATCAAGATGTCTACTATCAAGGTTTGTTGAAATCATGATATTTTTTCTCGAATTTTTGATGTTTTATGCAAAAATCGTGTTTTGGTATTGTGCTACTCTGTTCTGATATTTTCATTGAGTTTTCGAGCGAGAATTTTCGGAATTGAGTTGGTTTTTATAAATTACTGGTTGATTTGAGATTTTTCGTGTGCTACTTTTCATAATTCTGTACTTTTTTGGTGTGTAAAGGTGGTACCATTGAATATTTGATTGTAATAATCTTAGAGTTTGAGATTTCTATGTTAAATTTGTAACTGGAATTAAATTAGATCCTTTGGGAGATCATCTATTGCAGGTTCAAATTATGATTGATTATAAATTGTTGAAGAAACTCGATGCTGTTTCAGATTTCAGATCTACGTATTGAACCTTTAGTCATAAAATTAGCTCCAATTTTGGAGATTTTAGATCTTGTCAGTTAAAAATACCCGATACAAATATTCAAAATTCAATGTTCATTAATTTTAAAATCTGCTGACCCCATTATCCCGAACAACATTATCGTTACTTTTTTATTTTCATTTTTTATTATTAATAATATCAACTAATTGTTTTTATACCTTTTTGCAGCATACATATTCTTCTTTATTAAAACAAAAACCACCCAAAAGTTCATCTCCAAGACAAAGCAAAAGTAACATGGCAGTATCTATGAGAGAACTCGACCCTGCTTTTACCGGGGCCGGCCAAAAAGAGTATCCTTTTACTTCATTTCATTTCATTTTCCTAAAATTATATGCAATTATACTTGTACAACCTTTTTTCTTCTAATTGAGAGGAAAATTAGGTTGAATTCGAGGTATAATTGCAAAATTAGCGGTCAATTAATGTTTGTTATCCTTAATTATTTGTATTAGTGGATTGGAAATATGGCGAATCGAGAATTTTCGACCAGTACCAGTTTCCAAAGTTTCACATGGTAAATTCTTCATGGCCGATGCATACATAATTCTGAAGGTATACACACGTTAATATTAATTCGCTCGACTTCCAAAGCATATAAAGATAACCACACATTTGAATTCTACTACTTTCTACCAGACCACATCATTGAAGAACGGGGCGTCGAAGCACGAAATCCACTACTGGTTAGGGAAGGAGACAAGTTCTGACGAAGCCGGTACGGCGGCGGTTATAACTGTCGAACTGGATGCCATGCTAGGGGGCAGGGCGGTACAGTATCGAGAAGTACAAGGGAATGAAACCGAGAAGTTTTTGTCTTATTTCAAACCTTGCATTATTCCTTTGAAAGGAGGGGGAGGAGAAAGAGGAGGAGGAGCGAAGAATTTGGAGGGGAATGGTGAGAAGGAATTCGTTACGAGGTTGTTTGTTTGTAAAGGGAAACACGTTGTTCATGTTAAAGAGGTAACGATTTTTTTTTGGGTCTTAAGAGGTAACAAATTGAGGATTCATCGAGGCTTAATTGGGGTTAAATTGGGCCTAATTGCATAATTGCGTATAGTTTGGGTTAAAACTAGTGCAATGGGTGGTTATTTAGTTCTACAATCGAAAATTGATCGCGGCAAAATTAGGTTAAATTTTGGCCTGGTTGCATCGTTGAACATAGTTCAACCTTAATTGACCGTTCATTGCAAAAAAAGAGGGTTGATTATTATATCGAAAGCTTGAAGTTATTTTTCTTTAATCGAGGAAAATAATTCGGGCCATTGTGCTTTTTAAGTTTTTAATAATTTTTTCTAATTCAATTTGTGTACTTTTTTGTAATATGGTGGATTAGGTTCCATTTATGAGATCGTCCTTGAATCATGAAGATATATTTATTCTAGACACCAAGTCGAAAATATTTCAATTTAATGGGTCGAACACCTCTATCCAAGAGCGTGCCAAAGCTCTTGAAGTGGTACAATACATTAAAGATACACACCATGATGGCAAGTGTGAGGTTGCCGCAGTTGGTACAGTCTCTCTCTCCCTCAATTTTTTCACCTCGATAAAATATATCGATTACTATTATTATTATATTAATTAATTCATTTATAAAAATTATAGAGGATGGGAAGCTCATGGCAGACGCAGATGCGGGTGAATTTTGGGGCTTATTCGGAGGCTTTGCTCCGCTCCCTAGAAAATCAGCTTCTACTGACAATGGCAAAATCAATATTAATTTCTCTTCTCCTAAATTATTCTCGTAATATTCTACTTCAAAATGGATTATTCAATCTTAAAATGGAATATTTGTTCAATCATAGTCTTAAACCTTTTTCCTTTTTGGGATTTTTTTTGTCAGTGTAAATAAAGGACAAGCTGTGCTGATAAATTCAGAGTCTTTAACACGAGAGCTTCTAGAAACTTCCAAGTGTTATTTGTTAGACTGTGGAAACGAAGTTTATGTTTGGATGGGGAGAGAAACGTCTCTTGAATCTAGAAAGAGTGCAAGCTCCGTTGCTGAGGTTATTTTTCTTCCCCTTTATCTTCATGAATAATTACCATACATAAAATATTCAATTATATGTGTAATTTTATCTCATTGGGGGGTTTTAAGAAAATTCCTCTACATTTAAATGTATAGGAGTTGCTTCGAGATCCGAACCGGCCCAAAGCGCACGTAATAAGGATAATAGAAGGATTCGAGACGGTAATGTTTAAATCCAAGTTCGATAAATGGCCTCAGGCTGCTGACGTGGCGGTCTCCGAAGAGGGAAGAGGCAAAGTCGCAGGTTCAAATTTTATCTTTTCTTTAAGAATCTAAATAAAAATTTCTTCGTAAAACTTAATTTTATTTCCTTTTGGCAGCGTTATTAAAAAGACAAGGATTAAATGTGAAGGGTCTTATGAAGGCCGCTCCTGTTAAAGAAGAACCTCTCCCTTTTATTGATTGCACTGGACATTTACAGGTCTTTTTTTTACTTAAACTTGTTTGCATATAAATTTATTTATCTATTTTTTTTATTAAATTTTATGGTTTGGGTAATTTTATATTTATATTCGTGACTTTTTTTTTCATTTGAATATGAAAAAAAGTAGGTTTGGAGAGTGAACGGAAATGAAAAGGATGTTCTCTCAACAAATGATCAATTTAAATTTTACAATGGCGATTGTTATATTTTTCAATATACTTATCCTGGAGAGGAAAAAGACGAATATATTATCGGTACTTGGTTTGGCAAGAAAAGCATCGAGGCAAGGATTTATTGGATACTTATTTTGTTATTAGTATGATTGGTATAATTAATATATTCATCTTAATTAATTACAGGACGAGAGGAATTCTGCAATTTCACTTGCTAACAAAATGGTAGAATCCCTGAAATTTCAGGCTACTCTGGTAATTACTTATTCTAATATGGATTATATATTTATATTCTAACAATGAGTTTTGCATATTGGTCCTCCTATGTTAATATTTAATTTTATTTACAGGCATGCATGTATGATGGAAAAGAGCCCATTCAATTCTTTGTTATTTTCCAAATTTTTATGGTCTACAAGGTTCATCTCTCTATATTTTTTTCTTTCTTTTTTCATTTTTGCCTAATGAGTTATATTCTTTTCTTAAAGGGTGGTCTGAGTTCTGAATATACAAAAAATATTTCTGAAAATACTCCTAAAGAAGAAACATACTCAGAAGAAGGAGTCGCATTATTCAGAATTCAAGGATCGGGACCAGAAAACATGCAAGCCATTCAAGTTGACCCGGTATGGACCCACTTCAAATTTGTCTTTCCAAATCCCTAATTTAAAATAATAACCCTCAATCAACCAATCAAGTCTCATTTTAATGCAATTTTCATAATTCATATTTGTCATTATTTAATCAGGTTGCTTCATCTCTTAATTCATCATATTGTTACATATTACATGATGGGGATACAATATTTACATGGAGCGGGAGTTTGAGTACGACTGTGGACCAAGAACTCGCAGAAAGAATGCTAGATCTTATCAAGGTTTAAAAAAAAAAAATATCTTTTTTCCCCATACTAGTCCCTAACTCTTCATCACATTACTTAATTCTATTTTGTGAGCAGCCAAATATGCAATCAAGGGTACAAAGAGAGGGATCAGAAGCAGAGCAATTTTGGAAATTGTTAGGGGGCAAATCACATTATCTCGGCCAAAAATTCGTCAGAGAACCCGAGACCGATCCTCATCTCTTCTCTTGTACTTTCTCTAAAGGTATATAATATATTTTATTTTTTGCAATAAAACCTCATTTAATGTTCGTTTCATTTTCCTTGTAATACTTGATTTGCTAAATTATTGATTTTATTCTCTCTATCTTGCAAATAATGAACCTTGGAGACAATGAAGGCAACTTAAAGGTAAAAAAACCAAAATTTCATTTCCATAGTATTTTTGTATTCTCTATTATATAAGATATTTACAACAAACACACAAATGCTATATTTTTAATTCCTATTCATGATATACTATTTACAGGTTACCGAAATATTTAATTTCACACAAGATGATCTAATGACAGAAGATATATTTATTTTGGATTGCCATTCTTACATATTTATTTGGCTCGGTCAACAAATCGATACGAAAATACGATCACAAGCTTTAAGCATTGCAGAGGTATACTAATATATACATATATTTCATTTTAAATTCAAAAACTAAAATGTTGCTAACTTTCCTTTTTTTACTAGAAATTTATCAAAAATGATGCCCTTTTGGAGAATTTATCAAGAGAAATACCTATATATATCGTGACCGAAGGGAGCGAGCCTCATTTCTTCACTCGTTTTTTCACTTGGAACTACGCCAAATTTAGGGTTAGTAATTTATCAAAAACACCCTTTCCAAAATGAAATTTCACATATTGAATACATAATATAATTCCATTATTTTCCCATTGTATAGATGCATGGTAATTCATTTCAAAGGAAACTTGCCATAGTCAAGAACGGCATGACTCCACTAGACGTAACATTCTACTTTGACATTTTTTAAATCTAATATACAAATAATCCCATAAAAGAAACAAATTTCTCGAACTCAACCTTTCAGAAAGCGAAAAGACGTACACAATCAACATCAACATACACAAGTCGGTCTACTCCACCAGACAAGTCTCAAAACCGGTCAAGGAGCATGTCTTTCAGCCCGGACCGGGTCCGTGTGAGGGGTCGCTCTCCTGCATTTAATGCTCTGGCTGCGAATTTTGAAAACCCTAATAGGAATCTCTCGACCCCGCCCCCAGTCGTCAAAAAAATATATCCGAAATCTGGATCGCCGATTACGAAATTGCAAGTACCCCCGAAATCCACTGTCATCGCGTCTATTTCGTCCTCTTTTGAGAAATCTCCCGTTCATAATCTCATACCCAAAGTGGTTAAAGGTATACAGAAATAAATAACATGGGGATTTGTGTATTTACCCTTCCAATTTTTTTTTTATCATATTTGCCCACCAAAAAATCTTAAAACTAGTTTGACTATCTTTTAGAATTAATCCATGAAGAACATGACCAATTTAACGTGAAGTTGACAACTAGGATAATGTTTTGAAAGGGTAAATATGGTATTTTATATTTTTTGAAAGGGCAAAAATTATATTTATATTTTTGAAGGGTAAGTATATATTTCGGGTCTTTAGAAAGGATACGTATATATTTTTGAAGGATAAGTATATATTTTAGAATTAAGACAATCGTGAAGTTAACAACTAGGATAATGTTTTGAAAGGGTGTAAATATGGTATTTTAGATTTTTCGAAAGGGCAAAAATGATATTTATATTTCTTGAAGGATAAATATGTTATTTTAGAAAGGTAAATGCGAAACCTACCCCCCTCCCGATAAGAGAATACTCATTTTAGTATATCTAGTAATGCAATCGAATTCCTAACCTGTTCTGTTTTTTTTTTTTTTTGGTGAAGTGAGTGGTAAGAGCGACCAAGAAGTGGCGCCGGACCCAAAAAAAAGCCCAAAACCGGAACCCAATAACAATGGAAAAGAAAAACTTGTATCGATGAGCAAGAGAATAGAGTCATTGACGATAAAAGAGGATTTGAAAGAAAATGATGTAGAGGATGAAGAAGGGCTGCTAATATACCCGTACCAACGACTCGTAATTGGATCCAATGAACCCGCACCTGATATTGACGCCACTAAACGAGAGGTACCTCTCTCTCTCTCTGATAAAAATAATGTTTGAAATAATTATGATATAGTGACTTATCAAACCACTTAAGGGTTTTAGTGAGTAGAGCTATATTTTCTGTATTTTAAAGGGGAATTACATATTTTCCCTTCTAAAATTTCAAAATTATCATATCTATCCTACATAAAAAGAAGAAAATAACATATTTACCCTCTCAAAAGAAGTGCTTGAGAGAGCAAGGTATTTTCATTCTAGAAAATAATTAAACTAGGATTTGTAAAGTTAAACCATGATTAACTCGTCGACAATTTGGACAATTTTGATATTCTCCAAATTTCAAGGGTAAATACGATATTTTAGATTTTTCATAGGGTACATTTGATATTTTTTTACTTTTGGAAGGGAAAATTATGATGTTTTGGGGTTTATATGGGTAAATAATAAATATGTATATCTTAGTTTTTTGAATGGAGCTTAATTTTTCTAGGTTATACTTAAGATTAGTCTCATCTTATTTATGTGATTAAAATAAAATTGCATAGTTTATATATGTATAGTGTTAATTTTTTGATACCTAATTATCGTTTGTTTTTTAAACATTATCTAAAATTTGTTTGAAAAAATAAATTACAGACATATTTATCTCTGGCGGAATTTAAAGAGAAATTCGCCATGACAAAAGAGGTTTTCTCTAAACTGCCAAAATGGAAGCAAAACAAGCTCAAAATAGGCCTTCAACTTTTCTAAATATACACATGGAAGAACAAACTAATTCGCAAGTTAGTTCCTCAAATTTCTCGATATGTCTTAGGAGACAGCACCAGTGCCGTTTTATTAGCTGCTTCTGCTCCCATAATTTTTTTTTTAAATATATAATTTTGCATTTTTTGTGTACTTGGTTTTCTATTTTGAGCTTTGTTTTAAGAGTTTTTCCACTTCGGGGGTTAGAGATTTGATTTTGCTTGTTTTTTTTTTTAACTGGAATTCTCTTGTATTTCGATTTTTTTTTAATGTTTGTATATTGTAATTGAGACAGAAAAAGCATGTACATAAGTGTGTAAACTACAAACTCGTGATTTTGGTTGTCATTTGATTATTTTGCTCTCTTTTAGGTTTGTTAAGAATAATGTAATAAAAATATATTTCTTTTTGGAAGAAAATCATTTACACACAAGTTAAAAATAATATATAATGACAAATAAACCAAGGTTGGGGATTGGAATTTTGAAGAACCAAATAGAGAGGAAACGGGTTATTTAAGAAAGGTTTGTTCAAGTCCAGTTAGAATTAGATAGTGCAGAGGAGGCTCTTTTTCTTCGAAATATAAAATAAAATAAAAATATTTCTTGAGGGTAAATAGTAAATACCCGATTACACCCGGAACCGTGTAAGTAAAAACAAAATACTGTATTGGCGAGAATCTACTTTTACGTAACATTAATGACCCAGACCTCTGCAAATTGGTGAATTCATTTGGAACCGGAAGACCTCGACGCCATAAAACAAAATACTGTATTTCATAAACATTAGGTGAAATAGATTATATAAACATTTGGAGCTTAATTATTTCCATCAAATTCTTCGAAAATATAGATGAAGGGTGATGATCATCATGTAAAAATATAGATTGCAACTGCACAATCTATGATATTTTGCTTTTATACATGTGGGCATGTTTGATTTGAGGGATTTTGGAATACATGGATATATCAAATACATGTATTTGAATATCCATGTATTGCAAGATCCATCTAAGTTGTTTGATTCATTGTATTTTGATAATATGTATACTAAAATTATTTGTTTGTTTTTTATTGAATTCATGATCATTAATAATGCAATTAAACTAATCCATAATTTATTAATTATCACATGCAAATGACATAAATTTCCATATTCGAAATAGTAAAATACTAATTAAATATAAAAAATAAAATTAAAATTCAACTTCCAAAATCACAAACAAAAACAATTACAACAAAAAAGGTTCAACTTTCACAGACAAAACAAGATTTCTTTTTTATCATGACATTGATACTAACTAATACAATAAAATATTACAATCGTAAATTAGCATAAATATAACTTAATGAATTACATGATTTTCCCACATATGCCTCATTATATCATCTCTAATTGCGACCCATTCTTGCGCTTCATTACGTCGTTCTCTCGTGGTCGTTGACCCTCGATATTGAACTTGTTCATTTTCTTGGAGCATAATTTGGTCTTCGGTTGGCACTAAACTATCTAACCCACCAGAAATTATATAATTGTGAAGTATACAACATGAAAGCACAATGTCGACTTGGGTCGGCCATGGAAAGAATGGTCTCGTAGTCAGAATTTTAAACCGATTCTATAGGGCACCAAAGGCTCGTTCGACAGTTGTGCGCAAAGAGGAATGCCTATGGTTAAATAATTCTTTGTCGGTTAGCGGTGGGTTATCGGAAAATTCTTTTAAGTGGTACCGAACACCACGAAATGGTAAGATAAATCCACGACGTGTAGCATATCCCGCATCGGCCAAATAAAATTTTCCTTCCGGTAAGGAGATACCGTCTTCCCTTTCAATTGCATTTGCAAGTATAGTTGAATCATGAGCCGAACCCTCCCAACCGGCTAGGATATAAGTAAAGCGAAGATTAAAATCCACGGCGGCAAGAACATTTTGAGTGTAATATGATTTACGACCCATAAATGCACCGGCTCTTTCTCGTGGCGGTCTCGCATGGATGTGCGTACCATCGATAGCACCGATACAATTATTGAAATATGCTGCATACCTATTGTTATTTAGAATCACGGGAGAAGTTTCGAGGGTTGGAGGTTAATGTATTCACTTTTCAACTCTCCAATCGCATATAAGACATCATAAAAATAACGACTAACGGTATGGCCCGAACGGATGAAGTGTCTCTTGATTACCCTATTTCTAACATTGTGACCAATCGTGTGCAAAAACATTCCCACTTGCTCTTCGACCGTCACCGCATATCTATCACGCAATAATTTCAAATTTCGAAGCTTAGCACACAAACCTAAGAATAACTCACTTTTCATGCGAAACAATTCGAGACAAGCAACTTCGGAATCATATATGTTTTTTCTAAGATATATACTCCGTTGTTCGGCCTCCTCGATTCTTACTGCAGGTGGAATGAGTGTTTTATTTTCCCTTCTTCTATTTCGTATACGACTAAACATCCAGAAGGTAAACATGAAGAACAAATGAGCAGCAATTCGTTTTTTACGATCATGTTCCTCGATCCTAGTGAAATGCATTTTTAAAAACCTACAAAAGATTAATTGGTACGAAAATTAATTAGCTACTAATGGTACTCGAAATTTGCAGAACCTAATTTGGATCATTATTGATACAGGAAAAATTGGTACTCGAATTTATATGAAATCAAAACCTTAACTATAATTTTCGAAATCAACAAATTAATGAATGAAATGTCATGACGTCATTTTGTCGAACACCTTACCTACAAGAAGAACCTACATAAAACCTTTATTCCCACCATCAAGGAAGTTATTTAACTTAATCGATGACCATAATTATAACTATAAACTTCAAGAAAATTATTTCGACACTAACTATAGAGATTTAAATGGAGGGAGGTCAAGAAATTGCAAAATCACCTTCAAATTTGCTACAGTGACTTCGGAGGGCTGTTTTGGCGAGGGAGGAAAAAGTAGTTTTGGCGAGGGAGAAAAGAGTTGCAAAATCACCTTCAAATTGCAAAATCACCTTCAAATTGCAAAATCACCTTCAAATGGCCTTCTTGTTCTTGATATTTTAGCAAGGGAGGAAAGAGTGGCAGTGAGAAGAGAGGCGAGTGGAGAGAGCTGAGAGAAATAGGAGAGCTTCCCTGGATAAGTGAAATACCGATATTTTTGATGTATAAAAAACAAACAAAGGATTTTGCCTAGAATCCGGGATTTGAGAGCTTAATCTAGCAAAATCCCTCAAATCAAACAGGCCCGTTGTAGATCTAGGGTGCTTAGGCTTCGGGATGTACAATGTGGTATTTCCTGTAGGAAAAGAGAGAAATGAGCGTTCTCGTACAATGCTCTCGCGTCCGAAGTCCTTCGTATGGAAATTATGTGCGAGATACAAGAGAATAACTAGCGTAATAGAACTTGCGGCGTTACCATGATGTTGGCAAATTAAATCTTTTCGAAATTATTTTGGAGTTTCCAAATTTTTAATATATCTTTCCAAATATGGTTTTCAAAAAATTTCCTAAAATTTAATGATAAATCCTAAACCAATGTAGGATTATCTAACTAGTTCTCTTGAATCTTGATAATTCAGACCAAACCAAGTACACCTACAAATTTGGAAAGATTTAATTCAAATAAATCTTGGATTTTTATAATTAATGAATTATTGAACAAATTGTACCATATCAAATTTTAATTTGTCAAACCATATTTTGTGTTGCAATTTAATTACATTACTATTAATTTACAAATGAAAATGTTCCTATTTCTATTTTTTTGGGTTCTATTAAATCTACTATTGTGAAGAATCATTGGATAAAATTCAAAGTAATAATAGACAATAATGTGCTGCTAAAGATAATATAGAAGCATTAAATTTGAAAGGTTCTATTATCAGAATAAGCAAACCATCCAATCGTGTAGCTTCATATATTTATTGGCACAATGCAAAAGGCATTTTGTCACAAATGTTTTGTGAACACACAAACAAAACACCCGTTCTAGGTGCCTAACAAATAATCAAACAATTCAATCAAAATTTCGAATTTACCGAATTCAAGAACTCAAATGTAGTCAAATATTGCTGCATTGTATAATTAAGAAAATATACAAGCAATCTATGTCTTGACTAATTTCGATTTGGGCTCCATGCGGCAGTAGTTTCACCATTGATTTACGTGATTACTGTTGACTCTTTAACTTGGAGCCCAATTATTTTTTTTAATTAGCAATTAATTATGAATAAAATAAAAAAATTGGAAATTTTACAATTAAAGCTTCTGATTTGAGAATTTAAACGAATGTTAACAGGTACATAGGAATTGGATAAACGAAAAAGATAGATTATCCTAGAAAACCTTTACCTGGAATTTTCATTTGGGCTCTATGCGGCAGATAAATTGCCATTCAATTTGACAATCTCTGTTGACTCTGTTTTTAGAGCCCATTACTATAGAGAGAACAAATTTGACTGATTAAATCCAAAGAACTCAACTTTTGGATGAAACGATGAGAAATGTCGTAAATTTGAATGAATTAAATAATTTTCAAACACTACTTAAGAGAGATGTTGGAAAAATTGGCTCAGGCGGCGAAAATAACGATCTAATCAGATCTAAAGACAAAATATGCATTTACGGTTAAGCCCAACACCGATTCCAATGTAATGGTTATCGAGTGTTGAAAACAAAGATCGGAGCCACCCAAATTGAAAAAACAGACGGAACAAAGAACGAAAGGCCGAAATTGCAGGTTTAAGATCCAAAAATCAAGGAATACAAGGCAAAAATAAGGGCGAGGCAGAAAAAAATACGCAATCGAGGTAGAGGCGGCTCGTCTAGAAAAGATTTCAATAGGAAAAATTAGGGATTTGTGAGACTTTATAGGAGGCACTCTAAATATTACTGGGCCTAATGGGCCATGTTCATAACAAAGAATCATTTATTGAGACTGAATCATTTATTAGGGAAAAATTAGGGATTCTAGAGTGTAATTGGTACCAAATTGCATATTGAGACTGAATTGGTGATGTATTGCACATCGATGCTTCATCGAAGATAAATTGCAAACTGCATGATATGTTACAACCACGAATCATTTATTTACTTTCGATGATCATGATACTTTTCTAGAGGCCGCTCATTATTTAGGAGATAAAATTAGTTTCTTACCAACATTATTAGAAAGATATAAACTCAAAGATTTTATTTTCAATATTACAAAGAATCAATATGCAATAATTAAATTAAACATTTTATGCCTACTCAAATATAGTCTATTTTTATTTTAAATGGTACCAAAAAAATTACAGATCTTATATATGACATGTTTAGGTAGTTTTGAACTGAGCTTGGAGCCAATCCACAGTATTCTTTTCCAACATGAATGCCTTTGAAAGCACATCATCAGAGATAGACGGGTTCGACCCGAACACTGAATTCGCGACCACGACCAAACCTGGATTCTGACTGCTTAGTCCAGAAATCGCAACAGCATTGCAGTTGCCCTGGTTGAATTGGAAATGAATCATGCCTTGTGGAAAAACGAACACATCACCCTGATTTAACACCTTCGCGAATAGTTTATTGGCCGTCGAGACGAATCCAACATAGAGGGTTCCTTCTAACACGGTTAGAACTTCGGTCGCGCGTGGATGGTAATGCGGTGCAACCAGACCGCCCGGTGCAAAGTCCAGTCTGGCAAGGGAGACTCCGAGGGTGTTTAGACCGGGGAGGTTTGAGGCAGAAACTACGGTTACGTTGGAACCGGCTTTATTGTCGGTGTTTCCGGCATTAAGACCCGTAAATGTGAAATCGTTCACGGTAACAGCGTTTGGATCCTTGCAGACAAACCCATTAACCAACACTGCACAAATTTTAAAATCAGGGTTAAGGACTTGATCTAAAATAAATAATTAAGAGTAAAATCTCATTAATTTTAGAAATTAAGCATTGAATTATGAATCCATATATTAGAATTTAGAAATGAGAACTGTATGTCTACAAAGAAGTAAGTCCATATAATATACCTGGAGATTTTGAATCGGCGACGCAAAAATCTTGAAGAGGGCTGGGATCAGAACTAAAAGCTTGAGAAAAGAATAGTGCAAAAAGAGCAAAGAAAAAGAAACGAGAAACCATTTTTGTCTTTCAGAGTTTATGTAAGAAGAGGGAGACTGTTTGTTGTGTAGTAATTCTGAATGTATATATGTTATTGCATGGTGAAGATAAGTATATATAGAGACCAAACTTGAATCAGTCATATATATATATATATATATATATATAGCTCACGACCAAGTCCTATTTTGCAAAAGTAGATAAAGAATTAGAAATAATAATTGTTTTCCTCAAATTTGAACAAGTCCAAGTCCTCAATTATTGATTTGTTCTCATCTTAATTTTCAAATGCATGCATGCATGAATTTGTAAAGATAAAAGTTTAACAATGTGTACTCGTATTAAAGAGTGGATAGCTACATGAAGGGAGAACTTGAATATCTCCAGAAAAGATACCAAGTTTTAATCTTTTGCTGGTTGGATAGTTCTGGCTCTGAGTGATGGGACCATGGTTTAAAATGCAATATTTTTCTTTTTTAAATGCATTTTTTTACTAATGTCCATTGACATTATTGTTTTTTTTTTTTTAAAGTATTGAGAAAATAGTCTTGTACAAATATTTCTCCAAAATCTCAAGATAGCTATGTTTCTCCATAAATGAAAATATAAGCGAATGTTCAGATATCTGAAATATTGAAAGTTCTGGGCCGCGTTAGCAACAGTAAATATCTGAACCTTTTTAATTGACTGGGTCATTGTGTTACATGATATCTGAAATAAAACATGAATACTAGGTACAGAATATTCACTGAAATTTTTGAATTATTATACGATATTTACAACTAGACTAATCTGAAAACATTTGAATCGTGTATGATGGATAAGAATCGGATTTATCAAATTTTATTTAGCAAGAAATTTCGTCAACACGTGTACGTTCATATTATTTTGTTTCCAATAGTGCATATTACGATTTGAGAAATGCATTATTCGTCATTTAGAAACTAAAGTATAATGTATTGTACAAACCATAAATTATATTCTATCGTAAAAGTTAGGGTGAGTTTGGAGTACATTTTTTTTCAAATCATATACAAATTCGAAAGGATAACGTGGTAACTTTTATTATTTCTCTGCTATCAGATCATCAAGTGAAAATATTTAACAGGTTAAGACTGACATAATTGTTGGTCTAACTTATTAGATATTTTTTCTTACAAGCTAGAATGTATACCGGTGCAATTACAAAAATAGAACAAAATGCATTTTGGCTTCAAATTAAAATAACCATTTCTGATTTCTATAACCACAATTCCACAATCATACGTAAGTGTTGCAAATTTACTTTACTACAAAAAAACAAAACACATAACGAAATCATCTAATGAATTACTTGTAATAAATTATGAATAACAAAATTATTTAATAACTATACACAGAATAACATGTATACTTCTACAAGAACTAAAAAAAAAGGATTAAATAAACAATACACCAGTAACCTGATTTTTATGATCATAATAACAGAATTATGAATATCGTCATTACTGATTTTTATGATCATATTTAAATACAGTTCAATTTTGGCTTCAAAGTTTTTTTTACCCATACAGAAGTCCCAATTTTTGAAAGTACAGTTCAATTGATCCATGATGTCATTGATCATCCAGAATGTTTGTTTCGATTTTCAGGAACACCATACCAAACCCCTATTTAAAGTTGATGCTAATGCTGATGTTTTACAAATTATTTTACGCATGCATCCATATCATTGAATTTATGCTTTTTATATTTTGTTGAAATACCTTTAGGCCGCCTCTTTTGAATTATTGTTTTGTTGTAGTATACTAGAAAATTTGTCCGCGCTTTGCTGCGAATTTTTAATATAATTGTTTGTATTAGATAAAAGATTGTATATTCACTTATTAATTATTATTTGTTATGTTTACAGAAAAAATATCATAAAATCAATATGAAAATTATTAAATATGTAATTTGATATAATATCATAAAATAAATTAATGAATATCACAAAACAAATATGAAAAAAATATTAAATGCGTAAAACACGATATAAATTAATGAATATCAAATCACAAAATAAATATGAAATCATAAAATAAATATGAAAACATGATATTAATATTAATATAATTAAGGTAGAACATGATATAAGAATCATAAAATAAATTATTAAATAGGTAAATGGGTAAAACATGATATAAATTAATGGATACAATAATCATGTTATATTTAAAGGGAGCTCAATGTGAGATAGAAAGTTAATATATTTAAAAGGAACTCATGTTATATTTAAAATAAATATGAAAATTATATAAATATTAATATGTGTGATAGAAAGTCAAATATGAGGTGGTTTAATGTGAGAGCTCAAAAACATTCATTCTTTAAAGGATTTAAAGGGAGAACAATTAGAGATATTAATCTACATTGAACAATATAGCAATGCAGATCTAAGTTAATCAATGGACTTATTCAGTTTTTTGTCTAATTCTTCAACGAAAAGCTGATCCTATTTTCTCAATTTGAATTTCTCTCTTTCTGGGATGAGTGGGAAAAGTATACGACACTTTTGGAAAAGAAAATTATATGGAGGACTTGTTCAAAATGTGAAGCAGAAGGAAGAACACCCAAGAAAAAATTGCCACCTTTGGAAAAATTGTTGGGATTTAATTGATACAGAAATAATGGATATTAATATCAAATATCAAGGGGATCACAAGGAGAGAGAAAGAGAGTCACGAGGCAATTAAGTTTCTGCCTTTTTCTTATTATATTACTCTCACGCACACACACACACATCACACAATTTCTTTTTCTTTTTTTTCTTCATTCTTTATTATATTTCTCTCTATTTTTATGGAAATTTTCTCTCACATAAAACATATGAGATGGGTTGCATTTATAGATCACGTGCATCCTCTCAATACAATTATTGATTTATCTAGATACTTCTAATCCAATAGACACCTATTTATTTAATAGACATCCTCTTTAAACACATATTCTAGATACTTCTAGTTTACATACATTGCATATTATCCTGTCCTAATAATATTATTTATTTAAAAACATTAATTTCAATACCCCCCCTTAATGTTTTTTTCGTTATTTTTTCTTGTTCTCGATACTCCCCCGTGATATTTTTTCCGTCACGCTCGTCTATTTTTTTTTAAACTCCTTTTTTTTTCGAATCGTCCTTTTTTTCGGATCATCTTTTTCGAATCGTCTTTTACCGAATCGTCCTCTTTTCGGATCGTTTTTTTTTCTTTTCGAATCGTCTCCTTTTTCGTCTTGCCCGTACCATCGATAATTTCTTTTTCTTCTAATATTTTCCATAGATCATGCGAGATCAAATTACCCTCGTGATAATTCTCCAAAAAATTAGATTTTCTCCATCGAAATTGAGTTGCAAAATTTGTGGGAACCCGAACACACCGTCTTGGGTTGTCGTGGCCTTCTCCTTCTCCAAATTTCTACTAAACTCAATAAATCGATGATGAGCTGTGAAGTTCGTGTGAGCCCAAGTACGTAACCTCCTTGGTTGTCTTGGTGACTCCTTTTTCGACTTCTACTAAACTCGATAATTCGGAAATGAGTTGTGAAGTTCGTGTGAGCCCAAGTACGTAACCTCTTTGGTTGTCTTGGTGACTCCTTCTCCGACTTCTACTAAACTCGATAACCGTCGTTTTTTTTTATATAAACGTCGCTCGATAATCGCCGCTCGATAATCGTCGCTTTAGATAACCGTCGATCAATAATCGTCGCTTTAGATAATCGTCATTCGATAACCGTCGCTCTGATACCAATTTGTTGGGATTTAATTGATATAGAAATAATGGATATTAATATCAAATATCAAGGGGATCACAAGGAGAGAGAAAGAGAGTCACGAGGCAATTAAGTTTCTGCCTTTTTCTTATTATATTACTCTCACGCACACACACATCACACAATTTCTTTTTCTTTTTTTTCTTCATTCTTTATTATATTTCTCTCTATTTTTATGGAAATTTTCTCTCACATAAAACATATGAGATGGGTTGCATTTATAGATCACATGCACCCTCTCAATACAATTCTTGATTTATCTAGATACTTCTAATCCAATAGACACCTATTTATTTAATAGACATCCTCTTTAGACACATATTCTAGATACTTCTATTTTACATACATTGCATATTATCCTGTCCTAATAATATTATTTATTTAAAAACATTAATTTCAATAAAAATTTGATCATAGCCTCGTTGGATTGGTCCCTATAAATACACTTCCCTTTCCCAAGTCATTTCACCAACACAAACAACAACAAAACCTTGTACACAAAATAGAAATGGCAACTCGTGCTCTAATTTTCGCTCTTTTCACGCTCGTCTTTTGTCACGCATTCGCTTCCGATCCGAGCCCTTTACAGGATTTCTGTGTTGCCGAAAACCCCTCACAAGTGATCGTAAATGGGTTTGTTTGTAAGAATCCGAACCTTGTCACTGTCAATGATTTCTTCCTAGCTGCGGGTTTCGACAAACCGGGAAACACCAACAACAATGCAGGATCCAACGTAAACGTAGTTTCGGCATTAAACTTACCTGGTTTGAACACACTTGGAATTTCCCTAGCGAGACTGGACTTTGCACCGGGCGGTCTGGTTGCACCTCATTATCATCCACGTGCAACCGAGATTTTGACCGTGTTAGAAGGCACCCTCTCTGTTGGGTTCGTCTCAACCAGCAATCAACTCTTCGCTAAGGTGTTGAACAAAGGTGACGTGTTTGTTTTTCCACAAGCACTCATCCATTTCCAGTTCAATCAGGGTAAGAATAATGCAGTTGCCATATCGGGTCTGAGCAATCAGAATCCTGGTTTGGTTTTGGTTGCAAATTCGGTTTTCGGTTCGAACCCGCCTATTTCAGATGATGTGCTCGCAAAGGCATTCATGTTGGAGAAGAATACTGTTGATTGGCTCCGAGCTAAGTTCAAGACTAATTAGGATGGCTTAGTCTGTCTCCTTTATTATGTGTGATTTTGATTTATAGTTTCAAATAAGCAAATAGATGGCCTGTGTGTTGTATCCGTTTGCATATTACAGAAATAAATTGTATGGTTTTGATTTGATTTGCAATTGTCTCGTTTTTCTTCTGAATGATTCAGAAAGCAAACCTAATCTCTCACTGACTATTTCATTATAAGGGAAATTTTACTGAACTCAGATTTCAACACAACCCACTATATATTATTAACACGCTTAATTAATATAGCAATTAACATATGCCACATAATTATGAACATGTCATATATGATTAACATTGTTAATTCAAGTGAATGTTAATTATGTGATATATATGTAAAATAATTATGCATTTCTTGTTAATTGTCATGCTAATTAAGTGTGATAATTAGGATATAAAAGGTGTTGTGTGGAAATCCGGAGACACAATATATGTAAATTAATATATGCCTCCGGATGTCCTTTTTATTGTAATTAACACACTTAATTAACAAAATAATAATACGTCTCAAAATTAACTATTAATTCATATATAATTAAAATTCATATTAATTCATAATTCATAATTAATATTGATTAGTTGTTAATTTTGTGTTCTTAGTTAATTGTCATGTTAATTAAATGGGTTAATTAGGATATGGAGGACGTACCATATTATTGCATAATAGTCCCCTTGTAATGATTTAATGTAAAATTCTGATTAGTTCAAAAAATACCAAAATTTAAAAAAAAAATACTATATAACCCTATGGGTAGTTATATCATGTCCATGAGATTCCCCGTCACGTCAATTAACAATTTTTTTTTTGATTATCTGGGTTCTAAGATCCGCACTCAGGCTATATTAAAGAAAATTAATATAGTACATGAGTTTGTAATATTTACACTACATTTCACTCTCCTCCTTACTTTCACCCTCTACCTATCATCGCATCTTTTGCATTAATTTACTCGTTGTAATTGCACCCTTCTTACCCTCTTATTCTTGCCTAACCCTTCATATGAATCAAGTTCTTCTTTAATCTTATTGACTACTTCTTTATGCGATAAAAATTTGTCTTGAAATATTCGTTGATACCTTTCCTTCCAGATCTCAAAACACACTTGTGCCATTATTGTTTTTTGGTCTTTTGATGCTTGTTTGTCTAGAATGGTATCTATCAAACAATTCACATTCAGCATGTTGATGTCATATGAAGTGTTTATTGTTGTCCACATTGCCACTGTATATGGGCATAGCCCCATTATATGTTTCATAGTTTCGTCGTTTCTTTTGCACAGTACGCACCTGTTTGGTAATTGCCAACCTCTCGTCTTTAGATTGTTAATTGTCTCACGTCAATTAACAATTAATTCACATAATAATTAACAAAAGAATACTCTATTAATAATTAATTGATATTAATTAAGAATTGTTAATTCATATGTACTTTAAATACATATTAATTAACTATTAATATTCTTTTGTTATTTATCATGTTAATCAATTGTTAATTAATGATACATTGATATAAAAGATGTGGTGGAGAATCTCAGGACACAGTATATGGCCTCTAACCCTATTATATACTAGCTTTTTCCCCGCGCAATTGCGCGGGATCCCTCGAGTTTGTCATGATTATTCGCACATCCGTGATTTGGTATATTTTTAACCCCTTAATTGTTTTTGGATATTGTAAAAAATCCTCTATCTTTTCGTAAATTCCAAAAAAAAAATTCTTTACCAAACTTTTATTTTAAAATACTCCTTATGGATGATATTAATTTTTTTTTTCCAAAATACCCTCCAAATCTCATATGTAATAATTAAAAGTTATTTTTGTTATTTTTTATTAATTTTAAGAAAATTCATAAACACTTCTTAACATGTAGTGATTTAAAAAAATTTTAATTATTACATATTTTGTTTATATAATTTTAATATTCCATTCTTTATTCATAAAAAACTAACATTAAATAATAATAAATAAACATCTTGCAAATATATTCATAGAAAATATCTATTTAAACATCTACTTTTTATTTTAGTTTTCCTTTTATGTATTTTTTAATAATTTTATGATATTTTATTTTTAAATATTTGTAAGATGTTCTTTTAATAATATTGTTCAACTTATTATAATTTTATGTTAGTTTTTCAAGAAAAATAATACATAAGTCGAATATTTGTAATGAATGAAATATTAAAATTATATAACATATAACATATAGTAATTTTTTTTAATTATTATATATTACAAAAATTTTAAGAATTTTTTAAAATTAAAAAAGCATTTAAGGAGTCTTTTAACAATATCTAAAAATTTAAGGAGTCTTTTGAAAATTTTCCAAGTAAAGTGGTGATAGGGAGGCATAATAAGGTGGTGATGTGGAGGCATGAGATGAGAGGAATTATTAATAATGTAAAAAAGGACCGAAATTTAAATTAAAAAGGACCAAAATGTTAATAAAAAGTACCAAAGTGTGAACTAAAACTGAAAAGGACCAAGATATAAATAAAAAGAACTATAATGTAAATTCAAAAATGTAAAAAAGGACCGACATGTAAATAAAAGAGGATCAAGATGTAAATATGAAGGACCAAAATGTAAGTTTCTAAACTTAAAAGGACAAAAATGTAAATAAAAAGGATCAAAATGTAGTTTTTTCAACTAAAAAGGACCAAAATGTAAATAAACAGGACCAAAATGTAAATATTTTCAAAGAGGCCCCTGGAGCAAAGTGTAATTTTTCAAACTTGAAAGGACCAAATGTAAATAAAAAGGACCAAAATGTAAATAAAAAAGGACCAAAATGTAAATAAAAAAGGACCAAAATATAATTTTTTCAAATAAAAAGGACCAAAATGTGAATAAAAAGGACCAAAATGTAAATATTTTTTTTTCAAAGAGGCCCCTGGACCAAAGTGTAATTTTTCAAACTTGAAAGGACCAAATGTAAATAAAAAGGACCAAAATGTAAATAAAAATGACTAAAATGTAAATAAAAAAGGACCAAAATATAATTTTTTCAAATAAAAAGGAACAAAATGTAAATAAAAAAGAACCAAAATATGAAGAAAAAAAAAAATTTACAAAGAGGCCCCTGATGACGTGGCTGCACAGATTTCTCCCATTTCTCTTAACTTTATACATAAGAATAATATATATATTTTTTATGGACTTGTCAAACTTTTTTAATTACTAAGTTAGTAAGATTATTAGCATAGATCAGCCTACACAAATGGGACGAACTTTGTCCAAAGTCCTTTCGACGTCGGATCCATCCGAACACTCTATGTAGATGGTACGATACTACGATCTAATAAATATGTGTATTTGTCTAATTAAAAAATAATCCTCCGTTAGTGTCTCGATTTGTCTAAAATCAAAAAATAGAAAAATGAGAAGTCGTATATGTTTGTTTTAGTGAGAAAACAGGCCAGAGAAAGGTTGTGTAAACTCAATTTTCACTTCGTCTCTCAAAATCTACATTATCTGATTCAATCCGATTTACATTTTAGATTTTTGAGTACATTATGTTCATTTTTTTGTTAAAGTGAACCTCAATTTTTATGATTTTTTTTTTGGAAAACTCTATTATGCCTCTCCATTTTCTCACAAGAATCGTGATGATGTCACAATTTTTTATTAATTTAATAATTAAAAAATAAAATTAACGATTAATTCATGATTAATAAAAAATTAATATGTATTTAGAGTCTCCATCAATTAACAATTAATTATAAACATTTAAAAATTTAAAAAATTGAATTATGAATTATCGTTAATGTATCTTGTTAATTAGGATGTTAATCAAGAATACTATATTTTTTTAATTAGGATGTTAATCAAGAATACTATCTTTTTTTTAACTTCTTGCTAGATGGTTCCATATGAGACTGGATGCTGTAACAAAAGGTGTTTCTTCGTCAACAAATTAACTTTTCTTTTACTTGTCAGTAATGACTTGCACAAATGTGTCTGTAATTTATGGAGCATTTATGTCATTAACCCAGTTTTAAAAAATATTTCGAAAAATGACCCGAAACTTGAAACTCAAAACAAATCGAAGCCCAAACGAACCGAGATCCTAATAATCTGAAATGACCCGAAACTTCAAGTGAACTTAAACCTAGATGATTCATCGAACGACTCGTGATCCGAACGATCTTTGGCCCAAATGTTCATTTGTCCGAATAGTTGAAACATCAATCTGGATAACCCCAAAACTAAAACCGATTGATTTCCTAATAAGAAATTTATTTGATTATCATCCGAACTAAATAAAAGAAACATGTAATACTAATGTTTTCAATATTTTTTTTGTTTTTTTGTGTTAATAATTTATTCGACACCGAAATAAAATATAACAATTAAAAATTATACAATAACAACGTTATATTAATATTAACATGACGAACAATATGTCAATCAGAACAAAAATGATATTATTGATATACCATTGCTAAAGATAGTACCGAACCCAAACATTAACATTGCAAAACATATTTTTAGATGTATTATTGGAAGCACAAATAAATAGCATGAAAAAAAAATATTAATGACCAGAAAACATATTCAAATGACTTAAGTAAATATTTATCCACATCCCGAACTCATTCGTATCACAATGATCCGAAAACTAAATGTTCAAAAAAAAAAAAAAATGGAACCTGAAAGAACCGGAACACGAACCGAAAATTGAACGACCCATAAACCAAACGACTGGGAAATCGAATAACCTGAGAACCGAACGACTCAAGCATTGCATGATCCGAAAGCCCAAATGACCCGATAGCCAAACAACCCACGATCCTAAATGATCATGTCCGACCCGCCCGATCACCATGTATTAATGAGACTAAAATTGATCATGAAAAAATTAATATAATATTATTTTTTATTACATAACAAAATTAATGAACCAGTTAGGTCTCGTTTGACATCATTTTATTTTGGTTTTATTTACGTACCATTTTTTTCTTCTGAGATTTAGTATTCATAATTCAACATATATAATTAAGGGTGATTCTATGGTAGAATTTTTTTATCAATTTTTATACAAATTAATATGGGTATTTTGGGTATTTTTCAATCCTCTAATTTAAATAATAATTAATTCAATGCTGGAACAGGAAACTAATTTGATTGGGAACATCTAATTAATTATAAATTTTCCAAAATACCTTTTTCAAAAGGTTCTACCATAGAATCACCCATTAATTAATGAACGAACTAATGTATACACAAATTATTTACTTGAAAAACTTAAATTATTTATATGAATATTTCATGTGTGCTGTTCTATAATATCCATATTCTTTAAACATTGTGCGAGTCTCGAAATTCATTCATTAGTTTAATGTTAGTGTATAATTTTTTGGTGTGAACATAACCTATTTTTTCTGATCAATATTGTTTTTCAGTGTTATTATATCTTTTTTTCAGTTGTGAAATGTTAAAGTTTCCACGTCAAATTATCGTCTTAATGTCGATATAACAAGTGTGTTGCGATATACCGTTTCCAGTATTAATGTATTCTTCTTATTGTGCAATGTACTATTTTCAACGTGAATAATAAGTTCTATAGTAAATAAGTTTTTTCAGTGTTGATATATTATTTTCAATGTGAGTACCGAGTTTTGAGGCTCAATATATCGTTTTAAGTGTCAATGCATCGAATTTTCTACATCATTGTATCATTTTCAACATCAATATCATTTGTAGTGTAAAAAGATCAATTGAGGTCAGTTTACCATTTTACGCGTCAATATTTTGTTAACAATGTTAATAATAATTTTAGTGTCAACATATAATTTTAAGAATTTCTTTTGATTTACTATCATTTTAAGATTTTAAGGATTGATTTATCATTTACATTGTTAATATGTCATTGTTAATGTGAATGCTCATTTCGAATATGAATATATCACCTACATTATTTTTAGCGGGAATAAATTATTATGGAATTTAAATCAAGATATTATTTTTAAATGTTAATACACTATGTTACATGTTAACGTACCAGTCACGAGATCAATAACCATTTATTTTTTGTAACTTTCACTTTTATTATTTTGTCTCATGATATGTATTATTTTTGGAGTAATGTCAAGCAACGGGATACCGCAACAAAATTGACAGCAAAAAACTGAGTTGACATATATAAATATAAAATCTCATTCAATCACGCTACACCACATGAAAAAATACAATATCATCAAAATATCATGATTCTACCATATCGTGAGAGCATGTACATATATTTATTCTTATTTTGTGATAAACGTATAACAAAGAAAAATTAGAACGGTAGGCATATATTTTAGTCGATAGTATTTTTTTTGACGATAAACCTACAAGTATTCCATTGAAATCAGAAATAATACTCGTGATCAATTAATAGTTATGTTGCGCGGATACTTCAAAAAATAAATTGTATCCGTATTGGATATGTCTGGATACGGCTATGATACGGGACCCGTCATTTTTTTATTTTTTTAGGCCAGCATATAATATACAATATTAAAATAGTCTTAAATATAGGAGCATTTCTGCATGTGACCTTTTCTGGGAGCAGAATTCAAAAAATAACCCTCTTTTTGAAAATATTCCAGATACAACTTGGAACAGATTTTTAACCCATTATTTATATTTGTATTATATTAATGAAATTAATACTTTGTTATATTATTTTATTAATATTAAGTTATTATTTGTGATATATCCATTAAAAAAAATTAAAAAATGTCTTAAATTACATGAGTGCCATTTTTTAGCTGGAAATGGTCCATTTGGGCAAAAAAATGTGAATATTTGTTCTCTCACATATTTTGTAATTCGCGGCAAATCGTATAATTCGATATTATATAATATTATATTATTATTATTTTTTATTATTATTATTATTATTATTATTATTATTATTATTATTATTTTATTATTATAGTATTTACTTGGGATATATTAATATCAAAATGACTAAAATAAATAAATTTGATAGTACTTTTTGAGCGGGAAATGGTCAATTTTCGGTTTAGGGTTTGGGAAAATGTAATTTTTTATATTATATCATATTATTTATATTTGAATTGTATTATAATAATATTAAAGTATTATTTGTGATATATGAATTAACAAAAAACAATAAAATGACCTTAAATTACGTGATTGTAATTTTTGAGCGGGAAATTACCTATTTTCGGTTTAGTTTTATGAAAATGATTTTTTTTAATATATTATATTATTTATATTTTAGTTATATTAATAAAATTATATTATTAATATTGATGTATTATTTGTGATGTATGAATTTAAAAAAGAAAACAAAAATTTCATGATAGTACTTTTTGAGCGGGAAATTGCCCATTTTTTATTTAGGGTTTGGAGAAATGTAGAATTTTCACATTATACTATATATTATTTATATTTGTACTATATTAATGAAATTAATACTTTACTATATTATTTTATTAATATTAAAATATTATTTGTGATATGTGAATTAGAAAAAATAAAAAATTAGAAATGCTCCGAAAAAATACAATACCATCAAAAGATCATGATTCTACCATATCATGAGAGCATGTTACATATATATTTACTCTTATTTTGTGATAAACATAACAAAAAAAAATTAGAACGGTAGACATACATTTTAGTCAATAGTATTTTTTTTTAAGATAAGCCTACACATATTACAAAGAATCAATATGCAATAATTAAATTAAACATTCTATGCCTACTCAAATATAGTCTATTTTTATTTCAAATGTACCAAAAAAATTACACATCTTATATTTGACATGTTTAGGTAGTTTTGAACTGAGCTTGGAGCCAATCCACAGTATTCTTTTCCAACATGAATGCCTTTGAAAGGACATCATCAGAGATAGACGGGTTCGACCCGAACACTGAATTCGCGACCACGACCAAACCTGGATTCTGACTGCTTAGTCCAGAAATCGCAACAGCATTGCAGTTGCCCTGGTTGAATTGGAAATGGATCATGCCTTGTGGAAAAACGAACACATCACCCTGATTTAACACCTTCGCGAAGAGTTTATTGGCCGTCGAGACGAATCCAACATATAGGGTTCCTTCTAACACGGTTAGAACTTCGGTCGCGCGTGGATGGTAATGCGGTGCAACCAGACCGCCCGGTGCAAAGTCCAGTCTGGCTAGGGAGACTCCGAGGGTGTTTAGACCGGGGAGGTTTGAGGCAGAAACTACGGTTACGTTGGAACCGGCTTTATTGTCGGTGTTTCCGGCATTAAGACCCGTAAATGTGAAATCGTTCACGGTAACAGCGTTTGGATCCTTGCAGACAAACCCATTAACCAACACTGCACAAATTTTAAAATCAGGGTTAAGAACTTGATCTAAAATAATTAATTTAGAGAAAAATCTCATCAATTGTAGATTTTTCCGGCCATGCCGAAAAATATGGTGAAATTAAGCATTGAATTATGAATCCATATATTAGAATTTAGAAATGAGAACTGTATGTCTACAAAGAAGTAAGTCCAGATAATATACCTGGAGATTTTGAATCGACGACGCAGAAATCTTGAAGAGGGCTGGGATCAGAACTAAAAGCTTGAGAAAAGAACAGTGCAAAAAGAGCAAAGAAAAAGAAACGAGAAACCATTTTTCTGTTTCAGAGTTTATGTAAGAAAAGAGAGATTGTTTGTTGTGTAGTAATTCTGAATGTATATATGTTATTGCATGGTGAAGATAAGTATATATAGAGACCAAACTTGAATCAGTCATATATATATATATATAGCTCACGACCAAGTCTTATTTTGCAAAAGAGTGGTGATAGACATCTCCTTAGAATCCCTTGGCACAATTGATGTGTTGACAATAACATTAAATTTGACCCAATGAATCGATTCACCATTTATCATATGTGAAACGTGTGAAATTTAATTAAAATATAATAAAATAAATAAGTTAGGTTTATCAGGTGGTAAACCTAAGATGTAAAATTTGCTATTATTAAAAGTATTAAATGTTTCTTTGCCAACACATCAAGCTTTTTGGGGAATTTTAGAGGGGACAAGTATAATTTTTCTTTGCAAAAGTAGATAAAGAATTAGAGATAATAATTGTTTTCCTCAAATTTGAACAACTCCAAGTCCTCAATTATTGATTTGTTCTCATCTTAATTTTCAAATGCATGCATGCATGAATTTGTAAAGATAAAAGTTTTAACAATGTGTACTCGTATTAAAGAGTGG
Organism: Luzula sylvatica; assembly: GCA_946800325.1. Taxonomy (NCBI): domain Eukaryota; kingdom Viridiplantae; phylum Streptophyta; class Magnoliopsida; order Poales; family Juncaceae; genus Luzula; species Luzula sylvatica. The sequence goes on along the minus strand of OX326957.1, from coordinate 29,907,181 downwards.
ATAGCTACATGAAGGGAGAACTTGAATATCTCCAGTAAAGATACCAAGTTTTGATCTTTTGCTGGTTGGATAGTTCTGAGTGATGGGACCATGGTTTAAAATGCAATATTTTTCTTTTTTAAATGCATTTTTTTTACTAATATCCATTGACATTATTGTTTTTTTTCTTTTTTCTTTTTTCAAAAAGTATTGAGAAAATAGTCTTGTACAAATATTTCTCCAAAATCTCAAGATAGCTATGTTTCGCCATAAATGAAAATATAAACGAATGTTCCAATATCTGAAATATTGAAAGTTCTTGGCCGCGTTAGCAACAGTAAATATCTGAACCTTTTTAATTGACTGGGTCATTGTGTTACATGATATCTGAAATAAAACATGAATACTAGATACAGAATATTCACTGAAAGTTTTGAATTATTATACGATATTTACAACTAGACTAATCTGATAACATTTGAATCGTGTATGATGGATAAGAATCGGATTTATCAAATTTTATTTAGCAAGAAATTTCGTCAACACGTGTACGTTCATATTCTTTTGTTTCTAATAGTGCATATTACGATTTGAGAAATGCATTATTCGTCATTTAGAAACTAAAGTATAATGTATTGTACAAACCATAAATTATATTCTATCGTAAAAGTTAGGGTGAGTTTGGAGTACATTTTTTTTTCAAATCATATACAAATTTGAAAGGATAATGTGGTAACTTTTATTATTTCTCTGCTATCAGATCATCAAGTGAAAATATTTAACAGGTTAAGACTGACATAATTGTTGGTCTAACTTATTAGATAATTTTTCTTACAAGCTAGAATGTATACCGGTGCAATTACAAAAATAGAACAAAATGCATTTTGGCTTCAAATTAAAAGAACCATTTCTGATTTCTATAACCACAATTCCACAATCATACGTAAGTGTTGCAAATTTACTTTACTACAAAAAAACAAAACACATAACGAAATCATCTAATGAATTACTTGTAATAAATTATGAATAACAAAATTATTTAATAACTATACACAGAATAACATGTATACTTCTACAAGAACTAAAAAAAATGGATTAAATAAACAATACACCAGTAACCTGATTTTTATGATCATATAACAGAATTATGAATATCGTCATTACTGATTTTTATGATCATATTTAAATATAAATTTACAACTGCCGGGACTGTTAATTCGACCCAAAGTTTTTTTTACCTATACAGAAGTCCCAATTTTTGAAAGTACAGTTCAATTGATCCATGATGTCATTGATCATCCAGAATGTTTGTTTCGATTTTCAGGAACACCATACCAAACCCCTATTTAAAGTTGATGCTAATGCTGATGTTTTACAAATTATTTTACGCATGCATCCATATCATTGAATTTATGCTTTTTATATTTTGTTGAAATACCTTTAGGCCGCCTCTTTTGAATTATTGTTTTGTTGTAGTATACTAGGAAATTTGTCCGCGCTTCGCTGCGAATTTTTAATGTAATTGTTTGTATTAGATAAAAGATTGTGTATTTACTTATTAATTATTATTTGTTATGTTTACAGAAAAAATATCGTAAAATCAATATGAAAATTATTAAATATGTAATTTGATATAATATCATAAAATAAATTAATGAATATCACAAAAGAAATATGAAAAAAATATTAAATGCGTAAAACATGATATAAATTAATGAATATCAAATCACAAAATAAATATGAAATCTTAAAATAAATATGAAAACATGATATTAATATTAATATAATTAAGGTAGAACATGATATAAGAATCATAAAATAAATTATTAAATAGATAAATGGGTAAAACATGATATAAATTAATGGATACAATAATCATGTTATATTTAAAGGGAGATCAATGTGAGATAGAAAGTTAATATATTTAAAGGGAACTCATGTTATATTTAAAATAAATATGAAAATTACATAAATATTAATATGTGTGATAGAAATTCAAATATGAGGTGGCTTAATGTGAGACCTCCAAAACATCCGATTTTTAAAGGGTTTAAAGGGAGAATATTAATCTACATTGAACAATATAGCAATGCAGATCTAAGTTAATCAATGGACTTATTCAGTTTTTTTGTTTAATTCTTCAACGAAAAGCTGATCCTATTTTCTCACTTTGAATTTCTCTCTTTCTGGGATGAGTGGGAAAAGTATATGACACTTTTGGAAAAGAAAATTATATGGAGGACTTGTTCAAAATGTGAAGCAGAAGGAAGAACACCCAAGAAAAAATTGCCACCTTTGGAAAAATTTGATCATAGCCTCGTTGGATTGGTCCCTATAAATACACTTCCCTTTCCCAAGTCATTTCACCAACACAAACAACAACAAAACCTTGTACACAAAATAGAAATGGCAACTCGTGCTCTAATTTTCGCTCTTTTCACGCTCGTCTTTTCTCACGCATTCGCTTCCGATCCGAGCCCTTTACAGGATTTCTGTGTTGCCGAAAACCCCTCACAAGTGATCGTAAATGGGTTTGTTTGTAAGAATCCGAACCTTGTCACTGTCAATGATTTCTTCCTATCTGCGGGTTTCGACAAACCGGGAAACACCAACAACAATGCAGGATCCAACGTAAGCGTAGTTTCGGCATTAAACTTGCCTGGTTTGAACACACTTGGAATTTCCCTAGCGAGACTGGACTTTGCACCGGGCGGTCTGGTTGCACCTCATTATCATCCACGTGCAACCGAGATTTTGACCGTGTTAGAAGGCACCCTCTCTGTTGGGTTCGTCTCAACCAGCAATCAACTCTTCGCTAAGGTGTTGAACAAAGGTGACGTGTTTGTTTTTCCACAAGCACTTATCCATTTCCAGTTCAATCAGGGTAAGAATAATGCAGTTGCCATATCGGGTCTGAGCAGTCAGAATCCTGGTTTGGTTTTGGTTGCAAATTCGGTTTTCGGTTCGAACCCGCCTATTTCAGATGATGTGCTCGCGAAGGCATTCATGTTGGAGAAGAATACTGTTGATTTGCTCCAAGCTAAGTTCAAGACTAATTAGGATGGCTTAGTCCGTCTCCTTTATTATGTGTGATTTTGATTTATAGTATCAAATAAGCAAATAGATGGCCTGTATGTTGTATCCGTTTGCATATTACAAAAATAAATTGTATGGTTTTGATTTGATTTGCAATTGTCTCGTTTTTCTTCTCAATGATTCAGAAAGCAAACCTAATCTCTCACTTGACTATTTCATTATAAGGGAAATTTTACTCTGAACTCAGATTTCAACACAGCACACTATATTATTAACACGCTTAATTAATATAGCAATTAACATATGCCACATAATTATGAACATGTCATATATGATTAACATCGTTAATTCAAGGGAATGTTAATTATGTGACATATATGTAAATTAATTATGCATTTCTTGTTAATTATCATGCTAATTAAGTGCGATAATTAGGATATAAACTCATGGAATATTTGAGTCTAAAACAATTATCATGTTAATTAAGTGCGATAATTATCATGTTAATTCAAGGGAATGTCATATACTCCCATTTAATTGTTGCAATGCATTAAATTACTCTCAGTTCAAATAGACGATTAATATTTGAGTCTAAAACAATTATCACAACTCATGGAATATTTTTCTTTTAAGTATAATATTACTAAAAATCACTTATCTATTTGTAAACTGGTTATTAACCCTAAGCCATTATTTTTCTTAGTTCCCACTAATAATTTACGTATTCATTAATTGTTTCATTGTTATCTTTAAATTAAATGGACCGACCTGTTAAAATACAAATTTAATCTTTTATTTTTGTAAGTTGTCACTCAATTTATAATCAATCGCAATTCACATGTTATATAATTAAAATTTTATTTTCTTCCAATTAAATGAATTTGTCAAAATATAAGATACTATAATTCAACTATTAAAATAATGTCATCCATTATTTAATACTAACTGAATGTTTATAGTTAAATGTACATAATACTCAATTTGAGTTGGTAATAGAACACAAAATACATTATTTTGTTTCATTTTTTTTTACAGAAGTTCATAAATCTCACAAGTAATTCAAGTAGTGTACAAGTTGGGGAAAAAACACACCAAACAGTGTACGTCATCTACAAAAAAACATGTTAACACAAAATAGTAAAAAGGAAAAAAAAAATAATAAACTAGATGATGTACCACCGTACCAACAGCTGGTACAACATAAAAAAATTGAAAAATAAATCAATATTTCTAAATTCTAATGCACAGCCAAAATGATAATTTGTAATTTAATCTATAAGCTTCAATTATGTATATTTTGATCAATAACATGCACTCAACACAACTTGTATTTGAATATTTTGCGACAAAGTTGTTGGAACATTATTCCAACGTTGGACTTATATGTAAAATATTATTTGTTGTAATGTTGTCATTTAAATGCTTATAATATATTGATCAATTTTAGTTATAAAATTAAGCATTATATGTGTCAATTAAGTTGTGGGCCTTTGATGTGTAGTATATTGTGGGCGGTGATTCTATTTTTCTATGATGAGCTGAATTAGAAGATTCACATTAGGAAGCCCAAAAGACATGTCTTTTGTGAAAATATGTCTTGTGGCAATAAAAGCAATTTGGTCCCAAGTACATATGATGATGAGATAATGTTTCATTCTTGAATCTGCCCCATCAAGATTAAAGAGAGAGATCCATTAGAGAAAATCAAAAGGATTCTAAATTGGACATCATAAAGTACTTGTAATCAATTTCTTGCAACTAAGGCTTCATGAACGCAACAACGGTGATGGCGCGACATCAATTCGGACGGATTACATACGCTTCCGCATACGGTTAAGGTACGAATTTGATTAAGATTATTCGGTTGAATTCACATAGTTATGACGGTCCGTTTGTACGGGCAAATTTGATTTATTTTATTCACGGGGCGGTGCCGGATCGTCGCCGCCCCAACAATTGGTATCAGAGCGAAACTATGAGGAATCACGGTTTAAATGGATGAGAAATGGAGTATATAGTGTTTAGCACGATTTCTCTCGTCCAATTTCGATTAATTTCGGGTCATTTCATTTTTTTGAAACGGGTCATAATCGAGTCGTTTGATTTTGAGAGAAAGAAAAGTTATTTGGAAAATTTATACTTTCCCTCACACTCTCTGTTCAATTCGGGACTGAATGATGGTTTTCGTTCGGTATTCGGTCACCATCGGCGAAATTCCGAAAATAATGCTGATGGAAATACAGTTTTGGATCAACGATAAAACTGGCATAATTTTCAGATAACGATTCCAATTTGAATGGTTCAAATTGGGATGGATAGATAATGAGATTATCTAGAACTTTCATAAAGAAATATTTTTCATTTGAGCGATGCATTAGTGTCGTTTTAATGGAATACCGAAAGGGTGCGACAATTTGATATACAGTTAGTAAAACCGTCATAACTTTCGCATCCGAACTCCAATTGGTCTGAACAAAATTGGGTTGGAAAGATAATACGATTATCTACAACTTTCATGAATGTTTTAAGTCGGTTGGAATGATTTACCAATTTCGTTTCAACATAATACTGAAAAGGTGCATGTAGTTTTCTATTTGAAAATGTGTGTAGTAGATATACATATCTTTTGGCTCATACTTATCTTATGTAGTATATAAATGATGTTTTCTCTCTGATCTAATAAGTCAATTAAAGAGTTAATCATGAAAGGTCATTTCTTTTGGTCATGACTTTTGGTTTAGGAAGAGACAGGAATTGAATCAATTTGAAATTTGGATTTGAAATTCCGGTTTTTTAAGTTTATGAAAATTCGGAATTACAAGTTTCGAATATGAAAAATCGGAATATAAGATTACGGATATTAAAGTTTGAATTTTAAGAAATCGGAATAGAAAAACCAGAAAATATATTTAGGATTTGTTATTCCAGTTTTTCTGAAGGTATTTCAAATCCGTAATTCATAAATTCAGGAAAAGGAAACTAGGATTTTGTTTTCCGGTTTTGTAAGCTATTTAAAATCTGGAAATTTAAATCTAGTACTTGGATTTTCAGTTCTGGATTTAGAATTTCGGGATTTTCAGATCTGGATTTTTAAATTCTGAATGTTAAAAGCTGTATATTAAAATCTGGACTTTCAAAATTCTGGATATTAAAATTCGGAATATTAAAAATCCGAAATTTGAAAATGATGGATATTAAAGCTCAGAATATTAAAATTTTGAATATTAAAATTAAGGAGATTATCCATATTACGGTATAATTTTAAGTTTAATTAAAAGGTCCAAGGTATGTATTTTAAGATTAATTAAATTCAACAACATGTCGCCAAAGTGACCTCTCTTGTTGAAATTAATTATATTTTCAAATATAAAAAAGATATGTGTATGATATTATTTAAATATTGACCGGCCCAAAGGAAGGCGATGTTTAATTTAATTTCACATGCATCTGTGGTAATACGTGTGTGATAATTATTTGGTTTTACGTGTGACTTATTTAATCGTCCCAAAGGAAGGTTAATTTGTTGACACGTTAATTTATTATAAATTCTTGATTACTACGCCAAGATATTAATAAGAAGTTAATATGATTGGCCAAAGTCAAAGTATTAACGGAAAAGTGATATCTTGATGATGGGGATAACCTTTAATTAAATTTATTATTATTATTCGGTTATTTTGGTGAGCAATACAATGCTTGATTATAGTTTTCTGTTTAACATTAATTCGGTTCTTGCATTTATGCGATTTATGATTCTTTAAAGATGTCTTGTTTGCGGAGGAAAATACGACTACAATTTTTTGTTTAGCCGAAATGACAAACTTAGACATCTCAAGAACATTGATATTGGTATATATATATATATATTTGGTTTTATAACAAAATTATCTTGTTCGGTATTGAGCTGGATTTTGTTAATTATTAAATTGACCGTTGGTTATGTGGGAGTAAGTAAAGAAATGTTAAAAAGAGCAAAAGATTAAATGCTCATATATCAAATGTCGGATAAGTTTTGAGATCATTAAGCATACCGACTTTGTAATAAAGACAAATGATTGTGAAATTTTGTCATGAATGATGCATATATAGTGGACATTTATTTGTACACCACTAAATTATTGCATGACAATTAACAATTATGAAGTACAATCATGCAAGTTGTGAAAGAAAGTCAGAGTAATAATTGTCTATCATATTTGTTTTTGTACAAACTCCAATAAGGTATAATTACCCAAAATGTTATATAAGCAAAACGTTGTTTATATGGGTGTAATTTCGGTTAAGGATATTCAGTTATAATGGGAGTAAATATTTGTACAATTATCATGATATAGACACGTGATATAAACATAATATAAACATATGTCATAGACATATGATACGGTTATAAAGTTTTCAAGTTTATTCGGTATTATGGTTATTCTGCAAAATTAAAGTTGTATTTATCACTTTACTCTGATTTAAACTAGATTCGTCTCAATACGGTTTAAAGGAGACGGTTTGTCTCATTAAGATATTAAAGGAGACATGTTGTCTCAATGCGATTTTAATGGGGACGATTTGTCTCATTAAGTTATTAAATGAGACGGTTTTAAGGATCTCACTAAATTTATTTATTTTAAGAGGACCAAGTTGGAAATAGCAATGTTAAGATCACATTACATGAACTTTGCATGCTACACATCCACATCATTGAAAGTTCTTGAGAATATAAACGAATAGCTATGTTTCGCCATAAATGAGAATATAAACGAATGTTCAGATATCTGAAATATTGAAAGTTCTTGGTGTTGGGAATTCACCCGACCCCGGGCCCGCGCAGCGGATATGAAGGCCCGGTCCGGTTCCCTAAATCCAAGATCACGCCATGACTTCGAGGGTACGATGCAAAGTAGGATAGACGATTACCAGCGTGAAATTGATCACGCACGAATGGTTGATCGCTCTTCCTTCTTTCTCCGGTCACGTTGGTGACTAGCACGTGCGTCCCATACCACACGTCTCCCACCGTCTTGATGCTCCTCCGGTTGTCTCCGTGCGTTCCACGCCCAAGCCCTTCCACCGTCTTTGACCGTTCTTTCTCTCCCTCGAGTTGATCACAATCGAAGAGCCACAAGTGTCGCTCCTCTACTTGTATCCACCATGAGTCGGAGTCGGTCGTGGATGCACCTGCCTAGACGATGCACCGGCGAACTTGCTTGATCGATTGATTCTCTTCTCCGGAAAAACTGTTTTTCTCGGTTCTCTCTCTTTGTACACTTTCACTCAATAGAAATATGTCTCTCAATATTTCTGGAATATTCTGAATATTCTGAATGAATTCACATAACTGAAGAGAGAGAAACATCCAATTTATATCATATATGATTAGGATTGGCCAAAAGACATGTATATCCAATATACACTCTTTCACACAGAAAGTTGCATGAATCTGTCCAGTATTCTGTCCATACGAAATTGGTAAATTCCTCTGACAGAAAATCAACCAACACTAAAGTTGTAGATAATCTTATTATCTACACGACCCAATTTGGCCTGGCCCAATTGGAGTTCGTATGCAAAGGTTATGACTGTTTTACTAACTGTATGGCATACTGTTGCACCCTTTCGGTATTTCATAGAAACGACACTGATACTTCGTTCATATTGTTGGGAATTGGCGTCACTACCGAGCCCCGCGCAGCGGATTGAGAGGCCCGGTCCGACACGATCCCGAGGACCACGTCAACGACTCGATCGTACAAATCATGAAATGCAACTAAACCTATGAATATAACTCTTATATACATAGAAACATACCGCGTGAAATTGATCACGGAGATGGGTTGTTCAATTAATTGTTGCTGTGCTTCGACTTCGGCGACACGCACGTCCCACGCCCGCGCGATTCGACACCTAATCCGAAGCTCCGATTTGTCGTATACAACCGGAATTTATCCGATTCGTCTTCGACCTTGCTCGACTTAGTTCTCGTTAGATCACAGTCCAGAATCTCAGTTGAGATTCCTCTACTCGTATCCACCTCGAGCTCGCGTCTTTCGGTTGCGGTGAATTCCCCTAAAATTCACCACAATCTTGCTCAAAACAATCTCTAGATCTCCTTCCAACTTGTCTCACAAGTTCTCTCTATTCTAATCTTATTAGGTCTAGCAGCCAGAGAGTGAGAGAGAGAGGTTACAGAGATTATATAATCAATCTCTGAATTAATGGGCATTAATGAGTATCAAAAACTGTTAATCCAGAATTCGGATCACTGCGCGTCATGACGCACGATATGGTGCGTCATGACGCACAAGTCACATTTATTTGGATATAGCCGTTATACTAGTGCTCCGTCATGACGGACACTTTGTGCGTCATGACGCACCACCGTCATGACGCACAATATGGTGCGTCGTGACGGTATACTCACAGATTGGCTTCTACAGAAATACATTACTGTGCGTCATGACAGACCATATGGTGCGTCATGACGGACTATGTAATTTCTGCCAAATTTGCATAATCTTATTATGCATCCAATCGTTCCGACGAACACGTATGTTTGTCTACCCTCATTTGTACAATCTACTAGTTGATCTGTAACTGTATTTCCTTCACATATGAAATATATTTCTACATGAAGGTCGTAGATAATCTTATTATCTATCTAACCCAATTTGAACCATTCAAATTGGATTTTCCTACCGAAAGATATGACCACGAATGTACGCTTGCATTCGTTTATCCTTGTGTACAATTTTACGGTTGATCCTGAAACTGTATTTCCTTCACTTGGCCGCATTAGCGACAGTAAATATCCGAACCTTTTTAATTGACCGAGTCATTGTGATGTTTCGTTGTGTTACATGATATCTGAAATAAAACATGAATACTAGGTACATAATGTTCACTGGAAACTTAGAATTATTATACGATATTTACATCTAGACTAATCTGATTATGATAACATTTAAATCGTGTATGATGGATAAGAATCGGATTTATCAAATTTTATTTAGCAAGAAATTTCGTCAACACGTGTACGTTCATATTATTTTGTTTCTAATAGTGCATATTACGATTTGAGAAATGCATTCGTCATTTAGAAACTAAAGTATAATGTATTGTACAAACCATAAATTATATTTTATCATAAACGTTAGGGTGAGTTTGGAGTACATTTTTTTCAAATCATATACAAATTCGAAAGGATAATGTGATAACTTTTATTATTTCTCCGCTAACAAATCATCAAGTGAAAATATTTAGTAGGTTAAGGCTAACAAAATTATTGATGAACTTATTAGATAGTTTTTCATACAAGGTAGAATGCATACATGTACAATTACAAAAACAAAACAAAATGCATTTAAGTTTCAAATTAATAAAATGCAAGCACGCACGCACGCAAACCACAGTCAAATGTAAGTGTTACAAATTTATTTTACTACCACAAACAAAATACACAACGAAATCATCAAATTAATAACTTCTAATAAATTATGAATAACAAAATTATTTAATAACTATACACAGAATAATATGTATACTTCTACAAGAATAAAAAAATATATGGATTAAATAAACAATACACATGTTACACGTCATTGCTGATTTTTATTATCACAATCATATGTAAGTATTTATTTAAATATTAATTTACAACCTAAAATTGCTATTGTAAGACGATTTTATCTCAAAATAGTTTTCAAATAACCAGATTATGTCTGGTAGGATGTGTTTTTTTCTTTTTTAGTTTAAAATATTTTTGTAGAGATACAGATTTTATCAATTTAGTCCCGATGTATCATGTGAAAAATAATAGAGATGTGGTCCCACCACGCAAAATAGCCAATCCTAAACCCGTTTAGCAAAAACCTCTCGATTAAAAAAAACAGCGATAGCGATATCTTCGCCTCTTTCATGTCCATCTCATTTGCTTTTTTCTTACCTAAGTCTTGTCTTCAGAAAAGGAATGTGAGTCTTCTTGAGCTGATCGTCACCGGCACCAAGAATGACCAAATACCTTTTGCTTTGCTCCGGTCACCGGATGTGCTGCCCAAACTCATACTACGACTCCAATTTGTGATAAATTATGCAACTATACCTGATTTAGTTAGCTTCAATTATTCCGGGGGAATGCTACTTGCATCGACTCAGCTGATTCTAGAGTGCAATTGGGATCAAATTGCATATTGAGACTGAATTGGTGATGTATTGCACATCGATGCTTCATCGAGGATAAATTGCAAATTGCGTGATATGCTACAACCACGAATCATTTATTTACTTTTGATGATCATGATACTTTTCTAGAGGCCGCTCATTATTTAGGAAATAAAATTAGTTTCTTACCAACATTATTAGAAAGATATAAACTCAAAGATTTTATTTTCAATATTACAAAGAATCAATATGCAATAATTAAATTAAACATTTTATGCCAACTCAAATATAGTCTATTTTTATTTTGAACGGTACAAAAAATTACAAGATCTTATATATGACATGTTTAGGTAGTTTTGAACTGAGCTTGGAGCCAATCCACAGTATTCTTTTCCAACATGAATGCCTTTGAAAGCACATCATCAGAGATAGACGGGTTCGACCCGAACACTGAATTCGCGACCACGACCAAACCTGGATTCTGACTGCTTAGTCCAGAAATCGCAACAGCATTGCAGTTGCCCTGGTTGAATTGGAAATGAATCATGCCTTGTGGAAAAACAAACACATCACCCTGATTTAACACCTTCGCGAATAGTTTATTGGCCGTCGAGACGAATCCAACAAAGAGGGTTCCTTCTAACACGGTTAGAACTTCGGTCGCACGTGGATGGTAATGCGGTGCAACCAGACTGCCGGGTGCAAAGTCCAGTCTGGCTAGGGAGACTCCGAGGGTGTTTAGACCGGGGAGGTTTGAGGCAGAAACTACGGTTACGTTGGAACCGGCTTTATTGTCGGTGTTTCCGGCATTAAGACCCGTAAATGTGAAATCGTTCACGGTAACAGCGTTTGGATCCTTGCAGACAAACCCATTAACCAACACTGCACAAATTTTAAAATCAGGGTTGAGGACTAGATCTAAAATAAATAATTAAGAGTAAAATCTCATTAATTTTAGATTTTTCCGGCCATGCCAGAAAATATGGTGAAATTAAGCATTGAATTATGAATCCATATATTTGAATTTATAAATGATAATTGTACATCTAAAAAGAAGTAAGTCCAGATAATATACCTGGAGATTTTGAATCGGCGACGCAGAAATCTTGAAGAGGGCTGGGATCAGAACTAAAAGCTTGAGAAAAGAACAATGCAAAAAGAGCAAAGAAAAAGAAACGAGAAACCATTTTTCTGTTTCAGAGTTTATGTAAGAAAAGAGAGATTGTTTGTTGTGTAGTAATTCTGAATGTATATATGTTATTGCATGGTGAAGATAAGTATATATAGAGACCAAACTTGAATCAGTCATATATATATATAGCTCACGACCAAGTCCTATTTTGCAAAATTAGATAAAGAATTAGAGATAATAATTGTTTTCCTCAAATTTGAACAAGTCCAAGTCCTCAATTATTGATTTGTTCTCATCTTAATTTTCAAATGCATGCATGCATGAATTTGTAAAGATAAAAGTTTTAACAATGTGGACTCGTATTAAAGAATGGATAGCTACATGAAGGGAGAACTTGAATATCCCCAGTAAAGATACCAAGTTTTGATCTTTTGCTGGTTCGATAGTTCTGAGTGATGGGACCATGGTTTAAAATGCAATATTTTTCTTTTTTAAATGCATTTTTTTACTAATATCCATTGACATTATTGTTTTTTTTTTTTTCTTTTTTCAAAAAGTATTGAGAAAATAGTCTTGTACAAATATTTCTCCAAAATCTCAAGATAGCTATGTGTCACCATAAATGAAAATATAAACGAATGTTCCAATATCTGAAATATTGAAAGTTCTTGGCCGCGTTAGCAACAGTAAATATCTGAACCTTTTTAATTGACTGGGTCATTGTGTTACATGATATCTGAAATAAAACATGAATACTAGATACAGAATATTCACTGAAAGTTTTGAATTATTATACGATATTTACAACTAGACTAATCTGATAACATTTGAATCGTGTATGATGGATAAGAATCGGATTTATCAAATTTTATTTAGCAAGAAATTTCGTCAACACGTGTACGTTCAGATGATTTTGTTTCTAATAGTGCATATTACGATTTGAGAAAGGCATTCGTCATTTAGAAACTAAAGTATAATGTATTGTACAAACCATAAATTAGATTTTATCATACACGTTAGGGTGAGTTCAGAGTACATATTTTTTTCAAATCATATACAAATTCGAAAGGATAATGTGGTAACTTTTATTATTTCTCCGCTAACAAACCATCAAGTGGAAATATTTAATAGGTTAAGGCTAACATAACTTATTAGATTGTTTATCATACAAGGTAGAATGTACACATGTACAATTACAAATATAAAACAAAATGCATTTTGGTTTCAAAATAAAATGCACGCACGAACGCACGCACGCAACCACAGTCATAGGTAAGTGTTACAAATTTACTTTACTACCATAAACAAAATACACAACGAAATCATCAAATTAATAACTTCTAATAAATTATGAATAACAAAATTATTTAATAACTATACACAGAATAATATGTATACTTCTACAAGAATAAAAAAAATATGTATTAAATAAACAATACACATGTTACACGTCATTACTGATTTTTATTATCACAATCATGGTTCTTAATCTCGGCCGAGATAAAAAAAAATCGCCCGAGTCGAGTCGGACTCGGCCTGACCCGAGACTAGTCTTGGCCGAGTATCTCGCCGGACAAGTTCCATATTTTATTTTATTTTATTTTTTGAATTTTTTTTTGTATGGATGGACGATCATGCATAGACAATTAATACCCGAGCCTAGGTTGCAAAAAGAAGAGGTCTTATAAATTAAATATCTTTCTTTTTATCTGAGCACGAAAATAAAGTGTTCGTAACAATGGCGAAATAAATTTGCAAGTTTAAAGTGAAGAAGATGAGAGTGACATTTAGAAGAGTCATGGGATCGATTGAAATTTTTTGTGTATAGTGTTTTGTGTGTGTATTATATTTAATTATAAATGATGAAATTACAAATAATATATTATAACATCATCACATTAGACCCGACAAGGAAAATTCTTCATTATTAATAAATGGGAAATTTTCAAAAAAACCCTATCTTTTTTTGATATTCTAAAAAAAACTCCTCTACCAAACTTTAATTTTCAAATACCCCCCCACCCACAATAGGAGTTAAAGCTTATCATGGATGGTGTTAAAAAAAAATTGACCAAAATACCCTTCTATTTTCATATGAAAACGAGTACGAATACGAAATATGAAAACGAGTACGAATACGAAATATGAAAACGAGTACGAATACGAAATACAAATACCAATACCAATACTAAAACATAATGCGAACTATGAAATACGAAAATATAAAATACGAATTATGAATTATGAATTATGAATTACGAAACACAAAAAATAAAATACATAATACGAAACACGAGAACAAATACAAATATGAAATACGGATATGAATGGAAATACAAATATACGAAAAACGAATACTAATACGAACACAAATTATGAATTTCAAATTACGAGTGACAAAATTCGAAATCCGAAATACGAATTGTGAAATACGAATATGAATACAAATACAAATACGACTACAAATATGAATAAAAACGCAAATACAAATACACATGCCAATACGAAATAATAATAGAAAATACAAATAGAAATAGAAATACCAATACAAATACAAATACATTTACAAATACACATAATAGCTCGAGCTTCTGTTCTTAATAAATTTTGCGATGATTGTTTTGTTTATTTCCCCGACTTTGCCGATGATGTACAAAAGAATAAACAAAATTTAAAGCAAAAACCGGTTGAATTGTTCAAGAAAGCCGGCTCTTGAACAATTCGAACGGTTCTTGCTAATTTTTTTATAAAAATCACGAATTACCGAGGCAAGTGCACCATTCGTACAAATTGTTTTGTCCAAATGAAATACGAAATAAAATACATATCCAAGTAAGAATTACCAATACAAATACGAAAACGAAATATGAATTGAAATACTAATACAAACACAAATAAGAATAAGAATACGATTATGAATTGCGATTTAGGAATCACGATTTACAAATTACGAAATATGAAATACGGAATACAAAATACAAATTACGAATTATGAAATACGAATACGAGTAAGAATAAGAATAAGAATACAAATACGAATATGAGATACGAGTACGACCACAAATACAAATATGAATACGAAAATGAAAAAAATAATAATACCAATACGAACTGCAAAAGAAGAAATATACGAATATAAGAAAAATGAATACTTATACGAACACGGATATGATTACG
Organism: Luzula sylvatica; assembly: GCA_946800325.1. Classification (NCBI taxonomy): domain Eukaryota; kingdom Viridiplantae; phylum Streptophyta; class Magnoliopsida; order Poales; family Juncaceae; genus Luzula; species Luzula sylvatica. The sequence goes on along the minus strand of OX326957.1, from coordinate 29,891,709 downwards.
AATTACGAATTACAAATGACAAACTCCGAAATACCAAACACCGAATACAAAATACAAAATACAAATACGAATACGAAAATACGAAATAAGATCTACGAATTACGAACTACGAAATACAATTTACGAAATACAAATTATGAGTTACAAATTATGAATTACGAAATACAAATACAAGTAAGAATACAAAAATAAATACGAGATACGAGTAGGACCCGAATACTAAAACGAGAAACAAACAAAAATATCAATAACTATACAAACTGCAAAATCCGAAATAAAAATACAAATGGAAATCCAAATGCAAACGCATATACAGAAACGAAATAAGAATGCGAATGCAATACAACACGGCATACAAATGCTAAACATCAATACAAATACAAATAATTATTTGTTATTCTTGAAACGAGCAATGGTTAGGAACTCAAACATTATAAATGTAAACATATTTTGCCAATTACGTATTAAATAAAATTTACGAGCCTAAATAATTTTGTACTAAACAAATATTCGATTTCGATGACTTGATTTTCGTTCTCAATAAACTTTTCGACGAATGCTTCGTTTATTTACCTGGCTTTTCCGATGATGTATAAATTAATAAACAAATATTAAAGCAAGAACTGTTTGAATTGTTCAAGAAAGTCGGTTCCTGAACAATTCAAACGGTTCTTGGTAAAAAAAATATACAAATCATGATTTACTGAGGCAAACGCGAATACGGACATATGAATATCAATACACGAACACAAATATGACTACAAAATACAAATACAAATAAAAAATACAAATACAAATACGAATACACATTTGAATTAAAATACGAAATACAAAATACAAACACGAAATATGAAAACGTGTACGAATACGAAATACAAGTACCAATACCAATACTAAAACATAATGCGAACTATGAAATACGAAAATATAAAATACGAATTATGAATTATGAATTATGAATTACGAAACACAAAAAATAAAATACAAAATACGAAACACGAGAACAAATACAAATATGAAATACGGATATGAATGGAAATACAAATATACGAAAAACGAATACTAATTTTATTAGTTTTAAGAAAATTCAAAAATAATTGTTAACATATAATGAATTCACAAAAATAAAATTATTAAATGTTGTGTTTAGATAATTTTAATATTTCATTTATTATTCATGAAAAACTAACATCAGATAATAATAAAAAAACACCTTGAAAATATATTGATAGAAAAATATTTCTTTAAACATTTATTTTATTTTTATTTTCGTTCTTCTTTAATGTATGTTTTTAGTATATTCATGATATTTTAAATTTTAAATATTTTGCAAGGTGTTCTTTTAATATTGTTGATCATATTATTATTATTTTATGTTATTTTTTTCAGTAAAGAAGTATGAAAATCAAATATATATACTGTATGAAATATTAAAATTATATAAATATAACATATGATAAATATTTTTATAAAATTATTATATGCTAAAAAAAAATTAGGACTTTTCTAAAATTAATACTAGTAACAAAAACATTCTTTTAATTATTAAATATGCAAAAAGAAGAGTATTTTGGTCATAAAAAATATTTAACACCATCCATAGTTAATTTTAACACCATAGGGAGGTATTTGAAAATAAAAGTTTGGTGGAGGGGTTCTTTGGAGTTTCCAAAAAGATAGGGATTTTTTTAGAATATACAAAAAAGATAGGGGTTTTTTGAAAATTCCCTTAATAATTTATTATCCTTCAGAGAAAAAGCAGTACAGTACCATTTCCGACTTACATTAAAGTCCAATTCCCATTTCATATTATATTATTTTAAAATATAATTTTTTTTATAAAATATTTATAAACTCAGTGATAGTACTATGAATAAATAGGTTGTATTATATTAAAATAGTAAATATAAATATATATTTATAAAATTAGTGATAGTACTATGAGTAAATTATGGTTGCTATAAAATCTTAATGTCTATATTTGTAGATGATGTTTTTTGTAAAAAAAAAAAAAATTAGTTAAAATATGCCTCCTTTCATAATATCAATGGCTATCATTAGTTAATATATTCACTTGATGAAAACTTGCATTGTTAAGAATAATTGCCTCGACACAATGGCTATCACTAGTATGATTATTAAAAATTCTGGCTCATCTTTGCCACCTTTGTTAATTTTATTTTTCTCTATTGATTATGTAATGTTGTATTTTTTTAATGTAACAATTTGGGTTTTATTAGCTGAATTTGTTTTTATCATGTTTATAAATATTTATCAATTTTTGAAGTTTTTTTTTATTTTATTTTTATTTTTTCCGATTTTTTTACCAACAGTCCGATTTTTTTTTCCGACTTGCCCGAGTCTGGTCTGAGTCGACCGAGTCGACAGGACAGGCCGAGTCCGAGTACGAGTCCGATATTCAGAACCATGATCACAATCGTATGTAAGTATTTAAATATTAATTTGTAACCTAAAATTGCTATTGTAAGACGATTTTATCTCAAAATAGTTTTCAAATAACCAGATTATGTCTGGTAGGATGTGTTTTTTCTTTTCTACTTTAAAATATTTTTGTAAAGATACAGATTTTATCAATTTAGTCCCGATGTATCATGTGAAAAATAATAGAGATGTGGTCCCACCACGCAAAATAGCCAATCCTAAACCCGTTTAGCAAAAACCTCTCGATTAAAAAAAACAGCGATAGCGATATCTTCGCCTCTTTCATGTCCATCTCATTTGCTTTTTTCTTACCTAAGTCTTGTCTTCAGAAAAGGAATGTGAGTCTTCTTGAGCTGATCGTCACCGGCACCAAGAATGACCAAATACCTTTTGCTTTGCTCCGGTCACCGGATGTGCTGCCCAAACTCATACTACGACTCCAATTTGTGATAAATTATGCAACTATACCTGATTTAGTTAGCTTCAATTATTCCGGGGGAATGCTACTTGCATCGACTCAGCTGATTCTAGAGTGCAATTGGGATCAAATTGCATATTGAGACTGAATTGGTGATGTATTGCACATCGATGCTTCATCGAGGATAAATTGCAAATTGCGTGATATGCTACAACCACGAATCATTTATTTACTTTTGATGATCATGATACTTTTCTAGAGGCCGCTCATTATTTAGGAAATAAAATTAGTTTCTTACCAACATTATTAGAAAGATATAAACTCAAAGATTTTATTTTCAATATTACAAAGAATCAATATGCAATAATTAAATTAAACATTTTATGCCAACTCAAATATAGTCTATTTTTATTTTGAACGGTACAAAAAATTACAAGATCTTATATATGACATGTTTAGGTAGTTTTGAACTGAGCTTGGAGCCAATCCACAGTATTCTTTTCCAACATGAATGCCTTTGAAAGCACATCATCAGAGATAGACGGGTTCGACCCGAACACTGAATTCGCGACCACGACCAAACCTGGATTCTGACTGCTTAGTCCAGAAATCGCAACAGCATTGCAGTTGCCCTGGTTGAATTGGAAATGGATCATGCCTTGTGGAAAAACGAACACATCACCCTGATTTAACACCTTCGCGAAGAGTTTATTGGCCGTCGAGACGAATCCAACATATAGGGTTCCTTCTAACACGGTTAGAACTTCGGTCGCGCGTGGATGGTAATGCGGTGCAACCAGACCGCCCGGTGCAAAGTCCAGTCTGGCTAGGGAGACTCCGAGGGTGTTTAGACCGGGGAGGTTTGAGGCAGAAACTACGGTTACGTTGGAACCGGCTTTATTGTCGGTGTTTCCGGCATTAAGACCCGTAAATGTGAAATCGTTCACGGTAACAGCGTTTGGATCCTTGCAGACAAACCCATTAACCAACACTGCACAAATTTTAAAATCAGGGTTGAGGACTAGATCTAAAATAAATAATTAAGAGTAAAATCTCATTAATTTTAGATTTTTCCGGCCATGCCGAAAAATATGGTGAAATTAAGCATTGAATTATGAATCCATATATTAGAATTTAGAAATGAGAACTGTATGTCTACAAAGAAGTAAGTCCAGATAATATACCTGGAGATTTTGAATCGACGACGCAGAAATCTTGAAGAGGGCTGGGATCAGAACTAAAAGCTTGAGAAAAGAACAGTGCAAAAAGAGCAAAGAAAAAGAAACGAGAAACCATTTTTCTGTTTCAGAGTTTATGTAAGAAAAGAGAGATTGTTTGTTGTGTAGTAATTCTGAATGTATATATGTTATTGCATGGTGAAGATAAGTATATATAGAGACCAAACTTGAATCAGTCATATATATATATATATATAGCTCACGACCAAGTCTTATTTTGCAAAAGAGTGGTGATAGACATCTCCTTAGAATCCCTTGACACAATTGATGTGTTGACAATAACATTAAATTTGACCCAATGAATCGATTCACCATTTATCATATGTGAAACGTATGAAATTTAATTAAAATATAATAAAATAAATAAGTTAGGTTTATCAGGTGGTAAACCTAAGATGTAAAATTTGCTATTATTAAAAGTATTAAATGTTTCTTTGCCAACACATCAAGCTTTTTGGGGAATTTTAGAGGGGACAAGTATAATTTTTCTTTGCAAAAGTAGATAAAGAATTAGAGATAATAATTGTTTTCCTCAAATTTGAACAACTCCAAGTCCTCAATTATTGATTTGTTCTCATCTTAATTTTCAAATGCATGCATGCATGAATTTGTAAAGATAAAAGTTTTAACAATGTGTACTCGTATTAAAGAGTGGATAGCTACATGAAGGGAGAACTTGAATATCTCCAGTAAAGATACCAAGTTTTGATCTTTTGCTGGTTGGATAGTTCTGAGTGATGGGACCATGGTTTAAAATGCAATATTTTTCTTTTTTAAATGCATTTTTTTTACTAATATCCATTGACATTATTGTTTTTTTTCTTTTTTCTTTTTTCAAAAAGTATTGAGAAAATAGTCTTGTACAAATATTTCTCCAAAATCTCAAGATAGCTATGTTTCGCCATAAATGAAAATATAAACGAATGTTCCAATATCTGAAATATTGAAAGTTCTTGGCCGCGTTAGCAACAGTAAATATCTGAACCTTTTTAATTGACTGGGTCATTGTGTTACATGATATCTGAAATAAAACATGAATACTAGATACAGAATATTCACTGAAAGTTTTGAATTATTATACGATATTTACAACTAGACTAATCTGATAACATTTGAATCGTGTATGATGGATAAGAATCGGATTTATCAAATTTTATTTAGCAAGAAATTTCGTCAACACGTGTACGTTCATATTCTTTTGTTTCTAATAGTGCATATTACGATTTGAGAAATGCATTATTCGTCATTTAGAAACTAAAGTATAATGTATTGTACAAACCATAAATTATATTCTATCGTAAAAGTTAGGGTGAGTTTGGAGTACATTTTTTTTTCAAATCATATACAAATTTGAAAGGATAATGTGGTAACTTTTATTATTTCTCTGCTATCAGATCATCAAGTGAAAATATTTAACAGGTTAAGACTGACATAATTGTTGGTCTAACTTATTAGATAATTTTTCTTACAAGCTAGAATGTATACCGGTGCAATTACAAAAATAGAACAAAATGCATTTTGGCTTCAAATTAAAAGAACCATTTCTGATTTCTATAACCACAATTCCACAATCATACGTAAGTGTTGCAAATTTACTTTACTACAAAAAAACAAAACACATAACGAAATCATCTAATGAATTACTTGTAATAAATTATGAATAACAAAATTATTTAATAACTATACACAGAATAACATGTATACTTCTACAAGAACTAAAAAAAATGGATTAAATAAACAATACACCAGTAACCTGATTTTTATGATCATATAACAGAATTATGAATATCGTCATTACTGATTTTTATGATCATATTTAAATATAAATTTACAACTGCCGGGACTGTTAATTCGACCCAAAGTTTTTTTTACCTATACAGAAGTCCCAATTTTTGAAAGTACAGTTCAATTGATCCATGATGTCATTGATCATCCAGAATGTTTGTTTCGATTTTCAGGAACACCATACCAAACCCCTATTTAAAGTTGATGCTAATGCTGATGTTTTACAAATTATTTTACGCATGCATCCATATCATTGAATTTATGCTTTTTATATTTTGTTGAAATACCTTTAGGCCGCCTCTTTTGAATTATTGTTTTGTTGTAGTATACTAGGAAATTTGTCCGCGCTTCGCTGCGAATTTTTAATGTAATTGTTTGTATTAGATAAAAGATTGTGTATTTACTTATTAATTATTATTTGTTATGTTTACAGAAAAAATATCGTAAAATCAATATGAAAATTATTAAATATGTAATTTGATATAATATCATAAAATAAATTAATGAATATCACAAAAGAAATATGAAAAAAATATTAAATGCGTAAAACATGATATAAATTAATGAATATCAAATCACAAAATAAATATGAAATCTTAAAATAAATATGAAAACATGATATTAATATTAATATAATTAAGGTAGAACATGATATAAGAATCATAAAATAAATTATTAAATAGATAAATGGGTAAAACATGATATAAATTAATGGATACAATAATCATGTTATATTTAAAGGGAGATCAATGTGAGATAGAAAGTTAATATATTTAAAGGGAACTCATGTTATATTTAAAATAAATATGAAAATGACATAAATATTAATATGTGTGATAGAAATTCAAATATGAGGTGGCTTAATGTGAGACCTCCAAAACATCCGATTTTTAAAGGGTTTAAAGGGAGAATATTAATCTACATTGAACAATATAGCAATGCAGATCTAAGTTAATCAATGGACTTATTCAGTTTTTTTGTTTAATTCTTCAACGAAAAGCTGATCCTATTTTCTCACTTTGAATTTCTCTCTTTCTGGGAAGAGTGGGAAAAGTATATGACACTTTTGGAAAAGAAAATTATATGGAGGACTTGTTCAAAATGTGAAGCAGAAGGAAGAACACCCAAGAAAAAATTGCCACCTTTGGAAAAATTTGATCATAGCCTCGTTGGATTGGTCCCTATAAATACACTTCCCTTTCCCAAGTCATTTCACCAACACAAACAACAACAAAACCTTGTACACAAAATAGAAATGGCAACTCGTGCTCTAATTTTCGCTCTTTTCACGCTCGTCTTTTCTCACGCATTCGCTTCCGATCCGAGCCCTTTACAGGATTTCTGTGTTGCCGAAAACCCCTCACAAGTGATCGTAAATGGGTTTGTTTGTAAGAATCCGAACCTTGTCACTGTCAATGATTTCTTCCTATTTGCGGGTTTCGACAAACCGGGAAACACCAACAACAATGCAGGATCCAACGTAAGCGTAGTTTCGGCATTAAACTTGCCTGGTTTGAACACACTTGGAATTTCCCTAGCGAGACTGGACTTTGCACCGGGCGGTCTGGTTGCACCTCATTATCATCCACGTGCAACCGAGATTTTGACCGTGTTAGAAGGCACCCTCTCTGTTGGGTTCGTCTCAACCAGCAATCAACTCTTCGCTAAGGTGTTGAACAAAGGTGACGTGTTTGTTTTTCCACAAGCACTTATCCATTTCCAGTTCAATCAGGGTAAGAATAATGCAGTTGCCATATCGGGTCTGAGCAGTCAGAATCCTGGTTTGGTTTTGGTTGCAAATTCGGTTTTCGGTTCGAACCCGCCTATTTCAGATGATGTGCTCGCGAAGGCATTCATGTTGGAGAAGAATACTGTTGATTTGCTCCAAGCTAAGTTCAAGACTAATTAGGATGGCTTAGTCCGTCTCCTTTATTATGTGTGATTTTGATTTATAGTTTCAAATAAGCAAATAGATGGCCTGTATGTTGTATCCGTTTGCATATTACAAAAATAAATTGTATGGTTTTGATTTGATTTGCAATTGTCTCGTTTTTCTTCTCAATGATTCAGAAAGCAAACCTAATCTCTCACTTGACTATTTCATTATAAGGGAAATTTTACTCTGAACTCAGATTTCAACACAGCACACTATATTATTAACACGCTTAATTAATATAGCAATTAACATATGCCACATAATTATGAACATGTCATATATGATTAACATCGTTAATTCAAGGGAATGTTAATTATGTGACATATATGTAAATTAATTATGCATTTCTTGTTAATTATCATGCTAATTAAGTGCGATAATTAGGATATAAAAGGTGTTGTGTGGAAATCCGGAGACACAATATATGTCCTCTTCGATATAGAGGCCATTTACGTTGCCTACACAAATGGGACGAACTTTGTCCATAGTCCTTTCGACGGCGGATCCATCCGAACACTCTGTGTAGATGGTACGATACTACGATCTAATAAATATGTGTATTTGTCAAATTAAAAAATAATCCTCCATTAGTGTCTCGATTTGTCTAGAATCAAAAAATAGAAAAATGAGAAGTCGTAAATGTTTGTTTTAGTGAGAAAACAGGCCAGAGAAAGGTTGTGTAAACTCAATTTTCACTTCGTCTCTCAAAATCCACATTATATGTTTCAATCCGATTTACATTTTAGGTTTTTGAGTACATTGGGCATGTTTGATTGGGGGATATTGATATACATGGATATGAAAATACGTGTATATCACTATCCATATATTTGATAATCCATGTAAGTTGTTTGATTTGTTGCATTTTGAAATCATGTATATCAAATCCCTTGTTTGATTCTTTGGTACAAAATCCAGAATTTGAATATTTGAATATTTGAATATTATATTATATTATATTAATATTATTTTATTGTATAATATAATATTGTATTGTATTATATTATAATATTATATTATATTATATTATAAAATAACATTATATAATTTAATATAATATTATATGTATGTCATTTAATTCTTATTATATAATATAATATAATGTAATATTATATTACTTTAATTATTTATATTATATTATATTATATTGTTTATATTGTTTTATATTATATTATATATATTTTATGATGTTATCTGATGTTATATTATATTATAAAATTACATTATATAATTTAATATAATATTATATGTATGTCATTTAATTCTTATTATATAATATAATATAATGTAATATTATATTACTTTAATTAATTTATATTATATTATATTGTTTATATTATTTTATATTATATTATATATATTTTATGATGTTATCTGATGTTATATTATATATCATTCTATTATATAATATTATATTATATTATAAAATAACATTATATAATTTAATATAATATTATATGTATGTGATTCAATTATTATTATATAATATAATATAATGTAATATTATATTACTTTAATTAATTTATATTATATTATATTATGTTATATTATATTATTTATATTGTTTTATATAATATTATATATATTTTATGATGTTATATGATGTTATATTATATATCATTATATTATATTATATTATATTATATTATATCATACTATATTATAATATATTATATTATATTATATTGTTTTATATTATTTTATATTATATTGGTTTATATTATATTACATTATATTATATTATAATGTTTTATATTATATTATATTGTATTATATTATTTTATATTATTTTATATTATTTTATATTATATTATATATTGTTTTAAATTTTATTATATTAAATTTTATTATATTCAATTATAGAAGAGTACATAATATATTATTATTGTTGTTTAATATAATATAATATAATTATTATTCATGAATATAATTTGAAGAAATAATATTATAATCAAATACATGGATAGCTATATCCATGTATTTGAAATACCAATTTTTTAGTGGGAGTACAAAATGCATGGACAAGAAAATCTATCCCATCTAATCCGTCAAATCAAACAAGGGATTTAGGCTTATCCCGGATATTGAAATCCTATCCCATCTAATCGCTCAAATCAAACATGCCCATTATGTTCATTTTTTTTGTTAAATTGAGCCTCAATTTTTATGATTTTTTTTTTTTGAAAAATGCTACGCCTCTTCATTTTCTCACAAGAATCGTGATGATGTCACATTTTTTTATTAATTTAATAATTAAAAAAAAATTAATGATTAATTCATAATTAATAAAAAATTAATATGTATTTAGAGTCTCCATCAATTAACAATTAATTATAAACATCTAAAAATTAAAAAAATTGAATTATGAATTATCGTTAATGTATCTTGTTAATTAGGATGTTAATCAAGAATACTATTTTTTTAACTTCTTGCTAGATGGTTCCATATGAGACTGAATGCTGTAACAAAAGGTGTTTCTTCCTAAACAAATTAACTTTACTTTTACTTGTCAGCAATGACTTGCACAAATGTGTCTTTAATTTATGGAGCATTTACGTCAGTAATCCAGTTTTAAAAAATATTTCGAAAAATAACTTTATTTCACAAAATATTCCAAAACTAAGCTAAACCGGATTTTAATATACCGGCAGCACCTGGTTTTAAAATCCCGGTGGATTAGTTAAGTTTAAATGGTGATATGATGGCTGTAATGAATTGGAAGATGAAAATGACCGGGATTTTAAATCTCGGTACTCAATCTAATTAAAAAATAATTAAGTGTCTCCAAATTGTACCCAATTTATTTTTGTATTTTAATTACCGTATTTAATTAGCAAAGTAAGCAACACATATTATGTAATTAATAATTAATTTAAAACATATTTAACCTAATTTGAATTCATAATTTAAATTAATATCAATTAATTATTAATGATATATTTTTTAATTATTATGTTAATTAAGTGTGTTAATTTAAATACGAAGAATTCGGCAGGGAAATCTTGGGAAAAAATATTTTTTTCATTTCTCTGACATCATACCGGATACCGATATCTGATTTCGGACATCTTACCGGATATCGATATCTGATTTCGGATACGATAACTGATACCGATATCCGATTTCGGATACGATACCGGATATCGGTTACCGATTTCGGATACTCCCATTTAATTGTTGCAATGCATTAAATTACTCTCAGTTCAAATAGACGATTAATATTTGAGTCTAAAACAATTATCACAACTCATGGAATATTTTTCTTTTAAGTATAATATTACTAAAAATCACTTATCTATTTGTAAACTGGTTATTAACCCTAAGCCATTATTTTTCTTAGTTCCCACTAATAATTTACGTATTCATTAATTGTTTCATTGTTATCTTTAAATTAAATGGACCGACCTGTTAAAATACAAATTTAATCTTTTATTTTTGTAAGTTGTCACTCAATTTATAATCAATCGCAATTCACATGTTATATAATTAAAATTTTATTTTCTTCCAATTAAATGAATTTGTCAAAATATAAGATACTATAATTCAACTATTAAAATAATGTCATCCATTATTTAATACTAACTGAATGTTTATAGTTAAATGTACATAATACTCAATTTGAGTTGGTAATAGAACACAAAATACATTATTTTGTTTCATTTTTTTTACAGAAGTTCATAAATCTCACAAGTAATTCAAGTAGTGTACAAGTTGGGGAAAAAACACACCAAACAGTGTACGTCATCTACAAAAAAACATGTTAACACAAAATAGTAAAAAGGAAAAAAAAAATAATAAACTAGATGATGTACCACCGTACCAACAGCTGGTACAACATAAAAAAATTGAAAAATAAATCAATATTTCTAAATTCTAATGCACAGCCAAAATGATAATTTGTAATTTAATCTATAAGCTTCAATTATGTATATTTTGATCAATAACATGCACTCAACACAACTTGTATTTGAATATTTTGCGACAAAGTTGTTGGAACATTATTCCAACGTTGGACTTATATGTAAAATATTATTTGTTGTAATGTTGTCATTTAAATGCTTATAATATATTGATCAATTTTAGTTATAAAATTAAGCATTATATGTGTCAATTAAGTTGTGGGCCTTTGATGTGTAGTATATTGTGGGCGGTGATTCTATTTTTCTATGATGAGCTGAATTAGAAGATTCACATTAGGAAGCCCAAAAGACATGTCTTTTGTGAAAATATGTCTTGTGGCAATAAAAGCAATTTGGTCCCAAGTACATATGATGATGAGATAATGTTTCATTCTTGAATCTGCCCCATCAAGATTAAAGAGAGAGATCCATTAGAGAAAATCAAAAGGATTCTAAATTGGACATCATAAAGTACTTGTAATCAATTTCTTGCAACTAAGGCTTCATGAACGCAACAACGGTGATGGCGCGACATCAATTCGGACGGATTACATACGCTTCCGCATACGGTTAAGGTACGAATTTGATTAAGATTATTCGGTTGAATTCACATAGTTATGACGGTCCGTTTGTACGGGCAAATTTGATTTATTTTATTCACGGGGCGGTGCCGGATCGTCGCCGCCCCAACAATTGGTATCAGAGCGAAACTATGAGGAATCACGGTTTAAATGGATGAGAAATGGAGTATATAGTGTTTAGCACGATTTCTCTCGTCCAATTTCGATTAATTTCGGGTCATTTCATTTTTTTGAAACGGGTCATAACCGAGTCGTTTGATTTTGAGAGAAAGAAAAGTTATTTGGAAAATTTATACTTTCCCTCACACTCTCTGTTCAATTCGGGACTGAATGATGGTTTTCGTTCGGTATTCGGTCACCATCGGCGAAATTCCGAAAATAATGCTGATGGAAATACAGTTTTGGATCAACGATAAAACTGGCATAATTTTCAGATAACGATTCCAATTTGAATGGTTCAAATTGGGATGGATAGATAATGAGATTATCTAGAACTTTCATAAAGAAATATTTTTCATTTGAGCGATGCATTAGTGTCGTTTTAATGGAATACCGAAAGGGTGCGACAATTTGATATACAGTTAGTAAAACCGTCATAACTTTCGCATCCGAACTCCAATTGGTCTGAACAAAATTGGGTTGGAAAGATAATACGATTATCTACAACTTTCATGAATGTTTTAAGTCGGTTGGAATGATTTACCAATTTCGTTTCAACATAATACTGAAAAGGTGCATGTAGTTTTCTATTTGAAAATGTGTGTAGTAGATATACATATCTTTTGGCTCATACTTATCTTATGTAGTATATAAATGATGTTTTCTCTCTGATCTAATAAGTCAATTAAAGAGTTAATCATGAAAGGTCATTTCTTTTGGTCATGACTTTTGGTTTAGGAAGAGACAGGAATTGAATCAATTTGAAATTTGGATTTGAAATTCCGGTTTTTTAAGTTTATGAAAATTCGGAATTACAAGTTTCGAATATGAAAAATCGGAATATAAGATTACGGATATTAAAGTTTGAATTTTAAGAAATCGGAATAGAAAAACCAGAAAATATATTTAGGATTTGTTATTCCAGTTTTTCTGAAGGTATTTCAAATCCGTAATTCATAAATTCAGGAAAAGGAAACTAGGATTTTGTTTTCCGGTTTTGTAAGCTATTTAAAATCTGGAAATTTAAATCTAGTACTTGGATTTTCAGTTCTGGATTTAGAATTTCGGGATTTTCAGATCTGGATTTTTAAATTCTGAATGTTAAAAGCTGTATATTAAAATCTGGACTTTCAAAATTCTGGATATTAAAATTCGGAATATTAAAAATCCGAAATTTGAAAATGATGGATATTAAAGCTCAGAATATTAAAATTTTGAATATTAAAATTAAGGAGATTATCCATATTACGGTATAATTTTAAGTTTAATTAAAAGGTCCAAGGTATGTATTTTAAGATTAATTAAATTCAACAACATGTCGCCAAAGTGACCTCTCTTGTTGAAATTAATTATATTTTCAAATATAAAAAAGATATGTGTATGATATTATTTAAATATTGACCGGCCCAAAGGAAGGCGATGTTTAATTTAATTTCACATGCATCTGTGGTAATACGTGTGTGATAATTATTTGGTTTTACGTGTGACTTATTTAATCGTCCCAAAGGAAGGTTAATTTGTTGACACGTTAATTTATTATAAATTCTTGATTACTACGCCAAGATATTAATAAGAAGTTAATATGATTGGCCAAAGTCAAAGTATTAACGGAAAAGTGATATCTTGATGATGGGGATAACCTTTAATTAAATTTATTATTATTATTCGGTTATTTTGGTGAGCAATACAATGCTTGATTATAGTTTTCTGTTTAACATTAATTCGGTTCTTGCATTTATGCGATTTATGATTCTTTAAAGATGTCTTGTTTGCGGAGGAAAATACGACTACAATTTTTTGTTTAGCCGAAATGACAAACTTAGACATCTCAAGAACATTGATATTGGTATATATATATATATATATATATATATATATATATATATATATATATATATATTTGGTTTTATAACAAAATTATCTTGTTCGGTATTGAGCTGGATTTTGTTAATTATTAAATTGACCGTTGGTTATGTGGGAGTAAGTAAAGAAATGTTAAAAAGAGCAAAAGATTAAATGCTCATATATCAAATGTCGGATAAGTTTTGAGATCATTAAGCATACCGACTTTGTAATAAAGACAAATGATTGTGAAATTTTGTCATGAATGATGCATATATAGTGGACATTTATTTGTACACCACTAAATTATTGCATGACAATTAACAATTATGAAGTACAATCATGCAAGTTGTGAAAGAAAGTCAGAGTAATAATTGTCTATCATATTTGTTTTTGTACAAACTCCAATAAGGTATAATTACCCAAAATGTTATATAAGCAAAACGTTGTTTATATGGGTGTAATTTCGGTTAAGGATATTCAGTTATAATGGGAGTAAATATTTGTACAATTATCATGATATAGACACGTGATATAAACATAATATAAACATATGTCATAGACATATGATACGGTTATAAAGTTTTCAAGTTTATTCGGTATTATGGTTATTCTGCAAAATTAAAGTTGTATTTATCACTTTACTCTGATTTAAACTAGATTCGTCTCAATACGGTTTAAAGGAGACGGTTTGTCTCATTAAGATATTAAAGGAGACATGTTGTCTCAATGCGATTTTAATGGGGACGATTTGTCTCATTAAGTTATTAAATGAGACGGTTTTAAGGATCTCACTAAATTTATTTATTTTAAGAGGACCAAGTTGGAAATAGCAATGTTAAGATCACATTACATGAACTTTGCATGCTACACATCCACATCATTGAAAGTTCTTGAGAATATAAACGAATAGCTATGTTTCGCCATAAATGAGAATATAAACGAATGTTCAGATATCTGAAATATTGAAAGTTCTTGGTGTTGGGAATTCACCCGACCCCGGGCCCGCGCAGCGGATATGAAGGCCCGGTCCGGTTCCCTAAATCCAAGATCACGCCATGACTTCGAGGGTACGATGCAAAGTAGGATAGACGATTACCAGCGTGAAATTGATCACGCACGAATGGTTGATCGCTCTTCCTTCTTTCTCCGGTCACGTTGGTGACTAGCACGTGCGTCCCATACCACACGTCTCCCACCGTCTTGATGCTCCTCCGGTTGTCTCCGTGCGTTCCACGCCCAAGCCCTTCCACCGTCTTTGACCGTTCTTTCTCTCCCTCGAGTTGATCACAATCGAAGAGCCACAAGTGTCGCTCCTCTACTTGTATCCACCATGAGTCGGAGTCGGTCGTGGATGCACCTGCCTAGACGATGCACCGGCGAACTTGCTTGATCGATTGATTCTCTTCTCCGGAAAAACTGTTTTTCTCGGTTCTCTCTCTTTGTACACTTTCACTCAATAGAAATATGTCTCTCAATATTTCTGGAATATTCTGAATATTCTGAATGAATTCACATAACTGAAGAGAGAGAAACATCCTATTTATATCATATATGATTAGGATTGGCCAAAAGACATGTATATCCAATATACACTGTTTCACACAGAAAGTTGCATGAATCTGTCCAGTATTCTGTCCATACGAAATTGGTAAATTCCTCTGACAGAAAATCAACCAACACTAAAGTTGTAGATAATCTTATTATCTACACGACCCAATTTGGCCTGGCCCAATTGGAGTTCGTATGCAAAGGTTATGACTGTTTTACTAACTGTATGGCATACTGTTGCACCCTTTCGGTATTTCATAGAAACGACACTGATACTTCGTTCATATTGTTGGGAATTGGCGTCACTACCGAGCCCCGCGCAGCGGATTGAGAGGCCCGGTCCGACACGATCCCGAGGACCACGTCAACGACTCGATCGTACAAATCATGAAATGCAACTAAACCTATGAATATAACTCTTATATACATAGAAACATACCGCGTGAAATTGATCACGGAGATGGGTTGTTCAATTAGTTGTTGCTGTGCTTCGACTTCGGCGACACGCACGTCCCACGCCCGCGCGATTCGACACCTAATCCGAAGCTCCGATTTGTCGTATACAACCGGAATTTATCCGATTCGTCTTCGACCTTGCTCGACTTAGTTCTCGTTAGATCACAGTCCAGAATCTCAGTTGAGATTCCTCTACTCGTATCCACCTCGAGCTCGCGTCTTTCGGTTGCGGTGAATTCCCCTAAAATTCACCACAATCTTGCTCAAAACAATCTCTAGATCTCCTTCCAACTTGTCTCACAAGTTCTCTCTATTCTAATCTTATTAGGTCTAGCAGCCAGATAAAGAATTAGAGATAATAATTGTTTTCCTCAAATTTGAACAAGTCCAAGTCCTCAATTATTGATTTGTTCTCATCTTAATTTTCAAATGCATGCATGCATGAATTTGTAAAGATAAAAGTTTTAACAATGTGTACTCGTATTAAAGAATGGATAGCTACATGAAGGGAGAACTTGAATATCTCCAGTAAAGATACCAAGTTTTGATCTTTTGCTGGTTCGATAGTTCTGAGTGATGGGACCATGGTTTAAAATGCAATATTTTTCTTTTTTAAATGCATTTTTTTACTAATATCCATTGACATTATTGTTTTTTTTCTTTTTTCTTTTTTCAAAAAGTATTGAGAAAATAGTCTTGTACAAATATTTCTCCAAAATCTCAAGATAGCTATGTTTCGCCATAAATGAAAATATAAACGAATGTTCCAATATCTGAAATATTGAAAGTTCTTGGCCGCGTTAGCAACAGTAAATATCTGAACCTTTTTAATTGACTGGGTCATTGTGTTACATGATATCTGAAATAAAACATGAATACTAGATACAGAATATTCACTGAAAGTTTTGAATTATTATACGATATTTACAACTAGACTAATCTGATAACATTTGAATCGTGTATGATGGATAAGAATCGGATTTATCAAATTTTATTTAGCAAGAAATTTCGTCAACACGTGTACGTTCATATGATTTTGTTTCTAATAGTGCATATTACGATTTGAGAAAGGCATTCGTCATTTAGAAACTAAAGTATAATGTATTGTACAAACCATAAATTAGATTTTATCATACACGTTAGGGTGAGTTCAGAGTACATATTTTTTTCAAATCATATACAAATTCGAAAGGATAATGTGGTAACTTTTATTATTTCTCCGCTAACAAACCATCAAGTGGAAATATTTAATAGGTTAAGGCTAACATAACTTATTAGATTGTTTATCATACAAGGTAGAATGTACACATGTACAATTACAAATATAAAACAAAATGCATTTTGGTTTCAAAATAAAATGCACGCACGAACGCACGCACGCAACCACAGTCATAGGTAAGTGTTACAAATTTACTTTACTACCATAAACAAAATACACAACGAAATCATCAAATTAATAACTTCTAATAAATTATGAATAACAAAATTATTTAATAACTATACACAGAATAATATGTATACTTCTACAAGAATAAAAAAAATATGTATTAAATAAACAATACACATGTTACACGTCATTACTGATTTTTATTATCACAATCATGGTTCTTAATCTCGGCCGAGATAAAAAAAAATCGCCCGAGTCGAGTCGGACTCGGCCTGACCCGAGACTAGTCTTGGCCGAGTATCTCGCCGGACAAGTTCCATATTTTATTTTATTTTATTTTTTGAATTTTTTTTTGTATGGATGGACGATCATGCATAGACAAGTAATACCCGAGCCTAGGTTGCAAAAAGAAGAGGTCTTATAAATTAAATATCTTTCTTTTTATCTGAGCACGAAAATAAAGTGTTCTTAACAATGGCGAAATAAATTTGCAAGTTTAAAGTGAAGAAGATGAGAGTGACATTTAGAAGAGTCATGGGATCGATTGAAATTTTTTGTGTATAGTGTTTTGTGTGTGTATTATATTTAATTATAAATGATGAAATTACAAATAATATATTATAACATCATCACATTAGACCCGACAAGGAAAATTCTTCATTATTAATAAATGGGAAATTTTCAAAAAAACCCTATCTTTTTTTGATATTCTAAAAAAAACTCCTCTACCAAACTTTAATTTTCAAATACCCCAACCCACAATAGGAGTTAAAGCTTATCATGGATGGTGTTAAAAAAAAATTGACCAAAATATCCTTCTATTTTCATATGAAAACGAGTACGAATACGAAATATGAAAACGAGTACGAATACGAAATATGAAAACGAGTACGAATACGAAATACAAATACCAATACCAATACTAAAACATAATGCGAACTATGAAATACGAAAATATAAAATACGAATTATGAATTATGAATTATGAATTACGAAACACAAAAAATAAAATACATAATACGAAACACGAGAACAAATACAAATATGAAATACGGATATGAATGGAAATACAAATATACGAAAAACGAATACTAATACGAACACAAATTATGAATTTCAAATTACGAGTGACAAAATTCGAAATCCGAAATACGAATTGTGAAATACGAATATGAATACAAATACAAATACGACTACAAATATGAATAAAAACGCAAATACAAATACACATGCCAATACGAAATAATAATAGAAAATACAAATAGAAATAGAAATACCAATACAAATACAAATACATTTACAAATACACATAATAGCTCGAGCTTCTGTTCTTAATAAATTTTGCGATGATTGTTTTGTTTATTTCCCCGACTTTGCCGATGATGTACAAAAGAATAAACAAAATTTAAAGCAAAAACCGGTTGAATTGTTCAAGAAAGCCGGCTCTTGAACAATTCGAACGGTTCTTGCTAATTTTTTTATAAAAATCACGAATTACCGAGGCAAGTGCACCATTCGTACAAATTGTTTTGTCCAAATGAAATACGAAATAAAATACATATCCAAGTAAGAATTACCAATACAAATACGAAAACGAAATATGAATTGAAATACTAATACAAACACAAATAAGAATAAGAATACGATTATGAATTGCGATTTAGGAATCACGATTTACAAATTACGAAATATGAAATACGGAATACAAAATACAAATTACGAATTATGAAATACGAATACGAGTAAGAATAAGAATAAGAATACAAATACGAATATGAGATACGAGTACGACCACAAATACAAATATGAATACGAAAATGAAAAAAATAATAATACCAATACGAACTGCAAAAGAAGAAATATACGAATATAAGAAAAATGAATACTTATACGAACACGGATATGATTACGAATTACGAATTACAAATGACAAACTCCGAAATACCAAACACCGAATACAAAATACAAAATACAAATACGAATACGAAAATACGAAATAAGATCTACGAATTACGAACTACGAAATACAATTTACGAAATACAAATTATGAGTTACAAATTATGAATTACGAAATACAAATACAAGTAAGAATACAAAAATAAATACGAGATACGAGTAGGACCCGAATACTAAAACGAGAAACAAACAAAAATATCAATAACTATACAAACTGCAAAATCCGAAATAAAAATACAAATGGAAATCCAAATGCAAACGCATATACAGAAACGAAATAAGAATGCGAATGCAATACAACACGGCATACAAATGCTAAACATCAATACAAATACAAATAATTATTTGTTATTCTTGAAACGAGCAATGGTTAGGAACTCAAACATTATAAATGTAAACATATTTTGCCAATTACGTATTAAATAAAATTTACGAGCCTAAATAATTTTGTACTAAACAAATATTCGATTTCGATGACTTGATTTTCGTTCTCAATAAACTTTTCGACGAATGCTTCGTTTATTTACCTGGCTTTTCCGATGATGTATAAATTAATAAACAAATATTAAAGCAAGAACTGTTTGAATTGTTCAAGAAAGTCGGTTCCTGAACAATTCAAACGGTTCTTGGTAAAAAAAATATACAAATCATGATTTACTGAGGCAAACGCGAATACGGACATATGAATATCAATACACGAACACAAATATGACTACAAAATACAAATACAAATAAAAAATACAAATACGAATACGAATACACATTTGAATTAAAATACGAAATACAAAATACAAACACGAAATATGAAAACGTGTACGAATACGAAATACAAGTACCAATACCAATACTAAAACATAATGCGAACTATGAAATACGAAAATATAAAATACGAATTATGAATTATGAATTATGAATTACGAAACACAAAAAATAAAATACAAAATACGAAACACGAGAACAAATACAAATATGAAATACGGATATGAATGGAAATACAAATATACGAAAAACGAATACTAATTTTATTAGTTTTAAGAAAATTCAAAAATAATTGTTAACATATAATGAATTCACAAAAATAAAATTATTAAATGTTGTGTTTAGATAATTTTAATATTTCATTTATTATTCATGAAAAACTAACATCAGATAATAATAAAAAAACACCTTGAAAATATATTGATAGAAAAATATTTCTTTAAACATTTATTTTATTTTTATTTTCGTTCTTCTTTAATGTATGTTTTTAGTATATTCATGATATTTTAAATTTTAAATATTTTGCAAGGTGTTCTTTTAATATTGTTGATCATATTATTATTATTTTATGTTATTTTTTTCAGTAAAGAAGTATGAAAATCAAATATATATACTGTATGAAATATTAAAATTATATAAATATAACATATGATAAATATTTTTATAAAATTATTATATGCTAAAAAAAAATTAGGACTTTTCTAAAATTAATACTAGTAACAAAAACATTCTTTTAATTATTAAATATGCAAAAAGAAGAGTATTTTGGTCATAAAAAATATTTAACACCATCCATAGTTAATTTTAACACCATAGGGAGGTATTTGAAAATAAAAGTTTGGTGGAGGGGTTCTTTGGAGTTTCCAAAAAGATAGGGATTTTTTTAGAATATACAAAAAAGATAGGGGTTTTTTGAAAATTCCCTTAATAATTTATTATCCTTCAGAGAAAAAGCAGTACAGTACCATTTCCGACTTACATTAAAGTCCAATTCCCATTTCATATTATATTATTTTAAAATATAATTTTTTTTATAAAATATTTATAAACTCAGTGATAGTACTATGAATAAATAGGTTGTATTATATTAAAATAGTAAATATAAATATATATTTATAAAATTAGTGATAGTACTATGAGTAAATTATGGTTGCTATAAAATCTTAATGTCTATATTTGTAGATGATGTTTTTTGTAAAAAAAAAAAAATTAGTTAAAATATGCCTCCTTTCATAATATCAATGGCTATCATTAGTTAATATATTCACTTGATGAAAACTTGCATTGTTAAGAATAATTGCCTCGACACAATGGCTATCACTAGTATGATTATTAAAAATTCTGGCTCATCTTTGCCACCTTTGTTAATTTTATTTTTCTCTATTGATTATGTAATGTTGTATTTTTTTAATGTAACAATTTGGGTTTTATTAGCTGAATTTGTTTTTATCATGTTTATAAATATTTATCAATTTTTGAAGTATTTTTTTATTTTATTTTTATTTTTTCCGATTTTTTTACCAACAGTCCGATTTTTTTTTCCGACTTGCCCGAGTCTGGTCTGAGTCGACCGAGTCGACAGGACAGGCCGAGTCCGAGTACGAGTCCGATATTCAGAACCATGATCACAATCGTATGTAAGTATTTAAATATTAATTTGTAACCTAAAATTGCTATTGTAAGACGATTTTATCTCAAAATAGTTTTCAAATAACCAGATTATGTCTGGTAGGATGTGTTTTTTCTTTTCTACTTTAAAATATTTTTGTAAAGATACAGATTTTATCAATTTAGTCCCGATGTATCATGTGAAAAATAATAGAGATGTGGTCCCACCACGCAAAATAGCCAATCCTAAACCCGTTTAGCAAAAACCTCTCGATTAAAAAAAACAGCGATAGCGATATCTTCGCCTCTTTCATGTCCATCTCATTTGCTTTTTTCTTACCTAAGTCTTGTCTTCAGAAAAGGAATGTGAGTCTTCTTGAGCTGATCGTCACCGGCACCAAGAATGACCAAATACCTTTTGCTTTGCTCCGGTCACCGGATGTGCTGCCCAAACTCATACTACGACTCCAATTTGTGATAAATTATGCAACTATACCTGATTTAGTTAGCTTCAATTATTCCGGGGGAATGCTACTTGCATCGACTCAGCTGATTCTAGAGTGCAATTGGGATCAAATTGCATATTGAGACTGAATTGGTGATGTATTGCACATCGATGCTTCATCGAGGATAAATTGCAAATTGCGTGATATGCTACAACCACGAATCATTTATTTACTTTTGATGATCATGATACTTTTCTAGAGGCCGCTCATTATTTAGGAAATAAAATTAGTTTCTTACCAACATTATTAGAAAGATATAAACTCAAAGATTTTATTTTCAATATTACAAAGAATCAATATGCAATAATTAAATTAAACATTTTATGCCAACTCAAATATAGTCTATTTTTATTTTGAACGGTACAAAAAATTACAAGATCTTATATATGACATGTTTAGGTAGTTTTGAACTGAGCTTGGAGCCAATCCACAGTATTCTTTTCCAACATGAATGCCTTTGAAAGGACATCATCAGAGATAGACGGGTTCGACCCGAACACTGAATTCGCGACCACGACCAAACCTGGATTCTGACTGCTTAGTCCAGAAATCGCAACAGCATTGCAGTTGCCCTGGTTGAATTGGAAATGAATCATGCCTTGTGGAAAAACAAACACATCACCCTGATTTAACACCTTCGCAAATAGTTTATTGGCCGTCGAGACGAATCCAACATAGAGGGTTCCTTCTAACACGGTTAGAACTTCGGTCGCGCGTGGATGGTAATGCGGTGCAACCAGACCGCCCGGTGCAAAGTCCAGTCTGGCTAGGGAGACTCCGAGGGTGTTTAGACCGGGGAGGTTTGAGGCAGAAACTACGGTTACGTTGGAACCGGCTTTATTGTCGGTGTTTCCGGCATTAAGACCCGTAAATGTGAAATCGTTCACGGTAACAGCGTTTGGATCCTTGCAGACAAACCCATTAACCAACACTGCACAAATTTTAAAATCAGGGTTGAGGACTAGATCTAAAATAAATAATTAAGAGTAAAATCTCATTAATTTTAGATTTTTCCGGCCATGCCGAAAAATATGGTGAAATTAAGCATTGAATTATGAATCCATATATTAGAATTTAGAAATGAGAACTGTATGTCTACAAAGAAGTAAGTCCAGATAATATACCTGGAGATTTTGAATCGGCGACGCAGAAATCTTGAAGAGGGCTGGGATCAGAACTAAAAGCTTGAGAAAAGAACAATGCAAAAAGAGCAAAGAAAAAGAAACGAGAAACCATTTTTCTGTTTCAGAGTTTATGTAAGAAAAGAGAGATTGTTTGTTGTGTAGTAATTATGAATGTATATATATGTTATTGCATGGTGAAGATAAGTATATACAGAGACCAAACTTGAATCAGTCATATATATATATATATATATATATATATATATATATATATATATATATATATATATATATATATATATATATATATCAATGATTTAAATTGCGGCGCAATTGTGCCGCAATACCGCAAATCGCAATAAATATTCACAAAACGCAACACCGCAACATGCTATATAGCGCCGCAATATTGCCGCAATATGACGCAATATCGGGGATCATGTGTAAATTATTGTTCAAGCGCAATGGACCGCTATATCGCAATTTAAAACATTGATATATATATATATATATATATATATATATATATATATATATATATATAGCTCACGACCAAGTCCTATTTTGCAAAAGAGTGGTGATAGACATCCCCTTAGAATCCCCTAGCACAATTGATGTGTTGGCAATAACATTAAATTTGACCCAATTAATCGATTCATCATTTACCATATGTGAAACGTGTGAAATTTAATTAAAATATAATAAAATAAATAAGTTAGGTTTACCAGGTGGTAAACCTAAGATGTAAAATTTACTATTATTAAAAGTATTAAATGTTTCTTTGCCAACACATCAAGTTTTCTGGGAAATTTTAGAGGGGACAAGTATAATTTTTCTTTGCAAAATTAGATAAAGAATTAGAGATAATAATTGTTTTCCTCAAATTTGAACAAGTCCAACTCCTCAATTATTGATTTGTTCTCATCTTAATTTTCAAATGCATGCATGCATGAATTTGTGAAGATAAAAGTTTTAACAATGTGTACTCGTATTAAAGAGTGGATACATGAAGGGAGAACTTGAATATCTCCGGTAAAGATACCAAGTTTTGATCTTTTGCTGGTTGGATAGTTCTGAGTGATGGGACCATGGTTTAAAATGCAATATTTTTCTTTTTTAAATGCATTTTTTTACTAATGTCCATTGACATTATTGTTTTTTTTTTCTTTTTTCTTTTTTCAAAAAGTATTGAGAAAATAGTCTTGTACAAATATTTCTCCAAAATCTCAAGATAGCTATGTTTCGCCATAAATGAAAATATAAAAGAATGTTCCAATATCTGAAATATTGAAAGTTCTTGGCCGCGTTAGCAACAGTAAATATCTGAACCTTTTTAATTGACTGGGTCATTGTGTTACATGATATCTGAAATAAAACATGAATACTAGATACAGAATATTCACTGAAAGTTTTGAATTATTATACGATATTTACAACTAGACTAATCTGATAACATTTGAATCGTGTATGATGGATAAGAATCGGATTTATCAAATTTTATTTAGCAAGAAATTTCGTCAACACGTGTACGTTCATATTATTTTGTTTAACAGAATTATGAATATCGTCATTACTGATTTTTATGATCATATTTAAATATAAATTTACAACTGCCGGGACTGTTAATTCGACCCAAAGTTTTTTTTACCTATACAGAAGTCCCAATTTTTGAAAGTACAGTTCAATTGATCCATGATGTCATTGATCATCCAGAATGTTTGTTTCGATTTTCAGGAACACCATACCAAACCCCTATTTAAAGTTGATGCTAATGCTGATGTTTTACAAATTATTTTACGCATGCATCCATATCATTGAATTTATGCTTTTTATATTTTGTTGAAATACCTTTAGGCCGCCTCTTTTGAATTATTGTTTTGTTGTAGTATACTAGGAAATTTGTCCGCGCTTCGCTGCGAATTTTTAATGTAATTGTTTGTATTAGATAAAAGATTGTGTATTCACTTATTAATTATTATTTGTTATGTTTACAGAAAAATATCGTAAAATCAATATGAAAATTATTAAATAAGTAATTTGATATAATATCATAAAATAAATTAACGAATATCACAAAACAAATATGAAAAAAATATTAAATGCGTAAAACATGATATAAATTAATGAATATCAAATCACAAAATAAATATGAGATCTTAAAACAAATATGAAAACATGATATTAATATTAATATAATTAAGGTAGAACATGATATAAGAATCATAAAATAAATTATTAAATAGGTAAATGGATAAAACATGATATAAATTAATGGATACAATAATCATGTTATATTTAAAGGGAGCTCAATGTGAGATAGAAAGTTAATATATTTAAAGGGAACTCATGTTATATTTAAAATTAATATGAAAATTATATAAATATTAATATGTGTGATAGAAAGTCAAATATGAGGTGGCTTAATGTAAGAGCTCAAAAACATTCCCTCTTTAAATGGAATCTACATTGAACAATATAGCAATGGACTTATTCAGTTTTTTGTCTGATTCTTCAACGAAAAGCTGATCCTATTTTCTCTTTCTGGGATGAGTGGGAAAAGTATATGACACTTTTGGAAAAGAAAATTATATGGAGGACTTGTTCAAAATGTGAAGCAGAAGGAAGAACACCCAAGAAAAAATTGCCACCTTTGGAAAACTTTGATCATAGCCTCGTCGGATTGGTCCCTATAAATACACTTCCCTTTCCCAAGTCATTTCACCAACACAAACAACAACAAAACCTTGTACACAAAATAGAAATGGCAACTCGTGCTCTAATTTTCGCTCTTTTCACGCTCGT
Organism: Luzula sylvatica; assembly: GCA_946800325.1. Taxonomy (NCBI): domain Eukaryota; kingdom Viridiplantae; phylum Streptophyta; class Magnoliopsida; order Poales; family Juncaceae; genus Luzula; species Luzula sylvatica. The sequence continues at coordinate 29,865,259 of OX326957.1, read as the reverse complement.
CTTTTCTCACGCATTCGCTTCCGATCCGAGCCCTTTACAGGATTTCTGTGTTGCCGAAAACCCCTCACAAGTGATCGTAAATGGGTTCGTTTGTAAGAATCCGAACCTTGTCACTGTGAACGATTTCTTCCTAGCCGCGGGTTTCGACAAACCGGGAAACACCAACAACAATGCAGGATCCAACGTAAACGTAGTTTCGGCATTAAACTTGCCTGGTTTGAACACACTTGGAATTTCCCTAGCGAGACTGGACTTTGCACCGGGCGGTCTGGTTGCACCTCATTATCATCCACGTGCAACCGAGATTTTGACCGTGTTAGAAGGCACCCTCTCTGTTGGGTTCGTCTCAACCAGCAATCAACTCTTCGCTAAGGTGTTGAACAAAGGTGACGTGTTTGTTTTTCCACAAGCACTTATCCATTTCCAGTTCAATCAGGGTAAGAATAATGCAGTTGCCATATCGGGTCTGAGCAGTCAGAATCCTGGTTTGGTTTTAGTTGCAAATTCGGTTTTCGGTTCGAACCCGCCTATTTCAGATGATGTGCTCGCAAAGGCATTCATGTTGGAGAAGAATACTGTTGATTGGCTCCAAGCTAAGTTCAAGACTAATTAGGATGGCTTAGTCTGTCTCCTTTATTATGTGTGATTTTGATTTATAGTTTCAAATAAGCAAATAGATGGCCTGTGTGTTGTATCCGTTTGCATATTACAGAAATAAATTGTATGGTTTTGATTTGATTTGCAATTGTCTCGTTTTTCTTCTGAATGATTCAGAAAGCAAACCTAATCTCTCACTAACGTTTTGATTTATAGTTAAACTATTTCATTACAAGGGAAATTTTACTCTGAACTCAGATTTCAACACAACACACTATATTATTAACACGCTTAATTAATATAGCAATTAACATATGCCATATAATTATTAACATGTCGTATATGATTAACATTGTTAATTCAAGTGAATGTTAATTATGTGATATATATGTAAATTAATTATGTATTCCTTGTTAATTATCATGCTAATTAAGTGTGATAGTTAAGATATAAAAGGTGGCCTGTGTGTGGAAATCCGGGGGCACAATATATGTCCTCTTCAATATAGTGGCTATTTAGGTTGCCTCCAGATGTCCTCTTTATTATTGTAATTAACACACTTAATTAACAAAATAATAACACGTCTCAAAATTAACTATTATTTCATATATTATTAAAATTCATATTAATTCTTAATTAATATTGATTAGTTGTTAATTGTGTGTTTTTAGTTAATTGTCATATTAATTAAATGTGTTAATTAGGATATAGAGGATTTACCATATTATTGCATATTAGTCCCCTTTTAATGATTTAATGTAAAATTTTCTTAGTTCAAAAATTACCAAAATTTAAAAAAATACTATATAACCCTATGGGTAGTTATACCACGTCCATGAGATTCCCCATCACGTCCCTTAACAATTAATTAACATGATGATTAACAAAAAGATACTCTACTAATAATTAATTGATATTAATTAAGAATTGTTAATTCGTTTCTACTTTAAATATATATTAATTAACTGTTAATATAATATATTTTTTTATTTATCATGTTAATCAATTGTTAATTAATGATATAAAGGATGTGGTGGAGAATCTCAGGACATAGGACATAGTATACGGCCTCTAACCCTATTATATATAAACTAGCAATGCCCCGCGCAACAATTGCGCGGGATTTCATATCTTTTTTTACATTTTTTGTATAATTTGTTTAAATAAAATTTACGCGGATACGTTTAAACTCAATTATATAATCATGATATATTTGCAAATATATTGATGTCATTAAATGCATTATAATTAACAAATGTTCATAAAATTTGTCTATCGTGGATATAGACATTATAATTATGGTCCATGATATTGGTCCATCATTATAAATCCACACCAAATAAATAAAATATAACATGTTATAATTCAAACAAAATTAAAGTTTCAAAACAAATAAAAGAAAATCGTGAATAATACACATAAAACTGAAATATATATTTAAAATGTCATCCATTAACATAAAAATATCAATCAATTATAAATTACATCATAAGAAAATAACAATTGAGTCATAGTTACATACGAAAATTATATATGGAGCCCCAGTCACACAAAAATAACATCATTGATGAGGCGGCAAGAGAGAATCAAGTAGGTTGATTAGTATTATTGATTGTCTCAATTAACGATTTTATTGACCGTTTAATTAATTTGACACGTCAATTAACATTTATTAATATTAACATATTAATTATTGTTGTGTTAATTAAAAGTATCAATTAAAAGTATCAATTAACATTTAATTGAGTCAATTAGAAATGCTAATCAATTCGCTTTGTCACCTTATCACACGTGTCAATATGTGGTCACATGTCAATTAATATTTACTAATATTAACATATTATAAATTATTAGTGTGTTAATTAAACGTGTCAATTAACATTTAATTGAGTCAATTATAAATTCTAATCAATTCATTTTGTCACATTATCAAGGATATTGTGATGATTTTGGGGTGAATTATATTTTTTTCGATATATGGGTATAACTTGGGTTGCAATAAAATCAAAAATATTAAAAATAAAAAAATCCTGCCACGTGTCAGATTAGGGTGATATGTTCTAAATTATAACTATAGAAAGATATCTCATGGATCACTTGTCAATTCTTTTAAGGAAAATTATACTTTCCCCCCATTTCTTCCATATTTTCTCCACATTAACTAATCTCATAATTAGCAAAGTAGATTAGAATGAATTCATGGTTATTAAAAATTTAATATGTAATTATGGTCAATACCAATTAATGATTAATTCTAAATATTTAAAAATAAATGATTATAAATTAATCGTTAATTGGTAGAATTAATTATTGAATTAATTAGATTGAGAAAATGTAAGAGAATCTCGGGGGCACGATAGAAGGCCTCTTTTTTAATTACTAAGTTAGTAAGATTATTAGCATAGATAACCTGCACAAATGGGACCGAACTTTGCCCAAAGTCCTTTCGACGGCGGGTCCACCCGAACACTCTATGTAGACGGTACGATACTACGATCTAATATGTGTATTTGTCTAATTAAAAACTAATCCACCGTTAGTGTCTCGGTTTGTCCAAAAGAAAAAAAAAGAAAAAAAATGAGAAGTTGTATATGTTTGTTTTAGGGAATATTTGTTTTGCAGTAAATATGTCAATTAGGAAGTCGACCTACTACATTAGTCTATTCTTTGTTGTTTGGTTTGATGTAATTTGTCAAACTACTGCAAGTCGACTTACATAATATCCCTCTTTTCCAGCAACTCAAGCTCCCCTCAAATTTACATGAAGTGAAAATACATCACAAGTCACAACACAACCTCCCCTTGATTATATTTCAATTGTGTTAATTTAAAAAATTAATCCAGCACAATAATTTAAATAAATAAATAAACACTACTCACAATAATCTAAATAAATAAATAGACACAACTCGAAAATATCACAAGAAATTATTACATTTGAGTATAAGTATAAATTATATTTTCATTGTGTTAATATAAGAATTTAATCAATCACCATAATCTCAAAATAACTAAAATTATTTTAAATATTAATTATTTATATAAAAATTGAGAAATATTATAAACAATTTTAAAACATTATTAGTATTTGAGAATACTAAAACATGATGCATACAAAATTAATATTTGTATATTTTATTTATTTATTTAAATTATTGTGTTTGATCAATTTTTAATTATCAAATGAAAACATAAATGAATGTTCCAATATCTGAAATATTGAAAGTTCTTGGCCGCGTTAGCAACAGTAAATGGTACCAAAAAAATTACAGATCTTATATATGACATGTTTAGGTAGTTTTGAACTGAGCTTGGAGCCAATCCACAGTATTCTTTTCCAACATGAATGCCTTTGAAAGCACGTCATCAGAGATAGACGGGTTCGACCCGAACACTGAATTCGCGACCACGACCAAACCTGGATTCTGACTGCTTAGTCCAGAAATCGCAACAGCATTGCAGTTGCCCTGGTTGAATTGGAAATGAATCATGCCTTGTGGAAAAACAAACACATCACCCTGATTTAACACCTTCGCGAATAGTTTATTGGCCGTCGAGACGAATCCAACATAGAGGGTTCCTTCTAACACGGTTAGAACTTCGGTCGCGCGTGGATGGTAATGCGGTGCAACCAGACCGCCCGGTGCAAAGTCCAGTCTGGCTAGGGAGACTCCGAGGGTGTTTAGACCGGGGAGGTTTGAGGCAGAAACAACGGTTACGCTGGAACCGGCTTTATTGTCGGTGTTTCCGGCATTAAGACCCGTAAATGTGAAATCGTTCACGGTAACAGCGTTTGGATCCTTGCAGACAAACCCATTAACCAACACTGCACAAATTTTAAAATCAGGGTTAAGGACTTGATTTAAATAATTAATTAAGAGAAAAATCTCATTAATTTTAGATTTTTCCGGCCATGCCAGAAAATATGGTGAAATTAAGCATTGAATTATGAATCCATATATTTAAATTTATAAATGATAATTGTACATCTAAAAAGAAGTAAGTCCAGATAATATACCTGGAGATTTTGAATCGGCGACGCAGAAATCTTGAAGAGGGCTGGGATCAGAACTAAAAGCTTGAGAAAAGAATAGTGCAAAAAGAGCAAAGAAAAAGAAACGAGAAACCATTTTTGTCTTTAGAGTTTATGTAAGAAGAGGGAGACTGTTTGTTGTGTAGTAATTCTGAATGTATATATGTTATTGCATGGTGAAGATAAGTATATATAGAGACCAAACTTGAATCAGTCATATATATATATATATATATATATATATATATATATATATATATATATATATATATATATATATATATATATCTCACGACCAAGTCCTATTTTGCAAAAGTAGATAAAGAATTAGAGATAATAATTGTTTTCCTCAAATTTGAACAAGTCCAAGTCCTCAATTATTGATTTGTTCTCATCTTAATTTTCAAATGCATGCATGCATGAATTTGTAAAGATAAAAGTTTAACAATGTGTACTCGTATTAAAGAGTGGATAGCTACATGAAGGGAGAACTTGAATATCTCCAGTAAAGATACCAAGTTTTGATCTTTTGGTTGGATAGTTCTGAGTGATGGGACCATGGTTTAAAATGCAATATTTTTTCTTTTTTAAATGCATTTTTTTTACTAATGTCCATTGACATTATTGTTTTTTTTCTTTTTTCTTTTTTCAAAAAGTATTGAGAAAATAGTCTTGTACAAATATTTCTCCAAAATCTCAAGATAGCTATGTTTCGCCATAAATGAAAATATAAACGAATGTTCCAATATCTGAAATATTGAAAGTTCTTGGCCGCGTTAGCAACAGTAAATATCTGAACCTTTTTAATTGACTGGGTCATTGTGTTACATGATATCTGAAATAAAACATGAATACTCTAGATACAGAATATTCACTGAAAGTTTTGAATTATTACACGATATTTACAACTAGACTAATCTGATAACATTTGAATCGTGTATGATGGATAAGAATCGGATTTATCAAATTTTATTTAGCAAGAAATTTCGTCAACACGTGTACGTTCATATTATTTTGTTTCTAATAGTGCATATTACGATTTGAGAAATGCATTCGTCATTTAGAAACTAAAGTATAATGTATTGTACAAACCATAAATTATATTCTATCGTAAAAGTTAGGGTGAGTTTGGAGTACATTTTTTTTCAAATCATATACAAATTCGAAAGGATAACGTGGTAACTTTTATTATTTCTCTGCTATCAGATCATCAAGTGAAAATATTTAACAGGTTAAGACTGACATAATTGTTGGTCTAACTTATTAGATAATTTTTCTTACAAGCTAGAATGTATACCGGTGCAATTACAAAAATAGAACAAAATGCATTTTGGCTTCAAATTAAAATAACCATTTCTGATTTCTATAACCACAATTCCACAATCATACGTTAGTGTTGCAAATTTACTTTACTACAAAAAAGCAAAACACATAACGAAATCATCTAATGAATTACTTGTAATAAATTATGAATAACAAAATTATTTAATAACTATACACAGAATAACATGTATACTTCTACAAGAACTAAAAAAAACGGATAAATAAACAATACACCAGTAACCTGATTTTTATGATCATAATAACAGAATTATGAATATCGTCATTACTGATTTTTATGATCATATTTAAATACAGTTCAATTTTGGCTTCAAAGTTTTTTTTACCCATACAGAAGTCCCAATTTTTGAAAGTACAGTTCAATTGATCCATGATGTCATTGATCATCCAGAATGTTTGTTTCGATTTTCAGGAACACCATACCAAACCCCTATTTAAAGTTGATGCTAATGCTGATGTTTTACAAATTATTTTACGCATGCATCCATATCATTGAATTTATGCTTTTTATATTTTGTTGAAATACCTTTAGGCCGCCTCTTTTGAATTATTGTTTTGTTGTAGTATACTAGGAAATTTGTCCGCGATTCGCTGCGAATTTTTAATGTAATTGTTTGTATTAGATAAAAAAATGTGTATTCACTTATTAATTATTATTTGTTATGTTTACAGAAAAAATATCGTAAAATCAATATGAAAATTATTAAATATGTAATTTGATATAATATCATAAAATGAATTAATGAATATCACAAAACAAATATGAAAAAAATATTAAATGCGTAAAACACGATATAAATTAATAAATATCAAATCACAAAATAAATATGAAATTATAAAATAAATATGAAAACATGATATTAATATTAATATAATTAAGGTAGAATATGATATAATAATCATAAAATAAATTATTAAATAGGTAAATGGATAAAACATGATATAAATTAATGGATACAATAATCATGTTATATTTAAAGGGAGATCAATGTGAGATAGAAAGTTAATATATTTAAAGGGAACTCATGTTATATTTAAAATAAATATGAAAATTATATAAATGTTAACATGTGTGATAGAAAGTCAAATATGAGGTGGCTTAATGTGAGAGTTCAAAAACATCCATTTTTTAAGGGGTTTAAAAGGAGAACAATTAGAGATATTAATCTACATTGAACAATATAGCAATGCAGATCTAAGTTAATCAATGGACTTATTCAGTTTTTTTTTTGTCTAATTCTTCAACGAAAAGCTGATCCTATTTTCTCACTTTGAATTTCTCTCTTTCTGGGATGAGTGGGAAAAGTATATGACACTTTTGGAAAAGAAAATTATATGGAGGACTTGTTCAAAATGTGAAGCAGAAGGAAGAACACCCAAGAAAAAATTGCCACCTTTGGAAAAATTTGATCATAGCCTCGTTGGATTGGTCCCTATAAATACACTTCCCTTTCCCAAGTCATTTCACCAACACAAACAACAACAAAACCTTGTACACAAAATAGAAATGGCAACTCGTGCTCTAATTTTCGCTCTTTTCACGCTCGTCTTTTCTCACGCATTCGCTTCCGATCCGAGCCCTTTACAGGATTTCTGTGTTGCCGAAAACACCTCACAAGTGATCGTAAATGGGTTCGTTTGCAAGAATCCTAGCCTTGTCACTGTCAATGATTTCTTCCTAGCTGCGGGTTTCGACAAACCGGGAAACACCAACAACAATGCAGGATCCAACGTAAACGTAGTTTCGGCATTAAACTTGCCTGGTTTGAACACACTTGGAATTTCCCTAGCGAGACTGGACTTTGCACCGGGCGGTCTGGTTGCACCTCATTATCATCCACGTGCAACCGAGATTTTGACCGTGTTAGAAGGCACCCTCTCTGTTGGGTTCGTCTCAACCAGCAATCAACTCTTCGCTAAGGTGTTGAACAAAGGTGACGTGTTTGTTTTTCCACAAGCACTTGTCCATTTCCAGTTCAATCAGGGTAAGAATAATGCAGTTGCCATATCGGGTCTGAGCAGTCAGAATCCTGGTTTGGTTTTGGTTGCAAATTCGGTTTTCGGTTCGAACCCGCCTATTTCAGATGATGTGCTCGCAAAGGCATTCATGTTGGAGAAGAATACTGTTGATTGGCTCCAAGCTAAGTTCAAGACTAATTAGGATGGCTTAGTCTGTCTCCTTTATTATGTGTGATTTTGATTTATAGTTTCAAATAAGCAAATAGATGGCCTGTATGTTGTATCCGTTTGCATATTACAGAAATAAATTGTATGGTTTTGATTTGATTTGCAATTGTCTCGTTTTTCTTCTCAATGATTCTGAAAGCAAACCTAATCTCTCACTGACTATTTCATTATAAGGGAAATTTTACTCTGAACTCAGATTTCAACACAACACACTATATTATTAAGAGGCCATATATCATGCCCCTCAAATTCTCCCACAATTCCCGCACAATAATAATCCATAATTAATCCAATAATTAATACTTTGAATTAACGATTAATTCGTAATTATTTATTTTTAATTATTTAGAATTAATCATCAATTGATATGGACTTTAATTACATATTAAAATTTTAATAATCATGAATTAATCGTTAATCCACCACACTAATTATGAGATTAATTAGTGTGGGGGGATCTCAAGGGAAATAGGGGGGCAAAGTATAATTTCCCTATTATTAACACGCTTAATTAATATAGCAATTAACATATGCCACATAATTATGAACATGTCATATATGATTAACATTGTTAATTCAAGTGAATGTTAATTATGTGATATATATGTAAATTAATTATGCATTTCTTGTTAATTATCATGCTAATTAAGTGTGCTAATTAGGATATAAAAGGTGTTGTGTGGAAATCCGGAGACACAATATATGTCCTCTTTGATATAGAGGCCATTTACGTTGCCTCCGGATGTCTTCTTTATTGTAATTAACACACTTAATTAACAAAATAATAACACGTCTCAAAATTAACTATTAATTCATATATAATTAAAATTCATATTAATTCTTAATTAATATTGATTAGTTGTTAATTTTGTGTTCTTAGTTAATTGTCATGTTAATTAAATGGGTTAATTAGGATATAGAGGATGTACCATATTATTGCATATTAGTCCCCTTGTAATGATTTAATGTAAAATTCTGCTAAGTTCAAAAAATACCAAAATTTAAAAAAAATACTATATAACCCTATGGGTAGTTATATCATGTCCATGAGATTTCCCATCACGTCAATTAATAATTAATTCACATGATAATTAACAAAAGAATACTCTATTAATAATTAATTGATATTAATTAAGAATTGTTAATTCATATACACTTTAAATATATATTAATTAACTGCTAATATTCTTTTGTTATTTATCATGTTAATCAACTGTTAATTAATGATATAAAAGATGTGATGAAGAATCTCAAGGCATAGTATATGGCCTCTAACCCTATATATATATATATATATATATATATATATATATATATATATATATATTTCATGGACTTGTCAAACTTTTTTTAATTACTAAGTTAGTAAGATTATTAGCATAGATCAGCCTACATAAATGGGACGAACTTTGTCCAAAGTCCTTTCGACGGCGGATCCATCCGAACACTCTATGTAGATGGTACGATACTACGATCTAATAAATATGTGTATTTGTCTAATCAAAAAATAATCCTCCGTTAGTGTCTCGATTTGTCTAAAATCAAAAAATAGAAAAATGAGAAGTCGTATATGTTTGTTTTAGTGAGAAAACAGGCCAGAGAAAGGTTGTGTAAACTCAATTTTCACTTCGTTTCTCAAAATCCACATTATCTGTTTCAATCCGATTTACATTTTAGGTTTTTGAGTGCCTTATGTTCATTTTTTTTTGTTAAAGTGAGCCTCAATTTTTATGATTTTTTTTTTTTTAAAAATCTGTGGCTCTTCATTTTCTCACAAGAATCGTGATGATGTCACAATTTTTGATTAATTTAATAATTAAAAAAATAAAATTAACGATTAATTCATAATTAATAAAAAAATTAATATGTATTTAGAGTCTCCATCAATTAACAATTAATTAAAAATATTTAAAAAATAAAAAAATCGAATTATGAATTATCGTTAATGTATCTTGCTAATTAGGATGTTAATCAAGAATACTATTTTTTTTTAACTTCTTGCTAGATGGTTCCATATGAGACTGGATGCTGTAACAAAAGGTGTTTCTTCGTCAACAAATTAACTTTTCTTTTACTTGTCAGCAATGACTTGCACAAATGTGTCTTTAATTTATGGAGCATTTATGTCAGTAAAACCCAGTTTCAAAAAATATTTCGAAAAATAACCTTGTTTCACAAAATATTCCGAAACTAACCCAAACCGAATTTTAAAATCCCGGCGGCACCTGGTTTTAAAATCCAGGTGGATTAGTTAAGTTTAAATGGGGATTTTAAAATCCCGAGATGGCCGTAATGAATTGGAAGATGAAATGACCAGGATTTTAAATATTGGTACTCAATCTAATTAAAAAACAATTAAGTGTCTCCAAATTGTACCCAATTTATTTTCTGTATTTTAATTACCGTATTTAATTATCAAAGTAAGCAACACATATTATGTAATTAATAATTAATTTAAAACATATTTACCCTAATTTGAATTCATAATTTAAATTAATATCAATTAATTATTAATGATATATTTTTAATTATTATGTTAATTAAGTGTGTTAATTTAAATATGAAGAATTCGGCAGGAAAATCTTGGGGAAAAATACTTTTTTCATTTCTCTGACATCATACCGGATATCGATATCTGATTTCGGATACGATAACTGATACCGATATCCGATTTCGGATACGATGCCGGATATCGGTTACCGATTTGGGATACGAATATGATGTCCGATATACGATTTCAGATACGAAAATAACATTCGATACAAATAGTGAAATTTAATTAAATATGCATAGTTTTAAAACATGTTTATCAATCTACTAATTAATTAATTAATTAATTAATTAATTAATATAGTAGCATGTGTAATGTTATAATCAATGTTACAGATATCGCATATCGCTTACAGATCGGTCAGTCACCGATAAGAGATATGACCGACATAGCGAATTCATAGCGAAAAATATCAGTGGTATATCTGTACTGTACTTTTTAATATTAATATGTTAAATTGATTATTATAACATTAATTTATATTGAGTTTCTTAAACTAATTTAAATTTTACATGATTAATATTCAAAATTCAATAATACACATAAATTTTAAGTTAAACTAAAAATACATTTAAAATTATAACATAAAATTTACAAATAATACAATAAACTAAACCACGAAATTGTGTTCATTAACCATCGGTGTAGATGCTGCTGCTCCCAATGAAAATCCAACCTCGTCCGGGTCAAAATCGATTTCATTTCCGACAAAAAATATTAGATAAAGAAAGAAAGAGATGGAAATAATTGGGTCAAAAATATTAATGAAAATATTGTTGAAAGATGGGCCGGTTCAAAATAATATTCAAAATAAATTATGTTTTAAATCTAAATCGGTTCAAATCGGTCCAAATATCGGCCCATATCGGTCCGTGTATCGGTCGACCGATTTACTCAACCGATACGGGACATATCGTAACGGAGGTGCATTGATTATAAATATGAAACCGACATATCGGTTCATATCAGTGATATTTAGAACAATGGTTATAATATGAACTGTGTTTTTTTTTTTCCATTCCCTTAATTAACTCAACTTTTAATGAACAATTAAAATGTAAAGTTTTGCAATTTCGTTGTATTAAATATTGGCGGAGTATGGGACTCCGCTTTTGGTTACTTTCTACATTAACTTCAAAGGCGTAGTTATTTTTTGTTAAAACTTGAAACATATGTTATTTTGAAGAAAGTGCCTTAATCTAATTAGTTTCTCATCTTTCAATTATATCGAAGTTGTCAGTTTAGCTTACGAAATGTTAAAATTATTTATTGTATCAAATCTTTGTCAATCAATTTTTAAGCAAACTTCGAAAATTATTAATTACTCTCATTTAATTGTTACAATGCATTAAATTACTCTCAGTTCAAATAGACGAGTAATATTTGAGTCTAAAACAATTATCACAACTCATGGAATATTTTTCATAAGTGTAATATTACTAAAAATCACTTATCTATTTGTAAACTGGTTATTAACCCTAAGCCTTTATTTTTCTTAGTTCTCACTAATAATTTACGTATTCATTAATTGTTTCATTGTTACCTTTAAATTAGATGGACCGGCCTGTTAAAATACAAATTTAATCTTTTATTTTTGTAAGTTGTCACTCAATTTATAATCAATCGCAATTCACATATTATATAATTAAAAATTTATTTTCATCCAATTAAATGAATTTGTCAAAATATAAGATACTATAATTCAACTATTAAAATAAGGAAAATTTTACTGTAGAGACAAAAAAAGTTTTGTATTACCAAGAATGGACAAAGTAGTTTGAAAATACCAGAAATAACACTCTCGACCTTTGAAAAGTCGAGAGTTTGCTAAAATGCTCGACCTTTCAAAAGTCGATCGATTTTATACCTTAAACAACCCTTTTGCAGACTAATTAGGTACCTAATATGTTCGACCTTTGAAAGGTCGAGCAGTATTTGCCACATCACCCGCCACCTCACTCGTTCGACTTTTGAAAAGTCGGTCGAACACATCATCCGCCACGTCACCCGTTCGACTTTTCAAAAGTCGGTCGAATGGCTCGCCCCCCAACGCCCAACAGTGCCCCCGTGATGCCCCCCGTGATTGCCCCCGTGATCCCACCCTCCCAACTTTTGTTGCATTTACAAAAAAACCCCCTAACTTATCTTGAATTTGCAATTAAACCCCTCTAGGGGTATTTCATGAAATTGTTATTTTCTTTGGACCAAAATACCCCTCTATTTAATTTTATTTTTTTATATTATTTTTATAATTAATATATGTTAAAAAATATTTATAGTGATTTAAAATTAATAAATTAATAAAATAATACAAAAATATGTTTATTAAATTTAAAGATGAAAAAATAGAGGGGTATTTTGGTCCCAAAAAATAGCAATTTCATGAAATATCCTTAGAGGGGGTTAATTGCAATTCTCAAAAGTAAGGAGGTTTTTTGTAAATTCAAGAACAATTAGGGGGATATTTGAAAATTTCCCTATCAAAAATCGGTGGATTTCTCAACCTTTCAAAAGTCGAAGGATTTGAAAGATTTTTTGTCCCCCCCTACATTTGAAAAGTCGATCAATTTATCTATTTAAACACCCCGAAGCCTCCTTCACTTCTTCATCTGAGCTCTTTCTATACAAGGTGGATCTCATTTTCCTCTATTCTCAAAGTAATTTTTTAATTAATATTATTGTTTATTAAATAATTTTGTATTTATAGTTTGTATTGATTTATATTTTTTATATGATGTAGCAATATGCAAAATTTAGTTGTTTATTGGAACGGGACCGTTAATTTGAATGGTCCAATTCCCCGTTACGAAGGTGGTAATCGAAAAATGATAAACGTGCCAGTTTATATTACATATAACGATCTAAAATATTCAATTTCTCAAACTATTGGAATAAATCCGCAAATTTACGATTTATCGATAAAATGTAATTGGCCTTTTGGTGATGGAACCGGTGATATTATCGATATCACTGATGATCACAGTCTTTCTATGATGATGAGCAATCTTCAAAATAGAACGATTAAATTGTTTGTGAAACTCGTTCCCTCTAATTATTATCCAAATCCAACTTCCTTTCATGATGGTAATTATAATCCTTACCAAAATAATATTCAACCACACATGGCGGGTCCTTCACAATCATCGTACGAAACGACCGAAAATCAGACTGATTCAAATGAACCAATTGTTTCTCAATCTAATGATGAGTGTAATGAAGATACTGATGAAACAAGCGAAGAGTCGGAATCAGACGATGATGACGAGCAAACCGAAGGTCCAGAAGCCGATATCGATGAGGTATTGAATGAAATAAATACTAATTTAGATGAAATGAATATGGGTGAAGGGTTGCCGGATGTTTTTGAAAATGATGAATGGGTAGAAAAAATGGTATGTGAAGAATATGGAAACGATATTAACAATCCTTGTATGGAACTTTCGACAAATAAATCTTGGGTTGGAATGATTTTTTCGGATAAAGAATCATTACAATTTGCGGTACAAGAATGGACGATTAAAAATTTTGTTAGTTTTTTCGTTAAAAGAAGTAGACCAAGAGAATGGGATGTCGCATGCAAAAACAATGATTGTTCATGGAGAATGCGTGCCTTTAACCCTAAAAATACGGATTATTGGAAAATATCAAAATATAACGGTCCTCACACTTGTAGAAATGAGAGCGGTAGCAGTGATAGTAGACAACTAACTACCAAACACATACGTAGGATTATAATGCCTCATTTGAGAGGAACTATATCGCTATCTCCAAAAAATATTATTGATATAATAAAAAACGTGTATGTAATTGAAATTTCTTATCGAAGAGCTTGGCAAGCTCGATGCAAAGCAATGGAATTGATTTATGGAAGTTGGGAGCAATCATACGCTGAATTGCCTGCATACACACAAGCGATTGTTAATGCGGATAGAAATGCTGCTGTCGACCTTCAATTAGAAGGTTTAGGGGTAAGATCACGGAATCGTGGTTTAGGTAATAAATTCAAACGTCTTTTTTGGGCGTTAGGTCCCTCAATAAGTGGTTTTCGTTATTGTAGACCGGTTGTTAGTATTGACGGTACTTCTTTGTATGGATTGTATCTCGGTACTCTTCTTATCGCAACAAGTGTAGACGGAAACAGAGGGATATTTCCGGTTGCTTTTGCTATAGTAGAGCAGGAGAATGCATCGTCATGGGAGTGGTTTCTCGATCGGTTAAAATATTACGTTACGAAAGAACGATATGTGTGTATTATTACGGATCGTTGGTCTGGACACAAAAATGTGTTGAATCGTGTATTTCCTAGTGAAGAAGGGCACGTGTATAGGTATTGTATACGTCACGTGCAATCAAATATCGTAGCAAAATTAGGAGGGAAAGCAATGGGAGAATTTTTTTGGACCACAGCCACTCAAAAAACAATTTACGCATTTGATAGATATTTTGAGCGGCTTAAAATAATGCATCCTCAAATAGAAGAATATTTGAATACACAGGTTGGGGATAAAAGTTTGTGGGCATTATCCCACGATGGTGGTCGTAGATGGGGTGTTGCGACAACAAATATTTCAGAATGTTTTAATGGAGTTTTAAAAGAAACGCGTGGCCTACCTGTTCGAACGATAGTATCTCAAATATGCAATCGTTTGAACACGTATTTTTATAAACGTCAAATTGATGCGGAAAGTTGGGGAACTACTCTTTGCATTAAATATGAGAGTATAATAGCAAAGGCGCTCAGTGACTCTCGAAATATGACGGTTCGACCACATTCTCGAGTGTATTTCGAGGTAATTAAAGTGAACCATCAAGAAAACGAAACATATGAAGTTTCGCTTGACGAACCAAATTGTCGTTGTACATGCAATGTTCCTCAATTAGAAGGGATTGTGTGCACACATGTATTAGCAGTGTGTGGTTTGTTGCGTGAACCTAATATTTATCGTTATTGTGCGGAATATTATCGAGTTCGGATGTACAAACGTACGTACGAAGAAGTATTTCGAGTTATTCCCGATCGACGATTTTGGCCAGTTATTTCGGGCGTACCGGTGTTACCTCCCAAAGTCAGGAAAAAAGCAGGTCGTCCTAGTAAAAAACGAGAAACAATGGAAATGGACCCTCAAGGTAGAAGAGCGAACAAATGTAGTTTTTGCGGTGAGAGAGGTCATAAGAAACGCACGTGTCCGGCTCTTCATGCAAGGAGAGATGCAAATAACTAGTTATTGTGTATGTTTTTTTAGATGTTTTTTATATTGTTTTTCTTAATATTTTAGATGTTTATGTGATGTTTATGTGATGTTTTAGATGTTTTTTCTTAATATTGTAATTTTCGATGTTTTTTCTTAATATTGTAATTTTCGATGTTTTTTCATAATATTGTAATTTTCGATGTTTTTTCAGAAAATAATAATAGAGGTCATAAAATTCAGAAAAAATCATAAAATTCAGAAAATAATAAAGTACTACATCACATAAAATACTAAAATACTACATCACATAAAATCCCAAAAATTAGGTGCATTTTGCGTATTCTGAGAAGTAGATGGAGCATTTTGCGTATTCTGATAGTACTGAAACTGATCAGTGCTCAACAAATCCAAGAGAGAATTAGGCTCAGATGTATATGGTGGAGGTGGAGGTGGAGGCTGAGAAGGATACGTATATGAATAATCCCGAGGTAGAGGCTGAGAAGGCTCAGATGTATATGGTGGAGGTGGAGGTGGAGGCTGATAGTCGTGAGGAGACTGATAGTGTGGAGATTGAGAAGGATAAATAGGAGCCTGTGTATCGAAAACATTAGGCTCAGGCTGAGTGTCGTGAGGAGACTGATAGTGTGGAGACTGATAGTGTGGAGACTGAGAAGGATAAAAAGGAGATGGAGGCGGAGGTGGAGGTGGAGGTTGAGTGTCATAACACGGATCCTCATATATCTCCTCAAACTGTAACCTGCAGAATTCCTGAGTATCCTTCAACATCTCTCCTATTTTGTCAATATCTCTCTCTCTGCACACCTCCTCCATCTGAGCCATTTGTCGCATCATCGCTCGTATGACGCCTTGCTGTAAAAATATGAAAAAAAACAAATAAAAAATGAATCATATTTTTACCAAAAAATTTTATGAAAAAAACAAATAAAAAATGTTTTGACCAATTGACGACTACGATGTCCAGTGTCTTGAAATTCCGTAATCGGTAAAACCGGTGGTCCACAAATCCGTCTTCGAGTCTTTTGCCAGTACCAACTCATGTAGTCTCGATCTCTGTCGTATGTGTGTTCCATAATATCATCAGATTGATGAACTACATAATCGAGACGATGATTCCACCATGTCACCTCGGATTCGAACACATTCATCAAATTTTGCTTTGCCAAACATTTTTTTGTCTCGAGTCTATGTGCATTTATCGGTATGTGTTGCTTCAATCCGAACTGAGCCAATACTCGATCCGGATGATGCATCTCGATTTTATCAAAACAAATTAAAGGGACTCGTGCCTTCCACACTCGATGTCCCTCAGTAAATGCAGAGGGGAGACCGTTAACCAAATCGTCATCATACGGATCCCAATCCACCTAAATAGAAATAAACAAATTGTAACAAAAATATAAAAAATAAATGCAAATAAATGCAGATGTATTAAAGAAATTGTACCTGTGTCTTTTCGAGATCGTCGAAACATCCCGCAACATAACTAATTTGTGTGGCAAGATTGTTCTTTTTGTACGAGATGTTTGCTGCAGTCCATTTCCACATAAGAGGCATCGCTTCATCAACACTTCTTTTATACGAAACAATCCGAGTTCTCCCAGGTAATAAATGATACCAAGACCACACCTATAATATTGTTTATTGACAAAAATTAATTTACTTTTTAATTTAAAAAATAATATATATTTTACAAATACCTGAAGAAGAGAGAACCATCCATATGCATGATCATGATCAATCTGAGCGGCAAATGAAAGCGCTGAGTACAAATGAGCCAATGCAGCTGCTCCCCATGCATACTCCCTGCATCTATCAAAATCTTCTAAAAGCAAAATGTATCTCGCGGGAATCGAAGCTGTGCTCGAGTCGTGAAACAAGACAGAACCCAAAAAATACAATATAAAAGCCCGGGTTCGTTGGTCACAATATTCTTCATCTCTCCCTTGACTCGTTTCCTCGAAATTATGGAGCAACCAACTCAATTTTATACGGGGTTTTTCTTTCGCCCATTCATTCGGACATTGTCCTAATAATCTAATTACTTCTTGTTTTAAATTAGAGGGAGAAATGTATGGAGTGATAACGGGATTACCGTCGACGCATAATCCACTAAGAAGCGCCACATCTCGAAGGGTGACGGTCATTTCACCGCATCTCATGTGAAATGTATTAGTCTCGGGACGCCATCTTTCGACTAAAGCCGTGAGTAATGATTGATTTAACTCGTTAACGGCACATTGCATTATCGGATAAAATCCCGATCGTTTTAACCGATTCACCATTCTTTGGTCCGTAATTTTCCATTTTTTCCAAGAAGTAGATTTTTGCTCGAAACGTACGGCGGTTCTATCATGTCGAATTCTTTCGGAACGATGATTTTGTTGCGAAAATAATACGTCCGTTTCGATCGGACCCGATAATACATCATCATCAAATGACATAATTAAACGTTAGATAGAGAAAGAGCGTGGGATCAAATAACAAAAATATGTGAGAGATAGGGGGGAGAAAATGGGGACGAGTGGGAATTATGGGGGGAGTGGGGGACACAATTTTGAGAGAGAGAGAGAGAGAGAGAGGGAGAGAGTGATAGTGTGGGTGGGTGTTGAGATGGATTGAGAGGGACCGGGGGGCTGGGGGGGGGGGGGGGGGGGGGGGGTTCACGGGTGGGAGGGGGGGGTTCACGGGGGCAATCACAGGGGGCATCACGGGGCCACTGTTGGGCGTTGGGGGGCGAGCCATTCGACCGACTTTTGAAAAGTCGAACGGGTGACGTGGCGGGTGATGTGTTCGACCGACTTTTCAAAAGTCGAACGAGTGAGGTGGCGGGTGATGTGGCAAATACTGCTCGACCTTTCAAAGGTCGAACAGATTAGGGACCTAATTAGTCTGCAAAAGGGCTGTTTAAGGTATAAAATCGATCGACTTTTGAAAGGTCGAGCATTTTAGCAAACTCTCGACTTTTCAAAGGTCGAGAGTGTTATTTCTGGTATTTTCAAACTACTTTGTCCATTCTTGGTAATACAAAACTTTTTTTGTCTCTACAGTAAAATTTTCCTTAAAATAATGTCATCCATTATTTAATACTAACTGAATGTTTATAGTTAAATGTACATAGTACTCAATTTGAGTTGATAATAGAACACAAAATACTTTATTTTGTTTCATTTGTTTACAGAAGTTCATAAATCTCACAAGTAATTCAAGTAGTGTACAAGTTGGGGAAAAACACACCAAACAATGTACGTCATCTACAAAAAAACATGTTTACACAAAATAGTAAAAAGGAAAAATAAAAATAATAAACAAGATGATGTACGTACCACCGTACTAGCAGCTGGTACAACATAAAAAAATTGAAAAATAAATCAATATTTCTAAATTCTAATGCACAGCCAAAATGATAATTTGCAATTTAATCTATAAGCTTCAATTATGTATATTTTGATCAATAACATGCACTCAACACAACTTGTATTTGAATATTTTGCGACAAAGCCCCTGGCAAAAACGAAATTCCCGATAATCATTCTTTAGATTGATTCATAAAGCCAATTATTAATCAATTCACAATTTGTTTTGTCCTAATTGGCTCAAATCTAATAGATATGTTAAAATATCAAATTTGGGGCACAATTGTTTAAATTGCTGCAATTAATTGATGTAATTTAGAAATAGAAAATCAGAAAGTACCAAATAGGGAGAGAAAGATGCAACCGAATTTTCCAAGACAAAAGCAAGACGTATAAACAACTAGTACAAAATATCAGAGATGAAATAACAATTAGTAGAGAGTTGAACAAGAAGAAGGAAAATTTTGCACAGTAACCATGTTATTAAAGTTAATTAACAAAATAACCAATTTTTGAAAATAATTTGCAAAATGTCTGTTGCGCTGTATCAAATCCCGCCTAGCGGGCTTTCAAACCGCGCTTTTCTTAGTTCGTGATTAAGGCAGTTAATTTGGCAGATTAAACACTACAACAGTATTGGGTATCAGCGACGGCAAAAACCGTCGCTAAAAGTCAAGAAAATCGTCGCTAAAGACATTTCCGACGGCTTCCCGTCGCTGAAAGCCCGTCGGTGAAAGCCTCACTTTCTCCGACGGGCCGTCGCTGATATGAGCATTTTCGACGGCCCGTCACAGAAGATTTCTCCGACGGGCCGTCGCTAATACTATATTTAATTAATTAATTATTTAATATTTTATTTAATTAATTAATTAATTAATATTAATAATAAATAATATTATGTGTTGATAAATTGTGTTGATATTTATTTTTATTTTATGAAATTAGGTTTTTGTTCTCGAATATCTAAGGATTGTACTCTCGTGTGTGCTTTGATTTGGATAAATTGCGAGTGTTTGAATTGTGTGTGTGTGTGTGTGTGTGTGTGTGTGTGTGTGTGTGTGTGTGTGTGTGTGTGTGTGTGTGTGTGTGTGTGTGTACATGTATTGTGCGTAATGTGTAATGTGTGTATATTGTGTGTGAAATGTGTGTATGTGTATGTGTATGTGTATATATAATAAATAATAATATAAGTAATTAATTAATTAATATGTTTAACATTAATAGTATATTATAATAATAATATATAATATAATAATGTATATTTATATATATAACAAATAATAAACATATATGATAATAATATTAATATAATATTAATTAAATAATTAAAATTATTTATTATTAATATTAATTAATTAATTAAATATAATATTAAATAAATAATTAATTAAATATAGTATTAGCGACGGCCCGTCGGAGAAGTCCTTTGTGATGAGCCGTCGGAAATGCCCATATCAGCGACGACCCGTCGGAAATGGATTTAGCGACGGTTTTCTTGACTTTTAGCGACGGTTTTTGCCGTCGCTGATACCCAGTACTGTTGTAGTGTTTAATCTGCCAAATTAACTGCCTTAATCACGAACTAAGAAAAGCGCGGTTTAAAAGCCCGCCAGGCGGGATTTGATACAGCGCAACAGACATTTTGCAAATTATTTCCACAAATTGGTTATTTTGTTAATTAACTTTAATTACATGGTTACTGTGCAAAATTTTCCGAAGAAGAACTATGTAATAGGAAACAACGAATAAAGTAGAGACATCCATTATTTCATGGGCATGTTTGATTTGAGGGATTTAGGTGGAGATGTATTTCAAAATACGGGATAAGCTCGAAATCCTTTGTTTGATTTGGTGTATTTGAGGGTGGAGATGGATTTGAGGGTGGATGGTGAAATACACCAAAAAATTTGGTATTTCAAAATTGGATAAGCTATATCCATGGATTTCATTATAAAATTATTTTTCCAAAATATATAAATAAATAATGATAAATATTATATTATATTATATTATAAAATAATAATATAATATTATATACTATTATATAATGTAATATTATTTAATATAATATATTATAAAAATAATATAATACAAAATAATACAATGTAATATAATAATATAATATAATATAATATATATAAAATAATAAAAAAAATATAATCATATATATTATATGAATATAATATTATATAATTTAAATATTATATTATATATATATATTAGAGTATAATATAATATAATATAGTATAATACAATATAATATAATATAATATAATATAATAATAATACAAAATAATATAATTAATAATAGTAATAATAATATAATATAATACAATATGATAATAATAATAATGATAATAATAATGATAATAATATAATATAATATAATAATATATTAAAGTATAATATAATATATAAAAAATATAATCATATGTATTATTTGAATATAATATTATATAATTTAAATATTATATTATATATATTAGAGTATAATATAATATAATATAGTATAATACAATATAATATAATATAATAATAATAATAATACAAAATAATATAATTAATAATAGTAATAATAATATAATATAATATAATACAATATGATAATAATAATAATAATATAATATAATATAATAATATATTAAAGTATAATATAATATATATAAAATAATAAAAAATATAATCATATGTATTATATGAATATAATATTATATAATTTAAATATTATATACGAATATTATATTATATAATTTAAATATTATATTATATATATATTAGAGTATAAATATAATATAATATAGTATAATACAATATCATATAATATAATATAATATAATATAATAATAATACTAATAATAATATAATATAATATACTTTAAAACAAAATATAATATAAAATAATATCATATAAAACAAAATAATATTATATAATATAAATATAAAACAATATAATATAAAATAATATAAATAGTATAATATCATATAATATAATATTAAATATAATAATATAATATATATTGTACAACAGTATAATATAATACACAATAACATAATATAGTAATATAATAAATGATATACATTAAAATATTAAAATCATGGATTTTTGTACCAAGAATCAAACAAAGGATTTGATATACATGGATTACCAAATACAACAAATCAAACAACTCACATGGATTATCAAATACATGAATAGTAAAATACATGTATTTCACATATCCATGTACATCGAAATCCCTCAAATCAAACAGGCCCTATATGGACCAGTGTGGAGTAGAGATTTATCTCATTGTAATGACTTCATTGTAAATATCCATGTACACTAGTGTACTATATATCAATATAGCCTGGGTAGGGGTCTCAGAACCCATCTCAGAAAATAAATAAAAAAATTAAAAAGTCTGTTTTTAGTTCCTTTATCTTTTAGAAAAAGTTCAATCAAGTCCTTCACGTTTTAATTAGACTGATCAAGTCCCTTAGCTCTTTTATTTGGTATAATCAAGTCCCTCCATCCGTTAAGTGCTGACTGAACTGTTAAATGATGATGACATGGCAAAATGTTATAAGAATTATTCGATGACATGGCAAATTTGTTTTTCTAATGTCGAAATAATTATTATTTAAGTAAAATATTACTCATGGACCCATGGCCATGGACCCTTCCTTCTCTCCCAATTCATTTCGTCCATTTCATTTTCCTCTGAAATTAGAGCTACAGCACGCACACACTACCACACCGCGCCTCTTCCCCTTCCCATCCTCGTGCCCTCCTCTTCTCGTCGCCAGAGCTGCGATAGTGCATTTGCTTCTTCTCCCTCTAGTCGAAGCTCATCTCAGCGAACCCACGTAAGGTTTGCTCCTTTTTCTTAGTTTTTTAATGCTTGTATTACTTGCAATTTCGTGTTGTAAATTGATGAGTTAATAGTTTGGATTTGAGCTGATTGCTGTTTGTTTTGGTTAGTAAATCGATTAGAACTTGTATTGGGTTTTTTTGGTAATTATATTTTGGTGAATTTCTCTCTGGTGTGTTCTACATTAGGAAATTTTATTTTGGAAATTTCGTTTTATATCTCCTAAATTGATAAATTGTAAATTTCGTTTTACATATGTTTAGTAAAATTTGATGAGCACGTTAACCACTTGGACTCCATTTTGATCAGCACGTTAACCACTTTCCTCAAGCTCTCTTGTATCGATGTTGCTATGATATGCGTCTCATGAACGTCGCTGGCAGAAGGTAAATCAATTCCTCCCTTTTTTAAATATATAAAATCTCATATATGCCCCTCAATTTATCGTCACAAAATCTGATAATGTCTTTTCTTTCTACAATAAGCAGATTAATAATCACATAATCTGCTTTGCTTTGGTTGGTGCCGAAATAAATCAGTCGACATGGCAATCGATCTCCAAATCCTTTGAGAAATGATGCTACAAATTTTCAACCATGATCATCTTAATTCAAGTCGAAATTATGAAGAAAGCCCTTGGAATTATGCTACAATTTTTTGCCACAATTAATGTTTACTTTTATGATCTTAAATCAATTCGTGTTCTGTTAGAAATGATGCATTTTTTGCCACAATGAATAGTTGTCTAGAATTGTAAACTATAATTTATTTTTATCTATTTTTTATTTTTTATGAATGAAATTTATTTGTTAGTTGCATTTTTTAATTTTTTGTATTGCTTGGCTTAATTCTAAACTCAAAAATGGTAAATTTGATTTGAGATCTCGCTGTTTTTCTTCCAAATTATTGAAGCACAACAGACCCCGATAACCCGTTAAAGAGTAATTTTTCAAATATACCCCTTCTTTGCTTGGCTGTTTTCCTTCCAAATTGCTTGGCTTAAAATTTATTTTTACAAATAAGTCCCTCTCAATCGGAATTAGATTGTCCAAAACTACTTTTTTACCATTGATGTACTCGCAATCGGAATTATTGTACACAAATTTACCGCCATGAAATACATGGAGGCCAGCATTTTCCATTTTTAATGATATCCGTGATAGTAAAAAACATCAAATAATTAGTATCATTTCGATGTAAAATTGCTAAACAAAGCAATTATCATCAACAAATTAATTCCCATTTGAAAATCAAATCCCTAACTCAAACAACTATCAAGCTATTTCAAGTACATGGAGCCCTTGAGAGTGGATTATAATCAATATACATCAACTATTTCAAATAGATCGCTTTATATATCAAGCTTACGATCAATGATATACAACAATTTAACGAAATTTAAGATAAAAAAAAAAACTGATATTGGGAGAAATATGGAGGAGAGAGAGGAAGAAAAAGCAAAGAATGTCGTGGTGCCCCAGCACATGCGAGAAGAGGAGCTCCGACGAAAAGAGAAGAGACTCAGTTGAGGCGCATCTCATGCAAGAAGAGGGGGCACGGGAAAAGGAAGAGACCAAAGATGAAGAGGCAGTAGCGTAGTTTCATTTTAGAAAGAAAATGAAGACATGATATTTGGGAGAGATGGGCCTGGTTCATGGATTCATGTAAATGATATATTATTTAAATAATATGATTATGAAAATAAATTTTATCATGTTATCATATAATTCTTATAACAGTTTGCCATGTCATCATCATTTAGCAGTCCAGTCAGTACTTAACGGATGGAGGGACTTGATTATACTAAATAAAAGAGTTAAGAGACTTGATTAGTCTAATTAAAACGTGAAGGACTTGATTGAACTTTTTCTAAAATGCGAGGGACTAAAAACAGATTTTTTTCAAAAAGAAAAAAAGAAAGTACCAAATAGGGAGGGAGGCACTACAAATAAGGATGAATCATGGTCTGTGTAAGACGTGGACCATGATTTGTAATTTAGTATGAGAATGTAATAATAGAAGAGAGATGTGAATATTTTTATGCAAATTTTGATAGAAAAATGTTACTTTTTAAAATATGTTGTATGGATAAATAGTAATCTTTTAGGGTGAATTTATTTTGCTTTCAATTTCCTGCAAATGCCTTATATTAGTGCTGTTATGACTTTTGGATGTTTTTCTTTAGGCCATATTTGGATTAAAAGTGATTCATCTAGTTGTTTTTTTGTGCATTTCAATTCTCAAGTATCCACAAGAATCATCATATTTTTAGATGCATTAATAGAATATTGTTTTAACAATAAGATTAAAACTTGCACAACAATTAAATATCCAATATGAATGTAATGCCAATGCAAAATATATCTTAGAAGTTTCAGTTGGTACAATATTTGAACCTGTACCACAATTAAACATCCAATTAGAGCTAAAGTTTTAATTCACATATGTATCCAAAATTAAATATGAGAACCACAAAAAGATGCATCAAGTATACCTTTATATTTTCTAATATTCGATTTCAATTTATATTTTTTCATTTTAATATTGCATAAGATGCTGAATACAATAATAATAATAATAATTCATGTTAAATTAGTAAAGGTAGTTAACATATTGCCACCTACGTCTACGTGCCTATAAATTTGTGTGAACCCTCATTAAGTGCAAATAAAACACTACTCATCTTCTTGGTAGCTAACTAGCTAAAGCTTTTACCAATGGCTTCTAGGGTTCTTGTGATTACCATTCTCGCCATGGCGGTACTTCGAGTTCTTGCAGGCGATCCGAGTCCTCTTCAGGATTTCTGTGTTGCTGATCCAACCTCTTCTGGTATGGTTTATTTATGCATTATAAATTAAGCAATAATTTATTTTATCAATCAAATTATCGAATATTCAATTAGTTGAAGGTGTTTGGCCGAAAAAACATCAAAATAATTCTCAACATATGACAATTTTAAATCAACTTAAATATAGTTTTTGTTAATGGACTGCCATGTAAAAACCCGAAGCTCGCAACTCCTGAAGACTTCTTCTTCTCCGCTCTTGTTCCTGGCAACACCGTAAACAAGGTGCGCACAAAACATGCAAAATTACCAAAAATAACAACTTAAAGTATATATATATATATTTCTTAATTAAATCTCAACACTCATAATAGCAAAAGGTTACTTTAAAATAATTATCAACTCAAAATCTCTCGAATCGATACATCAAACCATTTTCACTCTTGGAAAATGAAGATGGGCTTCAACGTTACGCTCGTCAATGCAAATCGTCTGCCAGGCCTAAACACACTCGGAATCTCAATTGCACGGCTCGACTACGCCCATTACGGACTCAACCCACCCCACACGCACCCAAGAGCTACCGAGGTGTTAACCGTAATTGAAGGCACTCTCTTAGTAGGTTTTGTGTCTTCGAATCCCGAAAACAAATTGTTCCTCCAAACCCTACATGTTGGCGATGTTTACGTCTTTCCTGTTGGCTTGATCCATTTCCAATTCAATGTGGGTGATTCCCCGGCTGTGGCCATTGCCGGTTTGAGCAGTCAAAATCCTGGGTTGATCGTTATATCGGATGCAGTTTTCGGGTCTGACCCGCTAATTCCAGATGAGGTGCTTGAAAAGGCATTCCAGGTTGATATGGAGATAATTGAAGCCCTAAAGGCTTCCCATAAAGGTTAGTTTTGGTATGGTTGATTAGGGTTTGGATGAAAAAAAAAATGGATTTTGGTATGTTTGATTAGGGTTTAGATGAAAAAAAATGGATTTTGGTATGGTTGATTAGGGTTTGGATGAAAAAAAAAATGGATTTTGGTATGTTTGATTAGTTGGTGTATTAGTTTGTGTAATATGGAATTGATTTGAATAAATGAGTTGGTGTTCTATAATTCTATTGTATGAATATTTGGTGGATAGTGTGCATCTTTTTTTTAGTTAAGCTAGTCGTTGAGATTTGGTTGAATACTTTTTTTTCATGGTTGTCATGTTTGACTAATATGGTTGACTAATGGGTTATCAAATTTATAATTTTTTAAGAACCCAATCAATTAATTTTGAAAAGGTTGGAAGATAAGAACTCGTCTCAATTAGCACTTAAAAAATGTTTTTGTAATCGAATCTTAAAAGTTTTAATGAATTGGTAACCAATTTAAAAGTGATAAAAGATCATATGGGCTAAATTTAGTAGATGGCCCATTTAAGCTGGAATGTTTTATGTAGTCCTTTTCATATACTTCGGCCACCAAAATCTTAATTCTGAAGACTGATTATATTTTAAAATTTCAAACATTTTTTAATGCAATCACACAAATTATCTTTTCGGTCAAATTACAGTGCAAATTAATTTTGAAAAGGAAAAATGTTGGACATACCCTACCTCTCCCCCAAAAATCTTTATGATGTAGATATGACTTAACAATTTAAGAATTAACATATTAATTCATGATTTAACATATTAATTATATGTTCAATCATAAATTAAGATAATCAAATCTAAAATTAAGATGTTAAATTATGTATTTATGTGTTAATTTTGAAACTGTTAAATCATATCCACGTCATGAAGACTTTTGGGGGTGAGTATGAGGAGATGTACATCACTACTCTTTTGAAAATACGGTACTAATTTTACTAAAGAAAATGTTGGACATACCCCCAACTCTCCCCCAAGAACCTCGATGACATGGATATGGTTTAACAACTTAAGAATTAACATCTTAATTACATGTTCAATCATAAATTAAGATCATAAATTAATATGTTAAATCATGTATTTATGTGTTAATTTTTGAGGTGTTAAACCATATCTACGTCATCAAGATTTTTGGAGGAGAGTACTAGATGATGTACATCACTACTCTTTTACAAATACACAAGTGCAAAATACTAAAATTGTAATACTTTCTTAAGTTGAATTTGTAATAATCCAAAATTTGTTGTAATTTTTTTAAAGCAAAAGTCAATTGAGGAGAAAAGACAACCAAAAAGCAAATAACTTGAATTTTTAAAGGCAAAGGGAAAAGGGAGAAATGAATGATTTTTCTTGGAGTAAAATCAAAGTAAAATCAAAGCATATAATATATTCCAAGAAAAAATTACACACCCAGAAGGCCATAACAGAGACAGTTCATCAGCCCAATGACGGCTTCCATCGCCCTGGCTCTTTGTTCATCTAGCTAGCATTTAATCTTGTCATGATGCCCATGGCACAACTACATTTTCATTTAAAATTAAGTGTTTCAAATTATTCCATATGATTGGATTAAGCATATTGATTGATTTAAGGTTTAAATTAAAAAATAAAAACAACCTAATATAGCTGAACCCGAACTGGAAAATGTCGAGAAGTCGACGTTTTGAATCCTGAACCGAAACTTGAAACTCAAAACAAATCGAAGCCCAAACGAACCGAGATCCTAATAATCTGAAATGACCCGAAACTTCAAGTGAACCTAAACCTAGATGATTCATCGAACGACTCGTGATCCGAACGATCTTTGGCCCAAATGTTCGTTTGTCCGAATAGTTGAAACATCAATCTGGATAACCTCAAAACTAAAACCGATTGATTTCCTAATAAGAAATTTATTTGATTATCATCCGAACTAAATAAAAGAAACATGTACTAGTTTACTACTAATTTTTTTCAATTTTTGTTTTGTTTTTTTGTGTTAATAATTTTATTCGACACCGAAATAAAATATAACAATTAAAAATTATACAATAACAACGTTAGATTAATAATTAACATGATGAACAATATGTCAATCAAAACAAAAATGATATTATTGATATACCATTGCTAAAAATAGTACCGAATCCAAACATTAACATTGCAAAACAAATTTTTAGATGTATTATTGGAAGCACAAATAAATAGCATGAAAAAAATATTAATGACCAGAAAACATATTCAAATGACTTAAGTAAATATTTATCCACATCCCGAACTCATTCGTATCACAATGATCCGAAAACTAAATGTTCAAAAAAAAAAAAATGGAACCTGAAAGAACCGGAACACGAACCGAAAATTGAACGACCCATAAACCAAACGATTGGGAAATCGAATAACCTGAGAACCGAACGACTCAAGCATTGCATGATCCGAAAGCCCAAATGATCATTTTCAACATCAATATCATTTGTAGTGTAAAAAGATCAATTGAGGTCAGTTTACCATTTTACGCGTCAATATTTTGTTAGCAATGTTAATAATAATTTTAGTGTCAACATATAATTTTAAGAATTTCTTTTGATTTACTATCATTTTAAGATTTTAAGGATTGATTTATCATTTACATTGTTAGTATGTCATTGTTAATGTGAATGCTCATTTCGAATATGAATATATCACCTACATTATTTTTAGCGGGAATAAATTATTATGGAATTTAAATCAAGATATTATTTTTAAATGTTAATACACTATGTTACATGTTAACGTACGGCATTTCACGAGATCAGTAACCATTTATTTTTTGTAACTTTCACTTTTATTATTTTGTCTCATGATATGTATTATTTTTGGAGTAATGTCAAGCAACGGATACCGCAACAGAATTGACAGCAAAAAACTGTGTTGACATATATAAATATAAAATCTCATTCAATCACATTACACCACATAAAAAAATACAATATCATCAAAATATCATGATTCTACCATATCGCGAGAGCATGTTACATATATTTACTCTTATTTACATATATCATGATTCTACCATATTGTGAGTAGACATACATTATAGTCAATAGTATTTTTTTTTACAATAAACCTACATATATTCCACTGAAATCAGAAATAACACTCGTGACCAATTAATAGCTATGTTGCGCGGATACTTCAAAAAATAAATTGTATCCGTATCGGATATGTCTGGATACGGTTCTGATACGGGACCCATCATTTTTTTTTTAGGCCAGCATAAAATATCCAATATTAAAATAGTCTTAAATATAGGAGCATTTCACGACCTTTTCTGGGAGCATAATTCAAAAAATAACCCTCTTTTTGAAAATATTCCAGACATAACTTGGAACAGATTTTTAACCCATTATTATATTTGTATTATATTAATTGTGATATATCAATTAAAAAAAATAAAAAATGTCTTAAATTACATGAGTGTCATTTTTTAGCGAGAAATTGTCCATTTGGGCAAAAAAATGTGAATAATTGTTCTCTCGCATATTTTGTTCGCGGCAAATCGTATAATTCGATATTATATAATATTATTATTATTATTATTATTATTATTATAGTATTTACTTGTGATATATTAATATCAAAATGACTAAAATAAATAAATTTGATAGTACTTTTTGAGCGGGAAATGATCAATTTTCGGTTTAGGGTTTGGGAAAATATAATTTTTTATATTATATCATATTATTTATATTTTAATTATATTAATAAAATTAATATTGTATTATAATAATATTAAAGTATTATTTGTGATATATGAATTAACAAAAAACAAATAAAATAACCTTAAATTACGTGATTGTACTTTTTGAGTGGGAAATTACCTATTTTCGGTTTAGTTTTATGAAAATGATTTTTTTTTAGTATATTATATTATTTATATTTGAGTTATATTAATAAAATTAATATTATATACAATTATATTATTAACATTAAAGTATTATTTGTGATGTATGAATTTAAAAAAGAAAACAAAAATTTCATGATAGTACTTTTTGAGCGGGAAATTGCTCATTTTCGATTTAGGGTTTGGAGAAATGTAGTATTTTCATATTATACTATTATTATTTATATTTGTATTATATTAATGAAATTAATACTTTATTATATTATTTTATTAATATTAAAGTATTATTTGTGATATGTGAATTAGAAAAAATAAAAAATTAGAAATGCTCCGAAAAAATACAATACCATCAAAAGATCATGATTCTACCATATCATGAGAGCATGTTACATATATATTTACTCTTATTTTGTGATAAACATAACAAAGAAAAATTATAACGGTAGACATACATTTTAGTCAATAGTATTTTTTTTTAAGATAAGCCTACACAAATTTCCATTGAAATCAGAAATAACACTCGTGATCATTAATAGTTATGTTGTGCGAATACTACAAAAATGACCCGTATCCGTGTCGGATATGTCTGGATAAGATTCTAATATGGCCGATCCATCATATATTTTTTTTTTGGCCCAACATAAAATATTCAATATTAAAATTGTCTTAAATATATTCTACCATAGTCTTTTACATAACACAATTTTTTTTTTTTCGTAAAATATCCGAATAAATAATACAACAACTTGATTTTTCCTAATTATGTATTTAAATTTATTTAAGTATATATTCAATTATATTAATATAATACTAAATAATATATATAACATATTTGTCTTCTATATTTTTTAAGACATTTTGAAAATTACCGTATCCGTATCCGTATCGTATCGAATACGATACTCGTACCCGGATCGGTGCAACATAAATTAATAGTGTGAAGAAAAAAATCATATGTTGGAGACAAAGCCAAATACCTAACAAAGTCGACATCGAAAAAAATAATTCAGAAACTAAAATTATAAATAATCTATTTGGAATTAAAAAATTGGAGTCAAATATCAATTATCTCATCTTCTTCATGATTAAATTCAAATCCAGTCAAGCCTAATTTAGTAATTTGACCAAGCCAGGAGTGATAATTTTGAAAATTTAAATTCGAATATACGAGGTCCAACCTGTCACTCACGCCAGCCTTACTTAGTTATTTCAATTGAAAAATAAACGGAACTATTAAACAATGTATCCAACGGACAATGGTCCCCGTTTGGCTTGTTCAAATTGTATCGTTAGCCAAAGCTCTCTCACATTTTGGTTAAACCAAGAGCACCAAAAATATACATATTAAAATACTTTGTTTCTAAATTAGATATGATCCAGGTGCAGCCAAAAAATGGATCATTCGAACAAGCCGGACGATCTCTCTAGAAGGACGGGACAAAATTTTTACCGTTTTACATTCCAGCCATTCACTGTCGAACAGCTCACCAGTAAAAACCTTTACAAATAAACTATACAACCGTCCGCATAAATATTTCTATACAAAATATAATCTCGACCGTTAAATTTAAAGTTGATCGAACAATCCACCGTTCATTACTTTCTGAACTAAAATATCAGCGGTAAGCTCACCTGACCTCCTGCGGTGACCAGATTCAGCTCCACTCTCTCACCCAGTCCAATAAAGCTCCTCTTTAATACACTCCGCTCTCCTTGCTCTCCCTTCAAATTTCAAAATTCCCACAAACCCTAGATCCACACTCAAAACCCTAACGAAGTTCCTCGAAGTTCTCTGAAAATGCGTGAGATTCTTCATATTCAGGGTGGCCAATGCGGCAACCAGATCGGCGCTAAGTTCTGGGAAGTGATCTGTGACGAGCACGGTATCGATCACAGTGGAAAGTACAACGGCGACTCTGAGCTTCAGTTGGAGCGTATCAATGTGTATTACAATGAAGCCAGTGGCGGTAGGTACGTACCGCGGGCGGTCCTCATGGATCTTGAGCCCGGTACCATGGATTCCGTCAGATCTGGTGCGTTCGGACAGATCTTCAGGCCTGATAACTTTGTGTTTGGCCAGTCGGGTGCCGGGAATAACTGGGCCAAAGGTCATTATACTGAGGGTGCCGAGTTGATTGATTCAGTCTTGGACGTTGTGAGAAAGGAGGCTGAGAACTGCGACTGTTTGCAAGGTGAGTTCCTGTTGTACTTGTGATTAAGTTTATTGGATAGTGTTCATTTTTTTAAAGTAAATCTGATGAGATTTACGGAACTATAGAAAACTGCGAGGTTTTTTTGTTTTTAATTAGGTTTGCGTGTGTTCTACTTTTACCTGTAGGTTCTTTGGTTTTCTTGAATATATTTATTCGATCTTACAATTATTTTAAGTTTTGTTTTTTGCGTGCCTCAGATCTAGGTTTTAAGTAATTGTTTTTTTTTCTCTGACAGATTTTGTTTAAATGTTTGCAAGTTCATAAATATTGTACATAATTTTAGCTACTGATACTTTTGATTTATAGTTTTGGTGTGATTATCAGTTATCTTATTCAAGTAGATCATAAATGTAGCTGCAGAGTGTTCTTATGAACAAATTGCTTTAACACCGTCACTTCAATTTCAAAATTGCAGGGTTCCAAGTATGCCATTCACTAGGAGGTGGAACAGGTTCGGGCATGGGGACGCTCCTCATCTCCAAAATCAGAGAGGAATACCCTGATAGAATGATGATGACCTTCTCAGTTTTCCCATCTCCAAAGGTCTCCGACACGGTCGTGGAGCCTTACAATGCTACCCTCTCGGTTCACCAACTTGTTGAAAATGCAGACGAGTGTATGGTACTCGATAACGAAGCTCTCTATGATATTTGCTTCCGTACCCTCAAACTTTCCACTCCGACTTGTAAGTTCTATTTAACCCTCATTAAGTTTGTAATTTTTTACTTAAATCCATAACCACATCGTACCTTTTTTTATCTACAGTTGGAGACTTGAACCACTTGATCTCAGCAACAATGTCTGGCGTAACATGCTGTCTCCGTTTCCCCGGCCAGCTGAACTCAGACCTGCGCAAACTAGCCGTGAATCTCATCCCATTCCCACGTCTCCATTTCTTCATGGTGGGTTTTGCCCCCTTGACCTCACGCGGGTCGCAACAGTACCGTGCCTTAACCGTCCCCGAACTAACCCAACAAATGTGGGACTCGAAGAACATGATGTGCGCCGCGGACCCACGACACGGCCGCTACTTAACCGCTTCGGCCGTGTTCCGTGGCAAAATGAGCACGAAAGAAGTGGACGAGCAAATGCTGAACGTGCAAAACAAGAACTCGAGTTATTTCGTGGAGTGGATCCCGAACAACGTGAAGTCGAGCGTGTGCGACATTCCACCTAAAGGGTTGAAGATGTCGAGCACGTTCGTTGGGAACTCGACGAGCATTCAGGAGATGTTCAGAAGAGTGAGCGAGCAATTCACTGCTATGTTCAGGAGGAAGGCTTTCTTGCATTGGTATACCGGAGAGGGCATGGATGAGATGGAGTTCACGGAGGCGGAGAGCAACATGAATGATTTGGTTGCAGAGTATCAGCAGTACCAGGATGCCACTGCCGAGGAGGACGAGTACGAAGAGGAGGAAGAGGACCTCGAGGAAGCAGAATGATTCAAGGGTTTTTTCGTTATGATTCTTTTCTTTTCTTTTCTTTTCTTTATGGTTTGAAGGACATGAAGTCTTTATGTCTCTGGTGATTTGTAAACATGTGTGGTTAACTATGCTTGGTTTTGTTTCGTTGTGCGATGTGAATTTTTTTCAAGTTTGATTATTTTGTGGTTTAATGCTGAATATGGGTCATTAAAATTAGAATTCCGAAGAAAACATTCTTATTTATCCAAATTAGTTAACAAATTACTATCTATAAATTCACAAAAAAAACGGAACTAATACCCAAGGATATCTAATTTGACTAGGACATTAGAAGATTTGTAGAGGCAAAAGTACCATTATTTGTTTTGAGGGAGGCTTTAATTAATTAAGTAACAAATTTTTGGTATAATGTTTTTTTATAATTGGATTTGTATTAAGATTTTTTTATTTAATGATTATCATGGAAAAACTCAAATCTCAATACAAATTCAATTGTGAAAAAATATTAAGTATCAAAATTTTGATATTTAATTAAGTATGTTAGCATCCTCCCTCGGTGGTTACAAATTCCTAAGTATCATTATTCAAATATGTTAAACAATTTAATATATTTTTTAATATAATTATTTGTAAGCAATATTTTATTGATTAG
This sequence comes from Luzula sylvatica, assembly GCA_946800325.1. Lineage (NCBI taxonomy): Eukaryota > Viridiplantae > Streptophyta > Magnoliopsida > Poales > Juncaceae > Luzula > Luzula sylvatica. Next base: position 29,830,287 of record OX326957.1, on the reverse strand, counting down.
ACTTGGTGCCATGCACCACTGAAATAAAGGGGAAAACTTAGTCCAGTGAACTCACTTTTTTATTTTTCTTGATTTATTCGTTCTATTTGGATCCGACTGAATCGTTGTTTTCTGTTATTATACTCCATAAATCTTCAATATACACAATATTTTTTTTTTGCACATAAATAAATAAAGAAGTAATTGAAATTATTGGAAATACAAGGCCTACTTTGCACGTCTGGAATTTGGATTTGTGTGGAATGGATAAACCCAATGAACAATTTGATTATGAAATTAAATTGGCTATAAAAAATACAATTGGATTGCTATTGCTAAAGGATTGCAACTTTCTGGTCTTCTTTTCTTTATGAAATAAAATATAAAATGTATACAACAAGCATTGTTCCAGATCATAGCGTAGATTTCACAATGTCCGTGAAATTTGAGTCAAAATTAAGGAAAATGATGTTTCGATCGAGACATTAAAAGACTTAGGTGCAATTAAAGAAGAGGAAAGTCTAAGAAATGATTGCAAATTTTTCAGAAAATCAATCTGTATTAAAATGTTAATATCTAAGTTTTAATCATTTTTAAGTAATATTAGAAGTAGGAATAGATGTATATAGTAAACAAAAACATTACATGGAGCTACGAAAGAAATAAAAAATATACTTGATACCCTGAAATAAAAGAGTTTGAATTTTGTAACTATTTATCTAAAGAAATTATGAATCGTGTTCCTTTGTTTATTCTTGTAATTATGTTTTTTTTTTAAATTGTGTAGTTATGTTTTTTACTTGACAATGTCTCATAAAATTATATGGTTTGTCATTTGAACTCGAATTCATTTTGTTTATAGCTTGGAGAATTAAAGACTAGTGGAGTTAATCTCTATCGCCCTCATAATTTTCGTGAATATTTTTTTAATGTTAATAGGGTTATTATTATGAGCACATAAATTTGGGCTTGAATAGTCGTCTCCTTCCCACCGTGGGCTTACAATTTAGGAAATATTTTTTGTGTGGGTAGGAATGAATCATGATCACGATGTGAATTGAAAGAGAATTTCGGGATGCATGAAATTGTTGTGAGTACCTCAATTCTCACAAGTTTTGTGTGACATAATATAATATATGTACATTTTTTTTTTGTTAGCAAACACTGAAAACAATTATGATTTTTTCTACTTTTATTCAAATACTTTTGTTTTCTACTTAGGATATTGGAGAAAAACAAATTATATGTATTTAGTCTTGACAATTGGATGTGGTTGTTATTTTTTCATATTTCGATGGTTACAAAACAAACGAAAAGAAATGCATCGCATAAGGCGACTACAAGTCTGTAGATTTATTTCGGCTTTTAGGTTTATCTCTGGCTTATGTATGTGTGAAGACTTATCAAGGTGAACAAATGAGAAAAGAATCACTCGATGTCATTATAAATCTATCAATGATAATCAATGATAATTACTATCTTCTTAAATCTATTATGGACGGTATAATATTTTCTTACACTTTCAAATCGGTGATTGAACCGATGAACCAACGGTCCAACCAGTGAATTAGCGGCGTGGGAGAATGAAATTGACACGGGTGAAAGAGAGAAAGATTATATCTTTAGTAATTCACATCATTTAATTATATATTTCGGATCTGTGTATATCTTTAATTATTGCACATATATACTCCTTGATTATGAATATCTCCTTTTCCCTTTGTTGGGTCTGAGCATTTATATGCTCAGCCCTCTATTGAATATCTTGAGAAAACGGTTAAACTCAATTAATCGGTTAAATATCAGTCATACCGGTGTAAAATCGGCGAACCGTTCTTTTAACCGACGAGGGGTAATCAAGTCATTCAACGAATATATATATATATATATATATATATATATATATATATATATATATATATATATAGCTTTAATTGTGTTCAGATTTTCCTTGTCTTGAAATTAATCAAATAGAAATTGGTAGATCTTTAATCAAAAAATAGTAATTCTTGATTTTGCAATTGGTAGTAAACCTTAATCAAGAAATACAAAAATGAATTATAGAAAAGAATGGAGATTATAAGATTTTCAGTTGAAAAAACAAGCATGAAAAGGAACCGGTGCATAATTTCACAAGAATTATCTACTAAAAATAAACACTAAATAAAAACAATTTCATCTTCAAAAGAATAATTAAATTCTAACCACCACCCCCACCCCAATAAATCGAAACTACGAAATATTATTACTCCACAAGCCTTGACGACCGAAAACTTAGTTTTGTACAGATACAAAACCTTCTTCTTCTTCATTGTGTTATTCTCAACCGTGAAGACAATTTCCCCCATCTCCTTATTATTGAAAGAATTACGAACAGGTCCCCCCCCCCTCCGAAGAAAATATTGTAGAAGTAAGAATCCCGCCGGTTTTCTAATTACCTTCCAAAACGTGTTGTGTCAGATTTTGCAGTATTAAACTAATATCACCGGGTTTTAAAATCCCGCCGGTTTATTTAGCACTAAATACCGGATTTTAAAATACCGCCGTATTATTTAGCACTAACTACCAAGTTTTAAAAGCCCGTAGAAAAAATTAACACTAACTACCGGATTTTAAAATCCTGCCGGTTTAATACTTAATTAACACTAATTTATACGATCAAACATAATTAACTGTAAAGAACGAGATTTAAAAATACGGTAGAGAAAAAGCCAAATTAAGGAACCGGGTTTTAAAAACCCGCCCAGTAAAAGACAAAAATAATGATGAGGTACTGATGTTCGAATTTTGAGCGGGTTTTTGGTCCGGGTTTTAAAATCCCGCCGGATTTTTCGTCCGGGTTTTAAAATCCCGCCGCTTTTTTTTTCCATTTTGGACTTAAAAATGATATAATATGTTTGTTATTATTTAATATTAATAAAATATTAATTTCATTAATACAATAGAAATATAAATAAGATATTATAATAATGATAATAATAAAATAATATCATATAATATCGAATTATACGATTTGTCGCGAAAAAAACAAGAGAGATAACAAATATTCGTATTTTTTGTCCAAATGGACAATTTCCCGCTCAAAAAGTACACTCGTAGAAATTAATATATTTTTATTTATTTTTAATTCATATATCACAAATAATATTTTAATATTAATGAAATAAATTAATAAAATGTTAATTTGATTAATACAATAGAAATATAAATAACATATAATGATAATAATAAAATATTATATAATATCGATTTATAAGATTTGTCGCGAAAAAAAGAGTGCAAATATTCACATCTTTTGCCCAAATGGACCATTTCCAAGAGTGTACTTTTTGAGCGGGAAATGGTCCATTTTGGCAAAAAAAATGTGAATATTTGTTTTTTTTTTCGCGACAAATCGTATAATTCAATATTATATAATATTTTTTTATTATTATTATATGTTATTTATATTTTTATCGTATTAATCAAATTAAATAAACAGCTAGAAAATGAAATCAACATTTTATGGATGACCTATGAATCTTTTTCATTTATTATTAAAAAATGTATAATTTGTCTAGCATATTATATAATCAACATTTACAATTATTTTTTATAAAAAAAATGTAAACAATGAGATTTTTAAACATTGTTCCAAAAAACTAAAAATTTGCTTTAATTGTGCAAGATCAGATTTTCTTTTCATTAAAATTAAATCAAATAGAGAGTGAAATTGCTAGATCTTTAACCGGTGATTCTTCTTTACTTGTGATTTACCATCAATTGGAAGTTTTTAATATACATCCTTTTTAAATAGGAATACAAAGACCCGTATATTCTTGATTTCGCAATTGGTAGTTAAACAAAATTGAATAAAGAAAAATAATGGAGATTATAAGATTTCAGTTGAAAAAAAAAGAATAAAAAGGAACTGGTGCATCATTTCAAAAGAATTATCTATAAAAATAAACACTGAAAAAACAATTGTCATAATAATTCATCTTAAAAGAATAATTAAATTCTAACCCCCACAACCCCCCAATAAATCGAAATTACGAGATATTATTACTTAACAAGCCTTGACGGCCGAAAACTTAGTCTTGTACCGATACAAAACCTTCTTCTTCTTCATCGTATTATTCTCAACCGTGAAGACAATTTTCCCAGTCTCGTTATTCTTGAAAGAATTACGAACAGGTCCCTCCTCCGAATTTACCTTTTTACCCCCCTTTTTAACGATCACAGTGTATGATCCTTCGTCACTCGGTACAAATTCTTCTTTGTAGTTCACTTCCCAGCCCAAAACCATCAACTCCCATACAATCGTAGATCCGATCTAATCACAATTCAAAAATGTCAAAGAAATTTCAAATTAATTTTTTTGAAGCTAAATTTCAAATTAATTGAAATCGTACCTCATTAGCAGGAATTTCAATGATTTCAGTTGAATTAGCCTTCACGACAATCTCAGAGACTTCATCATTCAAAGAAAAATCAGTATCGTCTTCTCTTTTGAGACCCCCATATTTAACCGGTACTGCCTCGGGTGAAATGTACCTTTTATAGGAAAATAAACCATAAATATATACAAACCTTATTTTCATTAATAATTTAGGAGAGAGAGAGAGAGATTACTTGAGAAGGGTTTCGGTAGTCATGGATGGACGAGCCAACACAAATTTGCTCTTGGTTCTTTGAGTCAAGAATGGAGAGACAAGAGCACTCAATGCGTAGTACCAAAATGGTACATTCACGAATATCTGCACAAATTATAATTATAATAATTATGTTTTAAATTAGGGTGAATTTTGTATAAATATTAAATAGAACCTACATTTCTGGAGACGAGTTCAGGGTAATTATCCTGGAAAACATCCATGACCCGTTTAATCACAGCTCTAACCCCTTTCTTACCGGGTCCGGGTCCGTCCTTCAAATCGATCACTTGAGTCAAAGAAACAACTTTACCGGGTTCGAAATCCAGGAACCCAATTCCCTTCTCCATCATCTGAACCCGCCACCTCACCAGTCTCTCCCTCCCCTCCTCCGTCTCGAACAGAAACCCCTTGTCGGTCAGACCCGACAAGACGTTGAAACACACTGGGTGCCCCTCGCGATCTCTACCGTCCATGTAGAACGCTGCATCGAGATCCGTGCCGAGATCTTGCTCGAGGATGGAGTCGATGGTTTCGGATTTGCGCCAGTTTAGGGTTTTCTGGAGCATTTCGAAAGCTTCTTTTGGTTTGTAATCCCGTGCGCGAAGGAACTTGAGGAACAACACGTTCGTTGATTCGCTTCCTTTGCTCGGTAGTAACGGTACTCCCCACAGTGATACCTAAAATTTCCAATTTTAGCAAATTAAATTATGGGTCTTACACAAAAGGGTCTAAGAGACAATTCATCGAACATGTAAGAGACAATTCATACCTCCTCTTCATCAGAGTTGCTTTTTTCAAGTTCGCAGTCTTGATCTTTCTCCTTCTCCTCTTCATTCTCACAATTCACGTCCTTCACTTCTTCTTCTTCTCCTTCTTTCTTCTCTTCACACTTTACTTCCAGAAACAAAGTCTTAGAAGCAATGGCCTCTTCAACACGTGCACGCAAATCAAACAGAGCCTTCTTCTCGTTCTCCTTCAAATCAGAAAGAAAATTGCTCTCCTCCTTAAAAGATACACTTTTCTCCACCACCGGCAGTGAATCGGTCTCTGCCTCAGCCTCAACCTCAGCCTCGATCTTCTTCTCCAATGAAACTGCTACTGAATCCTCGAGTTTCTTCTCCATCATTTCTTCTTGTTGGTAGTTTGATTCCTCGGTTTTCACCTCAATAGCCATGAATGTTCAGAGCAAAACTAGGGTTTCTTTATTTTAGCTTTGCTTCTCTCTATCTCTCTCTGGCTCCCCCCTCTCTCTCTATGAATAAATAGACCAGAGGTGAGTGAAAATGAATGAGAGAAAGACAGAGAGGGGTAACGGGTATAAGGAAAGAAGAAAAGGTCCTTCTCAACCCTCCCAAGAACAAATAATACTGGAGATATCCGTTTCAATTTCAAGAAGATAAGCATAGGACTGCATCATACATACTACTGGAAATATCCTGGAGTTAATACTGGAGAGGAAATCAAGCAAATAATGGGGCCAATTAACTGGCGACAACAGGGACCTGAAGAACCGTTGAGAAGGCGGTGGGTCAACAACATTTTATATCCTCTCCAGTATTTCAAAAATACATATCACATCCTTGTTTCAATCTTTGAACGGGAATACATGCTTGCTATAACTCACTGGAGAACGGCAGGATATTGAACTGGAGGTAAAAGAGGATGAAATAGCCGTTGAATAGACAAAGGGGCTCAAAGCGTGATTGGCGTAAGAAAACTTAGAAAAGAGAATCCTAGGCCAGGCTGGCCTTTTTCCTTTTTTTTTCCTTTTTTATATTTTGGCAAATGTAACGGCTAGTTTGATACCTTTTCCTTTTTCCTTTAATTATTTTCATTGGTTTTTGGGCTTATATACTCCTTGAAATCCTGGAAATTTAGTTAAATAGCTTGTTAATTCCTTAGACCAGAGTCTAAATTAAGATCCCAATAAGCATGATGATTGCAAAATTCACAAGTTTTGTATGCCATCATCGAAAACCACATTTATCTTTGTTGCGTTTTAAATTTATGCAAAAAAATAAAATAAAATAATCATTGAAAGGGTTTAATTTGAAGAGAAATAGGTAATTATTAAAAAAAATCTTTTGAAAATAATGACAACCAGAAAATGCAGTAATGGGTCATGTACATAGTTGGCAATGACCTGTAATGAATCATGATTAAGAATTTATGATCATTGATTTAGAATTTATGCCAACTCAGCTAATTGATTTCATGACCAAATTAAAAGTGGTCAAAACAAAGGGTAATGATATTGACAGGAAATAAAATTACTGGGAACATGAAATTTAAACTTGAAATGGTAATTTCACATTTAATTCATACCAAATTTGAATAAAATTTCCTGTATCTAGTATTTATTTTTCCTGTCAATGTCACTATCCCAAAACAAATATGAACTTAGGTTAGGTCGGTACATTCAGGACCCATAAAACTTGTATTGGGTCTAAAATTATCGGGTCGGGTATAAAACTATAGGCCCATAATACATGAGTTTGGGTCCAAATTATTGGGGGTGGATAAGACTTATTTTTTAACCAATACCAGGAGAATACTCGCGGCTACGCAGCGGGAATGTTAATTATGTTTTTCATTCTAATACAAAATAAATACAAAATAGACATTTCTATGTAAAATCATCTCAAAATAATATTATTCGAACTCATTTATCTATGATTATTCATATGTTTTACAATTATTTCACATTATGATAATAAAATATCTCATTTTTAAATATGAGATATAATACAATTTTACGAAAAAACATAACAACAAATATTATATTATTGTTCACAATATTTAATACAATACCAAATATAAAAATAATGAATTATACGACATGTGTAGTAACACAACATTAATTATATAATAGTAATACTAACAAAAAAAAAATTGATTCAAAATGCAATGCAAATTATAAATAATATCAAACTTAATAGTAAAATTAATTTAATAAATAATATAATAAACATAAATACATAATATCATATATCATATATCATATGATTTTTTAATTAACATTTTTGTAAATAACAATGCTATTTAGTAGTATTTGATAGTGTTTGTAAGTTTAAAAAGTTATTTAGATGGCTAAATAATTTTTTAATTCTATCATTTTTTTTATTTTTTAATATTAAATTTGTTTGGTTATAAAACGAATATAATCTACTTAGTATTATATGGGATTCTTTACTTATGATTTTTTTAAAAATAAATAGTAATACTACAAATTCTATCATGTAATGAAATACTTAAAATTCTATTATGTAAATATATATATTTTGTATTATATTTTTTTACATAATATTTTTACAAATTCAAATTATGAAAAACGATATGTATGAACTATGCTAATATGATGTCAAAATAAAGAAAAAATTAAAATGAATATATTTGATGAATTTTTAAAATTAAATTTCTAAAAATAATACTAATATATGTTGTATGTTTTATAGTATTACATATTAAATTATTAGTATTTTATATATACATTTTTAATCATCCATTATATTCATATTTAATCATGTAATTTTATGTGAAATAATAAATAATTGAATAGAGTTAGTCTAATGTGAATCTAGCCAATAATACTAAGTCAAGTTATTAATGTATGATAATGTGGTTTTATATACTTACATCTAACGATCCACAAAATATGATCTTCAAAAAATCTAAAAAAAACAATGGGTAAAATCAAACCACATCATTACATCTAATAGTTCAAAGTTATATACTTACAAATGATTACAAATGATCATACAAAATGCATGTATTAAATAATCAAATATAATATTAATGTATATGATAAATCTACATCACAAAATTTAATGGTAATCATGAATAACCATGATGATGTGATTTCATAAAAAAGCTCAAAAATAAATGCGAAATAAGGGAGTGGTTAAATTACCAGTCCATCCGGTAAGACAATATACATTTCATAGAGAAAAACCTACTTTTTATGGTCATTTTTTTCATTTACCTGATAAAGTGCACTTCAAATTATTCCTACATGTTAAATTAATGAACTCCGAAATATTATTATTATTTTATTTTTTCTATGTTAACTTGTCTTTAAAATCTGGTCACGCCTATTGCGTTATTCCTATTTCCTTCATGATTAGTATTTACTAGTATGATCATGCAAATACCATGATAGCATAATCATATCATATCATATATAATTTAAACTATAAGTGAACCAGAGGCATAATTTCATTTAAGCGAGTCTAAATATGCAAACGAATAAAATCGAGACTAGTAGATAGAAAAAAATATCAAAACCCCACATTAGTTTTTTTTTGTCAATAATGAGATATTGGTGGAATATTAAAAAAAAAAAAATTATCATGATTTTATAAATCGCATGACAACGAATATTATGATCAATAATACCATTAATAAGTCTCTGAAACGGGTCATTGAAACGAGTCACTGAGATTAACTCGCTCGGACACCCATTGTTAATTTTCTCTCTCTGCTTGAGTTTAAAAACCCTGAAATTAATTTTCTCTCTGATTTGATTGTTTTCGTCTCTGAATTGGGTCGAAAAACCCCTGAATTTCTTCTCTCTTTTTGTTCTTTCTTAGATACTACTTAAGTTAAAGAATTGAAAAAAAAAAAAAAAAAAGAAAGATCTGAGCCTTCTCCATTATTATCAAAAAAAAAAAAAGTTAAAAGAATTGAAGATGATCTGAAAGATTTTTAAATAAATTGACTTTCGGATTACAAGATTGGTGATTTATAATCACAAAGTTAATTTCTACTCATATAACTAATCCTATTGTTAATCCGTGAGAAATGATTTTAACCAATCACAATGTTTAGTTAAAAAACTTAAGATGTGATTAATATCAGGTTTTGGACTAGCCCAAATCATAATTAACAAATAATTTAATACTCTAAAATAATAACTTGTTTTGGTGAGCGCTAAAAAGAATTAAGGAATAATATAATCAATTCAACTATTGATCCAAGAAAGTAGATATTGCGCGCCATTAAAGAGAACGGTACAAATAGTAGGACATTCACTTTTGCTATTTGTCGTGTAAAATTTAGAATTCAGTCTTATTAAAAAGAAAGTAATTTCAATCTGAAAAGTACATTAAAATCAATAAGTCAGATACACACATCATGAGTTAATTTAATCAAACTCAAAATCCAATTTCCTATAACACTCGCCCATCGCAAAACCCCACAAGGGTTCTTTACAAAATTGGCTTTCATTAAAAGCCTAGATGGGTCGACTTAATAATTCTCTCCAGTTTTTTCGATAATTTGATCTTCAGGATCCTCGTAGTATTCACCAGTTATCCTGCACAATTATTAATTTCAATACAAATATTTGATGCGTATATTTTTCTTAAAACAAATTAATCGAAGCTTAAAATGTAAAATAAATATAAGCTACTTACTCATTATATCTCAAGTAGCAGTTTCCAATTTTACCCGCAACCTTATTCCTTACTTTCCTCACCAAAATCTAACCACAAAATATGCATTAAATTAGCAAGAGAGAGAGAGAGAGAGAGAGAGAGAGAGAGAGAGAGAAACCTGAACACGATTAAGGGGGCCAGCATTAGGATCAGTATTTCGGTGAACAACAATGCCATTATCACATTTATTTATGAAATGCGCGCTTCCGCTGATGTCATACATGTTCGGCGCGTCTCCTTTCCAATTATGCATCTATACCCACACATTTTGCCAAATCACAACATGTATATTTTATCCGTAAATACAGTAAAATGAGGCGGCGTAATTTGCAACAAAAAAAAGTACCTGTCTTGGATGAGCTACAAACCAAACATGACAAGAATGGTGCTGAGCAAATCGCTTTATTTGCGTCAAAATCTGGCTCACATATTCCGTTTCAGTCCTGAAAAAATAAATAATAAACGGTTAACTCACCAATAAATATAAATATAAGGGAGATTTACATATTTATCCTTTCTTAAACTTAAAATTACATATTTACCCTTCTTAAAATTAAAATATCATATTTACCCTATCAAAAATCTAAAATATCATATTTACCCAAAAAATTAAAACCATCCAATTTCTCCGTTAAAATAGTAATTTTAAATGTTGATCGTTAAGTTTAACGGAGAAATTGGATGATTTTTAATTTTTGGACAAATATGATAGTTTAGATTTATGAAAGGGTAAATATGATATTTTAATTTTAAGAAGGGTAAATATGTAATTTTAAGTTTAACAAAGGGTAAATATGTAAATCCCCCTAAAAATATAATAATAAAAAAAATCTGAACTGATTAGAAGCTCTTTGGTGATCGAGCTCGTTGTATGGATCGATTACGAGACCCCTAACACCATATCTCAAAACCGCGGCCTTTGCAAGTGATAGAACCCATTTAACGCTTGGAAGAGAATCTTCTTCACACCTTTACTCTCGACATATTAAACACCAATAAATAAATAAATATAAAAAATAAATAAAATAAAACTAATCATTTAGTACCGGATCAAATGAAAATTGTTATCAAGCCAATGCATGCATTGCTCGAGATCATCTCTGTTCAATCTTTCCACGCCCCTAAAATTTTACACGTCAAAACTTATTAAGCATGAATCAATGAATCATCCATTTTGTATAAAAACTAATATAATATTTACTTTCTATTAAAAAAGGGTTTCTTAATCCTCTTCTCCATTAGCTTCCTTCCATGGTCCTTTACCTAAATTATTTCACCCATCCATACAACCCAATAATCAAAAACTTAAAGGGCATAAACGATATTTTCCAAGAAATAAAATTAAAAACGTACCGAATTTTCCATAGAACAAAGAGAAAATTTCCAACCAAGAGACTGATTTAAATTCACCATCAATGCATCGATCCACTCGCTTTTACCCGAATTCGGTACTCCCGATACAACAGTTAATTCTCCTGGCACCACCTTTTAAAAAAATTAAAAAAAAATGAAATATTATAAATACCCCTATAAATGATATTACTTAATGTGTATATATATATATATATATATATATATATATATATTATATATATATATATATATATACCTTGTAGTATTTATCCAATTCTTGCCAGCCAGTGGAATTACACATGGTTAGAGCACAACCTTGGTAATAACTTAGAATTTCATTATAAAAATGGCTGAATTTGAATAATCCCTTTATTGGGTACAATTCTGCAGTGTCGATTACTTCCTTTAATGCTTCGGGTCCCAAATACACCAACACCTAAAATAACGATATTTTTAGGGGTATATATGAAATTATTGATTATATAAATATTATGATATAACCTCGTTTGCATCTTTGCAATGTGTACCGTCGACTTCATTTTTCATTGGCCATTTCACTCTCCAACACCTTATAAAAACAAAAAGAAATTATGAGAAATTTGCAAAGAAGTCCCTAGATTATGTAAAAACCGATACCTTTCTTTGCCGAGTCTGCGAGCTATTTCTTCGGCCAAAGCCAGGCCAGGTGCATCAGCATCAGTTGCTATAATTATCCTCGACGCCTAATTAAATAAAAATAACACAAAAATTAAAATTACGAAATTTTAGGGGTCGAATTGAAAACGTACCGGTGACAAGTACTCGTTGCAGGTCCACAAGTATTGGTATTTCGTATCCTAGCTTCACAAACAACATTTTAAGAAAATATTGTTAGATAACAACAAATCAAAAAAAGATTATTATTATTATTATTTTTATTATTATAATAAATTAATTAATTAATAATGACATGTTGCGAGTTGTAACCTCTTCTTTCACGGGAGGATCTTTTTTGGAGATTTGAGGGGGTGCACCGTCGGGTACGCTAACACAATTTTTGAAACCCGCTTCCTCCATTGATAACTTATCCATCTCACCCTCCACCTACAAAAAATAATACGAGTAATTTTTCATTTTGGTCCCCACGAAACTGAAAATAGCATGAAATTTGGTTTGCTTACAATGATGATGTCTTTTTGTGATTTAATGTCGTCGAGTCCGTAAAGTATTTTCTCCGTGTTAGCTTCCTGTAATGTAGAAAAACAATACAGTTATTTTTTTATTATTAAATCATTAAAATAAAACTAATTAAATAAAAAAAAAATCTAAACCTGCCAAAATTTCTTCGGAAGCTCCCTGTACTTGCAGCTCACGAGAACTTTATTTCTTCGGTACGTAAACGCAATAGCAGGCTATAAAAAAACAAGAGAATTACATATTTACCCCTCCAAAATTAAGATATAAAATAATCGCGTACCACGCCACTAGAAGATAACTTTTGCATAACTTGATTTCTCCTAAGCGTCTCTCCAGAAATACCTCTGCTTCTAAAATAATTAATAAGCTGAAATAATAAACAAAAAATAATGAATTAATAAAGAGATAAATAATTAAAAAAATGAGAATGGAAAATTAGGGTTTTAAATACATACGTCGTTGCTAAGGGGCTTTAAATCGAGCGCTTCTTCGGTGATTTTTCTAGGCACTTTTGGTTTCTGTACCGGTACCGCCTTCTCCACCTTCCTCGTACCACTCGTACCCTAAAAAATAAAAAGATGTTAAGCTAAATTTAAAAAATATAATTTTTATTTTCACTCACATCAGTTCCTCCTGTGTATCCACACTTTCCTCTGAAGCAGTACCAAGCAGCGCCACGTCTTATTAAAAGAACAAAAAAATAATTAAAATTCGTCAATTAAATAAATATTTTGTAATAATAAAAGGAAAAGGAAAAAGAAATAATATATGTACCCATCTTCGCGTATGTTGACAGAAAGGCTGCGTTCTTGCGAATTACCTCCTTGACACTATTATCACAAAAGATATTAATTTTGGGGGAGGTGATTGTAAATACGGCAAAATAGAGGGGTTTATTTGCGAGTAATATGAAGAAGATGTACCTCAGGGCATAGCAACTTGTCATGCTGGCCAGGTCTGTAAGAGGGCAAGTGGATTCCGATTTTATTAAGTTCGTTTTTTAATTGAAATAGACGCTGATGCAAATTAGTGTTTTCTCTCTCCGCCGGTACAGGATAAGCTATTAAGAAATTTTTGAAGATTAATTAGATTGGTGTGATTGGATGAGAGAGGAAAGGGCAGAGAGAGAGAGAGTTACCACTTCTAGAAGGAGAGACTGTATGAACTTCCAAGGAAAACAAATTGTAAGCGTTGGTAAGAAGTAAAACTATGAATTATCGTATATACCCTTAATAGGGAATATAAAATAATAAACAAAATTTGATTTGAAAATTTAGTTTCTTACCAAATCTACGAGGCGGGTCTTCACATGAAAACGAACAATTGAAAATTTAAGTTAGTCTTTTAATATTTATATATACATTTAAAATGACGAAATATTAATGGAATTGGGTACTTAAGTCTCTTACATTCTTCTGAGACTGTTGCGGTATGAACTACAAATATAAGCAAATGAAAAAATTAACCAAAACTCGAATAATGAAAATATAAAAATTAAAAAATGGAAATTACCTGTTCTGTTATTAACAGTTGGGCGAACCGTGCGAAACTCTGGATTCTTCACACAATATATCATAAATTTGGACCTGGATTCTCTTTGGTTCGTCAAGCTAAGTGTATGAACTAAGAACGTCAAATTACAAATCAAATTAGCCAAGAAAAATCAGGAAACCAGAAAAGACGGAGCTTTGAGATTTTTACCAGATTTACGAGGCAAAACAGGCCGTAAAGAGGACGGACGGTGTTGCCTCATGCTATTTAGGGTAAATCTAGAATTGGGTTTTGATTGGCTTATAGAAAGAGGGGCTCTGTGGCTGGAGAGATGAAATAGGCGCGAATAAGGGGAGCCCGCCATTACAGGGCGACTGAGAAGAGTTCTTAGAGAACGAATATAGCTCGAGCGCATAATTATTTAGAAAAACAAGAGAAATGAAGAAATGGATAAGATTCCATTGTTATTGTTATGCAGGAGAAGAGTGAGTTGTAGGGCTTGGCTTGGGGTTTTGGCTAGGGTTTTTGTATAGAGACGAGAAGTGCAAAAGAGAGGATGAAGGTCACGTGTGATCGCGTGACCAGACTTTTACACTGTTATTGGAAGCCCATGGGCCATGAAACTTGTATGAAATACTTTTTTGTTCGAACTCGAACTAGGTTAAATTCGAACAATTTTACTCATAAGCCCAAAAAGCACAGATTTTGTTCGAACCGAGCTGAGCTGGAACCAGAATCGAGCCGAGTTCAAACTAGGTTATATAAGAGATCCTTTCAATTCTATAGATTTTGAAGTAACTATTGAGAGTCGAAATACTCATAATTTAAATACTCGACGAAAAGTTTGATTTCAGTTCAAATGGGTGAAGATTTTTCAGTGCTTTTGTTTATGTGCAAATTTCTGAAACTATACAATTACATGTACAAACCATCTCTTCTCTTTCAAAGAGCTTATTCATTACACGAGTACATTTCGAGAAATTAAAGCGCACAAAAAAAAGAACATTACAAAATAACTTTTTAGTTTTCATTCCAATTTCCTCCTGACAAGTCCTTTGAAGAAATCAAAGCTGCAAATTCAAATAATTAATTGAATTTTTTTCTTAATTGAAATGATATAACAGATAATTATTTAGGGATACCTATTTCCATCAGGATGAAGTTCGTAAGTTTTATTTTCAAAATCAGTGGCCAATAAATATCCAGATTCAGTTAATCCCTTCAAAACAAAAACATTCACTAAATATGGTTTTATTATAATTTGAATAAACTTTCGCTAAATATTAATTTATGTTAATTTAACTCACTTGAATCGTAACTTCAACTTTGACATCATTTTCTTCAATGACAACCTTTTGCCCACTATATTAAAACAATAAAGAAATCAAATTTTGCTATCAAAATAAATTGTTAAAAAAAACTACGCATGATTTTATTATAAGATAACCCAAAAGGCCACAAATTTGTTCTGTTACCTGTGAAGCCATGTTTTGCAATATAGGTCCTCCAAAACATGAAATCCTGTACAAACAGAAAAAATAATATTATTACATTATAACCAATAATAGTACTAATTATGATAGTACCAACAATTATATGTACCTTGATTCACGAAAATGTCGAACAAATTCTCAAACTTGTTGAAAAATAATGCCAAAATCTCTTCCCTTTTGAGCTTAACCGAATTTGGATTCATTTTCTGAATCACGGCATTCAAACAAGTCGTAGGGTTCTCATTATCCAAATTTAAACCAATACCTACCCAAAAACATAAATTAATTCATAAATTGCATAAAATTATAGAGAGAGAAATTCTACAAGTTTGCATAAGAGTATGCGTACCGGCAGAGACATTGAAGAACTTGGTCTGGTACGAGCTGGTACAAAGGATTCCACCCACTTTAAGCCCGTCTAAATAGAGATCATTCGGCCACTTTATTCTCAAATCAATTTGCTCCAAACCCTAAAAAAATCGACACCCTTAAAAAACAATTTTCGCACAATATATAATACTTTTTAATTGCATACTTTATCTTGACATAATTGTTTGATTGCTTCGGTAACGGCAAGAGAAACAATATATTGCAAGAGAGGAAGTTTCTTTCCATCCTCCATTTGTAATGTAAACGAGAAAAGAAGACAACCCAATGGCGATTCCCACACATTTTGCGAACGACCTTTAAGAACCGTACTTATGAAAATGGATATACCATTTTGAACGAAGAAGAATTGAGAAGAATTGAGAAGAATCACATACCTCTTCCTTTGAATTGGACGTCTGCTAAGCAAACCGTACCAATTGGTATCTCATGAAAGTTCCTAAAAAAAGAAACAAATCAATTTGAAAAAAAGAAACATATTTACAACAGTTCAAAGATCGAAGCTTTCTCACTTGGAGACGAGATCGTGAGTAGAAGAAAGCCTAGGGGACCAAACAAGCAGTCTGCCAAATTTGCTCGCACAAAGTGCATCCATATACATCTCCGTATGAAAATCACACTGATCAGTGAGGCCAACATCGCTCTCCAGAAGAAGCCTTATATCCTTATCGTCATCAGAAATCTTTAACAAGCCCTTGTTATTCTCGAATTTGAATTTTAGGGATTGAACGAGCTCCTTCTCTTCACGGGATTTGGCGAGAAGGAATAGGATAGTGGGACTCATCGCTCTAGCGTGGAAGCGTCGATTTC
This sequence comes from Luzula sylvatica, assembly GCA_946800325.1. Classification (NCBI taxonomy): domain Eukaryota; kingdom Viridiplantae; phylum Streptophyta; class Magnoliopsida; order Poales; family Juncaceae; genus Luzula; species Luzula sylvatica. Next base: position 29,813,526 of record OX326957.1, on the reverse strand, counting down.
GGAAGAGGAGGAGCACGGCGGCGGTCCCGACTGCTACGGCGGCGGCGATGGGGTGGAACTGGAGCCGTACCATCTATAAGCTCAAAATGATAGTGTCATCATCACACCTACTCTGTCAGTAAAAGACAAACACATAATTCACTGGATGTGATAACTGAGAATTCCATTCTCGGATTAATTATCGTGGCCCCGAATTAATGGATTTGTAGTAAATCGTGAACTCATTTCTGGGTTTATTACCAAGCAAGAGACAGAGAGAGATTGTTTAGTCATAATTCTGTAATATGGTTTTATTTCATGTACTTTTTTTATTTGAGATTTATATTTTTGTGCAATCAGTTGTGCTTATAATTTTCATCTATTAGATATTCCAAAATTATTATCAACTAGGATAATACTTGCGACACGCAACAATTATAGTAATCGTGTTTTCTCATAGAAATTCAAATGACCGATTTTTATGTTAATAATGATAATATAATTTCAAAATAAAATTATTTGAACTCACTTCGCATTGTGTATATATTTTACAATAATTTCATAGATATATTTGAAAGTGTATTTGGACCGGATTCGGAAAGTGTACCACCGCCATTTGCTTCTCCAAACAACATTTTCTTTTGATTCCAACAAAATGTCGGGGCGACCATGGGGATCCGGATCAAATCAATTTTATGAACCGTATCTTGGACCGGTTTAAGGTAACCAATTTGACAAAACCGTTCTGATCTAATCGTATCATTCACCTACCAGGTCTGATGGTCGAATCGTACCATGTCCCTTTGATCGTGAGGATCCAAACAGAACCTTCTCGGACGATTTGATATAGTTATTAATGGATTCAATTATATGCCATAAGTTATGGATTTAATTTTTATTAACATCAAACCGTGTTTTTCTATTCAATAAAAAAAAATGTGCATTTCGTAAGAGGTAACATGATTTAAAATGTGAAAAAGTAAAAAGTAAAATTTGATTTATCATGTAATATGTGAAAACAGCCTCTAAAGAATTCGAAATTATGCGAGTATTTGAAAAAGAATCATCAAAAAGTTTGATTCGCATCTCCATTAATACCTTAAAATGCTGGTGAAAAAAAATAACAATTTATGGTACACTAGCCAAATTATGTACTACTTTTAACTCGATAAGATAATGCAAGTTTTAAATTAAATAGTTTGGAAAAAACTCCTCAATTTACTATTCTTTCATGACTAAAATATTTCTGTCTCGTATATGCATTTATCACTATTTTATGATTATGCAAGTTTTGAAAACATACTTTTCGTGAACGTAATGATCATTAATATATCTCACGAGAAAGACAACATCAAACTAAAAACAAAAAATGTAAATAAAATTACCGTCCCGAATTAATAAAGATAATCACTCAATTTTTCTAGCTTGGACAAAAATGGGAGAATAATTATGGTGCCTAATAACCACAAGCATGACAATAGTATTCGCCACCAAAAATAGAAGGCTCGCGATCCAGAGAGGTAAAAAGACATTTTTACCCTTAAACTCGAGCAGATAAGCCCACATAAGCCAATGGATTTGCGACCCCATCCATACAAATATGCAAATCAGTCCTTCAAATTTCAGCCTCATTCGAGTCCAAGGAAGTATTAAAGGCAACAAGCAGAAAAACCATACAAAATATTGCGCTGTAATTACCTGAAAAATAATTCCAAAAATTAAAACATTTAAAAGAATTAAACGAAAAAAAATAAAATATACAACTTAATAATACCTTATTGAAGGCAACAAACCCGACTGTTTGGAGAAAAAGACAAAACGGTAAATCCTGAGCGAATTTCAAAACCAACGCAAGTTGGACAATTAATTGGGGCAAAAAGGAAACAATTTTCTCTCCAACTGAAAACCCTTTTTGGTGATTTAGATAAATATGGTAAAAATAAATCGAGAAATTATGTCTCGGATCGGTCCTTGTCAGGTGATATAAAAGAGCTTCGTTCAAAAACTCCCACCCATATAAATAAAAGAAAAGGAGGGTGCAAATTGCAAAAACGGATGCGGAAATTATGCCGAAGAGTAGGGTTTGTTTTGTAAAAAGCGCAACGATGTGGGATAGTAGAGTTGCTTTTTTATGTGGTGTGGATTTCGGTTTTGAGCTCCATTGAGTTAATGCAGGTTTTGCATTTTGGCCCAAGTTTTGTTGGCTGAGGACTAAAACGAAAGGAAGGGAATAAATTATGGGGTAGATACGAAAATGTACGATGAGCCCGTACCAAAATGCCGCTCGAAACACCTTTCCTGTAATAAAAGAATAAAAACGCATATGAAATGGTGCAAAAAGTTGAAAACAATATGAAAATTATGTATATTAAATAATCTCAGGGACCAAATTGCATAAAAGAAACTCTTTGAGTACATTTACGAAATGAAGAGAAGCAAAACTTACACCGTTCATGAGACAGATAATAATCCAGAGAATAACGGCACAGACAATCGGTTCGCAATTTCCCCTCGTACCGATTGTAAATGTAAATGGGTTGAAGAGCCACACAACCACTGACAAAACCCTAATTTTCTCCGGTACGCCTCTCAGCTTCAAAATGGTGTCGATAAAATGACCAACAAGCAAATCTGTTCAATAAAAAATTGGAATTGATTAATGAATTCACCGAAACTCAATAGAATTTTAACAAATTTATCAAACAGAGCCAAAATTAACCACTAAAGATCAAATTGGGCGGTACCGGAAGCTGAAAAGACGAATTTGCCCCAAGATCTGTGAACCCAAGAATTAGGGAGGAGCAAGAATGCGAGCAAAGGTGAATAACGATACGTGGAGCGCTCGAAGGGCGACCTTCCGGAAGCTACCATGGAAGCCGCATCGGAGAATACGAGGTAATCTACGTCGGTGTACGGAACCTCCATGTGTGCATCTTGCCATTCTCCGTAGAATACGAGGATCAGTCGTAGGATCGCCGAGATCTTCATCAGACGGTTCAGATTCCATCCCGCCATTGCCATTGGAAATCTGGAAGTGAAGCATTATAAGAAGAGTAAATTAAGGACATGTTTGGATGAGTATAATAAAGGAAGTTGGTAGTGCGAACTGCTGCAATTAGCCTAAATCTTATGTTTGGATTGATGTATTTGCTATATTACTGCAGTTCTAACTTCCACATATCTTTCTATTACAGCATTCGTGACTCTCACGGGAATTACCTGGGTGACAAAAGCGGGAATGAAAAAAATGTGGCGGGAGAAATTAACGAAGCTGAAGCTGAAGCTACCACACTCGCCTCTTTGTCTTCTCTCCATAAAATCCCTTTTCAAGCTCTTTGATGCCCACAGCCCACTCCTCTCTCTATCAAGTCTCCTCTCTATCAGATCTGCTAGCTTTGGAAGTTATTAGTGTTCCCCTCTCTCTCACAGATCGCTAGTGTTGGAAGTAATTTGTGTCCTCCCTTGCAGGTTTGTAGATCCAACTTTACTATTTGATTTTCTAGTGTATTACGAAATGATTTTTTGCTCACAATTTGAACATTTTCTAGGTATAGTACTGGTATTGATTGAAGATTAATGTGTGTGTGTGTGTGTGTGTGTGTGTGTGTGTGTGTGTGTGTGTGTGTGTGTGTGTGTGCCAAAGTACTATACATCAATTAAAGGATCAATTAAAGTAGTAGATGAATTTGTGATGTACTGATATTAAATTGATAAATTTGTTTGTGTAGAGATATCCTTAATTAAAGGATCAAGTAAAGTACCAATTGTAGTACTGGAGTCATTTTTATTTTCAAGAAGTACTAATTAAAATATTATCCAACAATTTGGTGAATTTGTGGGTGTTTGTGTATACATATGAATGAATTAGATGCTCAATTTATCATGTATTAAGCACACATCTTTCTAAATTATAATTCTACTTATCAAGAATGGTGGATTGAGTTTTGTATTTGGTATTTTGTTGTTAAGAATCTTTATTATATGCTTTTAAGGATGATTATTAAGTTTAAGAGTTGCTTAATTTTAGGATTGAGTATTGTGTAGTAAATTTTGGATGGATTTTTATCTTTATTGCATAGATGTCTTGCTGTACCTTCTTTCAACCCTTCTCTCAATCAAGCCAATAATAATATTTTGATAATTTGAAATAAAGTGATCATGTTATGTATACATTGTAAAATATATTATCATTATTTTCAATGTTATTATTCAGCAGTGATTGAATTATAAATAATTTTAATAATATATAATTCAATTTAATAATTAATTAAATTTTAATAAATAATAATTATTATATGTACAGTCATACACACATATATACAGAGAGAGAGTGACATTAATTACTCCAAACCAAAAAGTTTGAAAGAAAGTACATTTCTCAATTACATTAACCCAATCATCAAAATTACTATTACAATAGTTACACATTCATCAATCCAAACATCAAAACATACATTACAACTGCAGGAGTGGCTTATGTAGTTGTTCCAATGCATCAAGTAATTTCTAAGGCATCTATCCAAACAGCCCCTAAGTTGAAGAGGAAAGATGATACGGAAATTTAATTGGGCCTTTGTGAAATATTATAATTTTTTTGTCATTTAATTGGGCCTTACTGAAAGATTACAAATTATTATCATTTTAATTAGGCCTTATATTTGGACTGTGAATATCTTATTTCTCTTGGGCCGTTTAAATTTATGCGTTTATGTAAGATTATTTTTTTGTTTCTTTTGCAGCTATTTGTGTATTGTTATTTTTCACTCACCTTTAATCTTGTGATATTCCTTAATTTATTTCAAAATCGCGAATTTTGATGCAATTCAATAGATAGAAAACTAGGATATACACGATCATATGTTTGTTTTTTGAACCACCCAAAAATCAGCTTCTATTAATAAATATTATTATTAAGTTTACATTTTTGTAAACTGCTTGATATTCAAAAAAATATATATTCGAATTTTCAGCCCGTGATAAAAATAAAATAGAAGAGTTCATATTGATGAAACGAATAATTTCTTCAACATATAATATACGTGACAAATATTTTTAAAATTCTTCAACTTATAATATGCATGGCAAATAGTTTCAAAATTATAATAATAATAATAGACACTTAGATTTTTATCGAGTTAATGACGACCATATATTTGACACAAATGCATAAATTTGTGTTATTAATTATACCATAAATCAAACACAAAAATATGCATTTGTGTCGAACTTGTGATGAATTTATATGTATATATCATTATTCGATTTTTATCTAGAAAACATACAAAATAGTCAAATTTAGAATTTTTAGAATTTTGTTCTATATAAAATTTTGATGTTATTGCACCGTGATTTGCAGGTATGTTTATAGATAAAATCTAAATACGAAATCAAATGCCTGCCATTATTCTTAAAATTACAGATATAAAAATATGATTTAAGATTGGATAATTCTTGCTTATGGTTTTTTTAGTCAAGTCGTTTTATTTCTAATACACTATCATGTATAATTTTAATTGTGCTTTCGTATCCCGAGAGAGTTTTATTAAATCTATACAATCATTAGTTTCAATGATAAAGCTATGATACCATATTTGATGTTTTTTTTTTCTTTTCAAAAATTCTATTTACATTTCAGAAAATTTATTTCAACTGATGATGAAAAATAATCACAACATGTACAAATAATCATGCTTAATAAAATTACAAAAATATGATGGTTACCGTATTTTTATTTTTAAATGATTTTAACTTGTTGTAATTTTTATTATAAAAAAACATTGTATTTTTATTATAATGAAAAATAATTAAAATAGCTGCAACATAGCGTGGATATTATTCTAATTAACAAATTTCAACTAGATTTTTCTATGTAATTTGATTGGTTGCATCTTGCATATTATGGATAAATCCATATTTATATATATTAATTTAAAATTAACAAAAAGTAGTTAATTAGGTCATATATTCAATGGACCATCTAGCATGTTAGCATTGTATGACTAAGCTAGATACGCAATCATATTTGATATTTGTGTCGACAATCTTCCTCTTCTCCATTACTTCTAATATGAAGTGCCTCCTTTTTCGACATGATTACATATTTTTTTAGATTATTTGAGGAAAAAACTCAATTCGGATGGATAAAATTATTTGAGAAATGCTTATATATTTTTTAGACTTGAGTTCTATCTTTTTTGCATGTATATATTAGATGCATGTTATATTTTTTAAAATATATAATACACTTATGTGTAAGAAATTTGTGGATATATTATACATTTTTTTTAATGTACCGTATACATTTTTAAGATGTTTGGTTTTCGATCACTTTTAAATTGATATATCGTTGTATGTGAAAACCAATTCAATCAACAAGTTTGGAATTTAATGTGTATAGTAGTAATATGCAAGTTCGTTCCACGAGGAGTATATGCGTCAAATAAGATTAAACTTCAGATCTTTAAAATAATTATTTCGAAGTTTCCAAAATTAATGAAAATTTGTGTACAGATAGTTCTGAATATTATCAAATTTATCCTAAAATTTCAAACAATTTGGACAACGGAATAAAAAGTTATTAACGAATTACAATCAGGTCTCTGAAAAACAGTCCCCTGGAAACAGCAGGTTTTCAGTTTAAGTGACAGTTTTCAAAAATTCATATCAATTCGAATATTTCATGAAATTCTACGATTCCAAAAGTTCCCGAAACTAGAAATCAAAATCTACGCAGAACAAAAATATCACACAAAGAGAGCACAAGATCGAATGCAAGAAATAAGATTTAGAACAAAGATATTTAGATTCAAACAAGTTTTCTTTACACGACTTCAAACATTCATTCAACATACAAGAAATTTAAGATAGAAAAGAATACACCTAATTCGAAGAAAGTAGAGCTTCAACGTGCCAAGAGGAGCTCCTTTCCTCGCCTAGTGTCGTCGCTCGATGCTCGAACCGCTAGAAAGCTAGGACGGTACGAGCGCTTCTCGCTCGAAGTTGTCGACTCTCCCGGATGAAGAAAGCTCCTAGTCCGGTTGTGACGTGTATCTTCTGCGACTAGCTTCGATTAGATCGATTCACCGGATGAAGTAAGCTTCGAGTCCGGCAAACAATCACTCGAGAATTCGAGTAATTCTTGAATTGTTCTTGACGTTCTTGAAAGTTCTTGGAAGTGCTTAGAGAGAGAGAAAGAAGAAAGGGGAGGGAAGAAGAAGCCAATTCTGCCCAAGGGCCTTGGGGTCTTATTTATAGTGCCCTTGAAGATCTCCCATTGGTCAAGAGATGGTTGAGAGGATTGAGGGTAGTTTGGTAATTGTAGGTGAGGAAGGTGGGCTGAATGGTGGTTATAGTGTGAGTGGTTTTCGTATAGAATTTGGTGTAGACTTTTGTGTGGTAGATTTCTTGCCTCCTTCTTCATACGTGTACCGAAATGGACAGTATAATATATCGATTTTATCGGCGCGAGGAGAGGAAGACAACTACACTGTTGGAATGCCAAAAACTTTCGCCCAAAAACCTAAAATTATCAATAAAACACACTTAGTGAAGAAATATTCTTGCTATCTCAAATATGAACAATTATATATATAAAGTTGTGATTCAAAAGGGCTAAAATCCCCAAATTAGATATCAAAAAGGTGCTTTATTTTTCTCTTATCAAATACCCCCACACTTAGCTTTTGTCGTCCTCGACAAAATAAAACGTAATAAAATAGATTTTAAGCACAAAAAATACAAGTTAGGTTTTGTTGAAATTGTAATCACACTATCTCATAAATTTGAATTTCACAAGAAATATTTATACTCTCTTAATCATATGTTATTTCAAGAGGAACAAAATATCAAACTTCTATAATGAGGATTTTGCCAATTTTTAAGATATTTATTAAGAAATGATTTTCACTCGAAAAAGATAGTTAAACACCACATAATGAACGTAACACCACATAATTAAAGAGGAAAAATCTTTTAAAAGTATTAATAGAACCAATTTTTTTCATTTTTGCAAAAGTTGACCTTAAATGTAAGTAATTCACTTTTATAACCGCTCGGTACGTAAGTACTTGGGTCCTCCTTAAATCCAACCAAATTTCCTTAAATTTTGCTCAAAAATATTATTTTATATTTTTCTTTTTCTTTTTCTTTTTTCTATTTTCTTTTTCTTTTCTTTTTTTTCTTTTTCTTTTCTTTTTTTCTTTTTTTTTTTCTTTCTTTTTTTCTTTCTTTTTTCTTTCTTCTTTCATTGAAATAGTTTTATATAAAATATTAATTCACAATGTTTCGAACCGATCATGAGTACGGTTCGCTCATGCCCGGCTTACTCCATTGCGAATTCTTTTTGAAAAAATCGCGAGCGCAATAAAATTCCGTTTGGTTGGAACATAAGTCGCCATGAACGGTTAGGATCCTTAAGTGTAAGTTGTCAAATTTTTAAACTAATGCAAAAACTACCAAAAATGGTTGAATAAAACTTTTTAGAATTTCTAAATTAACAATGGGTTCTTATTCAAAAATGGTGTGCCACATAAATCATAATAAAAATCATTTAAAATAAATACTTCTTTAAGCAAATCTTATTATAGACGGGATTGAATCCCAAATTAGTCTCATAAAAGACCGTTTATTGTTTTCTTTAATATTCATTTGAGAAAAAGAATATTCTTTAAGTGGATGGTGAAAATTCTTTTTAAGAAGATGTGTGATTGTTTAGACTTGATCGTGGAGAAAAACCGTTTCTTTAACAAGTATTTAAGTGCTTAAAAATCGAGGACGATCACGAAAAATTGATTTAAAATATGATATATACAATGGTGGTAGAATTTTTTAATTTTTAAAATTTTTAAAATTTTCAATTTTCATAAAAGCAAAATAAAAGCATAAAAATAAAAATAAAATAAAAGCGAATATATACAAAGGAAATCCAAATATTATCCCCCCACACTTATTTCCAAGCTTGTCCTCAAGCGAAAAGATACGAAAAAAAAATGTCGACTAAAATAGAAAAAAGATGGATAGATAAAACCTGAATTTTTTTTGGTGCGTGGGTTGCCTCCCAACTAGCGCCCTTTCTTTTACGTCTTTGAGCTAGACACCCAAAGTTAGCCTATTTCGAGATTATATGAGGCGCTTATGCTTTTAGCGGCTTTACGACCGCCTTTGAGCAGTCTCATTAAGAGATTGGAGACTTGAGCGATTGCCATGATTATTTTTCGTTTAGCGTAAGTTGAACTTGGCGTGAAGAGTTTCTTTATTTCATCTTGGATTTTTCCAAGCGTTTCTTCTAAAGGCCTTTGTTGGAGAGGCGTTGTAAGAGGTGTGAGTACTTCGAATTTATTTTTCTTTCTTGATATATCTATAATTAGAAGATCATTCCTTTCATTAGAAGTATCATAGTTCTTAATTATTTTAGAATTGATAATAAAAGGAATGTTTTCACCTTGGAGAATTTGAGTTTTCTCTTCTTGCTCGGTTGATAATTGCTTGTTTTCATCGATTGGAGTGAGTTGAACCGTCTTTTGGAGAGTTGAATCCATTGACACCTTTTCTTCTTCAATTGTCGTTCTCGTTCCAACGCTTTCATCGAATCCCCCCATACTTGAACTCTTGTGACCTTCAATCTCCACAATCTCCTCGTTTGAATATTCTAACTCGAGACAAATCACTCTTTGATCTAGATCGTTTACGATGGATTGAATATTTCCGAGTCGTCGAGAGGTGGTTTTAATCTCATGCGAGATGTCATTTATCTCTTGTTTGATTTCTTGTTTGATTTCTTCAAAATCTTGTTTCATTTCTTCATAAACTTGTTCTTGCTTTTGTTTAAGAGATACCATCATCGCCATCATTTCCTCCATCATTCTTTTTAATTCTTGGTCTTGATCTTCTTTTTGGGATTGAAATTGTGGATCTTGGTAATCAAATTCATGTTGAGATTCGAGTTCGTTTTGAGAAGGTTCGTATATGGGGTTTGAGTAATTATTGGTGGTTTCGGTATAGGATTGTGTCTCATAACCCCAAGGGGATTCGTTTTCGAATTTGAGAGCTTCGTAGATGGGATTTTGATAAATGGTCTCGGTGTGTGATTCTTCGTATTGATTTGAGGTGGAATTTGAGAGCAAACCGAGCCTTCGTTCTTCTTTTCTTTCTTCCCATTCGTCGATGTCTTGATTGATCATTTCTTTAAGCGTCATGTGTTTTGGATATCTTCTTGGAGTTCTTTCTTGAGTTAGCAATTCTCCAAACATTCTCTTCACCATTTTTCTGCCCTCTCTCTCTCTCTCTCTAAGCACTTCCAAGAACTTTCAAGAACGTCAAGAACCATTCAAGAATTACTCGAATTCTCGAGTGATTGTTTGCCGGACTCGAAGCTTACTTCATCCGGTGAATCGATCTAATCGAAGCTAGTCGCAGAAGATACACGTCACAACCGGACTCGGAGCTTTCTTCATCCGGGAGAGTCGACAACTTCGAGCGAGAAGCGCTCGTACCGTCCTAGCTTTCTAGCGGTTCGAGCATCGAGCGACGACACTAGGCGAGGAAAGGAGCTCCTCTTGGCGCGTTGAAGCTCTACTTTCTTCGAATTAGGTGTATTCTTTTCTATCTTGAATTTCTTGTATGTTGAATGATTGTTTGAAGTCGTGTAAAGAAAACTTGTTTGAATCTAAAAATCTTTGTTCTAAATCTTATTTCTTGCATTTGATCTTGTGCTCTCTTTGTGTGATATTTTTGTTCTGCGTAGATTTTGATTTCTAGTTTCGGGAACTTTTTTCTAAAAGGATCCATCGCAGCAATCTAGGCTTGCACTCTTTTTTTCTCATTAAATGCTTCAAAGCGCCGTGATCAGAGAACACTATCACCTTCGCACCTACAAGGTAAGAACGAAATTTTTCTAAAGCAAACACAATCGCAAGAAGTTCTTTTTCAGTAGTTGTGTAGTTTCTTTGTGCGCTAACGAGGGTCTTCGAGGCATAGGCAATCACGTGAGGATCTTTGCCGATTCTTTGGCCAAGCACTGCCCCCACACTCGTATCACTTGCGTCGCACATGATTTCGAATGGAAGCCCCCAATTCGGTGGTTTGATAATCGGTGCAGAGCAAAGCTTGTCCTTCAAATTGTCGAATGATTCCTTGCACCGTGAGTCGAATTCGAACTTTACGTCTTTCTGGAGAAGTTGGCACATGGGCTGCGAGATCTTTGAAAAATCCTTTATGAACCGTCGATAGAAACCAGCGTGGCCTAAGAAAGATCTCACGTCCTTCACCGTCTTTGGATAGGGCAGCGTCTTTATTACGTCGATTTTTGCCTTGTCGACTTCGAGCCCCTTTTCTGAAATTGAATGACCTAAAACAATTCCATTGCTCACCATGAAGTGGCACTTTTCAAAGTTTAAAACGAGATTAGATTCGATGCATTTTTCCAGTATTTGGGACAAATGGTCTAAACAGGAATCAAATGAGTCTCCAAACACCGAAAAATCATCCATAAAAACTTCAATAAATTTTGAAATGTAATCACTAAAAATAGAGAGCATACACCTTTGGAAAGTGCCCGGTGCGTTGCAGAGCCCAAACGGCATGCGTCGGTACGCGAAGGTACCAAACGGGCATGTAAACGTCGTTTTTGCTTGGTCCTCAGGTGCAATCGGAATTTGGAAGTATCCCGAGAATCCGTCGAGGAAACAGTAGAAAGGGTTCCCTGCGAGTCTCTCCAGCATTTGATCGATAAAAGGAAGTGGGAAATGGTCCTTTTTGGTGGCCTTGTTAAGCTTGCGGTAGTCAATGCACACTCGCCATCCATTTTGCACTCGAGTTGGCACTTGATCGCCTTCTTCATTCTCGACAATAGTGATCCCCGTTTTCTTTGGTACCACGTGAATAGGCGAGACCCATTTGGAATCAGCGATGGGGTAAATTATACCCGCATCCAACAGTTTTATCACCTCCTTTTTTACAACCTCCATCATGGGCGGATTGAGCCGCCTCTGTGGTTCGCGAGATGGTTTGGCTTCGTTTTCGAGTTGTATTCGGTGTGTGCACAATGATGGACTAATTCCTGGAATGTCGGCAAGTGACCACCCAAAAGCCTTCTTATTCTTTTTCAGCATGGTGATGAGCTTCTCTTCTTGCTCCGTCGTTAGATTTGAGGCGATGATGACTGGAAGCGTCTGTGCTTCATCTAAGAAAACATACTTTAGCTCAGATGGTAATTGTTTTAATTCTACCTTTGGAGCTTTCTCAGTTGAAGGTGGGCTTCTTTCCAACGGAATTTCGATTTCCCTTGAAAACATCACTTCAGCTGCATTCGAAACTGCTTGTGTTTCTGGCTCAGTTTCGAATAGAGGATTGTTGAATTCTTCAAAATCTTGATAAGTAGGATTCTTGTAAGCCTTGAATTCCTCGAAAGTTTGATTCGCGACTTCATGCACACATTCATCGATTATGTCCATAGCGCTCAAATTATGTGTACCTGCAATGGGTTCTTTTAGTTTATCAAAAATATTGAATTTTATTACCTCGTCGTCGAACTCCATCGTAAGCTCTCCTGCATGAACGTCAATCTTCGTTCGAGCTGTCTTCAAGAATGGGCGGCCAAGGAGAATCGGGGTCGACTCGTTATCTCCATCATTCATGTCGATTACATAAAAGTCGGCAGGGAAATAGAGTCCGTTTACCATAACAATCACATCCTCGATTAATCCCACAGGTTTTGTCGTAGATCGATCAGCCAAACTAATCATCGCTTGTGTATCTTCGAGAGGGCCGAGATCTAGAGTCTTAAATACCGATAAAGGCATTACATTTATGGATGCGCCCAAATCGAGCATGCATTTGGGCAATTCGTGTTGCCCGATTTTGCATGGAATTGCAAACATCCCTGGATCTTTGTGTTTTTGGGGAAGTCTCAAAATTGCTGAAACATTCTCCCCCACACTTATCATTTCGTCCTTTTTACCCTTTCTTTTATTCGTGCTCAATAGTGCCTTGAGGTATTTTGCCAAGCGAGACACTTCCTTGATAGCTTCGACTAGAGGAATGTTAACCTCTACTTTCTTTAAAATGGCCAGCACGTCGTCATTCGATTCGGTAGACTTTGGGAGGCGACTAGGAAAAGGTGGCTGGACTTGAGTCGATTCAGGTGCCTTTGCTTGAGTTGGTAAAATCTGGACTTGAGATTGTTTCTCCTTAGGCACATGTAGCTCGATTTCTTTTTCTTCTTCCACCTCTTTTGCTTTTCTTGAGCTTTCACCAATTTCAGTACCGCTTCGGAGCGATATTGCATTGACGTGCCTTTGCTCGGGAGGTGCTAAAGATTGAGATTGGAGTCGAGATGTACCTTGAGATTCGATTATGTTCACGCGAGTGGCGATTTGAGCGATTTGAGTTTCTAAGCTCCCAACGTGGCGATTCGTGTTCGCAATCTCGCTTTTTAATTCTTGCCTCACAGAATCCACATTTTTATTAACCCCACCGATTTCTTGTTTCATCAAGCTCATCATGCCCTCCATCATCGTTTTAAGATCTTGCTCCTGAGTTTGAGCCGGTTTTGCTTGAGAGGCATTCGGGTGTTGGTAAGTGGCTGGTTTTGTAACTGGTTGGCGATACGGATCTGGTTGAGCATTGTTGGGATTCGACCAAGAGAAATTCGGGTGGTTTCGAAGATTAGGATTGTACGAGTTCGAGGCTTCAAATTTTCTGTAAACGGCATTTGCTTCTTCAACCACACTAGGGCATTCGTCCGTGTGGTGGGTGGTTGCGCTACAAACCCCACATTTCTTCGTTTCTTCCTTGCCCAGCGCTTTCATTATTATTTCGAGTTTGTTATTTAACATGTCGACATTGAGGTCGGTACATGCGTTCACTCGGTACTCCACGTTGCGTCTTGCTTGCGAATTTGATGCCATCATCTCTAACAGTTTCTGAATCTCCACGATTTCTTTATTCGCAATGTTTCCTCCCGCACATGCATTGAGGAATTGGTAATCGGAGTAGCATAGCCCGTTTATGAACTGTTCGTAAAGGTAATGCAGCTCGACACTGTGGCTGGGGCATTCTTCCATCAATCGCATAAAACGGTCGAAATACTCGTGGTAGACCTCATTCGCCTTTTGTGTGATTGCCAAGAGTTCATGCCTTATCGCTGCTAATCGAGACGCCGAGTAATACTTCTCCTTGAATAGGTTTGATACATCGCTGAAAGTAAGAGGCCCCCTTAGCTTGTAAAACCAGTCCTTTGGCCCTTCACCTAATGAATATGGAAATATAAGAAGAAGAATGTCATTAAAACCTTCATAGTTCGAATATATATTTAACTGTATTTTGAAGTCTTTTAAATGCTTGTGAGGGTTTTCAGTGGCTTTCCCGTGAAAAATAGGCAATGAGCCTAAAATGCTCGGATCAGCTTTAAAATTGGGTATATTCGGCCTAATGAAGTTATAATTATCATCTACGTGTCTTGGTGCTACAAGTTCTCTCAAGGTTTTTGGCCTTGGAACTCTTGTTTCATCAGCCATATTGAATTGTAAAGGAGGAGAGAAAGAAAAAAAAGTTTGTGTTTGCGGTTCTGGTTCAGCTTCTTCTTGATCTTCTTGAAGAGGATTCTTGCTCTTCTTCGTGCTGAATTTTTTTTTTTTCGATATCCTCGTCAATTGGTAGTAATGTGCCTTTGCGAGATCGTGTATTGTGCATAGATTTCTTCCACCACAAACACACCTAAAATGATCACAAAGAAAAACCAAGATGTGAGTACAATTTTTTATGAACTAAAATTCTGAAAATTTAAATCGAACAATTGACTTAAACACCGCTCCCCGGCAGCGGCGCCATTTGATGAGCGGGTTTTTTAGACACTTGAAAAGTATCGTCGTTGTTTTAAACCTCAAATATCAAAGAATTTAATCTCATGTTTTTACAGTGGTAAATATGAGGATCGATCCACAGAGAGCTGGTGCATCAATTATGATTCAAAATTTTTGATTTAAACTACTCACAAAAACTTCTAACTTTTGTTTCTATGGAATTTCTCACTTGATTATGGTGTTTTAGAGGTTAAAGAGAAGTTCTAGACCAAGAAATTCCATTGAAACCAAATTTTGAGAATTTCATAAGGGTTCAGATTTATACACGATTTAAAGCACATCAAACTAGTCAAGAAAATCAAGAAAACGCATATTTCTGCATTTTTGCAAACAAGGCTGAAATGAGATTTTGAAGTTTATTTCAAGCAAGACAATTAACCTAGAGCTTCACGAGAGGTTCAGAGTTATAATGTAACACACAAATAACCAACTCAAGAAGTTTCAAGAACGATTAAGAGTTGGTGCATTTTTAACTAGATTGACAAATAAGGCTGAATTATGGTTCAGAAACTAATTTCAAGCAATTCAAGAAGTTGCAAGAACGGTTCAATTATGGTGCGATTATAACAAAAATTACGCACGATTCAAAACTAGAGTAACACAAACAAGCAAGAAGTTTTGAGATTAAAAGATTCAATAAATCGCAGAATTTTCCATACACAAAGTTTAGACTAAACCAAACAACAAGAACATCAAGAGATAAGAAAGAGTACACCTAGAATGAGGGAAACTCGTGATGCAGCTCTTGGTCTTCTCTCCTCGTGCCGAAAGATCGATTTCTCACGTCACGTCGAGGACTGGTCGAAAGGAGATCGAGCTCGAGTCGTGAGGTTCGCGAA
This sequence comes from Luzula sylvatica, assembly GCA_946800325.1. Classification (NCBI taxonomy): domain Eukaryota; kingdom Viridiplantae; phylum Streptophyta; class Magnoliopsida; order Poales; family Juncaceae; genus Luzula; species Luzula sylvatica. The sequence goes on along the minus strand of OX326957.1, from coordinate 29,797,850 downwards.
ATCACCCTAAAAGAGCAAGCTCTGGTCAAGGGGTCTTTTCCACTGATCTTCACAAAAACTCTTCTCTCCGAGTCAAGAATCCAGCTCGCTGCGAAGAAAACGGATCGAGTCACGGTCACTTCTAAATCGCCCGAAAAGGAATGAGCCCTGGTCACGGTACGATCTTCGAGGAGGAGGAGGAATCGCCCGAAAGGAATGAATCCAGGTCACGGTACGAAACCTCAATGGCTTTCTTGAAGAATCTTGAAGTATCTTGGATTGTCTTGCATGTGCTTGGAAGAGAGAAAGAAGAAGAGAGAACAGAATGAGGGGGAAAGAGTCAGTCCGAGAGCACCACAACTCAAGGCCCTTGGGTCTTATTTATAGCATGCAAGGTGTATTCTGATTGGCCAGGGGTTGATGGAGAGGATTGGGGGTATTGAGGACATTTCCACCAGGATAGGTGGGAAGGATAAGGCATTGGGTTTGAGTGGATTTCGTGTAGCTTTTTGGGCTTTCTCTAACATGGGTTTATTTGCCTCCAGCCTTGTCCGTGTACCGAAAATAGCGGTATGATATATCATTTCGACTCCCTTTGGCATTCTGAAGACAACTACACTCTCCAAATCTTCAGCAAATCCTTCTAATTCCTGTGAATAGGCATAAAACACATTAAGTGAAGTAATATTCAATTTATCTAAAATATGATGAATAAACTATGCAGAATACACTTTCACAAGGCTAAAACCTCCAAATTAAGCATGTAAAACGTGCTCTATTTGCCTCACATCAACTGGTCGAAAGGAGATCGAGCTCGAGTCGTGAGGTTCGCGAAATCACCCTAAAAGAGCAAGCTCTGGTCAAGGGGTCTTTTCCACTGATCTTCACAAAAACTCTTCTCTCCGAGTCACGAATCCAGCTCGCTGCGAAGAAAACGGATCGAGTCACGGTCACTTCTAAATCGCCCGAAAAGGAATGAGCCCTGGTCACGGTACGATCTTCGAGGAGGAGGAGGAATCGCCCGAAAGGAATGAATCCAGGTCACGGTACGAAACCTCAATGGCTTTCTTGAAGAATCTTGAAGTATCTTGGATTGTCTTGCATGTGCTTGGAAGAGAGAAAGAAGAAGAGAGAACAGAATGAGGGGGAAAGAGTCAGTCCGAGAGCACCACAACTCAAGGCCCTTGGGTCTTATTTATAGCATGCAAGGTGTATTCTGATTGGCCAGGGGTTGATGGAGAGGATTGGGGGTATTGAGGACATTTCCACCAGGATAGGTGGGAAGGATAAGGCATTGGGTTTGAGTGGATTTCGTGTAGCTTTTTGGGCTTTCTCTAACATGGGTTTATTTGCCTCCAGCCTTGTCCGTGTACCGAAAATAGCGGTATGATATATCATTTCGACTCCCTTTGGCATTCTGAAGACAACTACACTCTCCAAATCTTCAGCAAATCCTTCTAATTCCTGTGAATAGGCATAAAACACATTAAGTGAAGTAATATTCAATTTATCTAAAATATGATGAATAAACTATGCAGAATACACTTTCACAAGGCTAAAACCTCCAAATTAAGCATGTAAAACGTGCTCTATTTGCCTCACATCAAATACGCCCACACTTAAACCCTTGATCGTCCTCGATCAATTGGAGAATTATATCAGAAAACAAAGAATCGCAGTAGAATTTGTTGAAGTTGTATTCGTTATTTAAAAACTCATTTCATGAATCAAATGGTTCACTCTCATTTCATCAAGTTCACTAGTATTTAGAATGATATTGGTCTTTTCATTATTAGATCTCGAAATTAACTCGAAATTTCATAAGAGTTTTTCATGACACTCGATCTCAAGCTGTAAGAGCGACTTAAACGTTTTTACTTCGAATTTCTTCACTCCACAATCTCTAAAGAACTCAATTCGAAAGCTATTATCGGGCCAAAATTTCCCGTTTTGCAAGATGATCTTAAATGCAAGTTATTCATTTTAAAACACGTTTGGTACACTGGTACAAGGTTCATACCCATTTTCGATCAATTTCCCTGCTCATTTTTTTTTTCTTGGAAGTCTTTAACCGAAAACCCCACTACACCGAAATGCAATGAGGTTACTCTCGGTGTTGTCTTTTGACCTTCCTCTTTTCTCACTTTTTTTTTCTCTTGGAAGTCTTTAACCGAAAGTCCCACTACACCGAAATGCAATGAGGTTACTCTCGGTGTTGTCTTTTCACCTTCCTCTTTTCTCACTTATATATTTTTTTTCTCTTCTTTTTTTTTTTTTTTTTTTTTTTTTTTTTCGAACGAGCGGGTATATTTGATCTACTAACGGGTCCCCACAAACGGTTATTTCATAGTGCAATTGGTCATGTTTTAAATCTAGCAAAACGTACTTTAACGGCCACGCTAAGAACTTTACTCATAAGTCCCATATCAATTACGGGTTCGAAAATCGAGTTAAAACGTATCGCATGAACCGCGCATCGATCAAGTGTCTCAAACTCGTGAAATTTGAAACAATAGGGCTGGAATCCCCGAATAGATCTCTTCAAAATCATAACCAAATCCTTTAAAATATTTTGCAAACTTTCAATTTTTAGAGTGAAATTCAGAGTTGAATGAAATTTTGTTTTAAAAACAACGATTTAGTTCAATTCAGTGGAGAAAAATCTTTTATTGCAATTCAGAGTTGTTTTGTGATTAGCAATGCTCCCAGATTTAAGTGGATACTTTTATGAAAAAAAAATTTTATTTTTTTTTATTTTTTTTATTTTTTATATTTTGAATGTTTTTAAATTTTCAAATTTCCCATGTTTTTTTTTTTGAAGTTTAATTTGGGCTCATACAGTTCAAAGGTTGTGTTACCCCCCCACACTTAGAGATTACTTGTCCTCAAGTATAAAAGATCAAAAATTTCAAAAAGAGGGATAATAGAGAAATACAACCTTTGATGCGTGAGGCGTGCCTCCTCCGCTAGCGCTCTTGTTTAATGTCTTGAGCTCGACCCAGCTGAGCTCATCTTCATTGACGCTCCATCAAACCGAGCTTTTGCACGTCCATCCACCCTTTGTCGAAACCGGAGTAGAAATGCTTTAGCCGGTGCCCATTCACCTTGAACTCTTCCTTCGTGTCGTTGCTCTGGATTTCGATTACTCCAAATGGATTTACATTCGTCACTGTGAAGGGCCCAATCCAGCGAGATTTCAACTTCCCGGGAAACAGTTTGAGACGGGAGTTGAATAGAAGCACACTATCTCCCACATTAAATTCTTTCTTTCTGATCAATTTGTCGTGAAACGCCTTTGCCTTTTCCTTGCATAAATTCTATTCTTATTTAAGACGGGAGTTTGAGACGGGAGTTTGAGACGGGAGTTGAAAGATATTCTTCTTGGTCATTCGTCGCTGCCGGGGAGTAATGTTTAAGTCTAATTTTGAATCAAAATTGCAAGCTCGAGTGATATTTTTAATAGATTTGATACATTTGAACTTGATATTTCATTAATTTCGAAAATTTTCTATTCTTGCAAGGTACACGAAGTGGAGCAAGATGGATCATCAAGAAAAACCAAAATCGCTTCGGGAGTTAATACGTCTCAGTAGAGCCGCAAAAGGATATCCGGACTCCATGACAAATCAAGAGATTCTCGAGCTACAATTTCAAGAATGCGAAGAAATGGAAGAAAGGAAAGATAGAGAAGAAGAACGAAGGCTCGGTTGGCTCTCGAGTTCACCCTCAAATCAAAATTATGAATCACACACCGAGACCCTTTATCAAAATTCCGTCTACGAAGCTCGCCAATACGAAAACGAATCCCCATGGGGTTATGAGACACAATCCTATGCCGAAACCGCTAACAACTACTCAAACCCCATGTACTCAAACCCCATATACGAACCTTCTCAAAATGAACTCGAATCTCAACACAAATTTGAATACCAAGTTCACCCATTTCAATCCCAAAACGAAAATCCAAACCAAGAATTTAAACAAATGATGGAGGAAATGACGGCGATGATAAAACAACAATTTGGAGGATTGAATCAAGGTCTTGAAGATTTGAAACAAGAAATAAAACAAACGATAAGATCAATTCGCCTCGAGTTAAGGGATTCAAATGAGGAGAACATGGAGATTGAAAACGACAAGAGTTCAAGTATGGGGGGATTCGATGAAAGCATTGGAACGATCATTGAAGAAGAAAAGGTGTCATTGGATTCGACTCTCCAAAAGACGGTTCAAATCACTCCAATCGATGAAAACGAGCAAGAAAAGAAATCTACAATTCTTCAAGGTGAATTCTTTCCATATATCATCAATTTAAATTCGATTAAGAACTATGATGCTTCTCATGACAGAATTTCACCTTGTGTAGATTTATCAAGGAAATCAAATACAATCGAGACACTCACGCCTCTCACAACTCCTCTTCATCAAACTCCAAGCGATGAAGCAATTCGAAAAATTCGAAGCAAGATTGAGGAAATATTGACGCCACTTTCGACATATGCAAAACGAGTGATACAAGCGCCGATTTCTCTCATCTCCAACATCTCAAAGGGAGTATTTCGAGGCGGTCGAAAAGTGGCAATCCATGTGAGCGCTTCGTTTAATTTTGAAGGAGGATAACATCGGCATGGTCGAGCTCGAGACCACAAACGAGAGCGCTAGCGAGGGAGGCACGCCCACGCATCAAAGGTTGTATCTCTCTATTATCCCTCTTTTTGAAATTTTCGATTTTTTATACTTGAGGACAAGTAATCTCTAAGTGTGGGGGGGTAACATACAATCTTTGACCTGTATGAGCCCAATTAAAAATTAAAAAAATCAGGGAAAATTGAAAATTAAAAAACATTAAAAAAAAAAAAAAAAAATTTTATAAAAAGTATCCACTTAAATCTGGGAGCATTGCAAATCACAAAACAACTCTAAATTGCAATAAAAGATTTTTCTCCACTGAATTGAACTAAATCGTCGTTTTTAAAACAAAATTTCATTTAACTCTGAATTTCGCTCTCAAAACTAAAAGTTTGCAAAATATTTTAAAGGATTTGGTTATGATTTTGAAGAGATCTATTCGGGGATTCCAGCCCTATTGTTTCAAATTTCACGAGTTTGAGACACTTGATCGATGCGCGGTTCATGCGATACGTTTTAACTCGATTTTCGAACCCGTAATTAATATGGGACTTATGAGTAAAGTTCTTAGCGTGGCCGTTAAAGTACGTTTTGCTAGATTTAAAATATGACCAATTGCACTATGAAATAACCGTTTGTGGGGACCCGTTAGTAGATCAAATATACCCGCTCGTTCAAAAAGAAAAAAAAAAAAAAAAAAAAAAAAAGAGAAAAAAATATAAGTGAGAAAAGATGAAGGTCAAAAGACAACACCGAGAGTAACCTCATTGCATTTCGGTGTAGTGGGGCTTTCGGTTAAAGACTTCAAAAAAAAAAAAAAAAAAAAAAAGAAAAAAAAAAAAAAAAAAGAAAAAGAAAAAAAAACTAAGTGAGAAAAGATGAAGGTCAAAAGACAACACCGAGAGTAACCTCATTGCATTTCGGTGTAGTGGGGCGTTCGGTTAAAGACTTCCAAAGAGAGAAAAGAAAACGAATGAGCGGGAAATTGATCGAAAACGAGTATGAACCTTGTACAATTGTACCAAACGTGTTTTAAAATGAATAACTTGCATTTAAGATCATCTAGCAAAACGGGAAATTTTGGCCCGATAATAGCTTTCGAATTGAGTTCTTTTGAGATTGTGGAGCGAAGAAATTCGAAGTAAAAACGTTTAAGTCGCTCTTACCGCTTGAGATCGAGTGTCATGAAAAACTCTTATGAAATTTCGAGTTAATTTCGAGATCTAATAATGAAAAGACCAATATCATTCTAAATACTAGTGAACTTGATGAAATGAGAGTGAACCATTTGATTCATGAAATGAGTTTTTAAATAACGAATACAACTTCAACAAAATCTACTGCGATTCTTTGTTTTGTGATATAATTCTCCAATTGATCGAGGACGATCAAGGGTTTAAGTGTGGGGGTATTTGATAAGAGGAAAATAAAGCACCTTTTTGATAGCTAATTTGGGGATTTTAGCCCTTTTGAATCTCAACTTTATATATACAATTGTTCATATTTGAGATAACAAGAATATTTCTTCACTAAGTGTGTTTTATTGCTTAATTACAGGTTTTAGGTGGGAATTCTCGGCAATCCAAGAGTGTAGTTTCCTTCGTCTCCTCGCGCCATTAAAATCGATATATCATACCGACCAATTCGGTACACGTGTGAAGGAGAAGGCAAATAATCATCAACAAAAGACATTACACCAAACTCTACTCGAAAACCACTCACACAATTGCCACTCTACAGCCCCACCAACCTCACCTACCATCCCCAACTACCCTCAATCCTCTCACCCATCTCTCGGCCAATGGGAAATCCCCAAGGACACTATAAATAAGACCCCAAGGCCCTTGGGCAGAGATTGCTTCTTCTTCCCTCCCCCCTTTCTCTCTCTCTCTCTCTAAGCACTTCCAAGAACTTTCAAGAACATCAAGAACCATTCAAGATCCTACTCGATTGTTCGGGAGATTCGACCGTGACTTGGACATCCTTCCTTTCGGCGAATCGACCTTTCTCGAGACTAACCGTGACTCGGGGATTTTCTCCTTTCGGGACTTGTGGAGTTGTGTTGAGACCGTGACTGGGTGGTTTCCTCTTTCGGAGCTTAGTGAAGGTGTCAACCATGACTCGGAGCCTCTCCTTTTGGTGACCTTTCATCTAGTGAGTCCGTGACTTGAGGATTCTTTCCTTTCGGTGACCAACGAAGCAAGCTTGCCGTGACTCGGAGCATTCTCCTTTCGGTGGTCAATTGAGCGACAACACTAGCGAGGAAAAGGACGCTCTTCTTGACGCGTTGAAGCTTTTCTTTACTCAATCTAGGTGTATTCTTTTCTATCTTGAATTTCTTGTATGTTGAATGATTGTTTTGAAGTTGTGTAAAGAAACCCTTGTTTGAATCTAGTTCTTGCTTAAATCTTGTTTCTTGCAATCGATCTTTTGCTCTCTTTGTGTGATAATTTGCTCTCTTTGTGTGATATTTTTGTTCTCTTTTTGTTCTGCGTAGATCTCGATTTCTAGTTTCGGGAACTTTTTGAATCGTAGAATTTCATGAAATATTCGAATTGATATGAATTTTTGAATACTGTCACTTAAACTGAAAACCTGCTGTTTCCAGGGGACTTTTTTCAGAGACCTGATTGTAATTCGTTAATAACTTTTTATTCCGTTGTCCAAATTGTTTGAAATTTTAGGATAAATTTGATAACATTCAGACCTCTCTGTAGACTAATTTTCATTAATTTTGGAAACTTCGAAATATTTATTTTAATGATCTGAATCTTAATCATATTTTGACGCAATAGCTCTCTGTGGAAAAGTTTCTGCCCTTTTCATTTTTGCTTGTTTTGATTCATTATTCGACGCATATACTCCTCGCGGAACGAACTTTCATATTTCCACTATACACATATATTTCCAAACTTGTTGATTGAATTGGTTTTCACATACAACGATATTTCAAATTAAAAAGCGATTGAAAACCCGTTTATCAAAGAGATTGTTGAGAGGATTGAGGGTAGTTTGGTAATTGTAGGTGAGGTAGGTGGGCTGAATGGTGGTTAAAGTGTGAGTGGTTTTCGTATAGAATTTGGTGTAGACTTTTGTGTGGTAGATTTCTTGCCTCCTTCTTCATACGTGTACCGAAATGGACAGTATAATATATCGATTTTATCGGCGCGAGGAGAGGAAGACAACTACACTGTTGGAATGCCAAAAACTTTCGCCCAAAAACCTAAAATTATCAATAAAACACACTTAGTGGAGAAATATTCTTGCTATCTCAAATATGAACAATTATATATATAAAGTTGTGATTCAAAAGGGCTAAAATCCCCAAATTAGATATCAAAAAGGTGCTTTATTTTCCTCTTATCAAATACCCCCACACTTAGCTTTTGTCGTCCTCGACAAAATAAAACGTAATAAAATATATTTTAAGCACAAAAAATACAAGTTAGGTTTTGTTGAAATTGTAATCACACTATCTCATAAATTTGAATTTCACAAGAAATATTTATACTCTCTTAATCATATGTTATTTCAAGAGGAACAAAATATCAAACTTCTATAATGAGGATTTTGCCAATTTTTAAGATATTTATTAAGAAATGATTTTCACTCGAAAAAGATAGTTAAACACCACATAATGAACGTAACACCACATAATTAAAGAGGAAAAATCTTTTAAAAGTATTAATAGAACCAATTTTGTCATTTTTGCAAAAGTTGACCTTAAATGTAAGTAATTCACTTTTATAACCGCTCGGTACGTAAGTACTTGGGTCCTCCTTAAATCCAACCAAATTTCCTTAAATTTTGCTCAAAAATATTATTTTATAATTTTCTCTTTTTTTTTTTCTTTTTTTTTTCTTTTTTTTTTCTTTTGCTTTTTTCTATTTTCTTTTTCTTTTCTTTTTTTTCTTTTTTTTTTTTCTTTTTTTTATTTTTTTCTTTCTTTTTTCTTTCTTCTTTCATTGAAATAGTTTTATATAAAATATTAATTCACAATGTTTCGAACCGATCATGAGTACGGTTCGCTCATGCCCGGCTTACTCCATTGCGAATTCTTTTTGAAAAAATCGCGAGCGCAATAAAATTCCGTTTGGTTGGAACATAAGTCGCCATGAACGGTTAGGATCCTTAAGTGTAAGTTGTCAAATTTTTAAACTAATGCAAAAACTACCAAAAATGGTTGAATAAAACTTTTTAGAATTTCTAAATTAAGAATGGGTTCTTATTCAAAAATGGTGTGCCACATAAATCATAATAAAAATCATTTAAAATAAATACTTCTTTAAGCAAATCTTATTATAGACGGGATTGAATCCCAAATTAGTCTCATAAAAGACCGTTTATTGTTTTCTTTAATATTCATTTGAGAAAAAGAATATTCTTTAAGTGGATGGTGAAAATTCTTTTTAAGAAGATGTGTGATTGTTTAGACTTGATCGTGGAAAAAAACCGTTTCTTTAACAAGTATTTAAGTGCTTAAAAATCGAGGACGATCACGAAAAATTGATTTAAAATATGATATATACAATGGTGGTAGAATTTTTTAATTTTTAAAATTTTTAAAATTTTCAATTTTCATAAAAGCAAAATAAAAGCATAAAAATAAAAATAAAATAAAAGCGAATATATACAAAGGAAATCCAAATATTATCCCCCCACACTTATTTCCAAGCTTGTCCTCAAGCGAAAAGATACGAAAAAAAAATGTCGACTAAAATAGAAAAAAGATGGATAGATAAAACCTGAATTTTTTTTGGTGCGTGGGTTGCCTCCCAACTAGCGCCCTTTCTTTTACGTCTTTGAGCTAGACACCCAAAGTTAGCCTATTTCGAGATTATATGAGGCGCTTATGCTTTTAGCGGCTTTACGACCGCCTTTGAGCAGTCTCATTAAGAGATTGGAGACTTGAGCGATTGCCATGATTATTTTTCGTTTAGCGTAAGTTGAACTTGGCGTGAAGAGTTTCTTTATTTCATCTTGGATTTTTCCAGGATTTTCTTCTAAAGGCCTTTGTTGGAGAGGCGTTGTAAGAGGCGTGAGTGTCTCGAATGTATTTGACTTCCTTGATAAATCTACACAAGGTGAATTTCTATCATGAGAAGCATCATAGTTCTTAAATGAATTAAAATTCATGATATATGGAAAGAATTCACCTTGGAGAATTGTAGATTTTTCTTCTTGCTCGTTTGATAATTGCACGTTTTCATCGATTGGAGTGAGTTGAACCGTCTTTTGGAGAGTCGAATCCAATGACACCTTTTCTTCTTCAATGATCGTTCCAATGCTTTCATCGAATCCCCCTATACTTGAACTCTTATCACCTTCAATCTCCACAATCTTCTCGTTTGAATATTCTAACTCGAGACAAGTCACTCTTTGATCTAGATCGTTTACGATGGATTGAATATTTCCGAGTCGTCGAGAGGTGGTTTTAATCTCATGCGAGATATCACTTATCTCTTGTTTGATTTCTTGTTTGATTTCTTCAAAATCTTGTTTGATTTCTTCATAAACTTGTTCTTGCTTTTGTTTAAGAGATACCATCATCGCCATCATTTCCTCCATCATTCTTTTTAATTCTTGGTCTTGATCTTCGTTTTGGGATTGAAATTGTGGATCTTGGTAATCAAATTCATGTTGAGATTCGAGTTCGTTTTGAGAAGGTTCGTATATGGGGTTTGAGTAATTATTGGTGGTTTCGGTATAGGATTGTGTCTCATAACCCCATGCGGATTCGTTTTCGTATTCGCGAGCTTCGTAGATGGGATTTTGATAAAGGGTCTCGGAGTGTGATTCTTCGTATTGATTTGAGGTGGAACATGAGAGCAAACCGAGCCTTCGTTCTTCTTTTCTTTCTTCCCATTCGTCGATGTCTTGATTGATCATTTCTTTAAGCGTCATGTGTTTTGGATATCTTCTTGGAGTTCTTTCTTGAGTTAGCAATTCTCCAAACGTTCTTGGTCTTTCTTGATGATCCATCTTGCTCTACTCCGTGTACCTCGCAAGAATAGAAAATTTTCGAAATTAGTGAAATATCAAGTTCAAACTTATCAATTCTATTAAAAATATCACTCAAGATTGCAAGTTCGATTCATAATTTGACTTAAACATTACTCCCCGGCAGCGGCGCCATTTGGAAATATATGTGTATAGTAGTAATATGCAAGTTCGTTCCACAGGGAGTATATGCGTCAAAATAGGATTAAACTTCAGATCTTTAAAATAATTATTTCGAAGTTTCCAAAATTAATGAAAATTTGTGTGGAGATAGTTCTGAATATTATCAAATTTATCCTAAAATTTCAAACAATTTGGACAACGGAATAAAAAGTTATTAACGAATTACAATCAGGTCTCTGAAAAACAGTCCCCTGGAAACAGCAGGTTTTCAGTTTAAGTGACAGTTTTCAAAAATTCATATCAATTCGAATATTTCATGAAATTCTACGATTCAAAAAGTTCCCGAAACTAGAAATCAAAATCTACGCAGAACAAAAATATCACACAAAGAGAGCACAAGATCAAATGCAAGAAATAATGCATAAATTTATGTATTTACGGCATATATTAATGTGTGATATATTTTTTCCTTTTAAAAAATACATTTAAGGAATAAGACTTTCGATAATTAAACTTGTTTTGAGATAAATGTATTTAATGATTTGTGCATACTTGATGATTATCATGAAAAAAAATATAAATCTCAAAACAAATATAATAGTTAAGAAAATCATCAGTAGCAAACTTATACTTATGATACTTAATTAAATATCTTAGTTAAAAAAGTCATCCGTAACAAACTTATATTTCTGATATTTAATGAAATATCTTAGTCATTCTATAAATGGGAAGGAGTGTTTGCATATATCTATGTTATATTTTTTTTTTTGTTACAAGCCCGTAGACACACACACACTCTTCATACTCCAGTTGAACGCAAGATTCGAATTCTGCATCTTTAAAAAGTGAGGTTAGGTACCATCCGATCAAACCGGTTTTTCTACGGAATGCCGATGCAAAGAAGGAAATTTAACCGTGCCCTCTTATTCCACCAAACATCACGTATAATTGACGACTTAATTAACGTATATGACTTAATTAATTAATACTTGCTAATTAATGTAATTGATATGTTAAATAGTATAGGTAGGAAGCATGGTCCGTCTGCAAACAAATGGAGACGATATAAATTTATAAACCCTATGTAATCTTATCATGTCTCTTTATTTCATACCTGCCGCAACTCACAAGATTTTCTTATTTTTAATTAAGGATTAAAGGATAACCAATGATGTGGCCTCGTTAAGAACCAACAAGTTGTTTAATAAAAATAATATGATCATGTTATAATGTATTGATGATTCGAGACAAGATTGCAGTCTCTTTCACCCCTTAGATTTGCAAACAAGATTTTAAGAGACTTTTGTCACGATTACACTTGGCCGAACATGATAAGATGCTTTTCATTTCAATTTCAAAATAGTTAGGGTTAGGCCCCTACTATTCTGAATTCATAGGTTCAATTTTTTTTTTCTTACAATAAATGAAAATTCTTTCGTATCATTCGTTTATATGTGAAAATTCAATTTTTAATTTTTCACAATATATGATTTTTGTTTTTTTTGTGCATCCCACTCAATCAATTAAATTCTAGATTCATTAACAAGTTCAAAATTATTATAATCAAATTTGTTTCAATTCAGTATTTGATGATATGTGAGCATTATTATCAGGTAGTTATTAGGGTTGTGATAATGGCCGCCCGGATTTGAGTTTCTTATGCCGCCATTTTTCGGAATTTTGTAAATTGTTTATTTTAGGATTATATGTGATTCGATACAAAAAAAAATATACTAATAGATGATAAAAAAAAGTAAGAGTATTGTTAAAATATTTAAGTAAACACTTGAGGTATAATACTCGAAAAAAAATTAGTCATTTGATATGTCTTAATAATATTAGTGTTTTGCAATAAATTTGTATGCCACATAAAATTTGAAGAAATAAATATATTATTTATTATAAAATATTCATCTCGATGCACATTTAATGATTAATTTTTTTTTGATAATCACTCGAGTATTTTTACATTTCCCATGTAATATATGCATAACAATATATACTTTGTGCATGTAAGGATGTATATTTTAGGGAAATTTAAAAAAAACCCCTATCTTTTCTTGATATTTTAAAAAAGTCCCTAACTTCTTTGAATCTCCAAAAAAAAACCCTATTCCAAACTTCTCTTTGTAAAGCCCCCCCTACCATTAAGTTTTGCTAATTATAAGTCAACTTTGAGATTTAAAATTGTTTTAATTCCCATTTTACCCTTACATCTTTTTCCTTTAAACTAATTAAATACTAAGTGTTTATATTTTCTTAATTATCAAATTATCTTCCAAGCAATTTATTTTTGGAAAATTTTCAAAAATATTCGAAAAACCCCTCACTTTTGAGAAACTCCAAAAACCCCGTAAAAACAAACTTTTCTTTCAAAAAACTTCTATAGGTGTTAAACTTAACTCTTTTGGGGGAAAAATTTTATTTGGACCAAAATACCCCTCTAATTTTATAAAATACAATTTTTCTTAGTAATGTTTAGTATTTTTTATTTTAAAATTAACACTATGATGTTTGAATTTCAGAGCTAGCACTTTCCCTAAATAGTCTGTCAATTTTTTTTTTACTTTCGTCGCACAGATTGGCGAAAGTGCTTAAATACGATTTATTTTCATCCCATAACAAGTGCATGTATCGGCAAAAAATCTGATTCTAAATAGATGATCTAATGTATCATTCATATAAAAGTAAATTAATTTGTTATTATTTATACTTTTATTATTTGTTAGTCGTTAAATAAATTATAGGTCAAACGATGTATGATTTTGCAAATATATAAGCTGATATATAATTATAGGACTTAATATATAATTAATTAATTATGAAATTTTTATGAATTTTTAAATTAAAAAAATACTAAAGATTATTAGCAAAAATGCATTTTATAAAACTGGAGGGGTATTTTGGTCTAAAAAAAAATTAACACCTCAAGGGGGTTTTTTGAAAGAAAAATTTGCTTTTAGGAGGTTTTTTGGAGTTTCTCAAAAGTGAGGGGGTTTTTTAGAATATTGAAAAAAGTTAGGGGATTTTTTAAAAATTTCCCTATATTTTATTATAGATGAAATAAAATTACTGCATAGACAAAAAAATTTTGTAATAGTACTACAAAAAATATGCTGATATACCAGCAAAAAAATTATATAGGGAAAAACAATAATAATTCAAATAAAAAATTAATTTCTGACCATACTTGATAAATTAAGTATTTGACTAAATATCAATTAATTAAGTAACGACGCAATAGCGTCGTTGTAGCGCAAATAGCGACAAAAATATCTAAAACACAAAATCGCAATCTATTAAATAACTGCACTATAATGTCGCTATATAGTGCAATTAAAAACACATCCATAATGCTACGGACCCAAAACACTACAGTGTTGGTTAATTCTAATCTAGAGGGGGGTGAATAGGTAATCCTAGTGTACAATTTTCGACTATGGTATACCGATTTTCAATTTGTGCGGAAGCTAAAATAATATAATTAAAATTGAGATAATACCGAACACTTTTAACAAGCGATGTTTGTTACGGAGTTCGGTAGGTGGTTTGCTTTGTTGCTTTAACTCACCCTTTACTTGCGTAATCGACCGATTCGATTAGTGGCAAGTACCTACGTCTCCGGGAATGCCTTTTGCATTTTCGGCGTTCGATTGAATTCCACTTCACTCGTACAAAGTTTTGCCTAGATCGATTTACACGTTTTCTATCGATCTATGGCGGGCTTTACAATTCGTGTACTAGCCTATTACAATTCTAAATACGAACTAAAACGTGATCGGTCACGCAAGTTGGGAATCGTATTTGGAAGGGAAAGAAAGAAGGTTTAATCTCTAAGATTGTTTTAGAAGATTTAAAAGCTCAAAGGTCTAGCAAGGATTCTCTCTTTTAATTGTATAATCTGAAAATGGTTGAAGAAGAAGAGAGAGAATGAGGGAATAATTCTATTTATAGAACACATAGATCCTTCCCTCACTTGCTTTGTCTGAATAGTCCGTTGCAACGGACATTAATGTCCGTTACAACGGATCTAAGTCAAAACTAGCTGTTACGGCTGATATTTGAATTTATCGCAAAGTTCGTTGCAACGGAACAATTGTCCGTTGCAACGGAATCCTGTATATAGAGGTACGTTGTAACGAACTTTGGAGTCCGTTTCAACGAACATACTTCTGTGACTCAACTTCAGTTTGATTTTAATTCCCGTTGCAACGAAGAGTATTCCGTTGCAACGTTGTGAGTGGTTTCGTTGTAACGGATTGGTTAATTCGTTGCAACGGACTGATGTGTAAATTTATACTGAAGTGTGATTTGATGTCCGTTACAACGGACAGTAGTGTCCGTTCCAACGGAAATTCTTCTGGTACGGGCTTCAAGATTGAAATTTAATTAACGTTGCAACGAAGAGTATTCCGTTGCAACGTAGTGGTGGTGTCCGTTGCAACGGATTGATTTTTCCGTTGCAACGTACTATACTGTCATTTCCAATCATACTGAGGCGAGTAGGTCCGTTGCAACGGAATGGAAGTTCCGTTACAACGGACATACTGATTTCAGCCTTTTATAAATAAATTCAAGTATATTTTATTGAGCTTTAATCTTTTAATGACAAGTTAGAGATACCTATATTTAGTATTGGTGATTAGGTGGATATCCCAACTTGCGGAAACTTCGATGTCTTGATCTTCTTCGACGTCTTGTTTCATGTGCGTCTTGATCTTCTCCGCGATTCTTCGACTTCTTTATTCTTGCAATTCTTGATTGACTCGTGCCTATGTTTATCTTGATCATTTCTTTTTGTACATATCTCCTACACATTTATCTCGATAGATTTTGTTAGTAGTATCGACATTATTTTTGAGATAATCAAACAATATGAAATTTGAACCAACATACAGACCGTCATATCGTAATTTAAAGCATTGCTAAATATCTTTATACAAAATTGCATGTACACGAAAACATATTATGTAGAGTAAAAATAAATTATTAATTGAAGATAATCATCAGTGAAAATTGTCAATATCATTTAGTTGTTCATAAGTGTTTTGATAGTTTTTGTTGCGATTAACATGTGGTATAAGAAGAGTCATAATTAATATGTAAATTGTAGCGGATAAAATAATTATAATATAATGAATTTTTTTAATATCACAATATTTTTTGATAAAAGAGTACACTTCTACATTTGCATTTGTTTAATGTATTTGATATTTATACGTGTCTTGTGCATTTTTAATAACAATCTATTCTTTATTTATCCAGTATTCACTTTAATTATATATATGTCTAATATAACATTTTTTCATCTTTCCGATACATTTTAAAAGAACAATCATGATTACCATCCAATATCCAATATACATTTTGAATATTGATATATATTAGCATTTTCATTATACATTCGAAATTGAAATAAGTTAAATACAAAATTATCTTTTACGATTCAATTTTTTTTACTCCTAATCAAATTATTTCATCTCAGTATCGTTACATGTTTTTAGTTCCAATAATCCCAAATTATTTGAATACAATATAGGTTTTTTTTTTCTTTCTTTTTTTCCAAAATTGTGCAACTTGGGTTTTCATATATGCACAACATTAAACAAAACAATCATCAATCAAGTCGGTTCTCTAGATTACATTCTTTTTCATTAATTTCATTTGTTTATGTAGTGTAGTGAAATTGATTAGAGTAATGATAGATACCCAAATATCAACCACAAATTTGTCACAAATAACTAAATTTGTAATATTAATTATGTATATATGAATCATAAATCAAATACAAACTTATGTATTTGTGTCACATTTGTGGTTGGTATTTGTGTTCCTATCATTACGAGCTTCGGATCTTTATTTTATTCTACTTAACAGCCGCTGGTAAGTGGTCCACAGGAAGTTGGTAAGTCCTTTCTGAGATTTTGCTAAAATACATGTTTTTATCATGACTTATAGAAGCGGTGGCTATCTGGTGTAGTATGTTTGTTTCATTATGATAATTTAAATTTGTTTAGCATTAAAATTATTTTATTTTAGTTTTGTCAAATTATCCCCAACAAAATATGGATATTCCTCAGCAATAACATCACCACTTGTGATAATGTATGTTTCGATGTTTATATGAATTATGTCAATGGCTCGTAGACAAGTCGGTTGATTATTTGACAAAAAAAAATATTATGAAAAATTATGAATTCAAATTTTATTGACATTAATGGACGAATAACAAACAAAATTTCTCTATTTATTTATAAAATAATAATTCGACAATTTGTTCAATTTGTATGGATATATTTTCCATGAGAAAATACTTTTGTTGATATTTTTCGTCTACATTTTTGTTCAATATAACATGTAACTATTTTAAAATATATATTATACATCGAAAATATGTAATATATTTAAAATATATAATAATAAAAATAAGATCGGGGAGAAGACTACGACAATTTCTAGAGTGCTTTTCTTAATTCCTAGAAGCTTCACCAAATATTTTTCTAGGAGTTCCATTCCCAAACTACGGTGGATATGTGCCCTAGTGGCTAGAAACTTGCTCTTTTGTTACTCTCGATCACATGTTATAACTCACAATCTGGCGACAAAGATAGAAACTTGATATACAAGTTATAGCCAATTTATACATTATCTTTGCAAGAATGAACTACTTAGAACTTTGAACGTAAGGTTATTTCGATTTTGTTCTATGCATGTTCAAACTTGTGTGGAAGATTATAAACAAGAAAGAAAATATGTTGATTTTGAAGTGGAGTCTTGATGTGCTCTCTTGGTAGTGCGGATCAGTGTTCCATAAATTGATTACGACGGACAATTAGTCGTCGATTAATCGTTAGTCGATGGTACATCGTCTCGATAACTCCTTGACTTCTTGTGTTTGACAGATTCTCGTCAAGCGTCCGTCAAACATCCACCAAACCCGTCGAGCGTCTGCCAAACCAATTATTAGAAAAAAAAAAAATTGGGCCGAATTTTTTTGGGACTATAATTTTCAGAATTTTACAACTTTTTGTTTGCGTTTCATTTCTTTTTTTCTCCTTTCTCTCTCTTCTTGCGAAGCTAAACATTTTTTTTTCCTTTTCATTTCTCACAACATGGGACAGATTTGAAGAGGAAAAATTCTTTCTTTCTTTCTTCTCTCTTTTCTCTCTCTTCGTGACGATGATACGTTATTTGGAATTTTGTTGTGATTTGGACATTTTTTTGTTATTTAAATTTTTATTTAATGTTATGTGTATTTTGTGGCGTATGTATTTTGTTAATTCAATTTATATTCGAGAATTATTAAAAAAAAATTGTGATTTGTAATTTTGTTTAATTAATTCTTGTATTAAAAATGTCCAAAAGTAAAATTTGCCGAGATTACGATTAATCTCGATTATTCATCCTTGATGCTTGATGTTTCCTTGAAGACTAGCGCGTATCGAGTAATTTCTATAACATTTGGTTAGGACTTTCTATTGGGGTGGGTCAAGCAGTTGATTATTGAAAGAGTTGTTCCGACATGAAAGAACAATTTATGTGAAGAAAAATGACCCCGTCTTGTAAGTCACGTGATGCTCGGAAAAACGATAGTAGTGAGTCAGGTTTGTGAAGAAGATTTCGGCTAGGTCGTTCATTTATTTTCTTCGACGGTTTACTTACGGTTGCCAATTCTCGGGCTTTCGGTTGTCAATTTCTTGTGTTCAAAAGCACCCATTCCATCAAGTCTTCAAAAATGTCGAGTCCATTAAATAGGATGCGATCTGGCTCATGGAGAGATTTAAATAAACGAAAAACTTTTGAATACATAAGAAGGTTGCAAGAATGTTCGCAAGATTTCTCAAGAAATATAATTCGGAGAATCAACTTGAAGTTAGCTCTTTTCGAGATAATGAGAGAGCCCTCTCGAAACATAGGTGTTAAGTATTTGGGTGATGTTTTTCGATAGTTCCCCTTTGACACAATGGTGCTCACAGCTTCCATCAGCGTTGGATATGCATCAAGTCAAATTTAACCAGCATGCTCAAATTTTTATCTTTTTTATATCTGTGAGGATTGTTAAATTTGAGTTTACTGAATATTTCAGAAATTTAATATATGTAGTATTCTTAAAATGATCCACTGGTAGTAACAAACATTCTATATTTTATAAAAAGAAAATAAGAAAATATATGATAGCTGAAATGCTTGTTGAAAGTTCAAACTCGTGAGTCGTGACAACTTGCAGTGCAAGTACAAAAATCATATTAATGCCAATAGTTATAGTCCCCATTAATTCTAACTATTTAAGCTACGTTCATGCTGATTATGTGTCCCATTCAGAGCTCTCTTTTTTGTTTTCAATTTTTAAATGACTAAAAAATTTGTTCGCGCTTCGCTGCGAATTTTTAAGGTAATTGTTTGTATTGGATAAAAAATTATGTATTCACTTATTAATTGTTATTTGTTATGTTTACAGAAAAAATATCATAAAACCAATATGAAAATTATTAAATATGTAATTTGATATAATATCATAAAATAAATTAATGAATATCACAAAACAAATATGAAAATTATTAAATGCGTAAAGCATGATATAAATTAAAAAATCATATCATATCGTAAAATAAATTAATTAATATCACAAAACAAATATGAAATCATATCATAAAATAAATTAATGAATATCACAAAACAAATATGAAAAATTTATTATATCATAAAATAAATTAATGAATATCACAAAACAAATATGAAAAATTTATTAAATGCATAAAGCATGATTTAAATTAATGAATATCAAATCACAAAATAAATATGAAATCATAAAATAAATTATTAAAAATCATAAAATAAACATGATATAAATATTAATATAATTAAGGTAGAACATGATATAAATATCATAAAATAAATTATTAAATGGTTAAATAGGTAAAACATGATATAAATTAATGTATACATGATATAAATTAATGGATATAATCAAATCATAAAATAAATATGAAAATTATATAAATATTAATATGTGTAATAGAAAATTAAAGATGAGGTGGCTCGATGTGGGAGCTCAAAAACATCCCCTCTCTAAAAAGAGAACAATTGGAACATCATATTAAGTTTCGAAGCAAACTTCATCAGAAATAGCTAACCACATCACTTGCACTGTTAACCAAAAAAAACTACTAAAACTCAGTTCTACGAAAATGAAGAAAAACTTGTAACAGTGGCGGCGTTTAACGCCATTAATACCACCATTAATACCACCATTAAGAAAGTCAGTGAACTGAGAGAGAGTTAAGGTCACAAGTACAGAACTACTAGTCGATTCTGTACAGAGAGAGCTTTTGTCCGTGAGGCTGGTGACAGAGAGGGCCGAGTGACACGTGGCCGGAGCAAAATTGTCCTCTCGTCATGACACATCACATCATGTCAAATCAAATTTCTAATTTTAAATCTTTCTTGGCTTTTTGCTCATTTTTAAATGGCAAACTTTAATATTTGCACCAGTTTCGATGAAAGTGGAGGGATATTTTGGAAAGGAGGTAGATTTTCTGATCGAGTTTGATTATTTAATCATAAACTAATGCATATTTTAAACTTTTTTAGCCTGTGATTGTTTTTTAATTGTAAAACTTCCCCTTATATTATCATAGAGAATCTCAAGAAAGTGAGTGATGTGACACTTTTGCCAGCCCAAAAAATTCTCTCTTTTCATACTGATAAGTATCATTATAGGTACATAATTAATTAACTTTTTTTGGTTAGTTTATCAAGTTTTTAACAAAAGTCTAAAAATAAAAGTTTTTAACTGTATTCTTATTTCTTATTCTTAGGAAATTATTAATTTCCAAAATATTTTGCTACGTTTAGCAAAAGATAGAATCAATGGTCTTTCAAAAAAGCATGTGTGTATAGGATGACCGACAATTTGATAAAAGACATTAGACATACATAGCATATTACTTCAATAAATCATGGTCAAATATTTTGCACTGTTTAAATGTTTGCTTTTGGGTGGTAAGAGAGAAGTTTGGTATCCAAAGCTACATGCATATTTGAGATTTTTTCTTCTTCTGAGTAGTAAATAATAAGTCTACAACTTGCTAAGTGACAAATAGTGCAAATTATTAGTTAATGAGCAAATTGGGCTGACACCAGTTATTAAAAAAGAAAAACAGTGCAAAATAATGAAAATGCACCATGACCTGAGATATTCTCTTATTAATCCTTTTTGTATAGTTGCAGGAAATTACTAGTTGCAGCAAATCAATATATGAAGGGAAATTTTCAAAAAATCCCCTAACTTTCTTGAATATTGCAAAAAAACCCCTATATTTTTTGAATCTCCAGAAAAATCCCTTAAACAAAACTTTTGTTTTCAAATACCCCTATGGGGGTTAAATTTAACTTTGGATGGAGTTAAATATTTTTTGGATCAAAATACCATTATATTTTCATATTTGATTTGTTAAAAAAACTATTTTTCGTTGTATTTTATTAATTTTGAAAATTTTGATAAATATTTTTTAGCGTATAATAATTTCAAAAAAAAAAAAATATTATGTGTTATAGTTATATGATTTTAATATTTATTTGTTATTTTTCAAGAAAAGTTAACAGCAAATAATAATAAAATAAACAACAGTGTTATAAAAGAACACCTTCATATTATATTGGTAGAAAAAAAAATTAACAGTTAGTTTTTATTTTCATTTTTTTTGTATGTTTTTTATAGTTTTATGATCTTTTATTTTTTAAATATTTTCAAGGTGTGCTTTTTTAATATTGTTGTTTATTTTATTATTATTTTATGATAAATTTTCATGACAAAATAATAAATGAATATTAAAATCGTATAACTATAACATATAATAATTATTTTTTAAAAAATATTTTTTTAATTTTTGTAAATTAATAAAAAATATCGAATTTCTTTTTTTAACAAATCAAATATGAAAATAGAAGGGTATTTTGGTCCAAAAAATATTTAATCTCATGCAAAGTTAAATTTAACCCCCATAGGGGGGGGGGGGTATTTGAAAACAAAAGTTTGGTTTGAGGTGGTTTTTTGGAGTTTCCAAAAATATAAGGGGTTTTTTGCAATATCCAAAAAAATTAGTGTTTTTTTTGAAAATTTCCCATATATGAATATCATCATCAATATACGAATATCAGGAGACTATGATAGTCGGAATATGCAAAAAAAAAAAAAAAATTTGCAATAACTACGAGGGTATGATGTTTAAAAGATATTTGATAAATCATAAAATAAAATGTAGCAAATGAATAAAATATTTTTGAATTGTATTATTTCTTATGAAATTCTAAGTTTAAAATTATGTCAAAATATTATAATTATGTCATATAAATAAATCATATCAATAATTTAAAATTAGTATATTTAATATGGTATCCGGTATACGATATCCGATTTCGGATACAAATACGACATCCATATCTGATATCTGATACAAATACGGATATGAATACGTTATACGGTATCCGATACCCGATTTCGCAATTAATATATAATATTGTGTATAAATAATATTAAGTATTGATATTTTAATTTTAAGAAGGGTAAATTTGTAATTTTAAGTTTAACAAGGGGTAATATGTAAATTTCCCAAAATTATTTGAACTCGTTTATCTATAATTATGTGTATGTTTTGCAATGACAAAAAAATCTCATTTCTTTTAATCAAATTATGACACTTATATTAGTGTCATTGTATAATAATATATGAGATATAACACAATTTCACGAAAAAACATAATAACAAATATTGTATCATTATGTTGCACAATATTTCATACAATTTCAAATATACAAATTATGAATCATACAATATAAGTAATGTAGTAACACTTCATTAATTATATAATAATAATAATTTGTATTGTTTCAAAATGCAATGAAAATTAAACTTAATAATGAAATAATTTAATAAATAATAGAAAAAATTAATTTAGCACAACCACAAATATAAATTATTTTATATCATATGATTTTTGTAAGATTATATTTTTGAAAATCACAATAGTATTTGATAGGTGTTTATAAATTTATAAATTATTTAGATGGATACAATATTTTTTAAATTTCTAATCATTTTTTTTAATTTTAATATTAAATTTGTTTGATTAAAACACAAATATAATCAAGTTAGTACTTACATTGGTTTCCGATATTTATGATTTTTTAAAAATAAACAATAACTAGGAGATTACCCGCGCTCCGCGGCGGTTTTGTTTCATTTGTTTTACATACACATAATATATAGTTATGATTTTTCGGGATCAAATATAAGACTTTATGAAAATAAAGATCATATTGATTAAGAAAGTTTGATGATGACAAAATGATTATACTATTTTTGAATATGACATATTGCGAAATATTTATTTAATACTTTAATGCAACACATACAAATAATAATAAATGTCACTATAAAATAATAAAACAACATGCGTGAACATAAACAAAAATCAAAACCATATGATATTTTAAATTTTCATATCTAAAATTAAGAATAATAACATTGTAAAAGCTTAAAAAAATTTATTTTTGTCTGATAAATTTTATGTTTCATGTTTATTATTGAAAAATATTATATAAGTTAAAGAAATTATTTGTGTTTAGTAAATAAATATCTTTCATTATTTTTTTTTTAAAGATTAACATGAAACTGTTTTAAGTACAAATACAAATATAACATAATTGTTTTAAAAAAAATAATAATAATAATTTGGATGTGCAATTTTTTTCAATTATATTTTTAAAAATAAT
Source organism: Luzula sylvatica (assembly GCA_946800325.1). NCBI lineage: Eukaryota > Viridiplantae > Streptophyta > Magnoliopsida > Poales > Juncaceae > Luzula > Luzula sylvatica. The sequence goes on along the minus strand of OX326957.1, from coordinate 29,774,344 downwards.
AATAATTAGGATTACAAGTCATTAATGTAATTATATTTATTTTTATATCTTTTTTTACATAATTGTTTTCATAATTTTAAGTTAGAAAAAAAAATATTGAATATATGATAATAACATACTTTGTAGTATGTGCAATTTTTTTTAATTATAGTTTTTAAAATAATAATTAGTCTTACAAGTCATTAATGCAATTATATTTATTTTTATATCTTTTTGTACCTAATTGTTTTCATAATTTTAAGTTAGAGAAAAATATTAAATATATGATAATATGGATCTCAAAATAAAGATAAAATTACAGCGAATATATTTTTTAATTTTTTTTAATTATATTATGAAAATACTAACAATATTTGATGTATGTTTTATGATATTATATAAGAATTTCTTAATTTATTAATGTTAGATATTTAAACTTTCCACATTCTATTTGTATTCACAATTGATCTTGTAACATACTGTGAAAAAATTCAAAATCAAATACAACTGGTCCAATGTAAACCTAACAAATAATATTTGGACACGTCATCGGTGTAAGGTGATGTGGCCTTCTAAAATTGCTTAAAACTACATGTAAAATAAAAGACACATAAATATCTACAATTAAAACATAATCACACAAAATCAAAGATTAATCTATGGTTCATATGTTGCCACATATCCAAATCTAATGGTTGAAATAATTGTGATGATGTGGCATGAGTTGTGATGAGGTGGCATGAGGAAATTGCATAAAGATGGGTCCAAAATAAGGGGGTTGGTAAATACTTAAAATTCTACTATGTAAATAAAATACTTAAAATTATATTATGTAAACATGATTTTTTTCCACTGTATTTTCTTACATAATATTTTTACTAATTCAAATTATGGAAAACGATATGTGTGAACTATATTAATATGTATGTTAAAATAAAGAAAAAAATTAAAATGAATATATTTGGTGAATTTTTAAAATTAAATTTCTAAAAATAATACTAATATATGTTGTATGTTTTGTAATATTACATATTAAGTATTTGATATATAAACTTTTCATCTTCCATTATATTCACATCTCATCATGTAATCTTATGTTAAATGATAAACAATTGAATAAACTTAGTCCAACATGAACCTAATCAATAATAATAATACACGTCATGTATGATGATGTGAGTTTCTAAGAATGCTTAAAACATAGTCTAAAATAATGAACTCAGTCCAAATTTTGCCACATATCATAATTCAATGGTGAAAATGAATGGGATGATCTGACACGAGGAAATTGCACAAATGGGGATAAAAATAAGAATGTGCGCAAATTATGGTGTAAAAAACTCAAGTCCAAATTTACCCACACCCTTATTTTGGACCCAACTTTGTGTAATTTTCTTGTGCCACATCATCATTTTCTTTTTAACATCATTACTTTGATTTTAACCATTGATAATGATAAGTGGCAAAATTTAGACCATTGATTAATCATTGATTTTTTATAAACATTTTTTCTTTGTAGTCATTTAAGTGTTCCTTATTTTACACTATTTTTGCAGGATTTTTAGAAAGTCATATCATCATATATTAATGATGTTGACTACTTTTATTGGTTAAGTTAATGTTAGACTAAGTTTTTTCAATTATTTATCTTTTCACATAAGTTTACATGATCAAATGTGAATGTAATGGATGATGCAATGTTAAAATATGAAATACTAATAACTTAATTTTTACTTTATTTTGACATCCATATTAGTATAGTTCATACATATCATTTTCCATAATTTGAATTTGTAAAAATAATATTTAAAAATACAATGCAAAAAATGCATTTTTTCAAAATATAATTTTAATTAATATTTATTTTTAGAAATTACAACTATAATAATATCATATAAAACTAAGTTGATTATATTTGTGTTTTTAATCAAACAAATTTAATATTATTTTCTTTGAAAAATAATAGAAATAAAAAAAGCTTATCCATCGAAAAAATTTCTTAAATTTATAAACACTTACACAATAGTAACATTATTTTTAAAATATAAAATTAACAAAAATCATATGACATAAAATAATTTATATTTATGTTACGCTAAATTAATTTTTATATTTTTTATTAAATTACTTTCACTATTAAATTTGATATTATTTATAATTTTCATTGCATTTTGAATCAATAACAAATTATTAATACTTGATAAATAATGATATGTTACTACGTATGTTGTATGATTTATTATTTTTTACCTTTCATATTATATGAAATATTTTGAACAACAATGATATAATATTTGTTGTTATGTTTTTTTTGTAAAATCATGTTATACCTCATATATTATTGTTATACAATTATATTAATATAAGTGTTATTACTGGATTAAGAAAATAAATTTTTTTTGTCAACATAATGTACAATAATTGAAAAACTTATACATAATCATGAACAAATTAGTTCAAATAATTATATTATGAAGTGATATTATCAATATCATCATATTTATAAGTACTTTATATTACAATGAATAACATAATAAACATCCTCGTAGCGCGAGTATTCTCCTAGTTTTTTTTAATATGACAACGCACACGAGTTTTGTTTTGAATTGAATAAGATAAATAGGAAATATTGTTAAAAATACCAATATACACACATATATGATGCTATCATATGCATAAATATTAAATAATAATATAATATGATCTTATATATATAATAATATTATATTATATGTATAATTGTGCTAAGATAATATTATTATATGGATATAAATATAAACATGTTATTATATAATAACATTCAATAAATTAATTATAATTGATATTAAAATGAAATACACAATTTTATACATTACACAAAAATTATTTTGAAATAGGAGGACATAAGCGAGAGCAATAATATTTTGTTTTATGCTATTCTCTCTCGTTTCCTAAGAAAAAATCACTTTTAGATAAGTTTTGCAAAAAGGTCAAAAAAATGAGTCATAGTTTTCATCGATTGGTTAGTTTCCATCGTTTCCTTGATTGCAAAATGCACCTCCGAACAACCTTTTCTGATATTATTCCCTAGAAACTTTAAAACGGATGAACCCAACACCTTTTTTTTTTACTTGCGATTGGAATGTTAGTTTTGGGAGAAAGTTTTTTAGTATGCGTTTTAACGGTGAAATATATACAATTGAAAATACATTATTTAGAAAGAAACCAAAAAAATGGGGAACCTTAGGTGTACTTGTTCATTCTCAATCGGTCCAATCAAGAGTAATATTCACGACGTTCAAAACCTATTTTCTGATTCAGATCAGGCCTACAGGTCGTTATACATTTTTTACCTCAAAAAAGAAATACACTAAACACTATTCAAGCATTAGGGAGAGAGAGTGGAGGGGTTACTGTACCGTACAAGTATTCATATGTCTATTCAAGCATTTATATATCAACTTTTTGTGAAAAGACCACTGGTAGCATGCCACGACTTGTTAAATTATCATTTTGCGAATGTCATAATGTATATCACTGTTTAAGAAATACCCGGTCAATAGGTGGATGCAAAATAATATTTAAAGAAATGATTTTATATTTCGGACAAATCCATTCCGGACAATTTTTTTTTTTTTTTCTTTCTGTTTTTGTTTTTTTTGTTACAAATCCGTAGTCATTCCGAACACATATCAATGTTCGGTGTCGACTATCTAGGTCGATTCGGATGCTTTTCATTATCCACACTACTTGTGTAATGTTTAATGTTCGGTTTTTTTTTGTTTCACCCTAACTATGTTCACTGCTCACTGTCCGGTCTTTTCAGCTTTCTATTATAAATTTTTATATTATTTTATATTTTTTCTATATTATGAAAAAAAGACTTGTTATTTATACCGTTCTATTACTTATTTTTCCTATATTATGGATTAAATGTCTGTAATTATTTATACATTTTTAATATGCCTTTTCTATATTATGGATAATACAATTTGTTGTCATATAGTATAATTAGTTGCGAATGAGGTTATCTCACCCGTAAGTGTAACTCGAACTTTGTTACCAAGTCATGTGCTCAATTCAAATTTCTATACCACGATAACATTGTATCAAATATCTGTTATGGTATAAAGACTTCAAGAAATCCGAGGATCCATAAAATTGGGAAAAAGAATATGTTGAGGAGATAAGAAAGTTCTTCATATAATATTATTGTCATGTTTGAATGGTAATTAAGACAGTGAATATTTTCTTGTATTATTTTCTTGTATTGGGTTGAGACTTAGCTATAAATAGAGGGGATAAGTTACGGTTTTCATTAATTTCACCAAGCTGTATTCTCTCTTTCTCCAGTATAGTAAAATATTTTGAGCGCCGACGGTCGTGATTTTTTCTCTTCGTGGTTTGCGTGCGTGTCTGCGACAGCGATCCTAACAAATTGGTATCAGAGCGAGGGTTAAGGTTCGAGCAGACGAGAGATGGACGAGAACAAGGATTCGGTATGCCGGTTCGATGGGCGAGACTTCGGTTATTGGAAGATGCAAGTAGAAGCGTTGCTATGCCATAAGCACCTAGAAGAGGCGCTATTCGAGACAAAGCCGGAAGGTATCACGGACGAAGACAAGTGGAAGAAGATGAACCGCAAGGGGCTAAGCTATATCCAATTATCGCTTGTCAAGAACGTGACGTTCAACGTAGTGAAAGAGACGACGGATTTCGGGGTCATGAAATCGCTGTCCAACATGTACGAGAAACCGTCTTCACTAAACAAGCTGCACCTAGTGCGCCGTCCATTCAATCTGCGAATGACGGAGGACGGATCTGTTAAGGAGCATCTAAATATTTTTCTGGTTATTTCAAACCAATTAGACTCTTTCAAATTTAACCTTGGTGATGAGATGAAGCCACTCATGTTACTGTCATCTCTCCCGGAGAGCTGGACGACGACGGTAGACGTTATCGGCGTTAAGGAGGATCTTACTTTTGAGGAAGTGCGAGACCATATCCTGAATAACGACATTCCGAGAAAGGAGCGGAGCGAAGCCTCGAGTTGCTCGGGTTCGGCGTTGAATTTAGAGAGTCGGAGCCGTGAAGGTCAAAGGAGCAACAACCGCCGGCAAGCCAAGTCGGAAGGATGCAGCAAGTCAAGACCACGTGGCGAATTGGAAGAAATGTCACAGAAAGCAGGACTGCAAAATCCCGAGAAAGGAGAAGGTGGAATCGAGTTCTGCAAATGATGTCACCGAGCAGGACACAGAGGACGCTCTCATCTTATGTGTCGACAGCCCCGTTGAGTCCTGGGTTTTGGACTCAGGAGCATCCTTTCACTCGACATCGCAGAAGGATAAGTTCTTAAATTTCAAAAGATAGGAGATTTAGGAAAGGTTCACCTAGCAGATGGAAAACCTTTGAGCGTATCGGGCATATGTGATATCCAGATAAAATCCAGCAACGATTTTAGATGAATCCTGCGAGGAGTTCGGTACATTCCCGGTCTCAAGAAGAGCTTGATATCCGTCGGACAGATGGATAGTGATGGCTACAAGACGGTGTTCGAGAACGTATCGTGGAAGATTGCGAGGGGGGGGCATGGTGAAAGCCAAAGGTACGAAGACGGGAACCCTCTATCTTACCGATAATAGAGGAGATTGTTTGGCGTTTTCGGGAGCAGCGACTGATCCGATGTTATGGCACAAACCGGTACAAACCGGTTTGGCGTTTTAAGGGATGCAAGTGTTGAATTTTAAGGGGTTGTTACCGAAGGTAAAATCGGTACAAACCGGTTTCTGTGAGAACTGCGTGCTCGACAAGCAAAAACGGATTAGTTATTTGAAGGCCGGACGAGAATTCAAGACGGGGAAGTGAGACCTGGTGCATACCGACTTGTGGGGGCCATATCCGGTTCAGTCTATCGGGGGGTCATGATACTACGTCACCTTTATCGACGATTCAACCAGGAAGGGATGGATCTATTTTATTAAATACAAATCTGACGTGTTTTATGTGTTCAAAAGGTGGAAGGCAGAAGTCGAGACCGAGACCGGATTGAAGCTGAAATGCTTAAAGTTAGATAATGGAGGGGAGTACGACGGTGCATAGTTCAGAGGATTTTGCGCGGAACAAGGGATCAAGCAGATCCGGACGGTTCCGAATCGACCTCAGCAGTATGGGGTGGCAGAACGGATGAATCGAACTCTGAATGAACGGGAAAGGGTGATGCGATTGCACGCGGGATTGTCGAAAATGTTCTGGGCGGATGCGGTTGGCACAGCCGCATACCTTATCAACCGTACGCCGATGAAATCCCTCATCCTCGAGCTACCTGAAGAGAAATGGAGACGAAAGAAGGTTTCTCTTGGTCATTTGCGAATTTTTGGGAGCATCTCGTATGTCCATATCGACGCAGAGAAGAGGGACAAACTAGAGGCAAAGGCCCAAAGATGTATGTTCATTGGTTATGGATCGAATTACTTCGGTTATCGATTTTGGATCGAGGAAGGTCGAAGAATAATTCGAACAAGAGACACAACATTCAATGAAGATGAACTCCACAAGAACAGATTCGGTTCTGGAGGCGAATCGAAACCGGAGGACAGTGTCCATCAAATCACGAGCAATGACGAGTTGAGCGAGCCCGAGGAAGACGAGTTTTCGGTCCAGGATGTGACTGAAAACGAGGATGAAGACGTGTCTGAGATCGCGCAAAAGGAAAGCCCAGAAACTCCGAATGTGAGACGATCAAATCAGAGGATTAACCCACTAGACCGTTATTCACCAACACTCCATCATTTGCTGCTAACCGATGCGGGTGAACCAGAAGGCTACCGAGAGGCGGTAGCGGGTGGTGATTCGGTCAAGTGGGAGCGCGCGATGAAAAAGGAGATTGCGTCTCTCGAAAAATAATACTTGGGAAATGACCCGGTTGTCAGATGGTAAGAAGGCGCTGCAAAACAAATGGGTCTACCGAGTGAAGTACGAGTCAGATGGCTGCAAGAGATACAAGGCGAGGCTGGTAGTTAAGGGGTTTCCTCAGAAGAAGGAAATCGACTACACAGAGGTGTTCTTGCCGGTGGTGAAGCTGACGACTATTCGCACGTTGTTAAGTATTGTAGCAACGGAGGATTTGCACTTCGAGCAAATGGATGTCAAGACGACGTTCCTTCATGATGATTTATACATCTATATGATGCAACCTGGAGGTTTCGAGATCCCGGGAAAGAAGGATCTAGTGTGCATGCTTAACAAGAGGTTGTACGGTTTAAAGCAGGCTCCAAGACAGTGGTACAAGTAGTTCGACAAATTCATGTGTGAACGTGATTTTCGCAAGGGCGACACCGACCATTGTTGCTACCGATAGGGGCGGATCCATGATTGAAATATAGGGGGGGCCAAATTTTATAGGGGGGGCCGGTTTAGAAAAAAAATTCAAAATATGTACCTTGAGGGGTTCGAACTCACAACCTCACACTTCATAAACACATGTTTTACCACTACACTACTCTAGTCTTTGTGAAATACAAACAAATTTATTATAATTATTACTTTTGAAACGAATGAAATCACCTTCTTCCTAACTAATATTTTCGTTTTCAATTTTATGGGGGGAGGGGGGGAGCTCCCGCTCGCCCCCCCGGGATCCGCCCCTGGCTACCGACCATTGTTGCTAACACAACGGTTTCAAGCGTTGGCGCTTTCGGTCATCGTTGAATTTGCGTTCTTGGTCCCTTAAATCCTCGTGTCTCCTTACCAACAACGACATCTAGTTTTCGTTTTCGTTCGTGTCGATAACGAAGTTGGTTTGATGTTCGGAATATGAGGTGCTCGCCATATTGTTGCTTTGTTGGTTCATGCGTGCCTCGAAATTCCGGAGATAACTTACGAGAATTTCCGGAGTGATGTCTTGGGTGGCCATCATGGTTTCCAAGGATACGAGTGAAGGGTATTATCCCGTCCCCGGGCCCGCGCAGCGGATATGAAGGCCCGGCCCGGTTCCCATATCCTGAGATCACGCTTCGATATCGAGGGTACGATGCAAAGTAGGATAGATGATTACCAGCGTGAAATTGATCACGCACGACGGGTTGATCACTCGCATCCTTCTCTTCTTCGGTGTCACGTTGGTGACTAGCCCGTGCGTCCCATACCACACGTCTCCCACCGTTTTGACACGTCTCCGGTTGTCTTCGTGCTTCCCATGCCCACACACTTCCACAGCCTTTCACTCCTTCGGTTTGATCACAACGAAGAGCCACAAGTGTTGCTCCTCTACCCGTATCCACCGTGAGTCGTAGCACCTCGGTCGCGGATGCACCTGCCTAGACGATGCATCGGCGAACTTGCATTATTGCTTTCGATTCTCTAGACGGAGAAAACTATTTTCTCCTCTTTTCTCTTTCTCTCTTTCTCTTCGCACTCTTTCAACACCTTGATAAGAGTCTCTCTAATTTCTGGATTGAATTAGACTTCAATTGACTGAATAGTCTGATTAGGACAGAATTCTGAATTCTGAAAAAATCTAGATAGAGAGAGAGAAACATCATATTTATATTAAAATATGATAAGGATTGGGTGAAAGGTTGTGTATATCCAATATACACTTCCAGCAGCATATTCGTTCAAACGCACCGTAAGGTTCGTTCGAACCAACTGCTTCCTGCCATGAGAATTAATGTACAAAACCATTTTATACTCGAAGTGGTCCGTTCGAACGAACGATCTCCTGTCCCACTTCAGTGTTAATTCCAAACATCATTCGTTGTAGTCCGTTCGAACGAACACCAATGTTGGTTCGAACGAACCACTCCCTGGAATGAATATGTGTAAAACCATTTTACACTCGTAGCGGTCCATTCGAACGAACCCTATGGTTAGTTCGAACGAACCACTCTCTGGAACTTAACTTTGCACAATCATACTATGCATTTAATCAACCCATGAACATTCATGTTCATATATCCTTATATGTACATTTTTACGGTTGATCCGAAACTGTATTTCTTTCAAGGAGGAGAGTTTCCCAACATGACGGCATGGCTCAAATAAGCTTACCTATAACTCGAGAATTCGTTAGTGTCTCTCCTAGAGCGATGAATCCGTTTTTGATATGCGTCATTCGTGAGTACATATCATCTATGGATTCATTCTCGATCATTCGAAAATGATAAAATGATTGTTCGAGTCCCATTAATTTGGTTCTCTTCATTCTATCATTTCCTTCGAATCGATCTAGGAGTGCTCGCCACATTGAATGAGCTGTGTGAAGGAAATACAGTTTCAGATCAATCGTAAAAGTGTACACAAGGATAAACGAACGTACGCGTTCATGGGCATAAATAATGTGTATATTAGATGCACATATGTATATTGGATATACATAGTTAAATTGAAAAGAAACGGTTTTTATTAAGAAAACCAGAAAATTCAGTTTAAGCCGTTTTAGTACAACTGGCCTAACTTTCAGTAGGAAACACCAATTTGAATGATTCAAATTGGGTTAGATAGATAATGATATTATCTAGAACTTTCATGTAGAAGTAATTTTCATTTGAACGACGTATCAGTGTCGTTTTAATGTAATACCGAAAGGGTGCGACTGTTTGACATACAGTTAGTAAAATGTCCGTAACTTTCGCATCCGAACTCCAATTGGGCCAGACCAAATTGGTTTGGAAATATAATAAGATTATCTACAACTTTCGTGAATGTTCAAAGTCGGTTGGGACTATTTAATATTTTCGTTTTAACAGAATACTGAAATGGTGTCTGCAGTTTTCTGTGTGAAAGAGTGTATATTGGATACACTACAACATACATGCGCTATTGGGGCGGCCAAAACTGACCCAACAAGACCCCAAGACCGCCCCTATAGATTATTGGAACGGTCAGACGACCCTATAGTACCGACCCTTAAGGTCGTGTTCCTGACTGGGGCGGGCCGACCCTATAATGCTTTTGGGGCGGTATTTAGTGGGGCGGGCCGACTCTAAATGCATGTCAGACCAATCAGAGGACAGAGTCAAATCAGTACCTCTTACAGGGGCGGGCCGACCCTATAACACACATTAATGGGGCAGGCCGCCCCTATAACTCCCATTTATTATAATACGAAATATTATGATTATATGTTATATTAATTATATAAATAATTATATATAATTATATTAATTATTAATTATATAAATAATTATATATAATTACATTAATTATATAATTATAAAAATTATTATATAATTATATTAATTATATAATTATACAAATTATTATATAATTATATTTATAAGAAATACTAACACACATACACAGAAACATACATCCCGCGCAAATTCAACACCAAACCAAATCCTAGAAACATAAATCCCGCACAAATTCAACAACAAACACAAATCCTAGAAAATTCACACACACAAATTCAACATAGAACCAAATTCAACAACAAACACAAATCCTAGAAAATTCACACACAAATTCAACATGCAACCAAAATACACAAACATAAATCCTACGCACAAATTCAACAACAAACACACAGAGAACACACAAATACACACACACAAATACGCACACAAATTCACACACCAATTAATTAATTATTCCTCAAATCCGAAAATGAAGAACTTTTTTTTTAATTATATAGTTAAACACAACATGAACCAATTCTTCACCTGTATTCGGCAGAATGCATGCATTAGTATTATAAATATTCTTTTTTTTGCAAAAAATAAGTAAAGCACCTGCATGAGACTCGTCACCAACAACCTTAGTAGCGATCTATTCTTCTAACAGTACATGTAGAATATGAAAACACATTAGAATAAAATGGATATTGCCAATTCGATCCAATAACCCATTTAGCAAGAGATGAAGAAAAAACACCTTGTGATCAAATTTGGCCATTCTCAAAACTAGAGCAATAATTAACGGCTCAGAAACTCCTTCTTTTTCCATCTTACTTTGCATCTCAGATTCTTTGAAAACTTCACTACTACAAATCAACAATAAATGCATTAAAAATAAATATAAATATAGTATTATATTACATTTATTATTAATTATGAAAAATAAATATAAATATAGTAATAAATAATATTTAAAAAATATTGATTAATAATTAATTAAATTTTGAAGTTAATAAAATATTATATTAGATTTATTATTAATTATGAATCATAATTGACAATGAAAAACAGTAAAAAAAGATGAACGAAAAAGAGTTATTATTAATTATGTTAAAGAGAAAGAAAATAAAGGGACATAGCTAAATGGAAAAATTATGAAATAATAATAAATAATATATTAAATCATTTAACAGTGAAAAAATAAAACAGAGGAAAAAACACAGTTTAAGAAAAGTAAAAACATTACAAAGCAGTACAAAGAAACAATAAATAACAGTAAAAATAGGTACAAAATGTGTAAAAAAATTAAAAAAACAGAGAAAAAAATAAAAAAATAAAAAAAAATAAAATAAGAGAATATTTGAAAATGAGTTTTACTGGTTAAAAATTTGACAGTAAAAAACCGTATAAAATTTGAAAATAGGTATAATTTGTAGAAAGAGGAATTTGGAGCTTACCTTGACTAGATCCAAAACGAGGAGAAGAGTGCCGGGCTTGAAATTCACGTTCTCCAAGCACGACCTCCACAAAACCTCGGGTTGAACATCAAATAACAGCAAATATTTTGGATTGAAGCCCTAATAAATAACAAAAAATCAAGATTGGGTGAAAAATCAATTAATAGTTGGATAAATCAGAGAAAACCCTAATTGAAAGAGAGTGTCACATAAATACCCTGATGAAATCAGAGAAAAACCCTAATTAATAGTTGGATAAATCAGAGAAAAACCCTAAATCAATTAATAGTTGGACAAAACTGTTCAACAATTTACTACGAAAAAATTGAAAAAACGAAAAGAAAAAACACAAAAATACCTGCTGCAAGAGAGATCCGGAGCTGAAATCGATTCTGAAACCCCGTCGTCCCTTCTCCATGCCTCCGGATGTAGCCGCGAGCCGAGACAAAGTGATACGGAGCTGAACCGGGACTTTCTTCTTCTTCTTCTGCCAATCGAGGAGCAAAACCATATCGAGAACGAGGGAGAAAATGGGCCTCAAAACCAGATCCAGATCGAGAGGGCGAGAGGGAGAGAGAGAGAGAGAGGGAGAGAGGGGGTAGGGAAAAAAGATTAGGTCTGAAGCGGGAGGGGGTTATAAAGAAGAGAGGGGAAAAAGGTTAGGGGACATCCGTCTGCATGGCAGCGTTTTGGGTCGGGGAAGATTTGGGTCGGGCCGACCCTATGGAGTTGTTGGGGCGGGATAATAATGGGTCGGGCAGACGCAAGGGGTTGTTGGGGCGGGCAGGATTTGGGTCGGGCGGCGGCAAGAGACTGTTGGGGCGGGCAGGGCTTTAGGGGCGGGCAGACCCTGGAACTAGGGACGGGCCGACCCAATAACCGGGCGACCCAATAGCCTTGTAGGGGCGGTAGATGACTATTGGGGCGGGCGGATCCAAAAATTCAAACTACCAGGGTCGGACGGACCCTGTATTGACCGACCCAAAAGAGTTATTGGGGCTGGCCGACCCAATAATGAGCAAATTTTAGGGGCGGCCCGACCCTAAAAATCAGATGTGTTGTAGTGATATACATGCCTTTTGGCTCATCCTTATCCTATATGATATAAATATGATGTTTCTCTCTCTCTCCAGACGAGATCATTCAGACCAATCTATGGTATTATTCAGAATATTCCGGAAATATAGAGAGACATCTTTCGAGAGAGCGAAAGAGTGCGAAGAGAGAAAACCGAGAAAAAGAGTTTTTCTCGGTGTAGAGAATCGATCTAATCAAGCAAGTTCGCCGGTGCAGCGTCTAGGCAGTTGCACCCGCGACCGACGAACTCCGACTCACGGTGGATACAAGTAGAGGAGCGACACTTGTGGCTCTCCGATTGTGATCAAACCGAAGGAGCAAAACTGTTGGCTGTGTAAGAGTGTGGACGTGGGACGCACGAAAGACAACCGGAGGCGTGTCAAGACGGTGGGAGGCGTGTGGTATGGGACGCACGGGCTAGTCACCAACGTGACACCGGAGAAGGAAAGGATGCGAGCGATCAACCCGTCGTGTGTGATCAATTTCACGCTGGTAATCGTATATCCTTCTATTGCATCGTACCCTCGAAGTCATGGCGTGATCATGGATTTTGGGAACCGGACCGGGCCTTCATATCCGCTGCGCGGGCCCGGGGACGAGTGAATTCCCAACAAAGACGCCATATGAGATATGGATTGGAATGGTTCCGAAGTTGCCATTTGTAGAGATTTGAGGATGTGAGTATATTTCGAAATTTGTTTCGATTAAACTCAATCCCAATTCTGAAAATTGTTCGTTTATCATATATCCTTAAGGAAACTAAATGGTATTAGTTCTAACGTCTCAACAAAAATGAGATTTATGTGGCTCGAAGAGATGCCTTCTTGGTGGAGGACATAATGCGCACAAGTTTGGAACTTGATGCCATTTATCTCTACGCGGGCTAGTGGGAGTAGAATAAATCTCGATAGAGTTCGAGATCTGGAAAATGAACATTGTACCGATGAAATTTGACACGACTTTATCAAGAGTTGATGAATACGAGTCGAACACACAAATGAATTTTTCATAGATCCAGTAGACTATATCATAAATACGGATTTATCGTGGCTAATGATGATAGATCGAAATCATATGATGATTCGATATCCTACAAGGATGCTATGAAAATGACGATTCCATATGACAAGATGCCATGAAATCTGAGATTCGATCCGTGTAGATTATCAAGTTTAGAACTTGATTTCATTACTTTCAGGGTTAGACCCGTGAAATATCAATGAGTTTTCAAGATGAGAACCAACACGGATAGGAATACGCATATAACAAAGCGAGGCTTGCAGCGAAGAGTGTCAAGTAATTCATAGTTGGACTATGAAGAACCGTTTTCGCATGTTGCCAAGCTTTCACATTCTCAAAATTCTGCTAGTCATGGTCGCATATTATGACTATATGACGTGGTAAAATGGATGTCAAAACCGAATTTCTTAGCAGAAATTTTATAAAAGGATGTGTACTTGACACAACCTTACGGTTTTGTCGATTCATAAGAATCGGGGAAAGGATATGCACGCTTTAACGATCCATATGATGGAAACTTTGTGTATACATGAAGGTTAGTGGGAGCTGCGTTATATTTCTTGTAACGACAAATGATTTAGGCGAGACCGCTTATGAATTAAGCGTGAAGATCTATAAGATAGATCTAAGAAGTTCCTCGTTCTAGATTATAGCACGTATATCGACATAATGTTGAAAATGGTTTTCAACATATAATTCATTGGAGGAGTTACATCGAAATGTCGAATGGCAGAAATTTTCTACGGCTCGATGTGAGACATCAAGCAGGGCGAAAAATAATAATATGATGCTTTACATTTGATGTGAAGATCTATTATATCTTCCTTGACATGTATGTGGTTATACGTCGTACACATAAAGCGTCTAATTTACCGTCAATAAAATCCAAGGGATGTTGGGGAATATCCTCGACCCCTGGCCCGTGCAGCGGAATGAAGACCCGGTCCGATTCCCCGATTCCCGAGATCACGCCACGACTTCGAGGGTACGATGCAATTAGAAGGATAGATCTATACCAGTGCCAAATTGATGGCACACGAAGGGTTGATCGCCGCCTTCTATTTCCTGTCACGTTGGTGACAATCCGCGCGTCCCATACCACGCGTCCTTCACCAATCGTTTGCTACGCCGGTTCACTCGACTTCGTCCTCGTGCGTCCAAGCGTTTCCACCGTCTTTCTTACTCGAGTCGATCAAAATCGAAGAGTCACAAACGTCACTCCTCTACTTGTATCCACGGTGATTCGTAAGACGTCGGTCGCGGATGCACCTGCCTAGACGATGCACCGGCGAACTTGCTCGATCTAATCGATTCTCTATCACTCGAGAAACTCCTTTCTCGATTTCTCTCTTTTCGCACCTTTTCACACAATAGAGAAATGTCTCTCTTTGATATTCTGAATGAAATTGCTTAGTCAGAAGAGAGAAAATATCCTATTTATATCTAATAGGATCAGGATTAGCCAAAAGGCATGTATATCCAATATACATCCTTTCACACATAATACTGCATGAACGTGGTCAGTATTCTGTCCAGACGAAATTGATAAATTTCTCTGACAGAAAATCACCCAACATGACAGTTGTAGATAATCTTATTATCTACACAACCCAATTTAGGCCAGCCCAATTGGAGTTCGTATGCAAATGTTATGACTGTTTTACTAACTGTATGTCATACTGTTGCACCCTTTCGGTATTTCACATAAACGACACTGATACTTCGTTCATATGAAATATATTTCTACATGAAGGTTATAGATAATCCAATTATCTATCTAACCCAATTTGAACCATTCAAATCGGATTTTCCCACTGACAGTTATGGCCACGAATGTACGCTTACATTCGTTCATCCACGTGTACACTTTTACGGTTGATCCTGAAACTGTATTTCCTTCAGTCTCCCACTCAATTTCAGATCTACATAAAAAGTACTCATGCATATCCAATACGCACGATTTTAGAGAATATAGCTCGCGTATCAAGTACCAAGCTATGCACATCCAATGTGTCGATTTTATGATCAAGCCCGACTTAGTACGACTCGTTGTGTGACCATGTAGGTTCGACTTAACGATGGCAGTAAGTTGTTTCCAATGCCTACAAGCTCATGAGCGGGATCTAGTCACTCCATCATAGCTACCCATGTTAAACGAATAATGATTGTGATCATTGTGCCTATCTCGAATAGCGGTTACTAGTTCTCTTGTTTGCGATATCCGTTAATCAAAAGGCATGGTAATAGTCATCCTTATAATTTGATTAACTACACTTATTCCCCGATTCCGAGTTGATTTAACAAATTTCAATTGATATTAACCATTAATATCATTGACTCTGGCCAGAGATTTCGTTAATCGACTCATCGAGCGGCGCCTAAGAGATATCTCTTCCTTTCGGAATAAACAATTCCTATCTTGGAGACTCACATTGAATTCCGTGTTTCGGACAATACCCAATGATGACCCTTTTAACTCCCTGTTACGGTGAGCGTAAGATCATATCAAAGCATTGTGTTACGCACGTAACGCAATCAATGATCCCCTCAAGTTTGAAGAACCTAAAACCCCATCCGTCGCAAGTCCATCTATAATGACTAAACCATGTCATGGACTCGCGACTTCGGTCATATCCAATACATGTAACCTAACATATATCTACGTTCCCGATTCGACAAACACATTTGTCCTATGATTAGCAAAACATAATCATCTCCTCGGCTAACGTACTAGTGTACGCGTTCAGTCTATTATCTAATAATGTAAATGCTTCACTCTTAAGCAAACTGAATCATGACTAGGGATGTTTAGAAATGACACTTTAAGTGTGACGGTTTTGCTGCACATGGTCCTCAACCGTGTCGACGTCCACACAAGTTCAAATCAAGGTTCATGTAACAATCATATTACACAACCCAGCACACAGTTTTCATATAAGGTGAATGCATATTAATTTAAGTAAACAAAATTTTTAAAAGGGATGCATTCATATGGACTAAGTATTTGGGTGATACAACGTTTACCTATGGGTATCTCCATACCCATAACCTGCGAGGACTATCGTATTAGATAACTACACTCTACTCTCTTCCTCCTCCTCTAGGTATCTCCATACCCATAGTCATCGCATGACAGTCACGCGCGACTAGAGAGAGCGGTTTTGTAAACTGGTCCGCACGTTCCCGCTAGTGTTAATCATCATCAGGATTGGAACATTTCCAATACCTACGATCACATATTTTCACAAAATTTCATGGATCAAATGAAATTTTCTGAGTATTGGCTAGAAGTGGTTGTGACCTCGGTATTGTTGGCTTGTACTATTGCGTCTCACGCAATAAACAACCATAAATCCGATAACTCGCGACTACTAGAGTTTGGTCATGTATCCTTGATCCATACTACTTCCTTTTGCGATTAATAACCGCAATATACTCGCCTCCATAAATAGAATCATAAACTATTGGTCTTGTGGAACCTTTCCACATAATCGTGTTTTCATTTAAGCAAAACATGTACACACATTGTGATCGAAAGTCGTGCTACATATTTGGACGTGCTTAATCTTTGGAAACTGTTGTTGTTATAACTGTTTATAACCAACACGTCCTCCACACCATTATAGATAAAAAATCATGAATTCTTTCGCAAAGTATTCAAGAATAAACTTCACCTCTATCACTACAAATCCCGATGGGTTTAAATATACATAACCATTATGTATATATTTGTATAACAATTATACATTCACGAGAGTTAGTCTCATGTAATCGAATTACATTCAAACTCATGTGATTACCATGGATTTTATTGACGGTGAACTAGACGCTTTATTTGTATGACAGATAGCCACATACATATCATGACAGATATAATAGATCCTAACATCAAATGTAAGGCATCATTTTATTACTTTTCGCGTTGCTTGATGTCTCACATCGAGCCGTTGAAAATTTTTGTCATTCGACATTTCTATTTAACTCCGCCAAGGAGTAATATGTTGAAAACCATTTTCAACAATATGTCGATATATGTGCTATAACATAGAACGAGGAACTTCTTAGATCTATCATATAGATCTTCACGCTTATTTCATAAGCGGTCTCGCTTAAATCCTTTGTCGTTACAAGAAATATAACGTGGCTCCCACTAACCTTCATGTGTACACAAAGTTTCCATTTGTTCCAACAATGTTATAACTGTTTATAACTTCGTCAAAACGAATATTCCAATTCCGAGAAGCATTCTTTAATCCATCATATGGATCGTTAAAGCATGCATATCCTATTCCGATTCTTATGAATCGACAAAAACCGTAAGGTTGTGTCAAGTACACTTCCTTTAATAAAATTTATGTTAAGAAATTCGGTTTCGACATCCATCTTGCCACATCATATAGTCATAATATGCGATTATGGCAAGCAGAATTTCGAGAATGGGAAAGCATGGCAACATGCGAAAACGTTTCTTCATAGTCCGACTATGAATTGCATGAAACTCTTCGCAACAAGCCTTGCTTTACATATATGCGTATTCCTATCCATGTCGGTTCTTCATCTTGAAAAACCCACTCACATTTCACGGGTCTAACCCAGAAAGTGATGAAATCAAGTTCTGAACTTGATAATTTACATGGATCGAATCTCAGATTTCATGACATTATGTCATGTGGAATCAACTTTTCATAGCATCCTTGTAGGATATCGAATCATCATATGATTTCGATCTATCATCATTAGCCACGATAAATCCGTATTTATCAGCTTACGATATAGCCTACTTGATCTACGAAAAATTTCTTTGTGTGTTCGACTTGCGTTCATCAACTCTTGATGAAGCCATGTCAACTTTCATCGGTACAATGTTCATTTTCTGATCTCGAACTCTTTCGAGATTTATTCTACTCCCACTAGCCCGCATAGAGATAAATGGCACCAAGTTCCAAACTTGTGCGCATCTAGTCCTCCTCCAAGAAGTCATCTCTTCGAGCCACGAAAATCTCATTTTTGTCGGGACGTTAGAATTAATACTCTTTAGTTTCCTTAAGGATAAACGAACAATTTTCAGATTTAGGATTGAGTTTAACCGAAACAAATTTCGAAATATACCCACATCCTCAAATCTGTACAAATGACCACTTCGGAACCATTCCGATCCATATCTCATATGGCGTCTTTTGTACCGATTAGAAGGTTTATGGTTCATATCTTATATGCAACCATTCATTAGTGCCGCTGTCTCAAGGGCGTGTCCCCAAAACATTTTTGGGTCTATTGACTTATCATTTATTGAACCATGTCCAACATGCGTTCATTTCCTGTTTTCGGACACATCTCAATGTTCCGAATAAAGGCAATCGTGAAACGATTCCACAATCATAAATGATCATCAATATTCATAACTCAAATATCGCCTCTTCGATCCTATCGAAAGGTTTAGCTCAAATACTCGCCTTCTCGATCCTATCGAAAAGCTTTGATTTTCTTGCTTAGTCGATTTTGTATTTCGTTTTTGAAACTCTTTGAACCTTTCAAAAGTCTCCATTTCGGCACGCATTAAATAAATATTTTCATATCTACTTTAACCGTCTATAAACGTAACAAAATACCGATAGCCTCCTCTTGCCTTGGAACTTATCGGAACATTACATCTAAATGTAATTTCCAATAATTCGTTGAATCTTTCTCCAACCTTTGGAGAATGATGCCCTTTGTCGTCTTGCCTAATAAATAAGTATCGCATTAATCAATCGAATCTAATTCGAATGATTCTAGCAATCCATCATATGGAATCTAGATACGCGAATCTCGTTTATATGGCCAAAAGAAGCAATCAACCTCTTGGTTTAATCCTCCTCGGATTTCACCATTCTTTGAGTCATTAGTTTGGACAACTCTTTGTCCGAACTCTCCGTTTTGGAAAACATTTTCCCAAAATACCCTTAGACATATATTTCTTTCGATCCCGCCTTTGAATTACAAGGACATCCACGCATCAAAATGCATTGGATTCCTCGGATGCTCCAAGCATCTCCTATTCAAATTTACATCGCATCTCATGCAACTTCGGGATCGACTTATCTATCGAATGCATATGATATTCGGTCACGACGATTAAATCCCGTACCAACAACACACGAGTGTTAATCAAAGACCCATAAGGCGTCTCAAAATTAACCTACTCTTTGAGCCGCATTGAATCATTCAACGCGCTCTAGCTCTTATAACTATTTCATGAGCGCTGTGTTTTACTTTCATATACACCCGAATTCTCAAAACAATTTTGAGAATATGCGTCTATACATGCCACCACAAGGCACGTAATATCGTTCGATTCCTTCTTAAAGTTTATCGAACCCGGCTTTCTCTAAAGCCAATGCCTCGAGCCCCGAATCTACCATTTCCGTGTCCAACACGTTCCTGTAAGTCTAAGAACTATTCTTTGACTATCAAGGTTAATAACGGTAATTCCGGCCCAAAAGCCATCTATCATATCGATCTCATCGATATATTTGGTGTTGCTTGAAAACATAATTCTAAACGGATGATGAAGATTAACTCCTAACCGTGCGTACTTAATCTATATACTTATATGATGAATATATGACAGTGTTATTTTATCGAATCGATAACCCTCATACCGATACGGGACTCCAAATCCATAACACTCAAGACCCATATTTCCGTTCCTCCCACAAGTGACTTTAGCCTATCGGGTGGGATCCCGTTATTTAGGTAGGATTATATCCAATCGTATCCAATACGACTCTTGAACCTTTATAGGATTTCGGTGATGGATCGTATCCCATACAATCCCAGTTCCGTGTGTGCATCCTATCTATGCCCCGAACTCTAATCGGATTAGCTTGGACGGTTAAGTCACAACCATCTCCAACGTATCGTTCAAATAAGCTACTAGTGAGTCGACTTTAGGCTGTGCCTCACAAGTCCCGATTTAACGATTGCCACCCTTTCGATGGTTACAATATCACGTGCCCGACTTTAGCCTGAACCCACGTGAAACGTAATCACCAAACTCGGTGGTTGTGGATATGGAAGGCATTTCCATGACTTAAATATTATGAGGGATCATGCCATTGCATGTTTCTAAATCCGTGACATAATCATATTATATCACTATCACAAGATTTTCTTAAATGCATATGTATTTATTTGGGAATCTAATTATTCTAAATAATTATCTAATTATATGCTTGTATGATTGATGCCGATCAAATCGATATAAAGAACTCAAAATTCCGAGCTTCGTAGCCAAAGTTATCGCGAAAACAAAATCAGCATCCAGAAGGGGATCCGTTATAACGGACTGCCCCATCCGTTGTAACGCAGAGGCCCAACGGGCGCGAGAAAACCTCGCCCGGGACGCGTCCGGGGCGCCAAAAACTGTCCCCGGGGCGGCAGAAAAATTGTTTTTCTGCACCCTTTCGTTATTTCATTAGAACGACACTAATACTTCGCTTAACTGAAATATATTACAACATAAAAGTTCTAGATAATCTCATTATCTAACTGACACAATTTGAACCATTCAAATCGGAATTTCCTACTGAAAGTTATACCAGTTTTAGTGAAATACGAACAAACGAAAAGGTAAGTATATCCAATACACACCTTTTCAACCAGAAAACTACAGACACCTTTTCAGTATTCTGTTGAAACAAAAATATTAAATTGTTCCAACCGACTTTTAACGTGAACCAAAGTTCTAGATAATCTTATTATCTAACTAACCCAATTAGATTGGACTCAATTGGCGTTTCGATGCGACATATACGGACGTTTTAGTCTCTGTATGTCAAACAGTCACATCCTTTCAGTATTCCATAAAAACGACACTGATAATTCGTTCAAATGAAAAAACTTTCTGTATCAAAGTCATAGATAATATCATTATCTAACTACGCCAATTTGATCCAATCAATTTGGAGTTTCCCACTGAAAATTATCTAAGTTTTACTCACTGTTTCGTATTCTAATTTTCTGCAGATTTTGCCGTTTCGTCCGTTTTCGCTCGTTTCCAAAACGATAAATCATGAAACTTTTTCACGATCATTCCTAGATACTCTCAATCAACTTTTGATCGATCTCTAGCGAATTCCACTTGTGATTTTAACGGAATTTGACTTTCTCTATATGTAACATCATGCAAACTGGTACGAACTTTGATAACCCGTGCGTATATCTAATATACGACTATGATTCGACCCTCGAATCGATGGAGATCGCTCTGATACCACTGTTGGGGAATATCCTCGACCCCGGGCCCGCGCAGCGGAATGAAGGTCCGATTCCCCGATTCCCGAGATCACGCCACGACTTCGAGGGTACGATGCAATTAGAAGGATAGATCTATACCAGTGCCAAATTGATGGCACACGAAGGGTTGATCGCCGCCTTCTATTTCCTGTCACGTTGGTGACAATCCGCGCGTCCCATACCACGCGTCCTTCACCAATCGTTTGCTACGCCGGTTCACTCGACTTCGTCCTCGTGCGTCCAAGCGTTTCCACCGTCTTTCTTACTCGAGTCGATCACAATCGAAGAGTCACAAACGTCACTCCTCTACTTGTATCCACGGTGATTCGTAAGACGTCGGTCGCGGATGCACCTGCCTAGACGATGCACCGGCGAACTTGCTCGATCTAATCGATTCTCTATCACTCGAGAAACTCCTTTCTCGATTTCTCTCTTTTCGCACCTTTTCACTCAATAGAGAAATGTCTCTCTTTAATATTCTGAATGAAATTGCTTAGTCAGGAGAGAGAAAATATCCTATTTATATCTAATAGGATCAGGATTAGCCAAAAGGCATGTATATCCAATATACATCCTTTCACACAGAATACTGCATGAACCTGGTCAGTATTCTGTCCAGACGAAATTGATAAATTATGAAAGTTGTAGATAATCTTATTATCTACACAACCCAATTTAGCCCAGCCCAATTGGAGTTCGTATGCAAAAGTTATGACTGTTTTACTAACTGTATGTCATACTGTTGCACCCTTTCGGTATTTCACATAAACGACACTGATACTTCGTTCATATGAAATATATTTCTACATGAAGGTTATAGATAATCCAATTATCTATCTAACCCAATTTGAACCATTCAAATCGGATTTTCCCACTGACAGTTATGGCCACAAATGTACGATTACATTCGTTCATTCACGTGTACACTTTTACGGTTGATCATGAAACTGTATTTCCTTCAAGGGAATCATACAAGTTTGAATGTAATGAGATTACATGAGACTAACTCTTGTGAATGTATAATGGTTATACGTATATATACATAATGGTTATGTATATTTAAACTCATTGGGATTTGTATTGATAACGGTGAAGTTTATCCTTGAATACTTTGCGAAAGAATTCAGGATTTTATTTTATCTATAATGGTGTGGAGGACGTGTTGGTTATAAAGAGTTATAACAACAACAGTTTACAAATATGGCACGTCCAAAATATGTAGCACGACTTTCGATCACAAAGTGTGTACATGATTTGCTTAAACGAAAACATGGTTATGTGAAAAGGTTCCACATGACCAATAATTAATGATTCTATTTACGGAGGCGAGTATATTGTGGTTATGAATCACAAAAGGAAACGGTATGGATCAAGGATACATGACCAAACTCGAGTAGTCACGAGTTATCGGATTTATGGTTGTGTATTGCGTGATACGCAATAGTACAAGCAAAAATGCCGAGGTCACAACCACTTCTAGCCAATACTCAGAAAATTTCATTGGTCCATGAAATTTTGTGAAATGGTGTGATCGTAGGTATTGGAAATGTTCCAAACCTTAAGAAGATTAATACTAGCGGCAACGTGTGGAACCGTTTACAAAACCGCTCTCTCTAGTCGCGCGTGACTATCATGCGATGACTATGGGTATGGAGATACCTAGAGGAGGAAGAAGAGAGTAGAGTGTAGTTATCTAATACGATAGTCCTCGCAGGTTATGGGTATGAAGATACCCATATATAAACGTTGTATCACCCAAATACTTAGTCCATATGAATGCATCCCTTTAAAATTGTTGTTTACTTAAATTAATATGCATTTTCCTTATATGAAAACGGTGTGTGGGTTGTGTAATTTGATTACGTGAACCCTGATTTGAACTTGTGTGGACGTCGACATAATTGAGGATGTGCAGCGAAACCGTCACACTTAAAGTTTCATTTCTAAACATCCCTAGTCATGATTCAGTTTGCTTAAGAGTGAAGCATTTACATTATCAGATAATAGACTGAACATGTACACTAGTACGTTAGCCGAGGAGATGATTATGTTTTGCTAATCATAGGACAAAGGTGTTTGTCGAATCGGGAACGTAGATATATGCTAGGTGACATATATTGGATATGACCGAAGCCGCGAGACCATGACATGGTTTAGTCATTATAGATGGACTTGCGACGAGTAAGGTATTAGGTTCTTCATACTTGAGGGGACCATTTATTGCGTTACGTGCGTAACACAATGCTTTGATATGACCTTACGCTCACCGTAACAGGGAGTTAAAACGGTCATTATTGGGTATTGTCCGAAACACGGAATTCAATGTGAGTCTCCAAGATATGAATTGTTTATTCCGAAAGGAAGAGATATCTCTTTGGCCACTCGATGAATTGATTAACGAAAACTACGACCGTAGTCAATGATATTAACGGTTAATACCGATTGAAATTGTTAAATCAGTTGGAAAACGAGGAATAAGTATAGTCAATCAAAATATAAGGATGACTACTACCATGCATTTTGATTAACGGATATCGCTAACAAGAGAACTAATAACCGCTATTCGAGATAGGCACAATGATCACAATCATTCTTCGTGTTAACATGGGTAGCCATGATGGAGTGACTAGATCTCGCTCATGGGCTTGTAATGCTTTGAAAACAGTCTACTGCCATCGTTAGCCGAACCTACATGGTCACACAACGAGTTGTACTAAGTCGGGCTTGATTATAAAATTGGCACATAAGATGTGCATAGCTTGGTATTTGATACGCGAGCTATATTCTCAAAAATTGTGCATATTGGATATGCAGCATGAGTACCTTTTAGGTAGATCTGAAATTGAGTGGGAGACTGAGGGAAATATAGTTTCGGATCAACCGTAAAAGTGTACACAAGGATAACGAACGTACGCGTTCGTGGGCATAAATAATGTGTATATTAGATGCACATATGTATATTGGATATACATGGTTAAATTGATAAGAAACGGTTTTTATTAAGAAAACCAGAAAATTCAGTTTAAGCCGTTTTAGTAAAACTGACATAACTTTCAGTAGGAAACTCAGATTTGAATTGTTCAAATTGGGTTAGATAGATAATGAGATTATCTAGAACTTGCATATAGAAATATATTTCATTTGAGCGAAGTATCATTGTCGTTTTAATGGAATACCGAAAGGGTGCGACTATTTGACATACAGTTAGTAAAACGTCCATAACTTTCGTATCCGTACTACAATTGGGCCAGATCCAATTGGGTTGGAAAGATAATAAGATTATATAGAACTTTCGTGAATGTTCAAAGTCGGTTGAAACGATTTAATATTTTCCTTTCAACAGAATATTGAAAGGGTGTGCAGTTTTCTGTCTGAAAAGGTGTATATGAGATATACATACCTTTTGGCTCATCCTTATCCTATGTGATATAAATAAGATGTTTTTTTTTTTCTCTCTCTCTCTCTAACCAATTCATTCAGTTCAACCCCTGTGGAATTAATAAGATTAATCCAGAAATTAGAGAGAATCTTTCTCAAGAGTGAAAGAGTGAGAAGAGAGAAAAACCGAGAAAAATAGTTTTTCCGGAGAAGAGAATCAATCGATCATGCAAGTTCGCCGGTGCATCGTTTAAGCAGGTGCATCCGCGACCGACGAACTCCGACTCACGGTGGATACAAGTAGAGGAGCGACACTTGTGGCTCTTCGATTGTGATCAACTCGTGGGAGAGAAAGAAC
Organism: Luzula sylvatica; assembly: GCA_946800325.1. NCBI lineage: Eukaryota > Viridiplantae > Streptophyta > Magnoliopsida > Poales > Juncaceae > Luzula > Luzula sylvatica. Next base: position 29,748,704 of record OX326957.1, on the reverse strand, counting down.
GGTCAAAGACGGTGGAAGCGCTTGGACGTGGGACGCACGAAGACAACCGGAGGCGCGTCAAGACGGTGGGAGACGTGTGGTATGGGACGCACGTGCTAGTCACCAACGTGACCGGAGAAAGAAGGAAGAACGATCAACCCGTAAATGTACTCTTTTATATGGTTGATCCAAAATTGTAATTCCTTCAGATGCTCCCTAATTACATAGAAATGGTGGATAGTGATTATATGGTTTAAGCTAAACTAACACAATTTTTTACCGTAAATGTATAATTCAATAATTCAATTTTGGATAGATAATTGTGTTATTTAAAAACTTAAATTAAAGTGCGGAATAGTAATTAACACAAAAAGTAACACCGTACAAATAAAGTTCGACACAAGATATGATTACGGAGTTTGGTGGGACGTAGTTGTGTTCGCTTTAACTACCTTTTACTTGTAGGTCGACCAATTCGACGTACATAAATATCTACGTCTTCGAGGATGCCACGCGTACAACTTGCACCTTTTAGGCATAATATTCAGTTTCCCGATTGAAAAATTACAAGGTTGCCAGTGTATCAGTTTACAACGTTCTATCGATACCGAACGGCTTTACAAAACTTTGCTAGCGTATTACAAACCTAATGATCGCTCGCTCGAGTTGGATTCGTTTGTGGAATGAAGGAATCGAAATGGGTTACCTAATGAGTTTAACCATTAAGATCAATAGATATGGCTAGATCTATCTCTCTCATGAGCAAATCTCAAATATTGAATTAATGGAGTAATGGGACGAGAGAGAAGAAGTGTGGGTGTTTATATGATTAATATATCCACAATTCACGGTTGTTTTGTTCACAACCGAATGGTTCCTTTCACGAACGGAACCAAAGTCAAAACTAACCGTTGGATTGTTGTTCTGAAATTCAAACTTCAATTCTAAAAGAAAGTCAGAGTAACTTCTGATATATACTGAATTGGATTTCGTGTTATGTTTGAAAGTTGCGGCCCTTGCTCATAGCTTTCCATAAAGTTATTATTTGTCCAAATTTGAAATTCGTGCGTGAAAGTTAAGGTTAAAATACTAAATCATGGTCTTGAAGGAAATACAGTTTATGATCAACGGGAAAATGTACATACATGGATAAATGAACATGCGAGTTCGTGGAAATGAATGAGTGTACAATGAGATTGTACACAAGAAACAAGCATGAGATCTTCCGTTCGGACGGATGGTTCATCCGTTCGAACGGAATATAGTGTGAGTTTGTATAATAAGATTATACACATAATTCGGACAGAGACTCTTCAGTTCGAACAAAGGGATTTACCCGTTCGAACGGAGGGAGTCGTGTGTGCAATGAGATTGTACACAAAGCAGATATTTTGAACGTTTCGTTCGAACGGAAGGATTCATCCGTTCGAACGGAAGTGATTTTGGATCATGTACTAATTTGCATCCCTTGACTCATCATTATTCTATATTGTATATATACTAGCAATAACCCGCGCAACAATTGCGCGAGATTTCATACATTTTTTTTACATGTTTTTGTATAATTTGTTTAAATAGAATTTGCGCGGATACGTTTAAACTCAATTATATAATCACGATATGTTTGCAAATATATTGATGTCAATAAATGCATTATAATTAATAAATATCCATGAAATTTGTGTATCATGGATATAGACATTATAATTAATAATGGTCCATGAAATTGGTCCCTCATTATAAATTCACACCAGATAAATAAAATATAACATGTTATATTTGAAACAAAATTGAAGTTTCAAAACAAATAAAGGAAAATCGTGAATAATACACATAAAATCGAAATATATATTTAAAATGTCATCCATTAACATAAAAATATCATTTTTTTAAAAAAACACAATTGTAAATTATATCATAAAAAAATTAACAATTGAGTCATAGTTGCATACGGAGATTATATATGGAGCCCCAATAACACAAAAATAACATCCTCAATGAGGCAGCAAGAGAGAATTAAGTATGTTGATTAGTATTATTGATTGTCTCATTCAACGATTTAAATGACCGTTTAATTGATTTGACACGTCAATTAACATTTATTAGTATTACCATATTTTAAATATTGATGTGTTAATTAAATATGTCAATTACATTTAATTGAGTCAATTAGAAATGCAAATCAATTCACTTTGTCACCTCTTTGAGGATATTGTGATGAGTTTGGGGGCCAATTATATTTTTCTTCCATACATGAGTATAATTTGGGTTGCAATAAAAACAAAAGTCAACAAAAAAAACTAACACGTATCAATATGTGGGCACATGTCAATTAAAATTTACTAATATTAACATATTATATATTATTAATGTGTTAATTAAACGTGTCAATTAACATTTAGTTGAGTCCATTAGAAATGGTAATCAATTCATTTTGTCACCTCATCAAAAATATTATGATGATTTTGGAGATCAATTATATATTTTTTTTCATACATGCATGGGTATAACTTGGGTTGAAATACAAACAAAACAATTTAAATAATTTAAAAAAAAAAAAAAAATTGGCTGACACTTGTCAGTATAGTGGGAAATGTTCAAAAATATAACTATAGATAGATAATGTTTCTCTCTCTCCTAACTGATCCAATCATTTTTAGACTGTAAGCTTCCACCAAAAAGGGGTGAACAAAAAGAGAGAAAGAAAGAAAAGGAGAAAAAACTGTTTTTTTCATTAGAGATAATCAAACGAGATTGAGCAAATATACACACGGATCGTCTATGTAGATACGGGTGTAACCGAGAGACGATAATTCACGGTGAATACGAGTAGAGGAATTACATTTGTGATTCTCGGTTGTAATCAATGAAGGAATTAGTCCGACCCGAGTCCCGCGTAGCGAAAGTGAGGGTCTGATCTGGTTCCCAAATTCCAGGGTCACGTCATCTTTTCGAGGATCGATAAAAATCGCAACATAGGTTTGGATTGGTGTTAACAATGCAAAATAATTAAGTGGGAATAGAGAAAAATCATCAATCTTTGTGATAATCATATTTTCACCAATTATGTTTTAAAGAATGCAGTATTTTATTATCATCAATCTTTGTAATAATTAAGTGGGAATAGAGAAAAATCATCAATTTTTGTGATAATCATATTCCCACCAATTATGATAATCATATTCCGTTATTTTATTATTTAGTGTGTAAATCAAATATGAATACGGAATTAACGGAGAAGTATACCAATTCAATCTGATTCTAAATCACCAATCAAACGCACGGAACGTGTCGGTATATAAAAAATCGCTCCATCAAAATGAAAATGTGGGAAATCTGAGAGGGCAACATATATTATTTCATAAAATAATTCTTCATTTCAACCCGTATATACAAAAACAAACAAGGGAACATTATTGTGATGCCATATGCATGCTCCATAGTCCCAGGTATATTATCTAATAAATAGGATTAAATATACACAAGGAAAATAAAAAGAAAGCTGGACAACAAACATCTTGAAAATGGACTACAAAACAAAATTTGAGAAATGACCCATCATTGAGACAAACAATAAATTAAAGAAAAATGGTAGAAATCAAGAGACACAAATGTTGCCCATGAACAAGGGGGCAAGAACACCCCTTCTTTAGAATCATTTTATAATCTCTATCAAAATGATCAGGGAACACATTTCAAATTTTTGAAACAATTCTATAACTACCATCTTTTTTTTATGGAAAAGCACAAGTAATTCAAATCGAAAATTTAAATTAAATAGAAGGATAGGAAACCATTGAAATTCCATGCATTAAGATACATAAAAGTTCATACTTAGTACATATTATTCCGCCCCGCCCCCCAAAAGTAAAAAGAGAAGAGAAAAATTGAAAACATAAACCACATCACCTACAAACCCTAATTAATACTTAAGTAATTTCATTAACTAATTAAACACCGATAAAGGCAACATACATCCCGCAGCAGCATGCGATGACTCATCTCCTCCATCCATCATCCCCCCATCATGATGCATCATCATAAAATCATGGTGATGAAGATAATTACCATTAACTCCTCCATTAATCACCAAATTAAGATCGCCGACACAATTCTCATTCTCGGAGTTCTGAACATGCTCATTTGAAACAATCTGAACATGATCATTCTGAACATTTTTAGCCACCGGAGGGCGTTTTCGTCGTTTTTTCTCATAAAGTATTCCTCTCGCCTTTGCTTGGCTATCTCTAATCTCCCTCAAGTATAATCTTACCGCCCTTGCACCAAATGGATTTGCTTCGGGTTTTCCTCCATCTTCTTCAAAGGCTGCCCTAAGGCGGCCAATTAGGGCATCTAAACTGCCCCAAGCCTGTCTTAATGGACATGGACAAGGACCTTTGAAAAAAAAATACCGCCTTAATTATATATTTTTAGTAATGCAAATCATTAGAACTACGTACTATATAAACATAATAACATGGCGCCTTTTGAAAATGCTAAGAACATAATTTTTTTTTACTGGCCATGGCTTGAAGTCCCATTCTCATTTGGTGCTGAGGGAATTTGAACCCAATTCTTGTACAATGGCACCCAAGCAATTAAGGGTTCATTGGCTTCTAAAGCACGCTTAAACATTCTACATATTTCCTTTTCAATATTCTTTAGCTCTGATAACTAATCTAATATCGACTATAACATTTAGCTAACCTGGAGGAGTAGGGTGGCCGAAAAAGGGGCAGCCGGAATTATGCACTTTGGTTTTTCCAAATTGATCGAGATATCGAAGAAATTCTAACACGTGAGCACCGCTACATCGAGAGAGCTCAAGTGGGGGCCGATGGTTTCGGAGATATTGGCGAAATGTGTTCCAATCACGGCGCTTTTGCGACTCATAACGACTCGGGCGTGGGCCCGGGCTGTCAGAATTGTTTGAGGATGACATGGTACTGCCAATTGGTTTTTGCTTTTTGCTTTCACTTTCTGTGAGAGTGGTGAAATATTGGAGTAGTAGTTCTTCGTTAGTGAGACCAGAGCTTCAGCCTGTTAAAAAGAAAAGAAATCCAGAGAAAGTCAGGGTATGTACAGTGTTCTAAAGAGAGAGAGAGAGAGAGAGAGAGAGAGAGAGAAAATTTGTTGACCAAACAAATTGTTCAGGAAGAAAAAAAATAATGGAATAAATTAGGGTTTTCTTAAAGAGATGGATGATTTTGATTTCTGAAGCCATCATCAGAGATTAAGATCCAAATATGAGTCTCTAAAAATAGATCCAGATATGAGGTTAAGAAGTTTACCTAAAATCTAGAAAATAGAAGACTCCAGTAAAATAGATTAATAGGTTTGGATTTGGACAACACGAAAAGCCAAGAAAAGGGGGGAATTTAATGGAAAAGTTATTAGGTGTTTATGAAACTTACAGATCGTGTACTATGTTCGAGGACAAAAAGAAACCTAACAGTTGAAGTTGAAGGAGATCTCTAACTCTTAAGACCCAGCACGTAATTTCAAATGCATGCTTATAACTCACATGCACACACTCCACACACACAAGAGAGAGAACAGATGAAATTAAGTTCTGAGAGGGAAGAGGGAGAAAGATAAAGATAAAGCCAAGGCGGAATATATAGAGAAAGAAGGCAATTAGAGAGAGAGAGAGAGGAGACATGAACATTAAAAGCTAGGTAGGTGCAATAGGGCTCTCATGTGAAGAAACGAAGAGCTCAATTGAATTAAGGCATGTTGCCACATGCAAATATTTCTGAGCTTGAAGCAAAAGAGATTCATGATAATCAATCCTAGATTTGCAATTAATATAGTTGCTAAACTCGTATGATTAGGCGTACTATTAGAGAGAGAGAGAGAGAGAGAGAGAGAGAGAGAGAGAGAGAGAGAGTACCGTGTATAGCATTTGGAGTGCTGTGAATGTGGGGTTGGAAGAGAAGGTAAAGAAGGGGGTAGAATATTTTCTCACTACCGAAGGAGAGATGACTGTGATATATCTTGTGTACATTCGGTGTACAATTTAAAATGAGTGATGATGTACCTCCCCCTTATACTTCCCCCCAACTCTTGATGGGGTCATCATAAGAATTAACACCATCAACTTTAACATCTTAATTATGATTTAAAATCTTAATTTATGATTTAACATCTTAGTTATGATGTTAAATCATAAATTAAGATGTTAAATCATAATTAAGATGTTAAGTTTTGATGGTGTTAATCCTTATGATGACCACATCAAGAGTTGGGGGAGTATAAGGGGGAGGTACAACATTTTCCATTTAAAATAGGGAAATTATACCATGCCCCCCAAACCCATCACAACACCCACGATCCCAATATCATTTGTTTTTTTTTGGTGTTGGGTGTTAATCCCCAACTCCAATTTGCACCCCACTCTCTCTCCAAATTAATTAATGCTTCGAATTAACAATTAATTGTGAGTAAATTAACACCTCATATTAGTACCTAATAATTCATTAATTCAATTAACATTTAATTAGAAGCATTGTTAATCGAGTGGGTAATTTTTGGGAGATGGATAGGATATCAAGAATGTGGTGATGGGTTTGGGGTACAGTAAATGGCCTCTTTAAAATATAAGGAAATTTTACTTGCCTTTATATTTCACCGTATAACTTATATATAACTAGCAATAGCCCGCGCAACAATTGCGCGAAACTTCATACCTCTTTCTTTCATGTTTTTGTATAATTTGTTTAAATAAAATTTGTGCGGGTACGTTTAAACTCAATTATATAATCATGATATGTTTGCAAATATTTTGTCAATAAACGCATTATAATTAATAAATTTTCATAAAATTTGTTTATTATGAATATATACATTATAATTAATATGAGTCCATGAAATTGATTCATCATTGCAAATCCACACAAAATAAATAAAATATAACATGTTATAAATCAAAGAAAATCGTGAATAATACACATAAAACCGAAATACATATTAAAAATGCCATTCCTTAACATAAAAAATATCAATTTTTTTAAAATAAAAAACACAATTGTAAATTATACCATAAAAAATTAACAATTGATTTATTGTTTTATAGGGGAATTATATATAGAGCCCCAATAACATTAAAATAACATTCTCGATGAGACGGCAAGAGAGAATTAAGTAGGTCGATTAGTATTATTGATTGACTCGATGAACGATTTAATTGACTGTTTAATTGAATTGACATGTCAATAACATTTACTAATATTAACATATTATAAATTATTGATGTGTTAATTAAATGTGTCAATTAATCTTTAATTAAGTCAATTAGAAATGCTAATAAATTTTATTTTGTCACTTCATCAAAGATATTGTGATGAGTTTGGGGTTAATTATATTTTTCTTCCATATATGAGTATAATTTGAGTTGCAATAAAAAAAATGTTATCATATCCTAATCTGTTCAAGATTAGATCTATTGAAGATTAGCATGAATAATTAACAATTAGTTATCATATAATTAAATAACACATATCATATAACTTATATATAAATTAAGTAACCCGTGTTAATTAATATAATCTATATATTAATTGTGTTACTTTGTTAATTCACATGTTCAATTACTATCATACAGAGAATGTGGTGGTGTAATAGGAGGCAAGATATTGTGTGGACCAAAAATACGTTAAGACTTAGAACTTAGCGGCCTGTTAAAAATATTTTAATAATAGTAAGCAGTAAGAGCAAATATAAATTAAAGGGAAATTTTACATTGCCCACATATTTGAGATTTCACCGCCACATCGCTTGATTAACATGATTATTAATAAAGAATAGAATACTAATTTCAAATATTTTTTATGATATCACATTATTGAAAACGAAACTCAAGTCGTTTATGATAGATAGTTCATTAGTGTCAAAAGACTCAAAACAAATAGGGGGATTTTGGATTCAATTAAAAAAAGGTATATGCTTTTATACACGAGTACAAGGTGCATTATGTCTTTACAAATTGATGTTTCCGCAATCTCAAATATCACGTTAAAATAAGATACCGTCTTATATTATTTTTTGACGTGTACGTTATATTTTTTATGTTATTTTTTACGAGACTTACAAGAAAAATGATTATGCACGTCAATGTTGTGTGTCAAATGTCATAGATCTCGACCCGTCCTTCTTATCGCACATATTGCATTCCTAGTGCGCGCCGGTTTTTTTAATATTGATAATTAATAAAAAGTAAAAAATAAAACGACATGTGTTAAATGAGAATATTTTATATATTAACCAGATTCATTTACTTATTTTTTATATACTTAATAATACATACAAATGTGTTGAATCAATTTTATTTATTCATTTTCCACCTAACTATTTTAATCACGTTTAACACTAAGAGACAAAAAAAACATCACAACATCAATATGTTGCGGAGATTATAAAAAAAACTTCATATCACCAGTCTATACATTTGTGATAAACAATATATTATGTTACGCGGATACTTAAAAAATACAAAAGTATCCTGAAAATATGGATATGAATATTCGATATGAATACGGGTATCCGATACGGCGCGGATACGTATCGGATACGTCACGTGACGTATCCGATTATTTTAATATTTATTTTTTTCGGATATGACGGAAATACTTCAGGATACAGTAGGATTCGGCTGAGATACACTCATGATACGGTTAGGATACTCCATTTAGAATACTTCGGCCGATTATATATTTTGATTCATAATATTTTTAAATAAATTATATAGGATAATTCTAGGATACTTATAAATTAATTCTATGATACTTCTAGAATAAATTTAGGATATTTTTATGATACTTGTATTGTTAGGTCGATTTGATTTATTATCATGATATTTAATTTAAAAATATTAATAATTATTTATTTATTTATTAATTATATACAATATAAATATATTAAAATAATAATTATTTAGTCGTATTCGTATCCTAATTTTTTTAAAAATTACCGTATCGTCATTCGAATCGTATCGAATACGATACCCGTATTCGTATCCGTACAACATAGTTCATATATCATCATAATTTATATTTTGTTTATATATATCATGTAGATATATATTTTAGATGCATTTGTATATTTAAAAAAATATATATGGTATAACTCTTTGAAAATCCGTGGACATGCATGTACGCAAAAAATGAATGGAAGACGACTTAGACGAGGATTGGGACCCATAACGTAGACAACCACCTCGTGGGTTTTGATGGCAGCCTGACCATTCTTTCTTTTTGCACAAAACGTCATTTCAGGGGTCTTCTTCCTTTCTCTTTCTCTCTCTCTCTCTAGATTATCTCTCAAAATAATGATCCATTTTATTTGGCTAGCATGAAAAGCTTCTACAGTTCCTAGTTGCTCACCATTTGTGGAGAAAAACAATCTCTGTTCTTCTTGCCCAAGTGCACATCCAAATTACTGTGTTGCAACAATGCATGCATATTCTTTCTGCACAAGTTTCTCTGTTGCATGTCTATTTTTCTAAATTTTGATTATTTTTCTTCTAAAATATACATATATCACATAGTTTTTAGTTGTGTCTTATGCTCTTTATATGTATGATATCTTTTTTCAAAAAATAATAGGTTTATACTCTTTGAAAATATCTTTTGAAATGTATGATACACATTTCAGATATATGCATTTTTTTTTTAACGTGGCAGACACACTTAAAAATATGTAATATGTTTTTTTATGTATATATTTTTTGGTTGTGTGTATTGTGCATTTTTTATTTCTATGATATATTTTTTTAGTACTAAACATGTTCAATTTATATATTTTGAAATATATCTTTTTAGGTATACGATATAACTCTTTTTGTTATGCATTACACATTTTCGAAGTGGATACATATTTTGTATAACAATTAGCCATGGCAAATGCAATTTTGGAGAGACGAGATGGAAAAGTAAGGTTTTGGAAAGAAGGGATTTTACTTAACGCTGAATTAACACTTCGTTCCGTCTATCAACAATCTTATCATCAGAGTGGGTAAGTGAACTTAATCCGACGTCTTAGAACATTTAAGTACACAAAATGATTTACTTAATTAAGTACTTTAGCTTTTTCTCTCTCTCTCTCTCTCTCTCTCTCTCTCTCTCTATTTATATATATATATATATATATATATATATATATATATATATATATATATTGGACTACATTAGTTTTTTTTGTATAACAATTTATATTTTTGCGATGTGCGTTTAGAGTGACGGTCAAAATGAAAAAAGAAACAACTGTCACGTGTCGTTTCGATGATTTGTCGATCTCATAAATAAATATAATGACTAGCCTGGCTGTGAATATGTAGATTTGGATGGGTTACGAGAACTATTTCACTAACCATATACACATGCATATAAAACTATTAATGTATTATGGATTTGAAAAATAATATATGCATATTATTTAATATTTCTATATTTTAATATGTTATTTTTTCCATTGGCTGAAAGGTTTGTCTTCAGAGCCGGCCTTGTAGTTAGGCAATTGTGACAATTAGCACGGTCCGGCGATTTAGAAAGGCCCCAATTTTGTTTAGTACATAGTGTAGTTTAAATAATGATCTCAAGAAAAACATACCAATATTAAAAAAAATTATATTTAAATGGCATTTGTTAATTATGTAATAATTTTGATTATATTTTTTTATTAATTTCGTATTTGAAAAATATTTTTGATCAAATTAATTAATATTTAGTCTGATTATTTTTTTTTGTCAAAGGTTCTCAAAAATGTCGGGCCGGTCCGCCCGGGTTTGTCTTAAACGGTTAATTTAGTGAGAAAAACAAAAATATAATTGCATGTTAAATTTAAATAAAATGGTACGTGGATACTAATTAGTTACGTATTCTTCTGTACACATCATGCACGAAAACTACAATATGGATGGATTTTTGGAGGGATGTCAAGCATTTATTTGGGCCCCAATTCAAAGTTCAACTCTGGTTGCAATTGCGTGGATACGAATTTTTAACTTTATATTGACACTTACAGACTTACAGTATTTGTCGAGCAAATTAAATATCCAACGAAGAGATCCTGATATTCTGATAAGAGGCAAATTTTGACTAAAATTATTACAGGGATCATTTCATACTTATCTCGTTATTAAAGAACTTTAAATTTTGAAAGATATGAACTTATTATTCTAATGGCTACTCCTCATGCTGGACCAAGGTGCACATCTATGGGTCATACAAAAGGCCTCCAAGCCCATAATAAACAAAACAATTACAAAAACAATCATAATCCAAAAAACATTCTTCCATGAACTAAGTACCTCATGTCTCAAGAAAAATCTCTTCACTTTCACCCTCCACCTTCCATTATAAAACTTGTTTACCTCTTCTATCACGGCGTCCAAATGCGCGACTCGTGTTAACTTGATCGATCGCGTCATCCCGTTCCACATCTCCGCAACCTCAACATCGCTCTTTAAATAATTCAAAATGATACCTCTATCCCTTAATATCCTCGCATCTTCCTCGGTATCTATAATTCCATTCATAAGTTCGATATATCGCGAGAATACCAATTGTTTCGACCCAATGGATGCTTCATAAGCGATAATGTTTCTCAATACCACCTCGGTGTTTATATCGACACTGATCACAGGTAAAAGAAGCGTTGCCTTTTTTGCACAAAATTCGGTCGTCGAAATACCGCCTTTAGTAGGATGTATTTTAATCCCTGCAAAGACCATTTCTACCACCGATGGAATCGAGATCTCTTCGAGCAATGGCGAGGTGTTTACTCGTTCGTTGTTCGTTTCATTGCCTTGTTCTAATTGATTTGCGAGTACTTGCTCGATTGGCTGTTTGAATACCGAAAGTATAGGTAGCGTTAAGAGAACTCTCAATGGAATAATGATAAGGAATTGTGCAAGCAACGATAAAAGGGCTCTCGCACGAACTAATATCACATTTTTGGCTTTGATTGCAGCATTTTTTAAGCAAGTTAAAGTTATGGTTTCTTGATTTCCATTTTCATCTCCTAAAGGGACATGGCAAGGCTCCTCTTCGTAATTTGGCACGATGTTAGAGTACAAAAAATCTAACAAATGTGGATGATGCTTAATGTCGGTGCACGAGAGGGTTTCCTCGTTTTTTAACGGGGAGATCTCTTTGAAAAAACCAATAAACATGTTGGCTAGCGTTCCTTTGGTGATTCGTTGCGATGAATTTTGAATTTCAAGTATCTTTAGTGGAAGAAAAAGGGGAATTTGGTTTTCTAGCATGATCACGTCGCGGATTATTGCGCTGTGTGCCGTTGTACTGCATTTCGAGTCGACTAATAAATGCAGCATTCTCGAAGGGATTCGTTGAATGGTTTTCTCTTTGGTAGTAGAATATACTTGGAGGAATTCAAGAAGGAACGATGCGTCGATTGCCATCATCCATGCAAGAACTTCACCGGAGAAATTGAGGTGCCTGCATATATGCAAAGAAAAACATTGAATCGAACAATTCAATTTAAAAGAACAAATAATTGTGATCGAATTTACCTATGATAATGTGCTCTTATATGGTGCTCGAGTTTGACAAATATATCAACGAGATCGTGAAATCTCGTCAGACTAGGAAGTTGGTTTCGAACCCTTTTCGCGGCACCAATTTTATATCTCTCCATGTGTCGCAAGTCTTCGTGAAGATGATGATACGGACCCAACGATACGAGTTGCGGCATGTAAGACTCGGGCTTAATAGCTAACAAAGCTTTCGGTACTTCAAAAATGGAAATTGGCTGATCGTCCGTGATTTCATTTTCTTCTTCCATGATTCGACGGATCGTTACAACCCATTGATTTTGATCGGTGCTCAGATCTCGAGGCGTTGCCATTAGTTCCTTTTCTTTGATCAAGAGAGGAAGATAAAGATATAGAGAAAACATAAGTTGAAATTGATTTATCACGTAACTCATGAGAGTTAAAGGTGAAGTTACAATTTAACATTTGTTTTAATACTTACGAGAAACATTAAAAGCACAAACAGTATTTATGGGACAAAGTCACAAAGCCCATTAAACATGAAACCGGGAATTTAATTCCCGTTTGAAGAGAAAACCACAGTTAAAGAAGCAGGATTTCAATTCCGTGTTATTTATTTTCTTTGTTTTCTCTATCCTTCCCTGTTTTTCCGCGTTTTCTTTTCTTCGTTTCGTTTCTTTTCTTTTCTTCACCCGTGAAAATTCTGACGGCGAAGCCGTACGACGATCCGCCTCCTTCTACCGGCGAGAATCCGCCACCTCGAGCCAGTGTACCTCCTTCAATCTGCGCCTCTAGTAAGTCTCTATCTCTTTCTCTTTCTTTTTCTCTTCTTTCTCGTGCGTGGCTCTCAACTGGAACCCTAAACCGAAACCCTAAATTTCTCTCTATAGTAGTGGCGCTCCTTAACCCGGAACTTAACAGTGTACACCGTCTGTATCTCTCTTTGCCTTATCTCAAAACCCTTGTCCTAAACCTTTCTCGTATTGCTCCATCTTCAACTCTCACAAGCCAGAATTAACAGGTAAGTTGGTTTCCTTTTTGCAATTATTCTTTTTTTTTCTTCTTCCAATAAAAGTTTTCTAGCATTTTTTTGTTCATTAATCCTTACTAGTTCACCATTAACAATTAGGTATTTGAATTAATATTGTTTTATCTCTAATAACGGTTCTAATTTGGTTTAGGGTTTAGGCCTCGAGCTCTCCAAATTCCTAAAACTTCTAATCGGTACTTAATAAAAAAGGTCCAAGATGAGGATTATGATAAAGGGAGGAGTATGGAAGAACACCGAAGACGAGATTCTCAAAGCGGCCGTGATGAAATACGGCAAAAATCAATGGGCTCGTATTTCCTCTCTCCTCGTTCGCAAATCTGCCAAACAATGCAAAGCTCGCTGGTACGAGTGGCTCGACCCCTCCATCAAAAAGACCGAATGGACTCGAGAAGAGGACGAAAAGCTCCTCCACCTGGCGAAACTCATGCCAACTCAATGGCGTACAATCGCCCCAATTGTGGGCCGCACCCCATCCCAATGTCTCGAACGGTACGAGAGGCTTCTAGACGCAGCCTGCTCAAAAGACGAGAATTACGAGTCCAGAGACGATCCGCGAAAGCTTCGACCCGGGGAAATCGACCCGAATCCCGAATCCAAACCAGCTCGACCCGACCCGGTAGACATGGACGAGGACGAGAAGGAAATGCTCTCCGAAGCTCGAGCCCGTTTAGCCAACACTCGCGGAAAGAAAGCCAAGCGAAAAGCTCGAGAGAAACAACTCGAAGAAGCGAGACGACTTGCCTCGTTACAAAAAAGACGAGAATTAAAAGCCGCTGGAATCGGCACGAGCAAGAGGAGAAAAAGACGAGGAATCGATTATAATCTCGAGATTCCCTTCGAGAAGAGACCGCCACCTGGCTTCTACGACGTGGCAGGTGAGGATCGAAATCCCGAGGCCCCGAGATTTCCCACTACCATCGAGGAATTGGAAGGGAGGAGACGTGCCGATGTAGAGGCCCAATTGAGGAAACAAGACGTGGCAAAGAATAAAATTGCGCACAGACAAGATGCGCCTAGTGCGATTATCCAAGCGAATAAGTTGAACGATCCCGAAGCGGTGCGAAGGAGGACGGCGAAATTGATGCTTCCTCCTCCCCAAATCACCGATCAAGAATTGGAGGAGATTGCGAGGATCGGGTACGGAGGAGAGTTGGCCAACGAGGAGATGACAAGTGGCGGTGTCGCGACGAGGGCTTTGTTGGGGAATTATTCACAGACTCCGGTGAGGACCCCGATGAGGACTCCTCAGAGGACGCCGAGCGGCAAGGGTGATGTCATCATGATGGAAGCAGAGAATCTCGCGAGGTTGAGGGAGTCGCAAACTCCTTTGTTGGGCGGAGAGAATCCCGAGTTGCATCCGAGTGATTTCTCGGGGGTTACTCCGAGGAAGAAGGAAATTCAGACGCCCAATCCCATCGCGACACCTGGCGCTACTCCTAGACTCGGAGCTACTCCGGTTCGAGAAGGAGGGTTAATGACTCCCAAAGCGACTCCTTTTAGGGATGAATTGAGGATTAATGAGGATTTGGAGATTGGGGAGAGTAAGAGGATGGGAGAGGAAGTTAAGAGGGGTTTTACGGGGTTACCGGTACCGAAAAACGAGTACCAGATTGTGGTACAGACGGGTTTCGAGGAGGAGGAAGCGGAGGAGGAGAACGAGGAGAGAATGGAGGAGGACATGTCTGATAAAATGGCGAGAGAGAGAATGGAGGAGAGGAAGCGAGTAGAAGCTTTGCTAAGAAAGAGATCGAAGGTTTTGCAAAGGGTGGAACTCCCAAGGCCTCCTTTGGAAAGTATGGAAATTATTAGGGGGGTGATTGCAAAATCGCACGAAGGGAGGAGCTCTTTCGTACCTCCCACTCTGTTCGAACAAGCCGATGAGTTGATTAGTAGAGAGATGGTGGGTTTGTTGGAGCACGACAATGCTAAGTATCCGTTAGAGGAGAGGAGTGAGAAAGTGAAGAAGAGAGAGAAGAAGAAGGGTCCCGTACTGATTCCTCAAATTGACGATTTCGAAGAACATGATTTGAAAGAGGCGGATACGATGATAAAGGAGGAGGGAGAGTTCTTGAGAGTGGCAATGGGTCACGAAAACGACCCGTTTGAGGAGTTTGTGAAGGCCCGCGAGGCGTGCGAGGACGATCTCGTCCTTTTCCCCTCGACAAATAGTTACGGACTGTTAAGCGTCGCTAACAACGCCGATAAACTCGCGGTTTTCATGAACGAGTTCGAGATCGTGAAGAGAAGAATGGACGAGGAAGCTAAGAAGTCCTCGAAACTCGAACAAAAAGTCAAAGTCCTCACTCTCGGTTACCAGGTAATATAATTTAATATACCTTTTTTGAATACAATATACCGTTTCGAACTAAAAAAATTGTGTTTTTTGTTTTTTGTTTTGACAGAATAGGGCGGCGAAATTGTGGCCGCAAATCGAAGCGACGTATAAACAAATGAAGAATTTGGCTACTGAATTGGAGTGTTTTAAAGAGCTGGAAAAACAAGAAGAATTGGCGGCCAAGTATAGAGTCAAAGACCTTCTAGAAGAAGTCAACAAGCAGAAGGTTCTAGAAGCTCAGCTCCAGAAGCAGTACGGAGATCAGTTGGCCGAGTACGAGAGGGTTAGGAACCTTCTGGAAGAGCATGTGCAGAATTCCCAAAATGCCCCTGCTGGCGATGCCGTGACGGGTGAAGATACTGTTATGGGTGATAATACCGAAATTGTCCCTGAGAATGGTGAAAATAACGAAAATACCACTGAGGTTGAAAATAATACGGTTACTGTTGACGAAAGTGCAGGTGGGAATGATGGAGAGAAGATTGAAAATATCGAAATTGCTCCTGAGAATAATTTAAAGAATAATGGTTGTGATGATGCTGGGAATACCGAAAATGCCCCCGAGAATGATGTAGTGTGATAATAAGGTTTCGTGTTTTGCTAAGTAGGATTTATTTTTAAAGAGACAATGTTTATGATCTTTTATTATGTGGTTTTTATTAAAAAGCGAAAAAGTGGAAAAAAAAAGTGTGTTTAATTATGCTGCAAGTTTTGTGGATTAGGGTTTTTCTTGTCAATTCGATGTTTTTTAGATGAAGAGAGACTAGATTGTGTTTAAAATGTTTTTGACTTTTGCGAAGGACTGATAACTCTTGTGCAATATTTCGTGCATTTTGATTTCGAAATTTGAGATCTGTATGAGATTATGTCTTGTTCTTTAGGTATCTGTATGTTACATAATTTTTTTAATTTTGTTACCATGCTATTTGGCACATACAGGGGACCGGTACCATAGATTATCAAGAGATGTTGCCCTCGTATAACAAAAAAAATATATATAATGTTCGATATCATCAACATGCCTATAAATGTGCGAAATATCACCACAATCCTTAAGGGGGCGTTTGGTTCGTGCTTTAGAATTTCTATGCCTTGGCATCCATCCTAATTTATTCCATTCTCATGTTTGGTTCAGACACTAGGTAATAAAGTAACGTCATACACGATGCCTATGGGCATATTTCATGGGAATAGGATTACCACCAAAATTGGTGGCTTTTCTCTATTCCCATGGGCATTCCATCTCTTCAAATATTAAAAACTAAAATTATTCCAAAAAAGTTATTTATTTCACATAATTTCTAAATTTGTAGGAAAAAAAGATGTATGAACCAAACATGACTATTGTGTATGTCATGGAATACTATTCCATGGAATGGAATTCCTTGGCATATAATATTCCAAGGCATATTTCAAAGCTTGAACCAAAGGGCTATCATTAATTACATGAAAGTAAAAAAATCACCGATATCCATATAAATATGAGAAATATTATTAATATATTCATTATTCGAAAAAATATCTAAGTTATCTTTTATTTCATCCAATGCATGTATAAATAAAATGTAAGAATCAAGAATAATTTTAAAATCTAAAACAAATAATAAAGAAATACTATAATCTTGTATTCATTGAAAAAGGAAAAGAAACAAAATCAGCAAACTTATCAAGTAAAACAAGTGCAAACTTTGAATTCTTCAAAGAAAAATCGAACCAAATAATTGATTTGATGCATATATATCTCGGAATAAAAAAAGAGTTGAAAAGATGATTTGACAAAACATGGCTTTTACCTGAACCCAATTTGCAGATTTAAGGCGGTTTGCACATGTGCTTTCTCGTTGCTTTATCTTTGCGGACCAGAACATATTTTTGCGGTTTGCAAAGATGATTTGACGAACTTAGAATTTATCGTTGCTTCATTCAGTAGCCTTCTCCTCCATTTTATCTTTCGTACGCCACCCTCAAACAGGTCAAATCCGAATGAACCAGAAGTAAAGCTTCTCGCTTTTCTTCTGGGGCCTCTTTGAGAGAGAGAGAGAGAGAGAGAGGAGCTAACCTCACGAGAGAGGACCTTGGCGACGGACTGGCTTGGCGAGAGGAGCTTGATAATGGCGAGCGAGAGAGGGAGCCAGCGAGAGAGAGAGCCACTGGGTGAGAGAGAGGGGTTAAAATAATGGGTTAATGGATTTGATTTAATTGGGTTTGGGTTTATTTTTTAGTTATTGGGTTTGGATTTAATTAATGGTTAATTGGTTGGGTTATAATGATTAATGAGTATGATTTAATATTATTAAATTTTGTCACATCATCGTTAAATTAACTAAAAATTGTCACGTCACAATGTCACATCATCACTTAACTGGTGACTAGACATTTAACTGATGTAATATGCAAAAGTGAGCAAAATCAATAGTTCAGAAGGTAAAAATGACCCAATTAAAGATTGGGGGGTAACTTACACTTTTTTGAACAGTTCAGGAGACAAAAGTGAGTCTTTTTTCATAACAATATTACGGACAAGAGTTGGATTAAGAAACCAAGGTAATTCAGGTAAAATAGTTATCATAATTCTTATCATACCCTGCTGTGATAACTAAGTTCTAAAGTTCAAATGTTTAGGAGTTGTCATGATTACGAACAAGATGTCAAAGAATTCCTTAGGTTTGCATTTGCTAAATCATCCAGGGAAAACTTGATACTTTGCCCAAGTAAAAAATGTACCAATTGCTTCTGGTGGAAAGAAGAATATGTTGTGCGTGAGCATTTAATATGCAATGGTTTTATGCAAGGATACACACACTTGATTTTTCACGGGGAACCCTTTCCATTATAGGTTGATTCAGATATAAAACAATTTCAAGAGGAACCATAATGGACCAAAGTTGATCTAGCTTTTACTTTAGTTGGTTTATATAGAGCATGTTCATATAAATAACCAACCGATATGGACTTTTTAATCAAGATCAAATGATCAATATTAACTTGATGATGTGATTTTATGTGGAAGCAAAGATTTTCTTAGAATTATATATATAATATAATATCACAAGTATATTCACGTACATTTGTTGTTGTTGTTGCTATTCGTGACATGGTATAGGTTCCAAACAGACTTGTTTATATATTCTTGTTATATTAATTAAATTATGAATTCGTTGGAATAGTGATAAGATCATACTAATCACAAATATGTCACAAATAATTAAATTTATAATGTTAATTATGTATATATAAATCATAAATTAAACACAAATTTAATTATTTGTGTCATGTTTGTGGTTGTAATGGTCATTTTATATCTTACTTAATAGTTTTAGAATAAAAATATATATATAACCACAATAGTTACTCACTATTATCCACTAACATAATAATATAATAATGATATTTTTAATTTCTTGTTATATGAGGGTATTTATGATATTTCCAATTTTGGAAGGGCATAGCTGATATTTTCGAAGTTTTGTACGCTACAGCAAATTCCGCCATTGCTTCTCTCGTCTCGCGCCTATTTCTTCGGAGCATCAAGCAAATCCAGAAAGAGAGAAGAACACGAGATTATCTTCTTCGTGTAGCATTATCCATTGTTGATAAATTCCTTCGTAATTCTCCATTTTTCTCAAATTCATCGATTATAGTGTTTGTTCCGTTCAAGGTAGGATGGCGGCACCCCTGTGGGCACTGAATCTTGAGGGGTCCCCCCCGTGGGAATCCAGGAGCGTTGATCGCTTCGAGAAACTCGAGCAGATTGGTGAAGGCACTTATGGGCAAGTGTACATGGCTAAGGAAATCGAAACTGGAGAAATTGTTGCACTCAAGAAGATTAGAATGGATAATGAAAGAGAAGGGGTCTGATTTTTTTGTTTATCTTCTTTTGATTTCTTCTCAAATCGTGAATTTTTACGAATTTCTGAACTTTTGAACTGGTTGCAGTTTCCATTAACAGCCATCCGCGAAATCAAGATTCTCAAGAAGTTGGAGCATGAGAATGTTCTTCGGCTCAGAGAAATCGTCACGGCTTCAGGTTATTCCCAATTCGAGGGACCAAAATGTGATATTGTAAACTCGAAGGACCACATTGAATCTTTTGTTTTCTCGGAATTCATGCAGGTCCAGAAAAGGATGAACAAGGCAGTCCAGGTATTTACAGAACACAGTTAACAATTTCATTTTCTCTGTAATTGGCAATAAATGGTAATTATGCAATTATACCCTTGCATTATTTGAAAATTACAAGTTGGTGGAAGCAAATACAATGGAAACGTATACATGGTTTTCGAGTACATGGATCACGATCTAACTGGCTTGTTTGAAAGATCTGAGATGGAATTCACAGTCCCTCAAATTAAGGTAATCAAATAACAGTTTACATACATGCCCTTGTATAATTATATATTTGTAATACGTTCCTTTTTAATTAACAGTGTTATATGAAGCAACTTTTGACCGGACTTCACTACTGCCATGTCAACCAAGTTCTCCATCGCGACGTCAAAGGTATTGCTTACATTATTCAAAACTTCAAAAAGTAAACCTTTTTAACACAGGGGCTTTTCTGCAAAATGTGCATGGCAGGATCGAATGTTTTGATAAATAATGAGGGGACTTTGAAACTGGCTGATTTCGGTCTCGCAAGAAGTCATACAGGTATCCCAAATCCAGACTTTACTAACCGTGTCATAACTCTCTGGTACAGGTAATATTATATTACAAAGCGAAATTTTCAAATAAACCCCTTCTATTTTCATGAATTGTAATTTTTTTGTTTTAATATAGACCTCCAGAATTACTATTGGGAAGCACGCAATACGGATCTCATGTCGACATGTGGTCTGTTGGGTGTATTTTTGCGGAATTATTGCTCGGAAGACCAATATTTCAGGGAAAAAACGAAGTAATTTTTTTTATTTACTTATTAATAATTTTATCGAACGAAATTTCGGTGATATTTATTCGATCAATTCTATCGCAGAAAGATCAGCTGTTAAAGATATGCGAACTGTGCGGAACCCCAGACGAGGTAAACTGGCCAGATGTCACTTCCATGCCGTGGTACGACAAGTTAATGTCTCATGTTCCCATGCTAAGACGCCTCCGAGAAGGCTTCCGTCATTTTGACCCTTACGCCATCGATTTGCTCGATAAAATGCTCACCCTCGATCCCAAAAAGGTACGTTACATTTTTTGCAATTTATTTTAATTAATTAATTGATTGGGATGGTCATCGCGTAGAGAATATCCGCGAGTGAGGCATTGGACGCAGATTACTTTTGGGTCGATCCGCCACCTTGCGACCCCAAAAGGTAATGACTGAAAAAAGTTACTCTTTTGCAAAATTGCAAAGGAAACCCTGGAATTATTTGAAATTTGCATTCGTAGCATTCCGAAGTACGAGTCGTCGCATGAATTCCAAACGAAGAGGAGGAAGCAGCTGGAGGCGCAGCAGCATACGGACCCGCCGCAACATGGCACGGCAGACATGCCGGCACAAAATCTGGCTCCAGTCCACAACCCACCACCAGACAGGGGAAGTCGGGTCGGGGCCCACAACGGAGGGCCTAATCGGCGGAGACTCCAAAAGGGCCTTCCTTACCGCGGAGGGCCCTATTCTCCCCAAGGCTGTTGGGCCAATGGCAATGGGCAAAATGGTAATTTGGCACAATACTAATTTTTCTGCGGCTTCGTTATGATGAAAATAAGAGTCTAAAGGTAAATAAAAATGGCCCTCGTGGAAAGAATATGAGAGGTTTTTTTGTTTTGTTTTGTTTTGTTTTTAGGCGAGTCGCGGTGTATATTTTAGCGCCCTATGCGACAACGCATAGTTTTTTTGGCTTTGGTTTGGTTGAGGCGAAGATAAATTGTTGGCCGTATGTGTTTTCTGATCATGCAAGTTTAATTGTTTTGCGATTTGTGATTATTATGTTCTTGCATGTTTTGTCAAATAAAATTTGTATGGAAGTCACATTAGGGGTGAATTCTAGGGGTTTTGGTGATGAATTTTGATTATGAAATTTGATGTGGATAGTTGGACCTCAATACAATGATGAACTCATCAAGCACGAAATGAAAAAAGTACATACATGCATTATTCAACAAAAGGTCGGTACATATGATGCATACCGGTCCATTGATGCTGACCGGTACTGAAGTGATATAGGTTATAACTGGTATACATATATGAATAGGAAATTTTACTTTGTCCCTGCAACTCCTCTCTTTCTTTCTCTATGCGTATTTCGAAAAATATTAGTGGCGTAATTAGCAATCCAATTAACGCACAAATGAATTAATCGTTAATTTCAACGTACCAATAAAAATACTAATTATTAGTCGGCTACGGTCAACCGAATTCAAAAAAAAATGTTAATCATTAATTTATTTTTATATATAAATTTAGTGTTAATTTGGTATTAATTGAGATACTAATTAATTACTAATTATCAACATTTTTGTATGAATCAGTACAAATAAAAGTGTCATGCAATATATATGGTATTTGATTATTTTAATATTTTATTTTAGTTTTTATAGTATGAATAGGGCATGATGTTTTTTTGGATATTTTAGATAATTGTTTATGAATACTTCAACATATTATATATTTTGACGATGATATATGTATATACAAGTATGTTAGATACTTAATAGGACAATTAGTTCCTTTTTATTGTAAAATATTTGTTGTGTAATTTTTAAAAAATATTTATTGACGAGAAAAAGAAGAATGCATTTTAAATATTGGTAGGAAATGAATTTTTAGTAAATATATTAATAAAAAGCAACATTTCAATAAATTTACAAATAATAAAATTAAAAGTCATTTACCTTTTTTTAATTATTATTTTATAAAATATATTGAATTTATTAATTATTATTTACGATAAATACTAATTTTCACGACAATTAAGAAATTGTACTGCAATAATAAATCATCCCATATTTTTGTAAGATTTTATAATTAAAATATTTTTTATGGACAAAAATGTGACAAATAAAATACAAAAATAATATAAAATATAAAAAAACTACTCTGGTAACTTTGGGCCAAGCTCTCTCTCTCTCTCTCTCTCTTGGCTTGTCTATCCGCCTCCTTTCTTTCCGTCTCCCGCAATTCCCTCTCCGAACAATCTATACTTAGCTTTTTTTAGAGAGAGAATTCTAGATAGGACTCAGAGACGGATACAGAAACTTTCTCTTTGATTCCAATCTTTCTAGACGGTACAGGAAAGGAGTTTGAAACCCTAACCCTAGTGTATTTAATTTTATGCTCGTTCGTGTTTTCGTGCTATTTCTGAAAGGATTTAATGATGGCGGCGTTTGGCGGTGATTCAGATTCAGGTTATTTTTTTTATTTATTTTTGGGGGTTTTCGATTGGTTAATGGATCTGTTATATCGGGTTTGATTTTTTAATAGTAATTTTGGAAATTTTTGTTTCAAACTTTGGTTTTCACGATTTGAATTTGGTTTTTGTTATTACAAAAAAAAAATCAGATTGGATCTCTTGGAATTGGGTTTCGTTGTAATCGAATTGAAATATTGTGATTTAATTTGAGCATTCTGTGTTGATAATAAGTATTACGGAATCTTTTTATGCAGGCGGAACTCGTTTTGATGCTTCGCAGTACGCGTTTTTTGGCGGCGATTCGGTGGATGAGGTAGAATTAGGCGGTTTAGACGAGGATGAGGAGAATAAGAGCGTTGCGAATTTTACCGGAATAGATGAAGAACGCCAGTCTTCTTATGCTGATACTAGATTCGAGGTTTGATTTTTACTACTTACCTTTTAGGTTTTTCCTTTTTTCAAATTTTAAATGACGATAGCATTTAATGCATGCGTTTACTAAATGAGCGCCAAAGTTCCGAGCCGTTTTTTTTATAAAAAAATGTTCAGGAAGGACTTAATTGTAATTTTGTGTTTTTTCAGGGTGAAGGAGAAGGATTAGAATCCTTTTCTGATGTAGACGATCTCGCGAGCACTTTCTCAAAGGTTCTTTTTCAAAAATCATTTCAACAATACATATAAAACTCTTTTTATTTCATTAATTATTTCCTTAATTATATTATTTTTTTTATTTTCAGTTAAATCGGCGTGTTAGTGAACCTCGCGTCGCGATGGATTCTCGTGCAATATTTTCTCGTGAAAGTAAGTTCGCCTTTTTTTTGCAAGTTCACCCTTCCAAATACTCAAAAATACCAAATTCAACCTCTTGACTAATTTCCTTTATTATTTATTTATGAAATTATTCAGGCTCGGTACCTTCAGATTTTCCCCAAAATCAACTTCATAATCAAATTCAAAATCATCAAATGTTCAATTCTCACCCCCTCAATCGCAACGCTTCGTACCCCCAAAACATCCCCCAAAATTTCCCAACTGATCCCATTCCCGTGCCCAACAATCTCATGCTACGCGTCCCCCACATGGCTCCCCCACTAAACCCTAATCTCCTCCCCCAAAACCCCAATTTCATCCCACCCAACAATCACCCATCCCAGCCTGGTTCTCCAAACCCCAATTTCCTCCCCCAAAACCCTAATTTCATCCCAATCAACAATCCCCCAAACCCTAATTTCATCCCAATCAACAATCCCCCGAACCCTAATTTCCACCCAATCCAAAACCCTAATTTCCACCCACAAAACCCTCGTCCATCACCACCGAACTCTAACTTCTTCCCGAACCCAAATTCCTTCCACCCACACATGCTCCCACCTCACATGTTCCTCCAACAACACTCGCCACCTCAGCAAATCCCATTAAATACCCGTTACCGCCCAAACTACACCCGTTTCGACAACCACCATCACTCCTCTCGTCTCTGCTCGAAATACATGACTATCGACGAAATTGAGCACATTTCTCGCATGCAAAACGCCATGGCTAACGGGCCGGATCCATACATTGACGACTACTACCACCAAGCTTGCCTCTCCAATAAATCCAAGGACTTCGCGGATCCGGTTTTCAAACACCGGTTCTGCCCAACTGTGATCCGCGACCCGTCTTCCCGAAACCGGTCCAGAGATGAACCCCACGCGTTTCTCCAAGTGGAAGCCCTCGGTAGACTCCCTTTCAGCTCAATTCGCAGACCGAGACCCTTATTGGATGTGGAGGAAAAGACGAGCTCTGAGGATCTGAAACCCGTTAAGATCAAACCGTTGGATCAGGAACCCATGCTCGCTGCACGAATCATGATCGAGGACGCGTTGAATTTGATTCTCGATATCGACGATATTGATAGGGTTTTGGATTTTACTCAGGTTCCTGATAACGGGTTCCCATTGAGGAGGAAAAGACAAGCGATATTGGAGGAGATTGCGGGTTCGTTGCATTTGGTTGACCCGTTAAGAATCGGTACCAACACGGACGATTTCGTGTTTTTACGAATCGTTTCGCTTCCAAAAGGAAGGAAGTTGTTGACGCGGTACGTCGACGTGGTTACTGGTACCAGTAACGAAAATACCGAGCTGGCGAGAGTGGTTTGCATGGCGGTGTTTCGGCACTTGAGATTCTTATTCGGCACCGCCTACGCCGAAACCGGTACGTCGAGAACTTTAACCGGTACGGTCTGTACCTGTATCCGTACCATGGATTTATCCTCTCTGAGCGCTTGTTTAGCCGCGGTTGTCTGCTCGAATGAACAACCCC
Source organism: Luzula sylvatica (assembly GCA_946800325.1). NCBI lineage: Eukaryota > Viridiplantae > Streptophyta > Magnoliopsida > Poales > Juncaceae > Luzula > Luzula sylvatica. The sequence goes on along the minus strand of OX326957.1, from coordinate 29,723,175 downwards.
CTTTGCGGCCGATCGGTAGCTCTGCCGGTGACGGGGCGTCCCTCGCTTTGAAAACCGTGCTCGAAAGAGCAACCGAATTGTTGGTTAGAAACTCGGCCAGTTACGCGCCGCCAGCTCGTGCGTTGTGGCAAGCGTCCTTCGACGCGTTTTTCGGGCTGTTGACGAAGTATTGCACGGGGAAGTTCGATTCTATTTTGGCGCAATTGAATAGTATTGTAGGGGGAAGCGAGATTGGGGGCGCGATTAGTAGGGAAATACCCGTGGAATTGTTGAGGGCGAGCTTGCCGCATACGAACGAGGCGCAGAGACGCGTTTTGATCGATTTTGCGCAGAGGTCCCTCCCGGTTTCGGAATTCAAGGAAAGGTCCTCCTCGTCTAATGTCGTTGCCTCGGTCCCTAGTTAAACGGTGAATTAATTAGGGTTTTTTAGGAAAGTTTTTTATGAACGTGTACAGAGCTTTTGAAAACCGTGAAGCGAGTGAGTGAGTGGGTGAGTAGGGGGAATTGTGTTTGTGTTTCGTATTTTTTGTATGCGTTTATATGGTTTGTAAGAGTTTTGTACTTTTTTTTGTAATGTGTACTTGGGAGTAAAATTGTAATTTTTGGAAGTTTGGATGTTTGGACGAAGTTGTAATTTCGTAAGTTTTGGCATCGCGGTTGTTGTTAGTGTAAGAATGACTTGTGGGCCTTTTTGAAAATATTTTTACTGTCCTATGATTTGTTGTATTTGGTTATTCATGCGAATCTAGCTTGTTTTTGTTTGTGCAAATTTGCTTGGTTTTATAAATGGTTTTAACTTGGTAGATTTTGATTAATGTTTTTAATTGCAATACATTATATTTTACCAAGATAATAAATATCATTTATGCCATACAAATCTTGTATTTCGTTAACTTTTTTTTTTTATAGGTGATATTTCTGAGATATTCAAAATTACATTTCACATTTTTGAGTAAATCTGTATATGTGATATTTTGAGGTTTTTGTAGGGGTATATATGAAATCTCGCTAATCGTGGAATAGTTCCTAATCATGACTTGTGTGTATTATTATTTTTAGAAGCAATGCTAATTACTGCTTGTTGCGACAGGCCAGCAAAAGCTCACAACATTGACATTCAATAAAAGATATATTTATTTGTATTTAAATCCATTTCTTAAATTTTCAAACAAGAAACATAACCACATAAAGTTAGTAGTTCCCTTAATATTGAAACAAATTTGTATCTTAAGGAATAGCTGCTTATAAGAAAAATAAATCAAGAATGAATTGTGGGATATAGATTTTTTTTCACTCAATAGTGGTCACTTTTATAAAAAATATATCATTTTACTTTGATGGTGCCATCGAAACTTGAATTGGAAATAAGTTTGATGAATTCATACTTTCACGAGGATGTATAGACAAAATAACTTTTTTCTTTCTAAAATGACAAATATGCATGATTTATCTGTTGAAAACATATAATTCTCCAAATAAATTGAAGGTGTAGACTCTAAGATAATTAAAAATATAGGTTCAATCATAGCGATAGAGAATGTTACATCATGCATATTTTTATTGGAACTTATTGTTGAAAAATGAATTTGAGTGGTTAATTAATCATTACACAATTATTTAATAGCACCTATATGTATTATATATATTTTTTTATATATGGGTGCCGAAACTATATACTATATAGGATACAAATACTAAAAATACAACAAATTCTAGGATAACCATTAACCACATATAAAGTAGTAAATTAAACATATGATGGCAATAATAAGTAGCAAAATTATTAATGACAATTTATTGTTTTCGATATATATATATGAAGGAGGCTAACCTATTTAATTAAGTACCATGACTTTGATACTTAATGTTTTTTAACCATTGAATTTGCATTGAGATTTATGTTTTTTCATGATGATCATGAAATTTTGTGCACATCATTAAATGCACAAATCTCAATACAAATTCAATAGCTAAAAAACATTAAGTATCAAATTAAGTAGGTTAACTTTCCTCTCATATATATATATATATATATATATATATATATATATATATATATATATATCAAAAACCATATTGTCAAGAAAGATACTTCAATTTAATTGCAATAAAGCAACATTTCCTAGTCCTAGTAGAGTTAATAATTGACGAATGATATAAATGTAATTACTGAATGAAACTAAATTAGTATACCACACAAAAATGAAAATGATGGCAATTTATGATTGATTGATTGTATCACCAGTTGGTCCACTAATGGAGACAGCCAAGTTTCCAACGTCAACTATTTTGAATTGCAATTTCAGGAAATTGCAATACGTTACCGATACGATGATAAGATATTTCATTCATATGTCATCACATTATTTTTAAAATATTATATATGCACAATTTGTTTTTATTTATTATTTTTTATATTATAACAACAACGATATGTATAGTATTAGTTGCATCTGTATTATAGTTAGGGATGTCAATGGTGTGGTTATTGCCCGAACCGACCCGAACCGTATCCGAAAAAATATCCGGATTCGAAAAAAATATCCGAATCCGAGTGGATCCGGATATGGATCTGGTTGCTAATTTTAAGATCCGGAACCGGATTCGATATTCGGTTTTGGTGCGGGAACTGGATCCGTGTTCCGGATCCGGGTATTTTTAGGATCCGGATACTCGAAACTAGATTCGAGTATCCGAAATCGGATCCGGATACTCATATTACATATTATTTTATGTATTATATTTGATATTAGTTGAAAAATCATATACAAATTAATGATTTGTAAGTGATTTAACTCACAATCGTAAAATTATGTTTAAATATAATCATATTTATCGTTCATGTCACAAATTATATATATTTATAGCTAAAAAGTAAGTTACGTTATAATAACATAGTATCCGTTTTAATATCCGAAACAGAACCGTATCCGTATCCGACAATATCCGAACCGTATCCATATCCGTTTATTATCCGAACCGTATCCGGATCCGACAATATGGATATGGATCTGGTATGACCACTATCCGAACCGTTGACACCCCTAATTATAGTGCAAACAATAGAAATACCATAAAAATATCATACACTAGTTTTATAAGTGCACCAATATTATGTGTCCAAGTATATAATAAAGATAAAATTGAGGACATGTAGACAGTAGATGTTCAATATATGGAAATGTTTTGAGAATTTTTTATTTTGTTTATTTTGTAATATTCGTTAGTTATTTATGACGAAAGAGTGGTTCCATAATTCATGACCACAAATATTTTAATTACAGTGTACGAATTTATTTAACTCTGTTGCCGATCAACAATATTAGGCACCACGCTTAATTACCCAGCTATATCCCCCGCAAATGTTAATTAGGAAATTAAATGCATTTATTACATGCCTAATTAGTAAATGCGGGGTGTGTGCGTGTTTACTTTGCGTGGTGTGTAGCATAATTCGTTGCCGATCTCTAAACAAATATGGTAGCCTTCTTCGATGCCACATGGCAGGTGGTCATCATCGACAAATTTCACTTTGTTTGCATTCTTTTTGTTTGTTACCTTTAAGTTTTTTTGATATCAAGCCCATTTTGCAAAACTAACACCAAACCTTTTTAATTGCAAAACTAACACTTTTGCCATTTAGCTTGATGAAAGTGAAATAACTTTTCGTGAGATAGTGTCACGAAAATGTTCAAAGTGAGATCTAGACTGCTAGTCAGGACCAAATTGTAATGAACATGATCAATGATACAAAATCCAAGATTTGGTTATTTTCGTCTGGACTTTATTATTTATTATTGATTGAATATACTATATGTTAAATGATATATGGTTTTGTGAATATATTAGTTAATATATTATGAGCGAACACAACTTTATACATATTGTGGACAAATATGAAAATATAAATTTTATAACACTTAAAAAAAAACAGGATATGCAAATTATTTTCTTGGTCAGGTGTTAACTTCAACAATACTAAGAATTATCACTTTCATCTCATGTCACGTCTCAATAATAAATGTTCAAATAATTTTTTAATCCAACTTAAACATTATAATATGAATCAATTTTCTAGAAAATTAGATTTATCTTTTAGGTGTTAATTTTCATAATACTTGGAATTAACACCGGCACATCAGTTGCTAAATCCAACAAAAATAACGCTTCAACTTATCACTCACTATTTAAATGCACAAGCTCCAAAATTCGAAATCACCCACTATCCAAAAACACGACTTCCAAAATTCAAAATGATATCGTATGTCTTTCGTGATGATACAAGAATGAAAAAAATAACACAAATAAAACACGTGACAATACTTAACTGCCGAATAGGCGATCACGATCGTCAAATAGTCGACCGTTTTTATAAAAATAAAAATAAAAAGATTTAAGATCATTACTTTTTCAAAAAAGATAAGTTCAAAAAATGAATAATCGTGAACTAGAATTTTTGAATTAATCTCTTAATAGTTCGAAAAATGAAAACGTCAAATACATACAATTAATAAATATGTTACTGTTAACTTACCGAATACTCAGATCACAAATGATACACCTTATAATTTTCTTTTTAACATTAATACACTTTACAAACGAATTTAAAAATAATGGCCTAAGTCCCGTTTGTGCATTTTAGTAAAAATTCTAATAAATAAGTAATGATATACAAATAATTAGTACTTCCATAGTTATTAATAAATTTTAATTTTTGTAGGGTATATGGGCAAATTTAACAACAATAATAATATATATATATTTTTAAAGGGTTGAATTCATATATTCTTACTTGGCTCTACCAACCACATGGACTTTTTCCTCCATCATCCATACATAAATCCTTGAATATTATTCCTCTCGTGATTACCATTATTCTTAGCCTTGGCCTTGGGTGATGCTTCTTCCTACCTACTAGATATTATTAGGTTTTTTTTGTTTTCTTTTCTGGATCTATGTCAAATGATGTCATATAAAATTAGTTGTTGTGAATGCAAACCAAAGAAGCAACATAATGATTATTAATTAATTTTATGTATAAAGTAGACAAAATCCTTGTAATTTTAAGCCTCCACGTCATCAGGGATTTTTTTGTAAAAAAATATTTTTTTAATTTACATTTCGGTCCTACTTCATTTACATTTTAGTCATTTTTATTTACATTTTGCTCCTTCTTTATTTATATTTCGGTCCTTTTTTAAATTTTTATTTTACATTTTAGTCCTTTTAATTTACATTTTGGTCCTTCTTTATTTATATTTCGGTCCTTTTTAAAAATTTTATTTTACATTTTCGTCCTTTTTATTTACATTTTGGTCCTTCTTAGTTTTAATTTACATTTTTGTCCTTTTTACATTTGGGTCCTTTTTGTTTACATTTGGGTCCTTTTTTATATTTTTTAATTTACATTTTGGTCCTTTTTATTTATATTTTGGTCCTTTTTAGTTTTAATTTACATTTTAGTCCTTTTTATTTACATTTTGGTCCTTTTTTAATTTACATTTCGGTCCTTTTTTACATTTTGATCCTTTTTTTTTATTTTTATATTTTGGTTCTTTTTTACATTTGGTCTTTTTTCCCTATTTTACATACATATTAAAATTTGCGAATATGTCCCGATTATATTAATCAATTTTAGAAACACCTGAACAAATGCTATTTATACAAATTATATTAGAAAATAATATCCGTGATAGACTAATTTCATAAACCTTATGCATCTATTGACATCATGATATTTGCAAATATGTCATGATTAGAATTAATGGGAAATTTTCAAAAAACCCCCTATCTTTTTTGGATATTTTAAAAAACCCCCTATCTTTTTGGAAACTCCAAAAAAACCCCTCTATCAAACTTTTATTTTCAAATACCCCCCTATGGTGTTAAAATTAACTATGGATGGTGTTAAATTTTTTTTTATGACCAAAATACCCTTCTTTTTACATATTTAGTAATTAAAATAATATTTTTGTTATTTGTATTAATTTTAAAAAAGTCCTAATTTTTTTTAGCTTATTATAATTTTTAAAAAATAATTATCATAAGTTATATTTATATAATTTTAATATTTCATACATTATATATATTTGACTTTCATATTTTTTTAGTGAAAAAATAACATAAAATAATAATAAGATGAACAATAATATTAAAAGAACACCTTGCAAATATTTAAAAATTAAAATATCATGGATCTACTAAAAACATACATAAAAGAAGAACGAAAATAAAAATAAAATAGATGTTTAAAGAAATATTTTTCTATCAATATATTTTCAAGGTGTTTATTTTATTATTATCTGATGTTAGTTTTTCATGAATAATAAATGAAATATTAAAATTATACAAACACAACATTTAATAATTTTATTTTTGTGAAATCATTATATGTTAAAAATTATTTATGAATTTTCTTAAACTAATAAAATTAATGAAAAAATAACAAAAATATACATATGAAAATAGAAGGGTATTTTGGTAAAAAAAAAATTTAACACCATCCATGGTTAGATTTAACCCCTATAGGGGGTATTTGAAAATAAAACTTTGGTAGAGACGGTTTTTTGGAGTTTCCAAAAAGATAGGGGGTTTTTTAGAATATCCAAAAAAGATAGGGGTTTTTTTAAAAATTTCCCTAGATTAATTTAGTTGAAACGCATGCGGTTTTATTCGCACACGCGTTAATTCTATTTAAATAATTATATAAAAAAAATCCCGCGCAATTGCGCGGGGATAAAGCTAGTATTATATAAGTTATATAATGCCATATTATTTTAACATAAGAATAAGAATAAGAATATATATTAATTCTTACCTCCAGTCATATTGTTGTTGAATAATTAACCATTCAAAATTAGAGATATTTGTGTATAATTCCAATTGAAATATTATATATGGCCAAAGAAAGTTAACTCGGTAATTCGGTTTAATTTATTTAAATTTTTATTTTGCACTCATCTATAAACTTCATATGAAACCACATCAATAGTATTTTTTACTGTTGAATTTTATGATGTATTTTCATCTCATCTATTTATTTTAGAGTGGTGATGCGCATCTCCTTAAAATCTCATAGGTCGATTGATGTGTTGGCGTCGTCATTAATGACGATGATAAATTATGAAATATCTTCTTTTGCTCATCCTATATAAGATGGAAGAAAAAAAAAATTCATCATTTCACACATCATTTAATGCATTTAATATTTCTAATTAATTTGTTTACAACCATTCATTCTTAATCAATTATAATTTTACAAATTTGGAAAAAAAATCATTGGTTCAAATTAAATCAGCGTTTAACATGTGTTATATCATTTTTACCATTCGCACATAGACCGTTTAACATGTGTTAAATTCATCATAAATCTACAAAATTAGATTTCAATTTTTTTTAAATTGACCTAATAAATAATAATCATAAAAAATAAACAAAAATAAAAATAATTTCGCAAAAACTCGGAAAAATGCAAATGAAAACATTTTGTTTTAGCACCGTTCATGCCTAGTCCGTTTAGCATGTGTTAAATTTATAATAACTCTAATAAATTAAATTTTGATTTTTTTTAAACACTCCCAATAAATAAAAAATAATAATTTTGCAAAAAGTTAGAAAAATGCAAATTAAGTTTTTTTAGAGATTGAAGATCAATAATTTTGGTTTTAAATAAATATGATTTATTATATATACAATGAAACAATAAAAAATATACAAATAATCTAATTTTATTACATAATAAAGATGATTTATCATCTAATTAATACGATTTGTCACCTATCGTGATTTATCATTTAATATAATTTAGCATTTAATGTTTTTACTATCTAATGTCAACACATCAATATATTGAGAAAATATTTAAGGGAACAACTATAATTTTTCTTTATATTTAGATATGATCTTCTAATATTTATATTTTTGAGTAAGTATTTGTTTGTCATATTTTTAATTGGTTGGTGTTATGGTTAGTTTGATCTCATCCATTGGTTGCGTGTTTGATTTTTAGAGATCATATTCTATATAACTATTTGTTTGTTATTATTTTACAAGAGTTTTTTAAACAATTTCTCTAGTCATGTCATTTTTGTTTCTTTTAATCCGAACAATCTGATTAAAATAAGATACTTCATATTTGATGCAATATCTACATAATAAAATATAACAAGTTTTTATTTATTTATTTTTGACACATACAATTTTTACAATTTTGATATCTGATAGAATTTATTCGTGCTCGCACAAAATATCAACCGATTCCAATTAATAAAATAATAATTCTCCATATTAAAAAAAAAAAATTGTTCTTTCTTTTCTCCTCTACATAAAAAAAATCATTTATTTTGTATTCTCATCTTACATATAAATCCGTACGACTTTTTACTTCGTTTGAGTATCGTTTTAATATAGATTGGAGTATTATTTCAAATATATATGCGTTTTTAAGTTTAATTTCTACTTAAATATATAAAGAGAAACTTTTATACATCCTTGCATAATTCAACTTTTATAACGTGTTATAAAGATAATATTTTGTTATTTAAAAAAAAAAACTGGTTTTCATCAAAAGAATAAATTTAGAAAGCTGGTAGCATAGTGCGGGACTTGTCCTACATTTTTTTTTTCCACTATCAATTTTTTTTTGTGTGCACATTATGTATTTATAGAAAAGAACATTAGATTATGTTAAGTGATAAAATGTCAAAGCATCAATTTAATAATTAGTTATTAGCTAGACTCAATTATCACAACTAAAAATAATTTATTAAGATCATCATGTTCATACATTATATATATGAAGCTTCAACATATTGGTTAATTAATAATTAACTCAAATTTAATTGTAGTGCTAATGCACCATGTAATGTCAATTAGTTGGTCTTTGAACCTCTTTCTTAACTAAAAAAAGTAAGGATAAAGACAACCTTAAATTAGGGTTACACTACTTGTAATAAAAATCTTCCATAGTTAATGGGACCATGATGACATATATTATTGAATTTGAATTATGCTCCAACATACTATTTAATGCAAATGACTAGTAGTGCCTTTGCACTAAATTTCCATGTAGAAGCAAGTTAGAACCATTTTCTTGACTTAGAAATATTATGTGACAAAGACATGCCTAAATTTAGGGTTTGTACTAGTTCAAGTTTTACTTTTTTCCCTCAAATAGTGGGGACCTCAAATTGATATGTTTTTGAACTTATTATAGTTACAATATTGTATTTTTTCCTATTTCTCCATTTTAAAAGTCATTGTCATTGCATCATTTAACCCCTATGCCTATGCCGCCAAATTTGATCAAATATAACAATACACGTTAGGTACAATAAATCCAAAAATACCCAAAAACAAACAATAAATTAATAAAAGTGAAGCCCAATAAATAACATGGAATGTAATTTTAAAAGTCAATATATTGAGAAATGAATTTAATATATATTTCACGGATACAAATACGAATATCATATTCGATACGATATGAATTCGAGTATCGTATTCGACACATATGAATACGGCGATATGATAATTTTTAAAAATTTCGTATACAATACGGTTTATATATATTATTTAAGATCATTTTAATAAAATTAATAATATATTAAACAAATTATAAATAAAAAATTAAGATGTCGCAGTGTTTATTGATTATTTTCTGAGAAAAATATGTGATATAATTTTTTTTGAGTAGTAAAAACATCGGATATTTATGTTGAACCAAAATAATAAAAGACGAACCGTATCCGATTTGTATCTAGCCGTATCCAAACCGTATTATGTCGTATCAAAAACATATTTGTTCAAAATTTAATATTAAAATAATCCGATAACATCATGTCAAGTATCAGATCCGTATCAGTACCTTGTATGATGTATGTATCCGATACGTACTGGTACTAGTAAAGTCGATATTTTGAATTATCGGCAACACAAATTCAAGTCTTTTAGGAGCCAATCGTTTAACAACTCTGTACCCATAGTTAAAAAAAATCATTGACATTAATAAAAAAATTGTACTTATTACCACCACTTGACGATTTTTTAAAAAAAAATTCCCCTCTTATCCTATTGTTTACTAGTTCAATGAATGGAGATATCCAGTATTTAATAATAATGGAGAGGGTAGGAAGACTCAATACGGCCAGAAAACACAAGTATAATGTATATAGACCAATCTTCTCCATTTGCGCGTAACTGAAGCTTATCTTTACCATTTAAATTTACAATAATTAACACTTTCAAATTTTAACCAGTAACACTATGACATGTCATAATAGTAATGTTTGACAGACAGAGCAACGACGAACAAGACTAATTCCGACAAAAAAAGAGTGAAATTATACCCAAAGAAAAGGAAATACGAAAATATAATTTTCGCTGTTTCGGCGAAAATATAAAAAAATACAAGGAAGGAGAGAAGAAGAGTCGACCAGCTCATTTATAAATTTCTAGCTCTAGAAATAGAAAAATAGAAATTCTCCAACTCTTCTCTTTCATTCTTCCCAACGTTTCTCGAAGCTCATTGCTTGGTTTGGCGTGTATTTTTCTCTTTTTCTGGATTGAGGTAATAATTTCAAAATTGCTTTTATTTTTGTTTGTTTGGATTGTTTCCTAGGAGATTTTTGTTGCTTTGCTTTGATTTGGGTAAGTTCAAAATTGTGTTCTTTGTTATGTTGGTATTGTAAATTAGATTTTTATAATTTCAGTTGAATTGTGTATTCATTTTGTTTCGGTTTGATAAGTGTTTCGAAGTGAACTTAATTTGGAAAGCTCGATTTTGATCTGGATCAGTTAGAAAATTTGTGAAATGTTTCGAGCTTTTTCTATTAGCATATCTTTTGACTTGAATTTGTTCTAATTCTGAACATAGGTTGCTTGTTTTGGTCTCTCCAGCTTTGATCTAGAATTCTCACTTAATTAAGATGATTTTTCATTGATACTCTTTCTTGCTATTTTGTTCTCAATATAGGTTGATTTGGGTCGATATCAATTTTAGCCAAACTCTTTCTTCTATTAGTTTCTTAACATCAATTTGGGACTTTCAATTCTGAATTCATAGTTACTTTTTGCTAAAATTCAAAATTTTAAATCCTTGGATCCGAACTTTTACTCTTACCTCTGAAATAATTGTGAGAGATGTTACCTCCACCAGTTTCAATTTTTTTTTTTGCATTTAAACTGATACTATATGGTCGGTTTGGAATCAAATTTTATATTAGTCCTTAGTAAATTGTTGTCAGTTTCAATTAATCCGGTTTTAATTCTCTCTGGATTCGTATTTGGTATTAAATGCAATTAATTTTGGTCTAATAAGTACCTGAAACGTGTACCCCTTTTAACTTCTCTGACCTCTCGAAATTTGTTTTGTTCTAATTCATGAATTTTGAGATTTTTCTCTTACTATTTCTTTCTCAATGTTTTTTTAAAGGTTGACTTGTGTTTTATTACATTCTAATATAATTTATCTTCTTTGCCTAATTACTTAATTTTCAGCAAATTAATGTCCTTTTCATTTTAATATGCAAACTTTCAAAGCATTAATGCTTATATTAATTTGCATGTTGCTTGTTCTTCAGGTACATTTCTTGCTAGAGAGAGTCCATTAGCAAATTAGGAAAGTTTTCATTAAATTTTGCAAGGAAAAAAGGAGAATTTTGAGATTTTTAAGGGACTTTTCTGTAAAAAGAAGGTTCTTCACATGCTACCGCTTAGCAGGCCCAGAAGTCATTCTCCTAGAAACGGTATATTTTCGCAAACCTTTTCGTTACCTTTATTAATTGTATATAATTACATAAACTTGTATTATAATCTTCGAAATTCGAGACTCTAAATTCTATTTGCACAATTTTCTATGGGTATTTTTGTAAATTACACTTCATTATAAAGGTCAACCCTTACAAGTTACATGCCACCACACTTATATATCAATATAATAATATTACTTTTCTATTTATATGATTGATCACGCATCGTTAAGACAAATCCTAATTTCTCTTCATTCTCTCTCTTTCTCTCATTTCTCTTGCTCGACTTTCTCTCTCTAGGAATGGATCTCCCGGATCCAAAGAGGAAGCCAAATCTTTTTGGGAAAATCGTTTTGGCCATAGTTTTGACTGTATTTTGCGTGTTTATTCTGAAGCAATCCCCTGCTATTACTGGCACCAATGTGGTGAGTAAATCTCTACAATTAATTTCCCTACAATTCCCCTACAATAATAACAATAATATTATTTTTGTAGTTTTCGGTGCGTGAACCTGGCGTAACGCATGTGCTGGTGACAGGTGGCGCAGGTTTCGTTGGCTCCCACGCTGCTCTTCGACTATTGAAAGATAATTACCGTGTTACCATTGTGGTAATTTTATTCGCTTTTTCTATATTTCAATTTAAGCCTCATTTAATGCTCTATAAACTTATAATTTTATAAATTTTAGGATAATTTGTCAAGGGGAAATATTGGAGCTGTTAAGATACTCCAAGATTTGTACCCGGAGCCAGGGAAGCTTCAATTTATTTACGGTGATTTAGGCGACGCCAAAGTTGTAAGTATATTTTATAACAATACCGATTAAAACTTCAAAAATATCATGTATGCCCTCGTTTTTAATTTTGGCGGATAATAATACAGGTGAATAAGATATTATCGGAAAATGCAATCGATGCGGTGATGCATTTTGCTGCAGTTGCTTTTGTTGGCGAAAGTACTCTCGAACCCCTTAGGTATTATGATTTTTTATTTATTTTTATTTTGTAATTTATGCAATTTGGTTGCTAATAATTAAAATGTATATGTTAATTTAATACAGGTATTATCATAATATAACAGCGAATACTTTGACAGTACTAGAGGCAATGGCTGCCCATGGGGTCAAAACCCTAATTTATTCTAGCACTTGTGCTACTTATGGCGAACCCGACAAAATGCCAATTACCGAAACTACCCCTCAGGTTCAACACTTACAAAAATAAATACCATTTTCTCTTGAATTATAAAAAGTCTAATTTTAATATTTTTTTTTAATTTCGGTGCAGTTTCCAATAAACCCATATGGAAAAGCAAAGAAAATGGCAGAGGATATGATCTTGGATTTCTCGAAGAACTCTAACATGGCAGTCATGATCTTAAGGTTCGTTAACTTATTAATTTATTATTTACCTAACAATCACTAAAAAAACTATGTTAATTATTTGAATTTTAGGTACTTTAATGTTATCGGGTCGGACCCGGAAGGGAGATTGGGAGAGGCTCCGAAACCCGAATTGAGGGAACATGGACGTATTTCTGCCGCGTGTTTCGATGCAGCTTTAGGATCTATTAGTGGACTTAAGGTAACTTTCCTTTATATTTCATTATATATAATAATATAAATGTTTATTATATGATATATTTTTTTCGTTAATTAAATGTAGGTTAGAGGATCGGACTATCCAACGACGGACGGTACGTGCATAAGAGATTATATTGATGTAACGGATTTAGTAGACGCTCATGTCAAAGCACTTAAAAAAGCCGTGCCTAAAAAAGTCGGTATTTATAATGTCGGTACCGGCAAAGGTATGTTTCGTACCACTCTTTCTTTGTCTCTCTCTCTCTATATATTTTTTTAATAATAATTATTTAATTTTGCACGTTTTTTTTTATGTACTTAATAGGTAGATCGGTCAAAGAATTTGTGGAGGCGTGCAAGAAAGCGACAGGTGTGGAAATAAACGTGGAATTTTTGAACCGTAGACCAGGCGACTACGCAGAAGTTTACAGCGACCCGTCGAAAATAAATCGCGAGCTAAATTGGACCGCTAAGTACACCGATCTCGAGAAGAGCCTTTCGGTGGCTTGGAGATGGCAAAAGTTGCACAAAAATGGTTATAATTAATTAATTGATTATTAAGTTATTTTGGCCCCATTTTTATTGGTGGGAGCGTTTACTTCTACTATTTATTTTCGTGATTTGTTATAGTGGGGGGATGATTTTGGCAAAATCAGGGTTTTATCTTTTATAACGATTTTCGATACGGTATAGGCAAAAGTTTTAGCAAAGGGTTTAGATGGTGTTTTTTTATGTCATGTGGTTGTTGGTTTTATTTGTTTTATTGTAGAAATGTTGGTCATGGTTTAGTTATGATGGACTAAAACCACCAATATTCTTTGTTGTTGTTTTGATTTTGAATTTTTCATGTATTATTTGTGCAGTATTTTATAGAATAAAATCAAGGTTTACGAAACTATTCATGTTCACAGTTTGCTTATGAAATGGTCATGTGAAGTAGGGGTAATTTTTTTTTATATTCCTCTTAAATCTCAAACTAACAAATTTATCCTAATTTGTAAATAACAAATATCAAATTTATTCATCAAAACTCAAGTTATATCAAATTTGTCCAAAATTAACATTTTTCATTATCTACACGACCTGAGTGTCGAGTAAAAATGAATGACGTTGCATAACTTTGTCGACTTGGAAAATTAAGATATGTGTATTTGCGATAATTACGAATATTCGGTGTAATTGAGACAGATTGAATAGCATCTTAGGAATAAATTGTGTATTGAATACTTTTTGGTACGATCGACTGATACGAAATTGAATTGTATATACATGATGATATGTCGATGAACAACAATAGTACCAACAAGATACCATCGGTATTAACTTGAAAATTATAAAAAGTGAATGTCTATTAAAAGAAATTAGACATGAACGAGATTTTGATTCTCGCATCGTTAATTCAAAAAATTAGATCAGAATTTATAAAAATTATCAGAATCAAGAAATTAGATCTCGAATTCTAAAAATTAAGAATCAAGAAATTCAATAAATTATATATGATTTGGAGATTTGCCAGAATTTTGCGGGAGAGAAGCGTGTGAGGAAGATTCGCCCGAAATCATAAACCGCGCCATGAAGACATCACCAGTCGCTGGATTCTTTGTGGATTCTTAAACTGGATTCAGTGTAGCATTTGTTATTGATGGTATGTAGTATTGCTTTGCTGGCCGCGAAGGTTTTTCCCATAACCCTTTGAATTTTCAGTGAGTTTTGACACGTCCTTTTACCGGTATGTAGTATTGCTTTGCTGGTATAGATTTTGTTTGCATAGGTTTCGTTGGTACAATTTGAATTTTGGTTGGTATAGATTTTGGTTGTGTAGGTTTCCAAGGTACCCAGGTCCGGTTTCATATTTTCAAGTATGCGAATCCTAGTTTGAAAGTGCACCCCGTATACAATTAATTTATTTGAAGAAATGTTAACGTATCTAGTCACAATTGATTGTGTAGTTTATTGGTTGTGACTATTTTTTTTTCAATAAATTCAAGGTTCAAATCTCGTCTAGATCATTTTTTTTTTCTTCATATTTTCATTGCATTTTGAAAAAAAAAAAATAGAAAATTGTAACTTGTGGGATTTGAACCCATTTTCTTTCGCAAAAGATATAATTGTTTTACTAATGAACCACAAGATAGTTTATGTTTTTTAACCGTTTTATTGTAATTATATTTATTTTTAATTGGATAAATCATGTTTTTTCGAAAATTTTGGAACCTCTAAAATTTTGGACTCGAAACCCAGACTTCTTGGAGTTATAGCTGGGACCGGACCGGATGCTACCACTCATTCTTCTTGTAGATGTACATATTTTTTGTGTGAGGAAAGTATAATTGCTTGAGTTATTTTAGTTTCACATTGCATGACAATTTTTTTTCTCGTGGCTCAATTATTTGCAAAAAAAAGAGCATCTAATTAGGTCTTGGCATTCAGGAATAAAATGTGCTACAGACAAATATTTATAATATTTGTTATGAAAAATCACTGATTTTTATTAATACGAATGAAAACCTGAGTTTTTTTCTCCTTTCTTTTTTGCTTGCACCATGATCCAATTTGGTTGTTTTGTTCGATTCATTTCATTTGTTGCAATTTGTAAATATGTTGGTTGCATCGCCATTAATCTTGAAAATTCTTGCAATTCAAACTTTCTTACTTTTGTGGATTGGACAAGAATTTGAAGGAGTTGATAGCCTTCTCCATCAAAGAGGCCTTTATAGTCTCGCTCTTCTCCCTTTAGAAATCTTGTCCGCGAGACACAAGCTCGATAGCTTCAAGCTCGAGAAAGCTTAACACAAGAATTACCTATTATTTAGATTCTTGAAACAGCTACAAAAATCACCCTCCAGGATCTCTTTTATAAAATAATAGAAACCACCTCAAAGGGAGAATTAATTTTTGAACAGATAGGCAAACAAAATACGCGCTCGATTCAAATTATTTTGTATTAATCGCAACGAAAGCCTACAAAAAACACGAACACCCCTATTGACAAGTGGTACAGAAACATAAAACTGGTGTGACTAGACCCTATTCCACGACCGACCGAACTACATGTTTACTCATTGTGAACCTTTTCACGACCGACCGAACTACATGTTTACACATTGTGAACCTTTCCACTACCCCTTAACAATAAGATTTCCATTTGCCCGAAAGGTCCTCTATGCTCGTGATTATTAAGACATGCATCATCCCTTTACGTTGAAAGATATAATTATTGTGCTCTCACCAAATGATCCATATAGTGGCTAGTCATTTCACGTCCCATCGACATATGAACTCCTTTCTTAGTCCTTTTCTTAGATCCCACCAAAATGAAGCTAGCGAAGCCGTTTCAATATTAGCTAGCGGTTCCAATCTTCGCTATATTTCCTTTGTAAGTAGCGGCCTTATTAATCTCGACACACTAATTAATCTCGACATACTTG
Organism: Luzula sylvatica; assembly: GCA_946800325.1. Classification (NCBI taxonomy): domain Eukaryota; kingdom Viridiplantae; phylum Streptophyta; class Magnoliopsida; order Poales; family Juncaceae; genus Luzula; species Luzula sylvatica. The sequence continues at coordinate 29,706,418 of OX326957.1, read as the reverse complement.
GTGCCTCTTTCTTAGAAACCGAGGTGAAGGTGGCTTTAAATTCATTAAAAAAAGGCAAGAGTTGTGGTCCAGACGGATTTCTCTCCGAGTTCTTTCAAAAATATTGGACAATCTTAAAGGAAGATCTCTTACAAATCATACAACTCTTCTATCATAACAATATAACGTTAGACAAAATTAACAAAGCTACTATCCAATTACTCCCGAAGAAAAATGACTCCTTAAGATTAGAAGATTTTAGACCTATAAGCATTATCACATCTCCGATCAAGTTATTAACCAAATTTTTAGCAATGCGATTACAACCCTACATGTCGTTACTAATCCATCGTTGTCAAACCGCCTTCATTAAAGGGCGCACAATTAACGAATTATTTATTACATCGAGGGAGATACTAAATTATTACCACAAAGCTAAGATTCCAATGTTAATGCTCAAAATTGATTTTAAAAAGGCGTTTGACAATGTGTCGTGGACTTTCCTTGAGCAAATTCTTGTGGCTCGAAAATTTCCTTCGATTTGGATTGAATGGATTAAGAATATCCTTTCCTCGTCGAGCTCATCCGTTCAACTAAATGGGCTCCGAGGCCCTTACTTTAAACATAAACGCGGCCTTCGTCAAGGTGACCCGTTGTCGCCATTGTTGTTTACCTTGGTTGTTGATGCTTTACAACTAATGATGAATAAAATTCGTCCACTACTAACTAACCCCATCATATTTGCACCAACAACCTTACAATATGCCGATGACACATTATTTTTCGTGGAAGCACACCCCCAAAATATACGAGTTATCATGCATACGATAACACTTTTCTCCAAAATGTCGGGTTTACAAATTAATTGGGACAAGAGTGGATTTGTCCCGATTGCCATTCCAAATGAAATTCACGTGCATATTTCCACCTTAGTTCGTTGTAACAAGGCCGCGTTGCCGATACAGTATTTAGGGTTGCCTCTCTCTTATAAAAAACCGACCAAACTAGTGTTTCAACCAATCATTACGAAATTGCGTGCAAAGATTAATAATTGGAAGAATAAATTTCTAACCTTGGGTGGTCGTAACACGTTAGTCAAATCGGTATTGGGAGCTTTGCCAAGTTTTCACATGCAAACGATGTTATTACCACAAGGCACTCTAGACGAACTTAACAAACTTATGAGGGCTTTCTTTTGGAAAGGCGGAGACAAAATTTTGGGAGGTCAATGTCTCATCAATTGGGACAAGATTTGCTTACCAAAGAAGCACGGAGGGTTGGGCATGATTAATCTTGAGCGACAAAATCAATCATTATTAATGAAATGGCTATTCAAAATAGACCACGACAAAGAAGCGCAATGGCCCACCACATTACAAACTCTTTATAATGTTCGTTCCACCGAAGAAATAATAAACATTCCCAATACCCTACAATCCTACTTCATCAAGGACCTCCAAAAACTATTACCGCTATATGTAGCAATCAAGGGTCTATTCACTCAACCGCCCTTGGCAACCAATGCTCCCCCTCGATACATATCGTCCAAAGTATATGCACACATCATTCACCCGGGAGTAGAGTGTGTATGGACGCCGGTAATATTCAAGATAAGGGCCCCACTAAAAGTTAAAATACTAGGGTGGTTAGTGCTAAATGATAGGACTCTAACATGCGAAAACCTAGCTAAGAGGGGTTGGCCACACAATCCAACATGTGTCCTTTGTTCGAGCGCCAATGAATCGGCCGACCATCTCTTCTTGCGATGTCCCTTTACTAGCGAAATATGGAGATTAATCGAACCGCATGTGTCCATAGGAGCAACAACGCTAACATCCTTTGGGTGGGATTTTAGAAGATCGAAAACGAGTTTGGAAAAATGTGCATGGGATATCGATTTGGTCCATTTGGCGAGAGCGAAACAATCGAATTTTCCAACATAAAGGACGGATGCATGCTCTCTTGGCGACTTGTATTGAAGATTTAATAGCCAAGTGGACATTAAATTGTTGATTACGTGTATCTTTTATCTTTTACATTTGTGTATAGTTTGAACTTATATTTTGTTTTAATGAAAAATTGATCGGATCGAGCGCGTATCGCGCTTGCCTTTCTCCTCAAAAAGTAGCGGCCTTATCTTGCCCATCATCATTTGTAATGCATTCACTACTAATGTAAAAATGACAGGAGAAAAGGAAGAATTGTTAAAAGAAAATCTTACTAATAATACCCCGAGAATTAAAGCATATATCAATCTGCTCAAAGTTTGGATTATGAAATTATTTATTTGACTTATTTTTAAAAAAAATTAGCTTTTGTACATTTTCTTATGTGTGTAATTTTTGAATACACTCAACATTTTCATTTTTCGTATAGAACTTTATTGATGACATGAAATAGAACTTTACTGATTAATTATTTTTATTTAAGATTTTAACAAATTAAAAAAGTTAATTATTAATTATATGATAAAAGTAAATAAGACATTATAGATACAATCTAATAAATATCCATAAAATAATAAATTGCATATATCGAATTAAAATATATAAAATTTCAATCAACTTATTTAAAGAAAAAGGAATTTTTTTTTTTAAGATCATGCTCTTCTTCTATAAAAACATTAGCTCATCATGATCATACTCTAAATCATAAAAATATCCTCATATCAGATCAAGCAGAAACTCGGAACTCCACAACAGATGATCGGCAGCGGCACACTCACTATATTATTGCCTATTGGCCCAATCGTATGTTGGAAGTCATGTTTATCTTTGCTTTCGCTATTTTGCTGCCAATTATATGTCTGTTTAGTTACTAATCTCAAATATCCAGCATGAATCGTCTGTCTGGGTGCACGGTATTTGTATGTCATTCAGACAAATATGTGTAGAAATCTTCGCAGATTATTTCTGTCACATATATATTTCACTTTAAGATGGCTGATCGTATAAATACACCTTCCTTTCTTTTTTTTGAAGGAGGGAGAACTCTCGTTGTATATATTAAAATTTGAAGTGACGTGATTACGAGGATTCTGAGGATACATTATAGCAAAATAGACATCAAGAATATTGTAAGTTATTTGTGTGTTGTTATATTGATTTTCTTCCAATATCTTAAAGTAATTATGATTAGAAAAATCATAATGATAGCATATAAGATACATTTTTTTGCCTGAAGAAATATACTCCAATATAATTTTATAATTTATATCAATAGCATGTTGTTAGCTCACAACAATGACATGTTAATAGATCTTTTTGTATGAAGCTCTCGTACACAACAAACAAGTAATGCATGATATTTCTGTTTGTATTGTCATGCTCATACGATGAATTAAACAATCTAGAATATTCTGTGTGTTGTGCCAAGTAATATAAGCAAACTTCACAAGGTTTTCATTTGTAATTTCCAATAAATTATGATTTCTTTTGCAAAATTCTATTTGCAATTTTCAAATAAAATCGAGGCCCATGAGTCTACTGTCCCACACGTATTGCATAACAAATAACAAAATACATGGGCTTGTAGCACACAATTATTTGCCATGCACGCAAATGGGCCGAAAATGTATAAATAGACACAGAATTTTACATATATACATATATATGGCTAGGTTAGTTTGGGCTAATCGAATTGGCAGTTCAATAAACACCATGATATTATCGACAATGACATTAAAATTCTTCAAATGCATTACGAGAACATCATGTATAAATCCCATACATTTTCTACCATGAGTGGCAAAAGAACATCATGTATAAATCCCATAGTAATATAAGCAAACATCATGTTGACAAGCAATTTCTAGGCAATTTCCTTTCGGCTTTTCTTGACTAGTAAACATGACAAGACTCTCAAGTCTTTGTCCAACAAATCAAAGTCAATTTGTTCCAGTTTCGAAAAATTGATTTAATAGGATATATTTGGAGTCATTATAAAGAGAGGCCTATTCTAAGTTAGATATTCGTTCTCAGAAAAAACCAATTAATTTAGATAGAACGAGAGAGAATGTTTGGCAAGGAAGGAGGTTTACACGTAGCTTGATTTTCTAAGGAACTTTTAGTCTCTCCATAATCTCATAAGTAAAAATGACAATTTTCTCAGGTAATTCTGTTTTCCATATTTAGCATTATCTCCATTACTTTCACAAGATAAAATCATGTGAAAACATGGAAGGGTGGCTGTTCATTTAACACGGATTTTTATTATTGTGCCTCGTATAGAATGAATATGTGTAAACATGATATCTAAAGAGGTAAATATACCATGTCTTTCTGAACAAGAAAAAATATTTTTGATGCGTTTTAATTGAATCAATCCAACTAAGTATTAATTTGAGTGTTAATCAATCCAATTAATCCTCATTAATTTTTCTCGATTGACGCATCATTACAATTTTTGTTTGTTTGAGAGCTGCCATATATTAACCCCAAATCTAAATTATATATAAAAAAAACACTAACAGCAGAAAAAAATACAAATAATTGTATCTTAATGTTAGCCAAACTTGTCAAACAACTTAAGAGAGAAGATTCTTAGTTCATCACCCGTCTTGTTGTCGATCTTGATCCTATCGACAACTTTTGAATCCACAACCATAACTCTATACTACTTATTATATTAGAGATCATTAGCCTAAGCGCGATAAGACGTTACGATGCAATTTTGATTAAAGTTTGTAATGGTCCTCATTTTAATCCAAATTACCTGCAAGACACGCTTCAAATGACTTGATCATCAAAGAAACTTAGGGATACTTTTCCATTAGAGGTCTTCAAACTAAAAAATATTGCTTTATGTTAAATTAAATTTACAAATTGGCAAGTAATTATATATTAAGGGCTGGGCAGAATCCAATACCTATTTGTCCGACCTTAGTGTCGGGCAAGCTTGTGCGTTGTCGCATGGTTCCACCTGTTAGACCGACTCGGCCCTTCTTAAAACTAGTCATATAGTTAGAAAATATTCATATCATTCGTAAGATTAAATTTATATTATATAAATAATAATATGATAATTATTATATAAAATTTCAATAGAGTAGGTGTAGGACTTCTCGAGCATGCTCTATTTTTCTAAAAAAGAAAAAAATTGGGAGATATAAGTAGAGAGTTTCTCTCTCTCTCGAGAGAGAAATTGAGGATTTACCACAGAAAAAATAGGACTCTTAATTAACTAGTTAGATCCAATAATATATATTACAAGAAATAGGAAAAACAAATCAAGCTTCCGTTCCACAAACCGAAATGATCTATCACAAGACTCCCCATTTGATTTTAGATTAAACAAAACATTTAAGATATCCAGAATTCTCAGCCTTGAAAGAGCCAAGGCGATATTGAGAACTCTGGATATCTTAAATGTTTTGTGGAAAGAGGCAAGGGAACGAATCTAAATTCTAAAGTCACGTCAGCACTAGAAAGAAGATGGATAGCCCGCCAAATGCAAGGGAACTGATCGCGCAACATCCGAGAATACAGAAGACGACTCCCATGCTAGTCTTCTTAGGTGCTTCGTATGATAGAAGCATCAGAACTATTGACGAAATAAAAGCCGAGGCCATGAAAAACATGCATATATTCAGGTTCGAATCATTCTCTTTGCTTCCTAAATATGTTCCGAAGATCTCCATTATTACCCCAAAAGATAGTGTTGTAACCTATACAAGATCAAAATAAGTAAGCAAAATAAAATAATAAATACGTCCAACAGTTTAGATTTTCGTTAATTTTGGCTCCGTATAAAATTCATTTTTTGGGGGATATTTTCGTGGAAAATTTAGAAATTGGTATATATATACAGGTTTAGGTATAGTAAAGTAGTAGTACCATGTTTGCAGAGGTGAAAACAACCTTAAAAACCTCTTCTTGATAGTCGTCTTGGTCATTTTCGTAGCCATCGGTGCAAAAATTAATGGACAACCAAACAAAACCGGCGATCACAAGTGGCAAGAGAACTGTAGGCATGTACATTTTCAAGAAGGTCATGGAAACTGCGAGTGCAGCCGATACCAGCAAGATATAGAGAAAAACACAAGAACACTTCATGGTTTTAATCAAATATTCTCGAGTTTTTGAACTTAAACTATCGACTCGCATTTGGCAAACAAGCATCAGTAAAAGGCTCGATATGAAAGATAGGAACATGCAAAAGACCGAGGTTTTCACATATGGATGGCGTGCATGGTTCGAAGCATTCGTCCATGACCCGAAGAGGATACCGATAAGACCCGAAGATGACAATGATGCAAGCCCAAGATTTAACTTAGAAAGACGTGTTATGACCTTTAGTTGTTCTTTGCGTTTATATCTCATCTCGTTGGTCTCTATTTCATGGATGGGTTTTGATAGGTGGTAGAAGTAGAAACCCGGGATTGCTATAACGGGTACCAAGATTGCGGGGATAATGTAATAGGGTCTCGGAAGAAGGGTTACTGGACTGAGTGATGTGAGAATTAGAGAAGTGATAGAGATGAAGATTAGGATTTTTGAGCTCGTGCGATGAATTTGAGTAGTGAGTGTGGTTTTCGTGAAGATCATGAACAAGATATGGAACAGTAAACAAAAACCAAACAGGAGAGTTAGAGAGGAAAGGAGTTTAGCAGCTGTGAGGCTTTGATGAGGGTCATTGTTCAAAAAATGTATGGTTATCAACGCACTAAACCCTATAATGATTTCAAATGAAGCCAATTGAAGTAGGACTTTTCTTTCTTTCCGGGTTCTTTTCTCCTTGTTATCGTCCTCTTGTGTCTGTTCAAACAAAAATATTATGAGAGTTATTATTCTTGTATTATAGCAAAAAAAATTATGTGATATTAGATTTTTTTATGTATTAAATGTTAGAGAAATTATACTTATGACATCAAATTTCAACCAAACATCCTCAATTTCCTAATTAACCCACTTTATTAACATCACAATTAATAAGAAATATTAAATTAATAATTTTTAAATATTAATTATCATTTGTTATTCCATATAGATATTAATTATCACGTTAATCAATTCACATGTGTTATTCATAAGTTTTCAATGTCAGCATAGTTCATCCATATTACAAAATAGTATAAAATACTAAGAAGGTTAATATATTATAAAATATTCATAAATTAATATATAATATTATAAAATATACATCATATTTTATAATTATTTGTAGAACATTAATTTTAAAAAATCATCAAATATATTGTTTGGATTTTTTTTTCTTTATTTTGACATTGATATCAACATAGTTCATCCATGCAGTTTTTCAGAATTAGAATATGCAAATATATTCTTTAAGAAAATACAATGCAATAAATGTATATTTGCATAATAGAAGTTGAAGTATTATTATTTATTTATTTTAAAATTGTAATTATAAAATTTTTATATAATACAAAAAAGGTTACATTTATGTTTTAGTTCAAACAACTATAATACTACAATTTAAAAAGTTTATAGAACTAAAAAAATAGTTTATATATCAAAACATAAATAACTTTGTAAACTTATAAACATATATCGAATAGTTTTGTTATTGTAAAAAATGTAAATAAATCATATGATATTAAATATTTCTTTTATATTTTTGCTTAATTAAAACAAAATATTATTTTTTAAATTACTTTCACTATTAAATCTGATATTATTTAGCCACCTATCAAACATAATTGCAAGTATACCATGTTCATATTATTTTTTCTTAAAAAAATGTGTCTATGTAAACAATATTAGCTTTTTATATGGCATATATAATTATTTTATTTCCTGAAATAAAAGTAAAATTTTGTAGAGAAAATATTCTGTACGTCTATCAAGAAAATATTTGAGAAAATAAAAACATAAGTTCTTAGAAATAGTATGTATAAATATATATTTAGAATATTTCGTTTACTTTTAAGATTGATGTAATTGATTAATTTGTTAAAGTAAAACAATAAAAGACATAATTCCTACTTGTACTTTTGAAAAACAATTATAAATGGAGTATTTTTCTTGCTTACAACATAATTTACTTTAAAAAATATATTTATATTTGCGAAATAAAATACCTTTATATATATATAATTTTATAAATCTAATATATTTTTAATAAGACAACATTTTTTGAATAATTCTTAATAAGCAAACGTTTTTTAAACCTTTTTTTAATTGACGTACATTTTTAATGGTTAACCATTTTCTATAAGCATTTTAAATATTCTTTTAATTGATGAATATTTTCGTGAACATTTTTAAATATTTAACCCGTGGCTCGTTAATAATTCGTAGAAAAGCATTAATATTTTATATTATAATTAATATTTTCAAATATTATATTAAATGAAAAATATATTTAAAAATATTTATAAAATTATTAATATTTGAGAAAATTAAAACATTGTGTTAAGAATTATAAATTATTTATTTATTTTGTTAGATTATTGTGCTTGATTCGTTTCTTAAATTAACGTAATGGAAACTTATTTCTTCCAAAAGTATAATTTTTATTTATGAAATAAAATACTTCTAGGTATATAATTTTATAAAATATGAAACATTTTTCAATAGACACGCATTTGTTTTTTTGAAATTATTTTTCTAAAATTTGATATTGAAATACAGTATTTATTTTGATATCAGTTTTTCTGAAATAATATAGAGGATACATATACTGCTACAACATGGGAGTAATATATCAAGAAAAAAATACCTTTTACATTTGTTAACGTTTTCAAAGATGGAGAATGTCGTTTTTATAAATTTTATTTGTAACGGGGTTATTGTTGTAATTCTTGTGTCACATTTGTCTAGCAGTGAAAATTCCGATAATTCTTATAATTCTTTTTTGTAAAGCGTCATTTTAATAAATTCAGATTATTTTGTATGTTAAATGTGTTTATATACTCATGTATCACGTATTTATTTGTTGCGTCGTAGTGTTTGTTAAATTGTGTCCATTTATTCATGTATCATCTATTTATTTGTTGCGTCCTAAAGTAACACATATTCATATATTAAATTAGATAATTTACACATATTCATATTTGTTGCGTCCTAGTGTAAATTTTTAGTACAACTAATTACTTCTAAACCCTGTGAAAACAAGCAAAGTCGTTGATTTATTTTTACCTGCATGGTTTCTTGCAGTGGTGCTTGCAAGGATTGATCTAGTGAAGAAATACCCGGACTCTGGAATTAAAAAAACAAAAAAAAACTGTAAGGAGACGTTTGGCAAGCGGAATGAGTAGAGTGAAATTGGATTATAAGGTGGACGAGTAAAAAAATTTGAAATTAATAATTTCACAATTTGTTTTGATATTTAAATTGTAAGATGCCAGAAAATATAAATTTTTGTTTGATTGTTTACAAAATTTTGGAATTTTCTTATTAAAAATGTAAGAAATTTTTTATTAAAATTGATAAAAAATAATAATATATTATTCTACCATGTAATAATAGTATTATCATAATATATAATAAAATATTAGTTATATAGATATATTATTATATTATATGAATTTAATAATAAAAATATAATTATTTTATTGTTATAATATGATTATTATATATTGTTACATCAGATATATAATATTATAATTAATATAATATTATATATTATTTGCAATAATATATATAATAATTATATATTATTTGCAATAATATATATAATAATAATAATAATAATAATAATAATAATAATAATAATAATAATAATAATAATAATATTATTATATGTTATCCATGTAATAATACTATATAACAATAACATATATAATATAATATTAATTATATAGATATAATATAGTATAACTATTATATGTATGATATTATATTAAATATTTGAATATAATAATTATAATATAATTATATTACTGTTGTAAATTAATTATTATATATTATTACAACAATATATATATATATATATAGTAGAGAAAAGTTTTTGCCATCAATTTGACATTTCAAATTTTCTTGATGGCTTATAATGACGAGGAAGAAATCTAGCAAATTGTAATTCTGGTTCCATGATACTACCAAACAAAGAATTATATTTTGTTGAACAATGAAATCAAATTCTACCTCAAATTCTTGCCTCCCAAACATATCCTCAGTCCGTTCTTCCTCGGTCCGGTCCTCTATTTCCCGTAGAATAAATATCCGAAAGTTTGCTATTTTAGAAAACAAAGAGCTTGTTTGTCTCTCAAGCAGAGTTTTAATTAGGGAAATTTTACCTTGTCCCTAGATTAATTAATAATTAATCGATAATTAATTAATATCTATTAAGAATTGAATGTATGTTAAATTATGTGTTTTTTATTAATTACGATATTAGTTAAGTATACCGAGGACGTGCTGATGAAATCTGGGACAAGGGGTTCTGCATGAGAGGATTCGTCCAGTGAAGTATCCTCTTTTTTCTGAAAATTAAATTAAATTATCAATCCAAAATTCATTTATCCAAATTAAGCGTATGAGTTCAGATACCATGGCTTGGTCAACACTATCTGTTCGTCCTTCCTGATCAACTCGTTCTTCCCTTCCCTTGTGATAAATCTGCATCAAACCCATAAAAAATATAAAAGCGAGGAGCTTATATCTGCATCAAACCCATAAAAATTATAATAGTAAGGAGCTCGCACTAAAAAAAGAGTTTTTTAACCAGATAAAATACATAAAAAATATATAAGATACAGATTCGAATCCGGATACTCGAATCCGGTTTCGAGTATCCGGGTCCTAAAAATACTCGGGTCCGGTCCCGACACAATAACCGAATATCGGGTCAGATTCCGGATACAAAAATGTTATAACCATATCCATATCCGGAATCCGGATCCACTCGGATCTGGATAATTTTTTTCGAATATGAATATTTTTTCGGATACGGTTCAGTTCGGACCGGTTCGGACACTATCAACACTATGGGAATCTCTAAACATAGTAATCAGGGTCAGCTCTAGAGATGGCAAAATGTGACCCGATCCGAAAAAACGATCCGACCCGCTCGAATCCGAACCCTACCCGAACGAGAAAATATTGAAAAATCAATGATTCGAAACCGAACCGCACTTGAATGACCCGAACCCGAAATGGCCAAATGACCCGAACGCGAAATCAACCCGAAGCCGAATGATCCAAAATTCGAACGATCCGAAATCCGAAATAACACGAAACCCGAACACCCGAAGTTCTTGACTAGAATGGCCCGAAACTTATGAACTGAATGACTCGAAAATTAATTATTATTGCTAAACTATGTCGGAATCAATAAAATAAATCTCGAATGATCCGAAAACAAAATTTTCGGAAAATAAAATGATTCGAAATGAAATTTTGCGAAATTCGAATGACTCCAAAATCAAAAATTTCAAGACCCAAATGATCCGAAAATCGGAACGAGTTGGAACCGAAAGATCAAAAAACTGAAACAACCCAAAACAGAATGATCCGCGACCCGAACGATCCACAAACCGAAATGATCCGACCTGAATCAGACCCAAACCCGACCCAACCTGTCCGATTGCCACCTCTAGTCGGCCCCGACAATTAAGGTATCCCGGCTAGTCCTGATATGTTGCCTCTCACGATAAAAAGACCCAAAAAAAATCATTGTTTAATTCCATTCAATAATTAGTTTGAAATTCATTATGTTCTCATCTATCAACCGAAATTGAAAAAAAGTAGTCCTCAAGTCAACCAATAATAAACGACATAGTCTTCTTTGTTTAAAAAAAATAATAATAAATAAAAAAGATTCGTGTGAAGATTATTCCACGATATTTGTCGATATAGAATACAAACTTATGTTCCTAAGTAGAAGAATAATAATTTATAGGAATGAATTAAAATATAATTTAATGATTTGTCGGATCCCGATCTAAATTAATATTATAGTAGAAGTCTTAGAAATATAAAAAAAAATTAAAATATTTCCATGCAAGAAAGACAATTAATTTCAAAATGAAAACAAAATCATACGAAGCGCCAAAAAAAGTATTACAATAAAGACTTAATTTTGTTTTACCTTGCTGGTTTCTTCCAAGGATTCATCGAGTGAAGAAATACTCGGATTCTGGAATGAAATAAAGAAACAAAGAAAACTGTGAGAGATTTATTCAACTATTCTCGAAATTGATTTTACGAGTTTAAGTTACTCCTAATTCTGTCGTTTTTTCCTCGGTCCGTTCCTCATTTTCCTGTAGAATAAATATCCGAAAGTTTGTCAAGGAAATGAAATTAACTTTATCGAAATTAAGCCAATGAGTTGACACACCATGGCTGGGGCAACACCATCTGTTCGTCCTTCCTGATCAATCCGTTGTTCCCTTTCCTTGTGATCAATCTGCATCAAATCCATACAAATTAGACGGGTGAGGAGGAACATCATAAGAAATGAAAATAATGATTAAGTTGAAATCTGACCTGTACTCCAGGTAAAACAAGAGCTAGTAACAGAAGAAACGAAATCATTTTTGTTGAAGATGAAAGATGCTGAAAAGACACTCCTTATATAGGCGTCGTTGCGTGAGACGACTAACCTCTAGTTACAAAAGTCATTCATAATTCCTTTCCGAATTAATCTACCGTTGGTGTGAAAAGGGAGAATTGAAAATGGACATCAAAGAGACGTCAAAATTAAAAAAATGAAAAGTTCATGCTCTTCTTCCAAAATAATCAGCATTGATAAAAAAAAAGTTAATAAAAATCTACAATAAGATTTTATTTTATAATATGATAATATTGCATCAAATGATAATATTGCATCAAATGATAATATTGAAAATGGAGAAGTCCATTAAATTATTAAAATAATCAGCATTGATCTTTAGGACATCAAAGAGACGTCAAAATTAAAAAAATGAAAAGTTCATGCTCTTCTTCCAAAATAATCAGCATTGATAAAAAAAAAAGTTAATAAAAATCTACAATAAGATTTTATTTTATAATACAATAATATTTAATGGATTTGAATTACACAATATTAAATATAGACTGCGTATAGTGATAAAGAAGTACAAAATGTGTCAAATATAAATTAATCATAGTGTTTTTTCATTGATAATCATAGTGTTATTTCATCATTATTATTTTGTTCTATTATTTTTCTTGGAAAAAGAGAAAAGTGTTATTTCATTGATAATCATAGTGTTTTTTTGGAGGAAGAGAATCATTTATTATATTCTGAAGCAAATTCACCAGCTCAAAGTGTTTAAATTTTTTTTATTAAATACACAAATTAATGTTGGGTACGCAAATTATGTTTTCCATAGAAAAAAAGTTTAATAAAGAAAATAAATTCTTTTAGAAATATTATAAAAGATAACATTTGTTAAGAGAAATATACATTTAACATTAGAGAGGGGCAAAATAGTAAAAAGATAAAATTCTGAAAATATATTTGGATTTGATTATAATATTTTTCTTCCGGTTTGTTTGGTATGCTTAGGAGAGAATCAACTACTTTATAAAGTAAGTTCCTTGAAGCTTCTTTTTTTAGTGGGTTTTCTCTGTTGCTTCACAAAAAAAAGCCTCACGTGAAATTGCCTACGTGGCATCATTCCATTGGTTGATGGGTTAATTTCATAAGTCGAAAAAATGGGTTGACGGAAGCTCCATTTGCAAAGTGCAAAAAAGTTAGGACTTAATTTAGTAAACAATGTACATTTATTTAATGGAACAAAATAATAATGGGAGGCATTGACAAATAATAATGATAATTTTTTTTTTAATGGTATCCGACAAATTATCGTTATAATAATGATAATTTTGATTTTTTTTTTTATGGATCCATTGACAAATAATAATGATAATTGGCTACTCACTTTTAATTATTTATTTATTTATTGTAGTACTAATTGATTGTGTTCATTTATTTACAAAGTTGGGGACTTGGGGGTAATGAAATAACACTTTTTCACCCAACACTATGATAATTGGCTACTCATTTAATAAAACTAAGTTGGGTGAAAATTTATATTTGACACATTTTGTACTTCTTTATCACTATACGCAGTCTATATTTAATATTGTGTAATTCAAATCCATTAAATATTATTGTATTATAAAATAAAATCTTATTGTAGATTTTTATTAACTTTTTTTTTTATCAATGCTGATTATTTTGGAAGAAGAGCATGAACTTTTCGTTTTTTTAATTTTGACGTCTCTTCGATGTCCATTTTCAATTCGGTGTTCCTTTAGGAGCCGTTTGATGTAAAAGACTTTGCATGATTTTGAAGGATTCTAGTATTATACCGAGAAAGTGGAATGAGGGTAAATTGTTTGAGTGATATATGTTTCTCACATGTGTGTTTGATGTGCTAGAATGTTATATATGGAAAATGAAAGTTATTGTTTAATGGGAAAGATAATTAATAAAACAGTTAGATTTGAACTATTAATTAATTTATAAAAATAATTTAATATTACTTAATAATTAATACAGTTTTTTATAAAAAAGTATTACTTAATATAATTATTGAAAATGCATACTATAATTTATTAATTTCTCGATGACAGTAATTTAGTATTAAATAATTTAGCGGTTAACATTAAGCGGGCGATATATCAATATTATTCTTCCAATAATTATTTTTGCACTATTATTATTATTATTATTATTATTATTATTATTATTATTATTATTATTATTATTTAATAACAATAATTATTATTGTATAATAGTAATAATAATAATTATTATTGTTATTATTATTTAATAATAATAATTACTATTATTATTATTATTATTTAATAACAATAATTATTATTGTTATTATTATTTACTAATAATAATAATAATTATTATTATTAGTATTATAATTTTAATTTATAATAATAATAATAATAATAATAATAATAATAATAATAATAATAATTATTATTATTGTTATCAGTACTATCATTATTTTATTGTTATTGTAATTGTTACTTTTAATATTATTACCATAATAATAATAATAATAATAATAATAATAATAATTATTATTATTATTACTATATATATATATATTAATTCATTTGATTTATAGACTAGTATATATATTATAGTTTTTAATAATTAAACAAAATAATAAAATTATTTTTTTATTATAATTAATTTGAGTTATGCTTAATCTAATAATTATTAATAATAATAAAATTTGAAGTATAAATTAATTATATATTAATATATTAAACAAAATAGACATAATTTAATTAATAACTCAAAATCTAGTGTTTTTATATAATTTTTGCATCAAACAAAAGATAATGGACATGTGAGTGAGAAAACAATGTCTATTATAATCTCGTATTCATGATTCATCGAACAAAAGATAATGATATTGTCGTGGAAACATGTGTCTTTTATTTCTCATTTCCACTAAACAAACGGTCCTTAATGGACTTCTCCATTTTCAATTCGGTGTTCAATTAATGGACTTCTCCATTTTCAATTGGGTGTTCATTTCTCATTGGGTGTTCATTTAATGGACTTCTCCATTTTCTTTTTTTTGAATGAATAGCAAAGCTATTCGTAGTATATTAAAAGGTGAAAAAGATTGTGAGTACAAGTGGGTTAGCTGCTCTATTGCGCCAGCACTAAAACCTAGTTAAGGTGCAATAGCTTAATTCTTAAAGGCCTATTCCTACTCTAATCTTACTTCTCAATGTTCAGGTCTGTAGTTGTTGCGAGCGTTCTTCGTCACTCCTTTGTACCGCTTCCAGAGTGTAGCTTCAGTGATTGCTTTGGATGCTAGTAGGTTTGGTGGTTGTGTTTTAGATGAAAAAATTCTACGATTGCGCTCTTTCCATAGCGTCCAATTTATAGCCATCCAAAGTGTCTTCCATGTTTCTTTGCTCTCCTTATCCCGCCATCTCGTGTTTGCTCGAACGATCGTTGTCATGGAATTCGTTCGTTTGTATGTTCCTAAACCTTGTAAGGCTAGTTTAATTTGGTTCCAGACCGATAGTGTGAATGGACATTGTAAAAACAAATGGTCTCTCGTCTCCGGTGATTGATTGCACAGAGAACATGTCGCTGTATGTGGCCAGCCTTTCCGCGCCAGTAGGTCTGCCGTATTGAGTCGATTATGAAAAGCCACCCAGTGAAAGAATCGCACTTTAAGCGGTGCTTTGGTGGACCATATCTCTTGTTGCCATTCGTTTAGTATGCCGGGGTTTATGTGGAATTGATAGGCTGACTTGGCCGTAAAAAGGCCCGAATTAGTCCAACGCCATGTTGTCTCGTTGTTAGATGTATCCCTTGACACCGCATATATAGGGAGTAGTTTCTGTAGGTCGATCATAAAGGAGGATCTTTTGCTTGTCGGGATGTTTTTTAAGTCGTCGGATTTGGCTATCCCGTATAATTGTTGTGCGTACTTGGTCCAAAGATTCATGGGTTCTTTATCCAATTTCCATAAGAATTTTTGGAGGAGAGCCTCATTCATGGTCTTGAGGTTAAGAATTCCTAGCCCGCCATTTTTACGGGGTAAACAAATTTTATTCCAATTGATTAGGCATTTCCCGGCTTTATTCAAATCTTGACCATTCCAAAGAAAAGCTCGCATTAGTCGCTCAATTTGGGTGATGACCCATGTTGGTAGTTTGGTCGTTTGCATTTGAAATATCGGGATTGCGTTCAAGGTGGCCTTAATTAGTGTTAATCTCCCACCGAAAGATAGCAGACGTCCTTTCCAAGCGGCGATTCGGTTTTGCACTTTTTTAATTAGTGGGAGATAGGTCATCTTTCGGGGTTTTCTTATAGATAGAGGTGTTCCGAGGTATTCAATAGGAAAATCTTTTTTTGGGCATTGGAGTATATTAGTTATTGTTGAGTGAAGGGATTCCGGTATTGCTATAGGTGTAAAGGTCGATTTTTGTCGGTTTATAGGGAGACCCGTGATCTCGGTGAAAATATCGAGTGCATATGAGACTATCTTAAGATTCTCCGGTGTGGCTTCGACAAACAAAATTGTGTCATCCGCAAATTGTAACGTTGGAGGGGATACATTGGAAATATTAGTTAGGAGTGGCTTTATAGTGCGCATAATGTCTTGGAGAAAGTCAACCGCTAGGTTGAAGAGAAGCGGTGAGAGCGGGTCCCCTTGACGTAGGCCCTTTTGATGAAAAAAGTATGAGGAGGTTGAACCGTTTAATTTTATCGAAGAGGAGGAGGAGATGAGAAGGTTATTGATCCATTTTTGCCATAGAGGAGGGAAACCCTTGGTTTGGAGTAGTTTTTGTAAGAAGATCCATGAAACATTATCAAAAGCTTTTTTAAAGTCTATTTTAAAGATAATCGAAGGGATCTTCCGTTTGTGGTAGTAGTTTAGCAGTTCTCTAGCACACGCGTAAGAGTCAATGATGGAACGTTTCTTAATGAAGGCCGTTTGGTGCTCGTTTATGAGAAGAGGCATGTGGGGTTGGAGGCGATTGGCAAGTAGTTTGGTGATGATTTTGATTGGAGATGCGATAACACTAATTGGTCGGTAATCCTCGACCGTTAGAGCATTTTCTTTCTTAGCAATTAGTGTGATTGTTGCCTTATTTATCCTCCAAAGATCGAGGCGATTATGGAAAAAGCTGTGTAAGATGGACATGATATCTCCTTTCATGACCGACCACATTTCTTGAAAATATTCGATAGGGAGCCCGTCCGGACCGGTCGATTTACCCTTTTGAATATCCTTAATTACTTGTTGCACTTCTTCTTCGCTAAATGGTGCTATAAGGGATGATAGGTCAGGGGATGTGGTGGGTGGTTGCATGATATTGGCCGAGGCCCATGATGGTGAGATAGGGTGCCTTGTACCGAGGAGGCTTTGGTAATATAGGAGGAAGTGATTCATGATACTTTCACTAGTGATGATTTCACTACCGTGAACTATAAGTTTGTTGATTGAATTTCTTTTCTTACGTGTTGATGCTATAGTATGGAAATATGAAGTGTTTTCGTCACCCATTTGCAACCAATTGATGGACGATCGTTGTTGCCATTTAACCTCCTCGAGTATGCTAATCTCATATATTTTCTGTTTTAGTTCTATTCGCAGTCTTAATTCATCATCAACTAGGAGTCGCCTTTCTTCATACCAGTCAAGTAGTTGTATTGCTTCTTGTGTGTTGAGTTTTTCTTGGGAGGATGTTTGTTTTTTTTCTTTGGCCCAGCTCTTGATTTTTGCCCATGTTTTGTTAATTTTGTAACCGAAGTTTATTGCCGGGTTCGCATGAAGGATAGAGGAGCCCCAGTGTGTCCTAAACAATTCTCGCCCTTGGGCATGGTAAAGCCATTCTCGTTCGAAAAGGTGCAGGGGGGTTGTTTGGTTTGTAGCATTTTTGTGAAAAAATAGTTTGAGAGGTATGTGGTCAGAGGTGATCGTAGGAATGGAGACTAAGCTTGAATTAATGTTGAGGGGGGTGAAATCATGGGATAGGAGTGCGTGATCTATGCGTGAGAAGGTTGGTGGAGTTTGCTTGTTGCACCATGTGAAAGAGCGATCTGAGAGAGGGACTTCATCGAGGTGCGCCTCGTTTATGAAGTTGTTAAAAGCTATTATTTCTCGTGGTGAATGTCCTGAGCCCGTAGTTTCATTCGGGTGACGAATCATATTAAAGTCTCCGAGAAGGAGCCATGGGAGATTAGAGGGTTTAAAGCTTCTTAGTTCATTGAGGAAGTCTTCTTTTTGGTTACTTTTAACGGGCCCATAGATGTTCGAGAGAACAAAAGAGAAATTATTATTGAGAGATAGTGTGATATTAAGGGAGTGTGTTGTTCTAGTTACACTTATGAGTGTGAATTCGTTTGACCATGCCGTCATAAGACCGCCTTTTGAACCCTCGGCTTTGTTAAATTCAACATTTGTGGTTTTGGAAGTACAAACGGATTTCATATTAAAGAAATTTGGAGAGTCCCATTTAGTTTCTTGTAAGCAAATGACGTTACACTTAGAGTCGCGAATCGCATTTTTTACGAGGTTACATTTTGCTAAATAGCCTAGTCCTCGGACATTCCAACACAAAAAGGAGAGATAATTGTAAACTAACATTTAAACTAATCAAAAGATGGAGCCTAAGCTTGCTCAATTTCGGGTCATGCTCTAAAAGCCTGGAGGATAAACCTCCTCTTCGTCACGATAATCAATCTTTTGTTCAAGATCTTCTTCAAAATCAAATTTGAGGCCACCTTCATCATCTTCCTTGTTAGGGGCTGTGATAAAAGCACACACATTAGAGATTTCAGGTGAGAGTTGAGTGTTAGAGTTGATGTTCAGAGAGTGAGAGCCAATTAGTTTAATATTTTTCTTTTTCTTAAAGGATCCAAGATTTATCGGATGAGATGAAGCTCGAGTGCCGTGACTCTTATTGTTACTGAAAGTAGTTAGAGGGACCGGAATTATATTACTCGGATCTGCTAGCTTTGCATCATGTAGACCACAAAGGCTTCTTATTTCATTAATCTTTTCTGGGCTCAGCCCCTTAAAATTTTCGTTATCTGCTGCTAGTAAACTAATGATAGTTGACTTATTCGGTTTTTTGGGCTTAGATGTGAACTTTGTATTTTTAGCTTTAGTATTTTTATTTTTAGGGCAATTGGCATTCTTTTTTATTGGGCTTACTTTAAGATTATTTATTTTCACTTGTATGGGCTTTTTTTTGGTTTTGAGTTTTTGTTTGATGACTTGTAAAGTCTGGTTGAATACAGAGGGTACAAGAAAGGTTGGATTGGCTTTTTCTTTATATTTTAGTATTTTTTTGAAAGTTGTACCTTTATTGTTTTCAGGATCCTTTCCTCTTATAACTTCCCTCTTTTGAGCCTCTGTGAGCTTCTCTTTTGGCTGAGCAGTACCTTCGTTACCATTTTGGAGGTTGGCAGAGGCGTGACCAGCTCCCTTGCTCTTTTTAGAGCCTGTAAATCCTGGTGGTCGCGAGGACTGTGAGGCCTGGTTGCTCCCATTTGGCGCTACTGCATTTTGCTGGCTTCGAGGTGAGGCGTCAGCGAACTGACCAAAGCTGCGCTGGGTCAGTGAATTGACCGCTTTGGACTGGGGTTGATCGAGGTTGTTGTTCAGCTCCTTCGCCATTTTTTCCGGCAACAAGGACATGAGGTTGTGACTAATATTCTCCGTATGTATCTTTTGTTTCTTAGTGCTTTGCTCGACCGGTTGCGGTATTCCAAAGACCAATGGTGCGAGGGCATCTTTCTCTTTGGACGGAGGAGCCAGTTGCCAGAGTTTGAGGAGTGTAGCATTTTGGACCAGATTAGTCGGAGGGGAGACGATTTTCTCTTCAAAGATCCGTAGTTCAGAGGAATTTTGCTTGAGTCCGGCGTTGGTTTCATCCGGTGGATAGGTGTTCGGGTCAGTGGGCGAGTAGCCAGATTTTGTGTTTGAGTGGTAGGAGGGAGACGGTGGTGCCGGTGGGAATCGTAGGGCCGTGTAGAGTTTGTTGAA
Source organism: Luzula sylvatica (assembly GCA_946800325.1). Classification (NCBI taxonomy): domain Eukaryota; kingdom Viridiplantae; phylum Streptophyta; class Magnoliopsida; order Poales; family Juncaceae; genus Luzula; species Luzula sylvatica. Next base: position 29,686,035 of record OX326957.1, on the reverse strand, counting down.
GAAATCTTCAGTTGGAGTTGTGTCCGGTGGGCGATAAAAAAATGCCGTTTCCTCAATCACTCGTGGGACTTGAATGACGACTTGTCGGAGATGGCCATCGGACAGAACCTGCAAATAAGGGGGCCAGTCTTGGATCTGTGATGTTGCAATGATGATTCGTAGGCGTTCGAGAGTGCGGATTTTGTGAAGAGGACCATGATAGATAATTTCGCCGAGGGAGGCACAGATAGTATCCAACTCTTTCTCGCAATAAGCGGTTAGAGGGAGGTCGAAGAGGTCGACTTCGAGTTTAAAACGGTAGTGGATGACCTTGGCTCCCACAGCAGTCGTCCATGGGTATGGGACGATTCCTTCATTTTCCATTGTCGCGGAATTATCTGAAATGTATTGGTCTCGATCAAAATCATTTGGAAGCTTTAAGAGATACCTGTCAGCGCCCCAGTAGACTAGATCGTATGGTGTGTTCCAGTGGTTGGAGAGCTGGATCATGGTGTGTAGCTTGCGCATGGAGTGGTCATGTGCGAGTCTTGCGTCAAGGACGACTGCAGATTGGAGGTCCTTGAGCTCGGATGCATGATCTTGCGTATTCCTGAGATACACCATTGGTGGCGGTGCTTTCTGCTCTGGCATCGAGATTAGTGGTTTGCCGGTAGGGTTGAAGAATATACCCTTCTCGATATCGTCCAGTCGCATAGCACAGAATTTGTAAAGGTGACCAGATTGTCGACAGTAGCAGCATACTCGTGGGTTCCTACATTGCTCGGTGGGGTGGTCATACGAGGTGCATCTGAGGCATCTCCCTGCCCAGTCAGGATGATGCGGGTTTGGTGGGTATGACAGAGGCACGTTTGCAGAGCGGAGAAGGCCATCGTTTGGCTGGAGTGTCCGCTTTTTTGGAGTATTCAAGTGTGCTGCAGGTTGGTTGTGGTCTCTCTCGACATTATTGGTGGAGGAGTGTGCAGGTGGGGGAGCAGCGGTTCTCTGCCATGCTTGTCGAGGAGGGTCTTGCCGCTGGTCTCTCCTGACGGGACCAGCTTGGTGGTTCGGGGCTTGGCGACCAAGGAATCGGCTTTGCATGTTGGAGGGAGGGGTTGGTTTGGTATTCTGTGTGTTGGGTTGGGGATGGTGATAGTAGTGGGGGGGTTTATATTTGTGAAGTTGTTTTCTTCTTCTTCTGTATGGGGTGTAGGTACTGTTGAAAGTAGGATTACCTTGTAAAATCCTTTGGACCTTCCACCATCCGTCGCCTATGTCGACGTTTCGTAGGCGTCCTTTCTGGAAAGTGGAATCGCCCTTTTGGGTTCTCTCTTTCTCTCTCTCTCTCTCCATCAACTGGTAAGGCTAAGTTTGACTTCTCCATTTTCAAATTGCTTCGTTTGGAAGAAGGATAAGTAGGAATAACTTTTTTGAGAGATAAAAAGTTCTCCTTTTAATCCAAAATTTGAAATTGTGTTTGGTAATCCTTCAGAAAATATTGAGTAGTTATAACTTATAAATAATAATGAGCAGTTATTGTTATGAATAATAATGTTAATAAGTGTATGAATATCCATGCACATGCATATATATTTTCATATATGATTAAATGTAATTAATGTGTTGTTTGGGGGTTTTCATTCCCTATAAATATAGACTATTCTATGTACTATTTAGATGATCCATTTGAATAACAAATTTCTCTCTCCTCTCTATTCTTGTTGTTTGTTTAAGCTTTATTTTATAACACGTTATCAGCACGAATTGCTCTATCGTCTGGAAATCGAATCGAAGGCACAAAGATTTAAAGGTACACGTTAAAACCTTACTATTGTTTTTTGAGCGATCAAGATTTAAATTACGACGTCTCTAATCAAATGTATGTACAACTATTATTGTTTTTGAAATATTTACAGCAGTATTTATTTATTTTATGATGATTTTTTTTGAAATTAAATAATCAGCATGTATTATTGGAAATTGTATGATTGCACAGAAGAATTTTTTTTATTCTTTATTTACAGCAGTACTTAGTTTCAAGTATTAACTTATATGAATTTCATTCTTTATTCTCTATTTCAAAGAACACACCTGAAGTGTATCCTGCAACTAGCAAGGAACGAAATATATGATTGTTTGAACTAGATTATATTGTTGACTCCATTTTTTTTAACTTATTCATGGCACCCGAAGTTTGTATGAACATCAGAATGATATTAAAAAATAAATATACCTAATTATTTACCCAACCTGAAGTTGGCATGAACACCAAAATATGTATTTTGAATTTATGATATTATTTTTTTTATGAAATTTGGAGATCACAAACAACATGATTAATTTTGACATAACTCCAATATTTTAGTGTCATATGTCACTCACAAATGAATTGAATATATGAGATGATTGAATGAGTAAATTGTACTCCATCAACATAAATCCAGAAGATTAATGGAGAATGAAAATTGGACATTAAATTCTGCCATCAAATTAAATTGAAAAAAAAAAAGTATATATATATATGTTGATATGTTATAGACTGTTATTTTTTCATTGTGTTTTAGCAGCCGAGATAATTGATTTTTCATTTAATGGTCATAACCATTTTCTTTCATCCAGTAAAAGAAAAAACTGAAACGGCAATTGTAATTACAATGCTAATAACAATTAATTTAAGGTTAATGATATTGACAGGAAATAATATTACTGGGAACAGGAAATTTAAACTTGAAACGGTAATTTTACTTTTAATTCATTCCAAATTTAAATGAAATTTCCTGTATCTTATATTTATTTTTCCTGTCAATATCACTATCCTAATTTAATGAAAGAATAAAAACTGAAATGGTTATTACAATTTCATTTCATGGCAATTGCAATTTAATGAAATATTCTTTTTAAGATTTGACAGTTTGACAGTGTAGTAAATGAAATTACAATGTTTTTCAATGTCATGAATTTATTTGCCGACAACAAAATATAAAAGAAATATGAAAATATTTGCTTCAAAACGTGTGTTGAAATAGGTGTACCCGTCGTACATCATATGATCTTATTTTGTTTTTCGAACGTCTTGAAACGAAAAACAAGAAGAAGAATAGATTATTTTCTTATCTATCAAGAAAAAACATATTTGGTCTCGAATTATTTATTTAGTCAATAAAGAAAAGTGTATTAAATTACAAGAGCGTATGTTTAAGAGTGATGACTCTAGGAGAGTCGTTATTTGATTGCTCTAGAAAATACATTATGTATATTGCTCCGAAAGAGTCAGTTTGTTAACATAAACATATTTGTTTATTTTTATGACATGCAATTATATTAGAAAAATTGAAATCATATTATTATGAACTAGGAGTTCATTGTATAAACTAAAAGCAAGTTTATAATTTGAATTAATTACTTTGATATAGAATATGCATGTCACGATCATGACTCTATTAAGACCAACAATTTATCATAAGTACTCCCCAATAATTATTATTACTAGTGAGTGACCGGAGCAAAAAGTACTCACTGATTTCTTTTTAAGTGTAGTAGATGTGTAATAAGAAATGGACGAGTTAAAAGAAATGTTTGGTATATATATGGTTATTCTATTCTTGAAAATTGTATGTCTTAAACGTTTATTTAGTTCAACCAGAAGTTTCAAACAAAAAGTTTAAAATTGTATTTGTAAACTAGAAGTTTACATTCAAGAAAACAACAAAGTCGAATATGTATGCTGCAAATATGAAATCCTTGAAGGAGAAAATACATAAACAACTAAGATGGTATTATGAAATAACCAAACATGAGAGAAAATTTTCAAGACATAAAATATCACGCAAGTCCTGAAGAATTGATAAGGGGATTTTTCATCACCTTTTACGTACACAAAATATAGAATTTAAATACTTAAACATGATTAAAGTATAAGTAATATTCATAATTCCAATTTATTGAGATAAAATACTTTAATATATGTTTTTGTGTTAATTTCAGGTGAAAAGTGCCGAATCTTGCAAAACCAGGACTGTAGATGAAACCGTCTCGTCTTCCCGATCGATTTGATATATCATATGTTGATATTTGATGGAAGCATGAGAGAAAAATCGAGGTTTTCTTCGAACGGGTCAAACAGCATGACCTGTTACACGGATGGACGCACATGGGTCGCGAATGACTCGTTACAGCAAAAGAAGCAAATATCTTTTCTCCTATAAATAATCTCCAAGATTCCTCTCTCAAAACACCCTTGGACCTCTTGGGTCAAACACTCCATTCTTGGGGAAGGAAATGTCTTAGCCTCTTCCCCCTCCATTGTTAGAGCATCTCGAGCTCCCTTGCTCATCTTTTGAGCCATTTTGCCGAGAAGATCGTGTCTCCGCACGGTTTCCGAGGCCGATCCGAGGAGTTTTTCCTCTCTCCACTTTCTCCGAACCGGATACGAAATTTCTCTCCTCCTCCTCTCACCTCCTTTCAAGGCGTGAAGGCACGAGGACATCGCCAAGACGAGATCTTGGACTCCATTTCATCACTTTTTCGGTATTTTCTTTCTCTAGTTTAGGATTTTAATTAGGAATTGTTAGATCTGATCAAAACCTCTTTGTGAACTTGTTATATACTGTGAAATATAGTTTGTGGAATTCTTGTGGAATTTTTCTTGCATTTTTCCTATTTTTTTTTCTTTGTGATATACTCAATTTTCTGTGCTGTTTTGCAAATTCAATTTTAAATAGAAAAACACTTTGAATTAATCACTACTCAATAGCACTGTTTAGATATGGATCTGTAGATTAATACATATTTTGAATCATTCTATTTCCTGCAATTTTCTATTTGTTGTTGATTTTACAAAATCATGTTGTTAAGGACTAAATTGTAAAATTGATAAAAACTTTAGATCTGGACAATTTTCCCCTGCTTGTTGAATCAATTCTGTATCTGTTTAAATTCCAAAATTCACTTGAGATTTTAGATCTTATCGTATTCTTGATTTAGAATTTTGATTCAAATTATTTGAGATAAATTTCGTTTTGATATGAATTTTTGAAAACTGATTCTCAATAAAAACTTTCTGGACCTTTTCGTGATCTCACCAGGGGCTTATTTGTAATTAGATCATTACTTTTTACTGAAATATCGAAACTGTGAAATTCTTCTGTTCTCTCTCTTAGTATTAAATTGTGAATCTTTGTGCCAAATTTGAGATCTTGTTTTGCGATTTATATTTTTCTGGAATTTGATTAGTGCCTAAAATACCCTTGTGATCAATCATCTGCATAAATTAGAAAATTGTATTTTTGAAAGTAAAATTCTGATCAGTACTTTGTGAACTTTAGATAATGATTGTGACAAATTTTCAAAGTCTCTGGATCAGTAGAAATAATTCTTGAATTGCAATTTCGATTATACGCAAAATTTCCTTGGATCGAACCTATACTTATCACTTTGATTAGTATTTGTTATAAATTGTTTTGATTAACTCGTGAGATTGAATTTACATAATTAAACGACCTATTTTACGTGTTATCAAGAACTTTACTAGATATTAATTAAAATATCAACGACTCGTGCCTAAATCAGGGGAGAGAATGAAAACTGGAAAAATAAGAAATTATATAGATTGCATCATCACATCAGATCCTCGAACATGTAAACATGAACTAGGAGTTCATAAATTTATTATTTGCACGGAATTGCAAATCGGTGAATTTGATGCATTTATCATTACAAGAATGATTAATTGATAAAACTTTCCAGTTTAAAATGCTCATATTTACTGTATAATATTCTTGGATAATTTTAAAATTTGATATAAGCCTGAAGCGTGGTCGACCAATCGGTTTCAATATTAGAAATCCAAAGGAATAAAAAAGAGCATGATAAAAAGTTGGCAATAAAGAAGTTGTTAATACTTCTAATAATATATATCCTTTTTAAACAAGATAATGAAAGATTAATTAGTAAATTTGACATAAATATAATCTTTGAAAAAGATTAAGGTACCTGAAAACATTGAAATTTTTGAAAATATTGAGATCTCGGAATAATGTCTCTACTATATATAAGAAGATGGAACCGAAATGAAACTATAGTTACTAGAAAGTTGGCATAGGTGCGCTTTCAATTTATAATCATTAAAATGAGGATCTGAAATTAAATCAATTGTGGAATGTCGGCATTTAAAACTATTGGCCATAATAGAAATCACATATGAAAATGAAATTGATGGACCCGAAGTCCGAAAAACACCATGGTGATGTAAATTATATTTATTTATTTTTATTTTTATTTTATTTTATTTTTATTTGTTTTGAGGTCTCCGAAGGACTAAAATCGTGTCTTATATTCATTATAATAGATTATTCGTATGCTCATTTAGTTACAATATTCATGAAAATCCCCGTAGGATTTAGTATGCCCGATGAATACAATTCAAACTCTCGAGATATATGTTATATTAAATTGCAAAGATCTTTGCATGAATAGTAATATGAGCCATAAGATATAATCGATGTAATAAGTAAGACTATATATACCGCTATAAATGATAAAATCTGCAGATACATATTTATTACAAATAAATAGTGTTTAATTATAACTATTTGAACTCCCGAAGAGCTCTAAAAGACAACTACTAAAAGAAGAAATTTGATATAAAAGATATCGAATGTGAATTTTTTTTCATGGATTACAAATATAATAAATATTTCCTGAAGAAATTAGCTCGTCGTTGACTACTAAGATTTTCGAAACAGCGAATGTGAAAGATTGAATTTTTTTGTCGAAAAATATTTGTATCCATGAGGGGGAGAAATAATACGCAATGCACTCTTTTTGTCCTTGATCATGATTTTGTCCCACTGGGTTTTCCTGACAAGGTTTTTAACGAGGCAAATTATGAGGCGTATGAAACATAATAATATTGCACTCTTTTTCCTTCACTAGGATTTTTGTCCCGTTGGGTTTTAACTAGTAAGGTTTTAACGAGACATATTTTTATGATATTGAAATCTAACGATAATTAAATTCACTTGAGAAACGTGAAAATTTCGGACTAGTAGTCCAAACAGCTATGCTATAACAAAACATATATGATACAAATGTGTATGTGTAAGAAAACATATATGAGAAACGTGAAGATTACGTAGAAACATATTTGTACAATGTTAGATGCAATCACATTCAGATTTTTATTAGCTTGGTAGTCCTTGAAGGACTCCAGGCGTATCTCATGGAGGTTGTGACAACATATTTGTTTAGATTACTTGATAATGTTATCCATGAATGATTAAATTTACAGGATACATGCAATAAAATTTATCAAAATATATAATCTATAAACCGGATAGAATCTTTGTATGAGTTGGAACAATCTAGAAAAATATGGTACAATCGTCTAAATACATATTCTGTAAAAGAAGGATGTCAAATAATCTCATTAGTAAATGTATATTTATCATTGAAAATTCCTGAAGAATCTGATAACACGGGATAATGACCTAGAAAAAGGGTTTTGTCATGACAGCCAAATACGGTATATAAGAAATGAGATTGTTCATTAATATACTTATGTAGATAATATCTTGAACTCACTTATGGTGATCAAGCTCTTCACAAAGTCATTACCGACTATAACTTCTGAGCAGTTAGTATGGAAGATCAGAGCTTCGTCGTTTCAGAAATATTGGCATAAATGAGGGGGAGACGTAATGCACGATGTAATCTTCTCCTTAGCTATGGTTTTTATCCTAACGGGTTTTTCCTAGCACGATTTTTATTGAGATGATTATTATTGCGCATAATGTAAAATCTTATGGATATTCAAGGGGGAGTGTTATGAATAATAATGTTAATAAGTGTATGAATATCCATGCACATGCATATATATTTTCATATATAATTAAATGTAATTAATGTGTTGTTTGGGGTTTTCATTCCCTATAAATATAGACCATTCTATGTACTATTTAGATGATCCATTTGAATAACAAATTTCTCTCTCCTCTCTATTCTTGTTGTTTGTTTAAGCTTTATTTTATAACAATTATAACTTATAAATCTAATTCTTAGAAAAAAGAAATAATCTAAATCCAACTTAAATAATTACATCATAATAAAAAAATGTAATTTTGTAAAAATGATATGTATTTCTAAACAAATATCCCTTCAAAAAGTTATGTATTTCTAAACAAAGTTCCAAGTCCAACTCTTCTTCTTCATTTCATTCACTGTCTTCACATGTTTTAAGTTTAACACACACACACAAAATAAAAAAGACACACACAAATCATTAAAATAATAACAATCGACACATATGAGTATCACTAATTAGATAACTCATTTCAACTCACATACTTAAAGAAAAATCACCTTAAATTTCAATCAATAAATTATAATCAGAGAACTTTAATAAAAAAAAGGGATTCACAATTGACTTCATTGCACTACAATCGTATACGCTTCAAATATTTTATCTTTCTCATGAAGGCAAGCACCACCATTGCTATCAACCACATCCACCCACCGATGCACACACCCGCACACATGACTTACACATTCGAGTTTAGTATAGAAATTGGGATCTCAAATTGAAGCTATAAAAATAAAGAAGCTACTAATATGATTTGTTTACTAGTATGTTAAAAAATATTAGAAGAAAAATAGATTTGAGAGAAAGAGGTGGCAGAAAAATGATGATAAAAGTTTTTGGAGAAGATGGGTTGGAGAGAGGGAGTTTAAAATAAAAAAAATGTCACAAAAGAGGAATCAGGATTAAAACAAGGGTATTATTGTCCATATTTTGGGTGATAACTCAAGGATAGAACTATCACCAGTAAAACGAGTGATAACTTTTTGAGGCCATATACTGTGAAACTCCGTTCTCAATTCCCATCCTCGATGAGTCAGCAAAAAGCCCGTCGAATTAATGTTTAATCGGCCCATCCTCGCGGGCCGCGTCTTAATAGGAAGGCATAATTTTTTTGTTGGTCCGATTAAAAATGCACCCGATTAAATTACTGTGTGGCCTGTCCTTTTAAAAGCCCAGGGCTATTAACCCGAGCCGAAGTAGGCCCGTGAGCAATTAATTAGATTGGACTTTGGACATGATTTTGATGAACCGTACTCATTTTCAAAATGAGCAGTGATGTACATTCCCCAACCCACACCATGAGTCTTGATGACGTGGATATGAGTTAACACCTTAAGAATTAACACACAAATACATGATTTAACGTCTTATTTTGATGTTCAATCATAAAATGAGATACTAAAACCGCAAATTAAGATGTTAAATCATGTATTTGTGTGTTAATTCTTGAGGTGTTAACCCATATTCACGTCATCAAGGCTCGTGGGGGAGAGTAGTAGGGGATGTCCAACATTTTCCTTTCAAAATAAAGTGAAATTTAATGAACCGACCCCTATTCTCTCATCTTTCTTCTCTCTTCTCTCTTCTCTCTCCTCAATAATGACACACACAACCCACCGACGGCTCTCTTCTCGTTTGTGAGCTCAATCTCAGCGATTAACGGTGATTTTATTGTTTTGTAGAATTAGGCGTTTCTTTCCTCGATCGGATCCAATAAGGAAGTCCACGATTTGTGATTGTCGGTTGCTACAAGCGCGGAAGAAGGATTCAAAACCCCCTCCATCGTCCAAGCCCGGCAAGTCCGGTGGAGGCAAGCAAAAGAACAAGGCAAGACCTTTTGACCTGCTCTTAAGATTATTAAAGGTTTTCTTGAAGTCAATTTTATCTGGTTCTTTTGCTGGTTTTTTGCGAGATTGCAGAAGGGGAGCAAGGGAAAGCAAAATGAGAAGGTTAACAATGTTGTGCTTTTCGACCAAGTTAGGTACGACAAAATGTTGGTCAAAATTCCCTAGTTCAAGCAAATCACTCCATCAATCCTCTCCGAAAGACTGAAGTAGATTTTTCTATTTATCTCGTTGGAACACTTGTTATTGTAGCCAGCAAATTGGTTCGACAATTTCAAATTTGAAAATATAAATTTGGGCATAAATATTAATTGCTTGGTTTAAAGATATTCACTGTTATTTGACTTTTACTTTTATTGAAGCAAACATGTTGCCTGGTTTTAGGTTTTGCTTGATTGATTACTTTTAATGTTTCAGTTTTGTACGGTTTTAGGCGTGGCGATTCCGAACCGAACTACATGTTCACACATTGTGAACCTTTCAATATCCCTTAACAAAAAGATTTCCATTTGCCGCAAGTTCCTCTATGCTCGTGATTATTAAGACATGCATCCTCCCTTTACGTTGAAAGATACGATTGTTGCGCTCACCAAATGGTCCATATAGTGGCTCGCCATTTCAGGTCACATCGACATATGAACTCCTTTCTTAGCCCTTTTCTTAGGTCCCACCAAAATAAAGCTAGCGAAGCCGCTTAAATATTAGCTAGTGGTTCCAATCTTCGTCATATTTCCTTTGTAAGCGAACATTCCAATCTTCGCACTGAAGTCGATATGTGATTGTAATATTCATCGGGTATAGAAATAGGCACAAAGCCGCTGTTGTCCCAATTCATAGCGAGTCCCGATAATTGGGAAAATAGGGATATAGTGTGCATGACTACTCTAATATTTTGCGGACGCGCCTCAATAAAGAAAAGCGTGTCATCCACGTATTGTAAGATACTCGGCGCAAAGACAATTTGGGTGGTAAGTAGCGGCCTTATCTTGGCCATCATCCTTGGTAACGCATCCACTATTAATGTAGAAAAGAAAGGAGACAGAGGAAGAATTATTAAAAAACATCTTACTAATAATATCACGAGAATTAAAGCATATATAATTGTAAACTTGTTCTTAGTAATTTATAATAACAGACCTAATCTCTTCAAGGAAATGGCAATCATTTTTTACGAAGCAAATCCACATGGTCTTGAAACGACAAAACACAAGGACGAATCGACCTTGATGATGGGAGCAAGATCAGTGGCATTTTTTTTTTCCAAATGAGAATAAGATGGAAGGAAGTAGAGGGGATTCACCTCTATGGCTTACTTATTGGGGTTTCAAATTAATGAAATATCGCATTTCCGAATTATTCACCTTTCCAAAAGATGAGAGGATGACTATACGACAAATGACGAGTGACCCGGGATACATGACAATGCTGCACCAAGGCATAACAACTAAAGGGGAAGAACAACGTCTCGGGTTGATACATAACCTACCTGATTTAAATCAAAGTGCAAGAGGACGTGTTCGAGTGGAAGGATACAAAGGAAGGAGTGTTCACGACAAAGAAGGCATATCAAGCTTTGGTAATGGGGGGACTGTGTGGGGTCGAGTGGGTAGATATGTGGAAACTGAAGGTACCGACCAAACTCAAAACGTACGCATGAAAATGGATAAAAATAATTATCCCGACACAAGACTTTCTAAGAACGAGGGGATGGCAATTACCGTCGAGGTGTCTACTATACAAGCAAAACACAGAAAATTTAAAACACATGATGGGTGAATGCAATTTCTTGACGAAGACATGGGATCCATGGATCCGAATGGGACATAAGGATGAAAGGAATATACACGGCGAAAGATTCGAGGGATACAAGGGCACGGGAGAGGCCCTCTTCCTGATTTTTGAACTTTGGAAGGAGAGATGCAATAGACTTTTTAGGGATAAAACGAGAAATGAAGAACAAGTGACAAGACAAGCGGGACGAATCTGAGCGAGTGGAAAAGAAGGAAAACATACGTTACTGAGGACACTCGAGAGAAGGGAGAAAACGAAAACTAGAGGGAGGATATGCGGTTAAAATCAGACGCATAACATCGACATAGTGAAAAATAAGGGGTCGAACCCTACTGCCAGTGAAGAAAGGGCATGTCATGCCAGTGAAGAAAGGGCATGTCAGATGTAAAGGCAAGGAAATTTTTTTTATAGTAATTACAAACGTCGTTGTTGTATGTAAATAATTGTAAATTGAACTCTTTAAACTTTTTTAATGAAAAACTGAGTATGGAATAAATCCATCTCATAATTAGCTTCAAAAAAATAAATAAATAACAGACCTAATCATATCAATATGCGCAAAGTTTGGATTTTGAAATTATTTATTTTGACTTATTTAAAAAAAAAAATTAGCTTTTGTACATTTTCTTATGTGTGTAAATTTTTGAATGCACTCAACAATTTCATTTTTTGTATAGAACTTTACTGATGACATGAAATGGAACTTTACTGATTAAATTTTTTTTATTTAAGATTTTAACTAATTTAAAAAACGAAATTATTAATTATATGATAAAAGTAAACGACATTATAGATACAATCTAATAAATATCCATAAAATAATGAATTGCATCTATAGAATTAAAATATATAAAATTTCAATCAACTTATTTAAAGGAAAAGTAATTGTTTTTTTTGTTTTTTTGAGGTCAAGCTCTTCTTCTATAAAAGCAGATCAAGCAGAAGATCAGAACTCCACAACAGATGATCGGCAACGGCAACAGCACACTCACTATATTATTGTTTATTGGCCAAGTTGTATGTTGGAAGCCGTGCGAATCTTTGGTTTCACCATTTTGGCGCCAATTACATGTTTGTTTAGTTGCTAATCTCAAAATATCCTGCATGAATCGTCTGTCTGGGTGCACGATAATTGTATGTCATACAGACAAAATACACAAAACGCGATGTGTAGAAATCTTAACAGGAATAATTCTTCTCGTACTTTTTTTTTTTGAATGAACGGCGAGTGCGATTCGCGCTCGGTCCATTCGTTTTTTATATAAAAGTGAAAAGAAAAGTTTATTTACACATAAAATGCCCAGGGGCTTTTGAACCATACTAAGCCAGTAGCTATTAGTATTTCTAAAGATTTAACTACCTTGACTTATAACCCTAAGTTAACAGTAAGTACCCCATTTGTAAGTCAAATCTTGCACTATGGAGAGGAGAAGTCCATGCATCCTAGCCTTGTGTTGAAATATGCGTTGATTTCTTTCTCGCCAAATCGTCCAAACCATTGCTAACCATTGCGTATCCCATCGTTTTTTGGCTTCGATACCACTTAAAATCTGTCTTGTTTGTGTCCATAAATCCTCTATGGATGTCGCCCTTTGGCAAGCACTCGGGTTAATCATCATCCAGAGATTCGTTGAGAAGGGGCGCGTGAGAAGTAGGTGGTTTACCGTTTCGTTTGCTTGAGCACACAATGGACACGTTGGGTTATTTGGCCACCCTCTTTTCGATAAATTGTCCGCCGTTAGTATCCGGTTGTTGATTGCTAGCCATCCGAAAATTTGCACTTTTACCGGCGCTTTAGCCTTGAATAATTGGCGCGTCCATGAACATTCTATGCCCGAGTGTGAGGTTCGGTCATAAATGGTAGCCATGAACATTCTTCTCGTACTTATCTTCTCTATTAATGTCCACACATATATATTTCACTTTAAGAAGGCTGATCGTATAAAATACACCTTTCTTTCTTTTTTTTGGAGGAGGGAGAACTGACATTGTACATATTAAAATTTGAAAAAAGGTCACGCTATTACGAGGATTCTGAGGTTACATGATAGTAAAATATACATAAAAAATATTGTAAATTATTTGTGTGTTGTTATATTGATTTTCTTCCAATATCTTAAAGTAATTATGATTAGAAAAATCATAATGATAGCATATAAGATACATTTTTTTGCCTGAAGAAATATACTCCAATATAATTTTATATTTTATAATTTATATCAATAGCATATATGATACATTTTTTTGCCTGAAGAAATATACTCCAATATAATTTTATATTTTATAATTTATATCAATAGCTTGTTGTTAGCTCATAACAATGACATGTTAATAGATCTTTTTGTATGAAGCTCTCGTACACAACAAACAAGTAATGCATGATATTTCTGTTTGTATTGTCATGCTCATACGATGAATTAAACAATCTAGAATATTCTGTGTGTTGGGCCAAGTAATATAAGCAAACTTCACAAGGCTTTCATTTGTAATTTCCAATAAATTATGATTTCTTTTGCAAAATCTATTGCAATTTCAAATAAAATCGAGGCCCATGAGTCTACTGTCCCACACGCAGTGTTGTAAAAGACGGAAAATGGTACGGAACGGTCCGGCACCGTTTTAGTGTTTTACTCGTAAAACGGTTAAAAATGGTTAAGTCATAATACATTAAAATAGCATCAAAATACAACAAAATACAATAAATATCATCAAAAATATCATCTCAAATAAAAACAGCACGAGTTACGCAAAATCAGCATAAAAACAGCACCAAATCAACATAAAAACAGCACTAAATCAACATAAATTAGACAAAATCAGTACAAATTAGTCAAAATCAGCATAAAAACAACACCAAATCAGCACAAAAACAGCACAAATTCATCCAAAACAACACAAATTCAGCAAATTCAGCACGAATTTATCCAAAACAGCACAAATTCAGCAAAAAAACACAAATTCAGCAAAAGAAAGCACAACTTCTGATGTCAGGCCAAGAAAAGAAAGCCCAAAAAAAAAAATTAGCCCAAAATTTTTATGCAAAAAACGGTATGTAAAACGGTTGCAAAACGTTTTTCAGAAAAAAAAAAACGGTAAAAAAACGGTGGACCGTTTTGTTCAACCGTTTTGCAGAAAACGAAACGGTTTGACACCGTTTCATCGTTTTTCACCGTTTTTTTACCGTTTTACACCGTTTTTTACAACACTGCCCACACGTATTGCATTGCATAACAAATAACAAAATACATGGGCTTGTAGCACGCAATGGGCCAAGAATGTAAAAGCAGACCGAGAAAATCGCAGTTTTGGATGACCAGTTTAGCTTAGATCAGATTTTTGAAGAGATATATATATATATATATATATATATATATATATATATATATATATATATATATATATATAGAGAGAGAGAGTGAGCCTATATAGCTTGTACAAGCAAATATATATATATATATATATATATATATATATATATATATATATATATATAGAGAGAGTGAGCCTATATAGCTTGTACAAGCAAAGCTCACTTTTTGCTTGTAAATTCTTAACCTTCGGATTGGTTTTGAGATTCGTGCAGATTAACAAGAAAACGATTGTCTTCGCTCTCCGTTACTTTTCATCTTCTCGGTCTGAGGTCGTTCCTTTGTTCGGTTGTTCCTTTTCTTTTCTTCTTTCTGCTCCAATTTCGAAATCTCTCTATGTGCCTCTCTAGCGAAGGCGTGGCGAAGGCGCTCCCACAGGAAATGTTGCCCTTGTCTCTAGACTCTACATACTCACGCTTATCGGTCGCTCTTTTCTCTTGTCTTCTTCTCCTCCCGCTGTTCATCTGGTCATGCTGTCTCTCTCTCTCTTTCTCTCTTTTTCTCTCTATCTCATTATCTGCAGGGTGTAAAACTATTCCAATTTCATTGTTATTTTGAGGCTTAACACTTAATTTAGAATAATTGCTCTAAATTATGGCCATTGATTTGTAATTGGATTAAAATCGAGGGTTAATTAGGGTAATTAGGGCTCAATAACCTAAAAAGAAAGATCAAATTTCATGAACCCTCGATATTTCTTTTTCTTCATTGCTTCGGTGCACAGAACGTGTTCGACGAAATGCTCGTCGTGCCTCTACATCATGGTACTCAATTAAATTTATAGAACATGAATATCATCAGCCCTTCAAACATTTTTTGTAAATTTCTTTGCAAAACTTCACTGATTTGTAATTGATTTTGTGTTCTTTTCGTTCAGAAATAGATGATGGCAATGAAAATTCGAAGAGGCAAAGTCATATAGTTTTCCTCAAGAGGCCAAGCTAGCTCCAATTACAAATTAAGTGCCGATTTGAGTTCGAGTTGCATAAATTGGCTATGAATGACTCGAGACATGCTTACAATCCCAGTGGTCCGAATAGGATATATTGACTCGGATAATAATTTTGTCGAGGCATGCATGCATACAAGCCGTGCTAGAGCAAGGAGATTTTTTTGGAGTGCGTTGCAATATTCTCAATGTTTTTAGGATTACTTCTCAGTGTTTTTAGGATTACTTCTCAGTGTTTTTAGGATTACTTCTCAGTGTTTTTAGGATTACTTAGCAAATTTATGATCATATGAGCATTGATAAAAAAATAAAATTGTATATACGAGTGAATCAAGGGTGTACTAATGTTTAGGATTGTAATCGTAATATGGATTGTTTCTGATGGTATTTAAGATTCTTTTATGAAAAATAATCAATGGATGATGTTATGTTTTGTGGTGAAATTGAAATTAAATGTTAATTTAAATGTTATATATTTTTTATCCTTTTACACAATTTAAATATCTGGTCTTATGTAAGCATCATGTCGACACAATAATATTACCTTCGTTTTCATACACACATACCTCATTTTGAATGATATAAAGAATAATTGAGTAGATCACTTGTAGCACTGTCTTTTACTAATGCAAATACAAAAAACAAATAAATCAATATCAAATTTCTGATTTCAACTATGTGCGAATCAACATGGATTTAAAAAGTTATCGCACAAATTGAATGAACATGTTTTTTTCAGTTTAAATATTCATTCCCTTGTTACATTCATTCATTTCCGTTTCAGTTGTAAATACAAGTTTCAAATAAACCTAATATAATAATACATGTAATAATACCAATACAATCAACATTCCAATGCTTATCGCATCCAAAACAAATTCATATTGAACTCTAATGTAACCCTAAACACATTTAACTCTAAGTAGTGGCTCGGCAGAAGCAGTGGCTTCATGGGAGACAGGATTGTCAGCAGAGGGGGCTTCGGTTGGGGTCGGGCCCTTGGGTTCGTTGGCTTTGCTCGCGCAATTTGATCATCACCATCAACTCATATGATCTGCACTTCTAACATTCTTGCAAATTTGTGTTCAGTTCAAGGATTTTAGGACATTATTCATCCAACAATCTGATGCCAGCTTCTTTCAGCTCAACATACGTCCCAATTTAAGAAACCTATAAGAAAAATTAAGGGAAGTCAAAAATTATCAACAAGCTTTTGAATAGAATGAAGAAAACATACCAACATATCCCTCTTGGGAATTTCATCGAACAGTTAAGGCTCAATGCATCTCTTCGCCACTAACAACTCATTCAAATTCAGCCCTATGAATCTCAACTTCTCAAGTAATCATATTAAAAACAAAACTCCCATATCACCTTTTCGATTGCAACCGAACCTATCAAATACTCGGCAATTTGAAATTTATACACCAATTTGACCTTATTCGACTTAATTCCAGATAACGGATCAGAGAGAGGATAGAGATTCACCAAAAGAGGTTATCCAGAGCACGCAGAGAACATGTGAGTGCAAGTGGCAGATATGCGATAGATGAGAGGTGGCGATCGCAGGAGAGTATAAAGAGAAACCATTGCTGGTCGAAGTTGAGGAAGAAAAGACCAAAAATATGACTTGCAAGTGGGAGGAAACGGAGACCTCACGGTATTAACGGAGCGTTTGTTTGGTAAAAGCTACACGAATCTCAGAACAGATCACACGGTCAAATACCTACAAGCAAAAAATGAGGTAAACTTGTACAAGCTAAATAGGTTACCTCTGTATATATATATATATATGGCTATGTTAGTTTGGGCTAATCGAAATGGCAGTCCAATAAACACCATGATATATATATTATCGATTATGTTGCGCGGATACTCCAAAAAATCGAATTTAGCCGTATCGCTGTATCCGTATCCGTATCGTATCCTAAATCATATGTTAAATTGTCGTATCGCCGTATCCGATACGCGTCGCCGTATCGACGTATCCGTGCAACACAGATTATCGACAATGACATTAAAATTAAAATGGGAAATTCTTGAAAAATTCCCTAACTTTTTTGGGATTTGTCAAAAACCCCCTGACTTTTGAATTTCTTCAAAAACCCCCTAGAAATTAAGTTTTGTTCCTCAAAACCCCCTACTTGTGTTAAGTTTAACATTCCATCCACTTTTTTTTTTTTTGACAAAAATACCCTTATTCATTTTCTTTTATAAATTCTTGTGTCAATATAAATTAATAAATACATAAATAAATTAAATATTTCACGTTATTATACTAAAATTGATTCATGATAATATTTCCCAACTCAATTTTTTATTTTAATATTTAATATTTATATAATATTATTTTATTAAATAAATATTATTTACATTACAATTTTATTTTTTTTATATGAAATAATTTTATATAAAAATCATATAAAAAATTATAGAATAATATAATAAATATCATAAGATAATATTATAAAATATTATATTGTAAAATATCATTTATTTATTAATTTATGGAATAAATTCAATTACAAAATAAATTGTGAAGGGTATTTTCGGAACAAAAATAATAATTTGGATGAAATATCAAAGTTAACACCAGTAGGTGGTTTTTAAAAAATGGAACTTAGATTCTAGGGGGGTTTTGAAGAAATCTAAAAGTTAGGGGGTTTTTGACAAATCTCAAAAAAGTTAGGGATTTTTTCAAGAATTCCCCAATTAAAATTCTTCAAATGCATTACGAGAACATCATGTATAAATCCCATAGATGTTCTACCATGAACTCAGATGTTGACAAGCAATTTCTAGGCAATTTCCTTTTGGCTTTTGTTGACTAGTAAACGTGACAAGACTCTCATGTCTTTGTCCAACAAATCAAAGTCAATGATTCCAGTCTCGAAAAAAATGATTTAATGGGATATATTCGGAAAATTGTAAGGAGAGGCCTACTGTCATGTTTACATAGAGAAGAATTAGAACTTAGATATTCGTTCTCAAAAAAAAACCAACTAATTTAGACAGAACGAGAGAGAATGTTTGGCAAGGAAGGAGGTTTACCCGTAGCTTGATTTTTTTAAGGTACTTTTAGCCTCTCCATAATCTCATAACTAACAATTTAACATTTTTCGCAGGTAATCTGTTTTCCATTTTTAACATTATCTCCATTACTTTCACAAGATAAAATCATGTGAAAACATGTAAGGGTGGTTGTTCATTTAACACAGAATTTTTATTATTGTGCCTCGTATAGAATGAATATGTGTAAACATGATATCTAAAGAGGTAAATATACCATGTCCTTCTTAACAAGAAAAAATATTTTTGATACGTCTTAATTGAATCAATCCAATTAAGTATTGATTTGAGTGCCCAAATCTAAATTATATATAAAAAAAAAACACTGACAGCAGAAAAAAATACAAATAATTGTATCTTAATGTTAGCCAAACTTGTCAAACAACTTAAGGAGGTCCAGTAGTTCACTCAGCAAATTGATCGACCTCTGTGACCCTCTTGTCGATACAACTTGGACGACCTGAGCACTAAAAGTTTTTTTTTTGTAAGAGAGAAGATTCTTAGTTCATCACCCGTCTTGTTGTCGATCTTGATCCTATCGACAACTTTTGGATCCACAACCATAACTCTGTACTACTTATTATATTAGAGATCATTAGACTAAGCGCGATAAGACGTTACGATGCAATTTTGATTAAAGTTTGTAATTGTTCTCATTTTAATCCAAATTACCTGCAAGACACGCTTCAAATGACTTGATCATCAAAGAAACCTAGGGATACTTTTCCATTAGAGGTCTTCAAACTAAAAAAATATTGCTTTATGTTAAATTAAATTTACAAATTGGCAAGTAATTATGTATTAAGGGCTGGGCAGAATCCAATACCTATTTGTCCGACCTTAGTGTCGGGCAAGCTTGTGCGTTGTCGCATGGCTCCACCTGTTAGGCCGACTCGGCCCTTCTTAAAACTAGTCATATAGTTAGAAAAATATTCATATCATTCGTAAGATTAAATTTATATTATATAAATAATAATATGATAATTATTATATAAAATTTCAATAGAGTAGGTGTCGGACTTCTCGAGCATGCTCTATTTTTCTAAAAAAGAAAAAAATCGGGAATCATATAAGTAGAGAGTTTCTCTCTCGAGAGAGAGAAATTGAGGATTTACCACAGAAAAAAATAGGACTCTTAATTCACTAGTTAGATCCAATAATATATATTACAAGAAATAGGAAAAACAAATCAAGCTTAAATGATCTATCACAAGACTCCCCATTTGATTTTAGGAACTCTGGATATCTTAAATGTTTTGTGGAAAGAGGCAAGGAAACTAATCTAAATTCTAAAGTCACATCAGCACTAGAAAGAAGATGGATAGCCCGCCAAATGCAAAGGAACTGATCGCGCAACATCCGAGAATGCCGAAGACGACTCCCATGCTAGTCTTCTTAGGTGCTTCGTATGATAGAAGCATCAGAACTATTGACGAAATAAAAGCCGAGGCCATGAAAAATATGCATATATTCAGGTTCGCATCATTCTCTTCGCTTCCTAAATATGCTCCGAAGATCTCCATTATTACCCCAAAAGATATTGTTGTAACCTATACAAGATCAAAATGAGTATACATGTATTACAGTAAGCAAAACAAAATAGTAAATACGTCTAACAGTTTAGGGTTTCGTGGAAAAGATGTTTGCACATTCATTTTTGGGATATATTTTCGTGGAAAATTTAGAAATTGGTATGATATATAATTATGGATAATTATACCATACCCCCTCATTTCCTCACCACATCCTTTATATCACCAATTAACCATTAATTGATAATTAATTAACATAATAATTAACAAAAATACATCCGATTAACAATTAATTGATATTAATAAAAAAATGTTTAAGTATATGTATTTTAATTATACATTAATTAACTGTTAATGGAGTGTCTTTTTGTTAATTACTTCCCTAATTAATCACCAATTAGGAGATAGAGGGTGTTGGCCTCTATAATTATATTATATACGGTTTTAGGTAGAGTAAAGTAGTAGTACCATGTTTGCAGAGGTGAAAACAACCCTAAGAACCTCTTCTTGATAGTCGTCTTGGTCATTTTCGTAGCCATCGGTGCAAAAATTAATGGAGCACCAAACAAAACCGGTGATCATAAGTGGCAAGAGAACTGTAGGCATGTACATTTTCAAGAAGGTCACGGAAACTGCGAGTGCAGCCGATACCAGCAAGATATAGAGAAAAACACAAGAACACTTCATGGTTTTAATCAAATATTCTTGAGTTTTTGAACTTAAACTATCGACTCGCATTTGGCAAACAAGCATCACTAAAAGGCTCGATATGAAAGAGAGGAACATGCAAAAGACTGAGGTTTTCACATATGGATGGCGTGCATGGTTCGAAGCATTCCTCCATGACCCGAAGAGGATACCGATAAGACCCGAAGATGACAAAGATGCAACCCCAAGATTTAACTTAGAAAGACGTGTTATGACCTTTAGTCGTTCTTTGCGTTTAGATGTCGTCTCGTTGGTCTCTATTTCATGGATGGTTTTTGATAGGTGGTAGAAGTAGAAACCCGGGATTGCTATAACGGGTACCAAGATTGCGGGTATAATGTAATAGGGTCTCGGAAGAAGGGTTACTGGACTGAGTGATGTGAGAATTAGACAAGTGATAGAGATGAAGATTAGGATTTTTGAGCTCGTGCGATGAATTTGAGTAGTGAGTGTGGTTTTCGTGAAGATCATGAACAAGATATGGAACAGTAAACAAAAACCAAACAGGAGAGTTAGAGAGGAAAGGAGTTTAGCAGCTGTGAGGCTTTGATGAGGGTCATTGTTCAAAAAATGTAAGGTTATCAACGCACTAAACCCTATAATGATTTCAAATGAAGCCAATTGAAGTAGGACTTTTCTTTCTTTTCGGGTTCTTTTCTCCTTGTTATCGTCCTCTTGTGTCTATTCAAACAAAAATATTATGAGAAGTATTATTCTTTTATTATAGCAAAAAAAATTATGTGATATTAGATTTTTTTATGTATTAAATGTTAGACAAATATACTTTGCCATCAAATTTCAACCAAACATCCTAAATTTCCTAATTAACCCACTTAATTAACATCCCAATTAATAAGAAATATTAAATTAATAATTTTTAAATATTAATTATCATTTGTTATTCCATATAGATATTAATTATCACGTTAATTAATTCACATGTGTTAATTCATAAATTTTCAATGTCAGCATAGTCCATCCATACTATTATTACAAAATAGTATAAAATACTAAGAAGGTTAATATATTATAAAATATTCATAAATTAATATATAATATTATAAAATATACATCATATTTTATAATTATTTGTAGAACATTAATTTTAAAAAAATCATCAAATATATTGTTTGGATTTTTTTTCTTTATTTTGACATTGATATCAGCATAGTGCATCGATGCAGTTTTTCAGAATTAGAATATGCAAAGATGTTCTTTAAGAAAATGCAATGCAATAAATGTATATTTGCATAATAGAAGTTGAAGTACTATTATTTATTTATTTTAAAATTATAATTATAAAATTTTTAATGTCAGCATGTGTTAATTCCATATAGATATTTTTAAATGTATATTTGCAAAGATATTCTTAAAGATATTTGTTATTCCATATAGAATTAATTATCACGTTAATTAATTCACATGTGAATTCATAAATTTTCAATGTCAGCATAGTTCATCCATATTACAAAATAGTATAAAATACTAAGAAGGTTAATATATTATAAAATATTCATAAATTAATATATAATATTATAAAATATACATCATATTTTATAATTATTTGTAGAACTTTAAAAAAATCATCAAATATATTGTTTGGATTTTTTTTCTTTATTTTGACATTGATATCAACATAGTTCATCCATGCAGTTTTTCAGAATTAGAATATGCAAAGATATTCTTTAAGAAAATGCAATGCAATAAATGTATATTTGCATAATAGAAGTTGAAGTACTATTATTTATTTATTTTAAAATTATAATTATAAATTTTTTATATAATACAAAGAAGGTTACATTTATGTTTTAGTTCAAACAACTATAATACTACAATTTAAAAAGTTTATAGAACTAAAAAAATAGTTTATATATCAAAACATAAATAACTTTGTAAACTTATAAACATATATCGAATAGTTTTGTTATTGCAAAAAATGTAAATAAATCATATGATATTAACTATTTCTTTTATATTTTTGCTTAATTAAAACAAAATATTATTTTTTAAATTACTTTCACGATTAAATTTGATATTATTTAGCCACCTATCAAACATAATTGCAAATATACCATGTTCATATTATTTTTTCTTAAAAAAATGTGTCTTTGTAAACAATATTAGCTTTTTATATGACATATACAATTATTTTATTTCCTGAAATAAAAGTAAAATTTTGTAGATAAAATATTCTGTTCGTCTATCAAGAAAATATTTGAGAAAATAAAAACATAAGTTCTTAGAAGCAGTATGTATGAATATATATTTAGAATATTTCGTTTACTTTTAAGATTGATGTAATTGATTAATTTGTTAAAGTAAAACAATAAAAGACATAATTCCTACTTTTCCTTTTGAAAAACAATTATAAGTGGAGTATTTTTCTTGCTTACAACATAATTTACTTTAAAAAATATATTTATATTTGCGAAATAAAATACCTTTTTATATATATATAATTTTATAAATCTAATATATTTTAATAAGACAACATTTTTTGAATAATTCTTAATAAGCAAACGTTTTTTAAACATTTTTTTAATTGACGTACATTTTTAATGGTTAACCATTTTGAGCATTTTAAATATTCTTTTAATTATATACCCGAACAATTTTACCTCACTAATTATAAAAAATTTACTAAATATTTTTTGAAAAAAGTCTAATTTTGGTTCCTTACCTTTCATCAAAAGTTCAATCATGTCCCTAATGTTCTAATTAAGTTCCTTACCTTCTATAATTAGGTCAAATCAAGTCTCTTATCTTTTTAAGTGGGTTCAATTAGATATTTTCATCCATTAACTGATGACGTGCCAACATATGACATAAAATATTTGATGACGTGGCAACATGTAACATGTCATATTTGATGATGTGACAACATAAATTATTTTATTTGAATATGACATGTCAAATATTTTATCTAAATATGACATCAAATATTAAAACAAATAATATATGTTGTCACGTTATCAAATATGATACGTCATAGATTGTCACGTTATTAAATATGTCATGTCATAGGTTGCCACATTACAACTTCATGGTTCAGTCACCAGTTAATGGATGTAAGGACTTAATTGAACCAAATTAAAAAGATAAGACACTTGATTGACCAATTTAAAAAGGTAAGAAACTTAATTAACCAAATTGAAACATTCGAGACTCGATTAAACTTTTGACAAAAGGTGAGGAACAAAAAATAGACTTTTTTCATTTTTTTTTTTACTAGATTATATCAAACCAACCACATGATATTAGAAAAATGTTGTATCCTTAAACAAATATAATGGCAAAATATTAGATATAAAAAATAACTATTATGCTCTAAGAAGTGTATACATTTATGTAAAAGCAAAATAATTGAAAATAATATTATCTTTAAAGAAGTATTTATATATTTATGTAAAAATAAAATAATTGAAAAAATATCAATAATTGATATTATTTTCAATTATTTTATTTTTACATAAATATACATACTTCTTCAAACACGATATTATTTTCAATTATTATTTTTACATAAATTTACACATACTTTTTCAAACATAATATTTATTTTTAGATCCAATTTTTGGGCGCAATATTTATTTCAAGATACTACATTTTTCTAAAGTAATATGTTATTTTGATATAATCTAATCAAAAATATATTTTTTTGAAAACTTTCTCTTGTAATATTTAGTTACCGAGTTCGGTTGTGCTATGGCCCCATCATTGAAATCGAAAAGGGAAAAAAATGGTGAGCAAAAATGAAGAATATTTTTGTAAATTTTTAGTACAGCTAATTACTTCTAAACCCTGTGAAAACAAGCAAAGTCGTTGATTCATTTTTACCTGCATGGTTTCTTGCAGTGGTGCCAAAAAGGATTGATCTAGTGAAGAAATACTCGGACTCTGGAATCAAAAAAAAAAAAAAAAACTGTCAGAGGAGACGTTTGGCAAGCGGAATTAGTAGAGTGAAATTGGGTTATAAGGTGGACGAGTAAAAAATTTTGAAATTAATAATTTCACAATTTATTTTGATATTTAAATTGTAAGATGTCAGAAAATATAAATTTTTGTTTGATTGTTTACAAAGAGCTTGTTTGTCTCTCGAGCAGAGTTTTAATTAGGGAAATTTTACCTTGTCCCTAGATTAATTAATAATTAATCGATAATTAATTAATATCAATTAAGAATTGAATGTATGTTAAATTACGTGTTTTTTATTAATTATCATGTTACTTAAGTATACCGAGGACGTGCTGATGAAATCTGGGGCAAGGGGTTCTGCATGAGAGGATTCGTCCAGTGAAGTATACTCTTTTTCCTGAAAATTAAATTAAATTATCAATCCAAAATTCATTTATCCAAATGAAGCGTATGAGTTCAGATACCATGGCTTGGTCAACACTATCTGTTCGTCCTTCCTGATCAACTCGTTCTTCCCTTTCCTTGTGATAAATCTGCATCAAACTCATGAAAATTATAAAAGTGAGGAGCTTAAATCTGCATCAAACCCATAAAAATTATAATAGTGAGGAGCTCGCACTAAAAAAAGAGTTTTTTTAACCAGATAAAATACATAAAAAATATATAAGATACGGATTCGAATCCGGATACTCGAATTCGGTTTCGAGTATACGGGTCCAAAAAATAATCGGGTCCGGTCCCCACACAATAACCGAATATCGGGTTCGATTCCGGATACAAAAATATTATAATCATATCCATATCCGGATTCACTCGGATCCAGATAATTTTTTTTCGAATATGAATATTTTTTCGGATACGGTTCGGTTCGGATCGGTTCGGACACTATCAACACTATGGGAATCTCTAAACATAACTAATCAGGGTCAGCTCTAGAGATGGCAAAATGTGACCCGACCAGAAAAAACGATCCGACCCGCTCGAATCCGAACCCTACCCGAACGAAAAAATATTGAAAAATCAACGATCCGAAACCGAAACCGAACCGCACCCGAATGACCCGAATCCGAAATGGCCAAATGACCCGAACGTGAAACCGGCCCCCGAAGCCGAATGATCCAAATTCGAACGATCCGAAATCCGAAATAACACGAAACCTGAATACCCGAAGTTCTTAACTAGAATGACCCGAAACTCATGAACGGCCGAATGATTCGAAAATTAATTATTATTGCTAAACTATGTCGGAATTAATAAAATAAATCTTGAATGATCTAAAAACCAAATTTTCGGAAAATTAAATGATGTGAAATTAAATTTTGCGAAATCCGAATGACTCCAAAATCAAAATAATCAAGACCCAAATGATCCGAAAATCGAAACGAGTTGAAACCGAATGATCCAAAAACTAAAACGACCCGGAACAGAATGATTCGAAAATCAAAACGATCCGAAATCGAATGATACGAAAATCGAAACGACTCGAACCCGAACGATCGCGATCCAAACCCGAACGATCCACAAACCGAAATGATCCGATCCGAATCCGTCCCGACCTGTCCGTCGGCCCCGACAATTAAGGTATCCCAGCTAGTCCTGATATGTTGCCTCTCACGATAAAAATACCCAAAAAAAATCATTGTTTAATTCCATTCCATAATTAGTTTGAAATTCATTATGTTCTCATCTATCAACCGAAATTGAAAAAAAGTAGTCCTCAAGTCAACCAATAATAAACGACATAGTCTTCTTAGTTTAAAAAAAAATAATAATAAATAAAAAAGATTCGTGTGAAGATTTTTCCACGATATTTGTCGATTTAGAATACAAACTTATGTTCCTAAGTAGAAGAATAATAATTTATAGGAACGAATTAAAATAAATTTAATGATTTGTCGGATCCCGATCTAAATTAATATTATAGTAGAAGTCTTAGAAATATCAAAAAAATTAAAATATTTCCATGCAAGAAAGACAATTAATTTCAAAATTAAAACAAAATCATACGAAGCGCCAAAAAAAGTATTACAATTACAATAAAGACTTAATTTTGTGGTACCTTGTTGGTTTCTTGCAAGGATTCATCGAAAGAAATACTCGGATTCTGGAATCAAATAAAGAAACAAAGAAAACTGTGAGAGATTTATACAACTATTCTCAAATCTCAATATTGATTTTACGAGTTTAAGTTACCCCTGATTCTGTCGTTTTTTCCTCGGTCCGTTCCTCTGTTTCCTGTAGAATAAATATCCCAAAGTTTGTTAAGGAAATGAAATTAATTTATCCAAATTAAGCCAATGAGTTGACACACCATGGCTTGGTCAACACCATCTGTTCGTCCTTCCTGATCAACCCCTTCTTCCCTTTCCTTGTCATAAATCTGCATCAAATCCATAAAAATTAGACGGGTGAGGAGGAACATCATAAGAAATGAAAATTATGATTGTAAGTTGAAATCTGACCTGTACTCCAGGTAAAACAAGAGCTAGTAACAGAAGAAACGAAATCATTTTTGTTCCAACAGAGAGACTCGTTTCTTTTTCTTTTTCTTTTTCAACGATGATAGATGGAGAAAACACTACTACTGCTGCGTTAATGCTTTATATAGAAGAGGACCAACCCGTCATTTACGCGTAGTATATCGTGTCCAAATCGAATATGTCAGTCCGCCTAAAGGCTTTCCCCCCAAAAAAAAAAAAGCAAAACAAATCGAATATGTCAGTCATTCTACGGGTTTTCACCGAAAAAAAAAAAGCAAAAGAAAATCTAATATGTCTGTCCCCGCCTCTCACGTGTAGTAAATGGCGTCACATTGGTCCGTATAGTATATGGCGTCACATTGGTCCGTCACACGCACCACCACCCAATTTTTTCTCGAGGCCATATATTATACCCCCTCATTCCCCCAACACTCTATATATGATTAATTAATGATTAATTATTGGAGTAATTAACAAAAATACATCCGATTAACAGTTAATTAATATAGAGAATGTGGTTAATTGATGATATAGAGAATGTGGTGAGAAAATGAGGGGATATGGTATAATTATTCCTTTTTCTCACACTACACAACTTTTGTTCCAGAAACCGTATCTACTATCCACTCTCACTAAGAGTGTTCATTCGGTCGGTTCGGTTCAAATCGAACCGAACCATTTAACTTTTAAATTGATTAAAAACCGAACCGAATAAACCGATTTGTTATTCAGTTTATTCGGTTGAATCAAATAAGAAACATTCTAATTTTTAAATAACAATAAATTCATACAAAAAATTGTATTTTATTTGTCAAAAAATATAAATAAATACGATAAAATATAATTGTATTATTATATAAGAGTATTATATCAATTTTTTATATTTTAATATTTATATATTAAAAAAATATGAAAAAATGGATTTTTTGGTCGGTTCGGTTTAATCGGTTTTCAAAATTCTAAAACCGAACCGAACCGAACCGAATAAACTGAACAATATCAGTTTTTCAACCAAACCGAACCAAATAAACCGATAAACCGATAAACCGAACCAATTAAATCGAATTTGACCGGTTCGGTTCGGTTTCCGAATAAACCAAACTGTTTGAACACCCCTAACTCTCACACCCAAGTTTTTCTCACCTCACCTAACTTTGAGGGATTCTTCTAACGTTAGTTAATTCCGATGACAATAAATTTTCTTAAACCTTAAATTGTATTAAAATGGTAACCGAATATCAGTGACGGATCTTCACAGGATTTCTTGGGGAGGGGACATGACAAAATGCAAAAAACTGGTTCTGTAATTATACTGTATGATTCTTTTGTGAGGGCAAACAGTAAATTTTACACTGTTGTACTGATAAAATACAATGAATCACTAGCTATATACGTTATTTGGCGAAAATCTTGGTGGACGACGATCCCTCCTGACCCTGACTAAGATCCGCTCTTGCCGGATATATGTTACTTTGCAGGGTTCATGTGCACTGTGTTAAATACCGTTCATTGTAATTAGTAATTATTCATTGAATTTAATTATGATCATGATTAAAAAATTTGAACATTTAACTTGTGGAGTAATGCCCATTTTGGAAAAAAAAAATAGCCAATTAATTGCCTTGTATGTATCGTTCGTCAAATAAAAAAAGTGGTGCTATTACCAGAACTAACATGGATTAATTAAGAATAATTTAATTTATTTGCTAACAAATGACGTTTATATCTCTATTTATTTTGATTGTTGTTTGTTACACTCATATATTAGTGTGTTATAACATTTCCTCAATTATACAAAAATATCTTTTTTTAATATTATGAATAATAAAATATAATAAATATTAAAATATATATAGTCAAATTATTTATACATTTCGGTTTTATTTTATTGATAATGATGTCTATGATTTTAAATCTTCATCTAAAGAAGAATGTTTATTCGTCGAATATGTAAAAAATATATGCTAATAATAATAATAATTATTATTATTATTTTTATTATTTAGACATGTCATTTTTACATTTCTCAATTAAAGATAATTACACCAATAAATAAATGTAATAAATATCACTCATAATTAATAAAGACATAATAATTATTTGATAAAAATTAAATTATGATACTTTATTAGTCACCACTTGAGACTAATAGATAAGGGATCACTCGCTTATTAGTCAACCACTTGAGACAAAAAAGGAATCAAAGCGTCATTGTGTTGTGTTGAAACGCGTGGAGAAAATCAGGGTTCATATTATGATACTTTATTATTGGTTTAGACTGTTAAACACGTCTGGTCAATTAGGATAATAAAGATCATTTTTATATAATATTGCAATAAATAATTACAAAAATAGTATGGCTAATTTTAGAATTTATGGATAAAAGGGTTTCAAACCTTTATTGTTTTCAGTATTTATTCGAAATTGAAAGTCCACAATTAAATAAAGAATGATGATATATTGATATATGAATCCACTAAAATATTTAATATATTGACATTCATTAAATGTTAATTGTAAATTATGATTATTTAATATTTATCATCATATACAAGATAAAAGAGGGAAAAATATTCATTGTTTCACATATAATTAATGTATTTAATATTTCTAAAAATTTATTTATTACCGTACATTATTAATCAAATTTAAATTTATAAATTTGAAAAGATAATTTATTGATCTGAATTAATTCATGGTTTAAATATGTTAAACATATACACGTGAATAAAATTATCATAAAGATAAATTAAAATAAAAATAATAGTTTGGTAGAAGTCTATAAAATAAAAATTAAAATAGTCAAATTATTAAAATAAAACTATCATAAAGAAATATTAAAATATATATAGTCAAATTATTTATACATTTCGGTTTTATTTTATTGATAATGATGTCTATGATTTTAAATCTTCATCTAAAGAAGAATGTTTATTCTTGTAATATGTAAAAAATATATACTAATACTAATGATAATAATAATTATTATTATTTAGACATGTCATTTTTACATTTCTCAATTAAAAATAATTACACTAATAAATAAATGTAATAAATATCAATCATAATTATTAAAGACATAATGATTATTTGATAAAAAATTAAATTATGATACTTTATTAGTCACCACTTGAGAGTTGAGACTAATAGATAAGGGGATCACTCGCTTATTAGTCACCGCTTGAGACAAAAAAAAGGAATCAAATCGTCATTGTGTTGTGATTGAAAACGCGTGGAGAAAATCAGGGTTCATATTATGATACTTTATTATTGGTTTAGACGGTTAAACACGTCTGGTCAATTATGATAATAAAGACCATTTTTATATAATATTACAATAAATAATTACAAACATAGTATGGCTAATTTTAGAATTTATGGATAAAAGGGTTTCAAACCTTTATTGTTTTCAGTATTTATTCGAAATTGAAAGTCCACAATTAAATAAAGAATGATGATATATTGATATATGAATCCACTAAAATATTTAATATATTGACATTCATTAAATGTTAATTGTAAATTATGATTATTTAATATTTATCATCATATACAAGATAAAAGAGGAAAAAATATTCATTGTTTCACACATAATTAATGTATTTAATATTTCAAAATTTTTATTTATTACCGTACATTATTAATCCAATTTAAATTTATAAATTTGAAAAGATAATTTATTGGACTGAATTAATTCATCGTTTAAATATGTCAAACATATATACGTGAATAAAACTATCATAAAAATAAAAATAATAGTTTTGCAGAAGTCTATAAAATACAAACGAAAATAATTTGCTTTTAAAACAAATTAAAAGTCCACAATACAAGTTACATGCATAAATGCTAAATCCTAAATCCTAAATTCTAAACCCTAAAAGTCGATACTAGACATCTATGCTCCGTGAAACCGACCAGACCGGCCCTCGTTCTGCTAGGATTGAGGAAGGGTGGTTGCAAGAGTTCGAAGAAGAAGCTGGATCTAATGGATAATGGAACCAAATATGCTACTATATCTACCGGAAATGAAGCTTCTTCCTGCTAGCCATCACAACAACCGACTCTTTCTCGATTAAGTACGGAGAATACTTCCAAATAAAGAAAAGGTTGACGAGCTGAAAATGGTAATAAGCCTGCGCACAAAAAAGGAAGCTTCATGGAACTGACTTTTTAAAGTAGTTGCTTCTCTCAGAAGTATAACAAACAAAAAAAAAATATTATAATCAAATCCAAATATATTTTCAGAATTTTTTCTTTTTACTATTTTGTCCCTCTCAAATGTTAAATGTATATTTCTACTAAACAAATGATATCTTTTATAATATTTCTAAAATAATTTATTTTCTTTATTAAACTTTTTTTTCTATGGAAACCATAATTCGCGTACCCAACATTAATTTGTGTATTTAATAAATTTTTTGAAACACTTATCAATTAGCACACATATTACCATATATATATATATGCTAACAAGAATCCGTAAAAAGAATCCAAAGACTAAAATATACTATTGAAATTAGCAAAATATATTATTGTATTTATCAAAATATACCATCGAAAATGTATTATTTTATTCTCAATATTAACTATGTTAACATATTGGATCAATAGTATATTTTGCTAATTTGAATAGTATATTCCGCTAGTTTCATCAGTATATTTTGCACCCGTGGATTCTTTTTGGATTCTTTTTTTGTATTCTCCTTAGCAAGCCTGTATATATATATATATATATATATATATATATATATATATATATATATATATATATATATATATATATATAATAAAGAACAAAAACTTATATTTGGAACAAAGATTAAGACACAAAATATTAATAACTAATAACTATAAAAAAATTGTGATTTTGAACAAAAAAATTATATATTTTGACACAAAATACTAATAACTAATAACTATCAATAAATTTGTGATATTGAACAACAAAAATTATTTATTGAAATTTTTTTGTATGATATTAAATAAATCTAACTATACAAAGAATAGCCGAATTAACGAACTAATATTATTTTTCGTTCTATTTGACCGATTTGGAAAATGTTTGAATCAAACTATATACCAATATATTATGTGTCGTTTTATTAACATGACATGAATAAGTAAATTATATCCTGGAATACTTATTCTATTATGTACCATAATTAGAAATGGAGGTATGATTTTTTTTGTAAGAACCACACCAGTTAATTTTTGGTTTCTTTTGAAAGTAATTTTTTTTTTAAACGAGTACCGGTGGTATTCGAACTTGTATTAAAACGAAAGTTTTATACAATAATAAAAAAGAAAAAGGAAAAGGAAAAATATTTCGAACCAAAATCTATAATAAATTCAAGTGTCATATCGCCTCCTATTGTCCAAACGTAGCCAAAGTGTCGTCTCCGAGACCGCTTTTATTGCCGTTGTTATTGATGTTCGTCCTTTTTTGCGAAAAATTCGGATATTACGTTCTAACCATATTTGCCATGTTATGGACGCCCATAATTTATCCCAAATCTTTTTTTTTTGGGTGTCCGCTCTTTTTCTAGTTACTAACCAAGTTTCTTCTTGCGTCGGCAATAATATTCTTCGAAACGGAGCGTTTGTTTTTCTTTCAGCCAATTTCCGAACCGCCACCGTGTATGGCCAATTGATAAAAAGATGGTTTGCCGTTTCTTCCTCTCTTGCGCATAGCGGACAAATTGTTCCGAGTGCCCAATCCTTTTTTCTCAACACATCGCATGTGTTTATTTTATTTTGTAGTGCTAGCCATAGAAATATTTTTATTTTCGGCGGTACTGTTAGTTTCCATAGGTTACTTTGCGAACCACATTTTACCCCCGGATTTATTAGGAAATCATAGGCCGATTTGGAAGAGAAAATATTATCTTTTGTCCATTTCCAAGTTGTTAAGGTTTGTGTCGGGTTTGTTATTGATGATATTTTGTATATCGATAGTAGATCTATTAGTTGTTTCACAAAATAAGAGAGGTTATTCTTTGGGATTTGCTCTAGTTGTGAGGTGTGGCTTACCCCATATATTGTTGACATGCATTCGGCCCAAAGATTGGATTCCGTTTTGTCTATATTCCATAGTTGTTTCAATAGCAATGCTTCATTTTTTGTTTTCAAATTTTTGATTCATAAGCCTCCAAATTTTCTAGGAAGACACACTTTACTCCAATTTACCAAGCTATTTTCGGGATTACACTTATCACTACCCTTCCATAAGAAGGCTCTTATTGTCTTATTTATTTCTTTTATCACCTCTAGAGGTAGTTTGAAACTTTGCATAAAATAAGTGCGGATGGAAGCTAGAGTCGCTTTGATTAAGGTTAGTCTCCCCCTAGTGATAATAGTTTGCCCTTCCAAGTTGCCACCTTTTTGTTGTATTTTTTGGACAAGGGGTAGAAATGTAAATTTTTTCGGACATTTGAAAGTTAGAGGGAGTCCTAAGTACTTTGACGGAAAACTCATTTTTTCACATTTGAGGATATCGGATATTGGTCTTTCCAATTCAGTTGGGATATTCATTGTTGCAAAACCGATTTTTCTCCAATTTATGTTGAGACCGGTTATCTCCGAGAATAATTCAAGTCCCAATATCAATTTTTTTTAGATTGTTTGGGCATGCCTCCACAAACAATATTGTGTCATCCGCATATTACAATATTTCCGAGTTTATGTTCGAAATTCTTGTTATATAATTTGACTATTTATATATTAAAACCCGCCGAGAAGCGCGGACAATCGTTCTAGTATGTAAAACAACCAATCTCAATGCTAAAGCTAGAAGCCTTATATCCTTTGTTGTATGAATCGTCAGGCGGCGACGACAATTTTTAAAAAATCACAAATATAAATACGACTATATAATAATTATTTTAATATATTTATATTATATATAATTAATAAATTAGTTATACATTAATAATATATTTTTAATTAAATATTATGAAAATAAATAAAATCAATCAAACAATACATATATTATAAAAATATCATAAACTTATTCTACAAATATCCTAGAATAATTTAGAAATATCCTAGAACTATATAATGGGTCGAAATATCCTAGAACTGCCATATATAATTGATTTAAAACTATTCCGTGTCAAAATATATAATATGTCGAAGTATCATAAATGTAGTATCTCAGCCGTATCTGAGCAATATTCTCAGTCGTATCATGACACTACTAGAAACCACCTTTTCACCGGCGGTGTGTTACCGCCGCTGAAAAGCCAAAAACCGCCGCTAAAAGACCGCCGTTGATATCCGGCCGCTGAAAATAAGTTTCACCGGCGGTACCGCCGCTGAAAACTTTCACCGGCGGTATGTGTTGTTTTTACCGGCGGTCAAATTCCCGCCACTGAAAAAGTGAACCGGGATAATATTTTCACCGGCGGTATTTTTAGCGGCGGTTTGTTTATTTTCACCGACGGTTTCATACTTTCACCGGCGGTATTTTTAGAAGACTTTCACTGGTGCTACCCCCACTAAATTTTTTTTTTTTTTCAATTTTTTTTAATTTTCTAAAATTAAATTAAAAATATTTGATGAATTTAGAATAATCATAAAACATAATCAAAACACAAT
This sequence comes from Luzula sylvatica, assembly GCA_946800325.1. NCBI lineage: Eukaryota > Viridiplantae > Streptophyta > Magnoliopsida > Poales > Juncaceae > Luzula > Luzula sylvatica. The sequence continues at coordinate 29,650,949 of OX326957.1, read as the reverse complement.
CACACAAATTGACACATCAAACCTTAAATCATCATAAACTAAATCGTAATAACACAAATATAATCCACAATAATAAAAAATTTCCATAAACAATAATAAATTACATAATCCACAATAATACTATCTAAATCATACATCATCAACAATAAATTTTTCTAAATCATACAAATGTTTTAAACACAATTATGCGTACATACTCTCGTAAATTGGCACTTCGCAATTTTAGCCCCTCATACAGGATAAGCCTCGTCAAAATTGGCACTTCGCAAAAATCACTACAAACAAATAATTAATTACGTTTTAGCCCCTCATACAAAAAAAAAATGATTGAATCGAAGTATGTGAAGGGAATCGTACCAGAGCATTTGTTGGTCGGGGCTTATCCTTGCTCTCGTAATTTCCACTTTAGTCCCTGAAAAAATGTAAATTTATTACAATAAATAAATACAAATTTAATTAATCAAGTAATTACCATGTGCTTATCCTTGCTTCAGTTTTTCGATTCCATTCATTTCTTGCACCTTTGTCTTCAAAAATCACAAAAAGAAAAACACAAGTTAAATTTAGGTTAATTGTCGAATTTGAGCTTACAAGCACATTCGTACCTTCGTCAGTCTTGAATTCGAATAGCTCCTCCTCGTGACCCTTCTTGGTGAACACTGTTCCGTCTTCGAGCTTCCCAATCAATTTAACTAGAATAAAAATTCAATATTTTAAATTTAATCCATAATATATACGATAATAATTTATATAAGTAACCTTTAATAACCCTGAATTTCGAAATTACAAAAAAGGCCCCTGATTTGCTGAAAATAACCCTGAAATTGGACCCAAAGAAACCCTAATTTGCTGAAATCGGAAAAAACCCTGATTTGAACAAAAGAACACTAATTTCAGCAAAAAAACTAATTTCAGCACAAAAAAACCCTAAACGAATGAGAGAGAGAAAGAGCGAGAGAGAGAGAGAGAGAGAGAGAGAGAGAGAGAGAGAGAAGCGCTCCCAAATTCAACTGTACAGTATGGTACGATAATGCTAGTAATTAAGTAGGAATATTATAGAAATAATATATTGAAATTTCGATTAATACCAGTGGAAAGAGTTTTGTCAATGTTGTCTAATCGTCTTTGTATTGATCTCCAATATGGCCTGTGAAAATGAAATAATGTTAGTTGTTGAGAAATTACTATTTTGCCCTTTTGGTTCAGCGCGTAAAACACGAAAACAAAATGAAGAAAAAACATAAGAAGAAATTGATAAACTTATCGAGAGTACCTGATACTTGTCTGTCCACCTGTTTCAGATAAAGATAAATTTTGGTTAGAAACTTTATTAAATGCACGAATATTTCGATTCAATATGAATGTGTATGAAAATACCTAGATCCCAAACTTGGAACTTTATGTTGTTGTACTGTACTGTCTCCACGTTGAATCCAATAGCTTGATTACACAAACAAGTAAGAGTTAGTAAAATTACTTGTATAATTAAGTAAACAAATGAAATGAATTCATGGTACATACTTGGAATTATGGACACAACTTTCCCCATTTGAAGCCGATCTGTATTAAATCACAAAGAAATAAAAAAATATTCAGCGTCAGAAATCAAACAGTATATGAAATTGAATATTTTAGCCAGATCCAGGTGTGAGATCCTTAACGGGGCTCTTCGTAAAGCAAAAGAGAAAGATTGACCAAATTCAAAATTTAAACTATGTGGGCAGAGATATTTGGCCGATTTGGGGCTACAATTAAAAATTTTAAACGAAAAAGAGAAGCTAGTTGTTTGCTCTTACAAGATGCGGAAGAAGCTTTTCTCATCGTTGAAGGTGTTTTCTCCATCAAAATTTTTGAAGCTTGAAAATTCAATTTAGAGAGAAATTAGGGTTCTTGTTCTGAGAAACGGACTGTAATTGAAAGAGAGAAAGAGAGAGCTAGGGTTGGATTCATTTCTGGAGAAGAAGGGGGAGTTCAGAATTTCATTTCTGGAGAAGAGCGACGACTGCCGTCCAGATTTTCATTTATGGAGAAGAGGGTGGCGTCGAACAGGAGATGAAATCGCGGGAAGAAGAGAAGAGGCTAGGGTTGGATTTAAAAGATGAAGAATGAAGTGGCGGGTTGGGTTATAAAGTTATTTTCACCGGCGGTATAATTGCGCACTGCCGGTAAAAATGACACGTTTTCACCGGCGGTATAATTGCTCACCGCCGGTGAAACCTAATTTTAGCGACGGTGTACATATTCAGTGGCGGTACCGCCGATAAAAACAAACTTTCACCGGGGGTTTTATTTTTCACCGGCGGTACCGCCGGTGAAAAATTTATCAGTGGGGGTACCGCCGGTGATAAGTTTGCACCGCCACTGAAAAACCGTTTTCTAGTAGTGAGGTATAATGTGATATTCCCATCGTATAAAAATATATATGGTACAAGGCCATTTCCGTCCACCTTCTCACGGAACCGTACGTGGACGTTACCGCTCATACATCTCCCAGCCAACTTGAAGTGCCGCTTTCCCCGTCAAGTCATGGAAGTGTGGATGAATCGACATCAACAGCAGGAAACGGAGATGAGCATTCAGTTAGAGACGGCGATGGCAGGTTCGCCAGAGTCTCGGGTCTTGCGAGCAAGATTGAAAAAAACAAAGCATTTTGGCTGTTTCTTATGTCATTTGATATGTGATATACATTTTGTACCTTCAAATTTTATATTTTATAGTATTGCCAACAAATGTATGATGATCTAGTGCGAATATTATTAATTCATTGAAGCATAATTGAAAATGAATGTAATATATATGTACATGATTGTAATTTATTGATTTAACAAAATATGTGTAATGACGTTCTTTTAGTTTATATGATATTAATTTGATTTCCTAATGTTATCGATGCAAATAAGTAAGAATTAGTTCATACCTGAAGACCCAATAATAGCCCATTTCAAACACCTATTTAAAGAAATACGAAAACGACGATTAACCTGTGAGAGTAGCCCCTGAATCGGTGTAGTAACCCAGCTTTAGCGAATTACTAACATGATTATCTTTGGCATAATTTTTGGCATAGTAATTAACCCCGAGAAAATCATAATACCCTTTCAGTAGTTTAGATTGTTTCTTTGTAAATTTTGGCAATCGGTTTCCAACTAACGCTCTCATACTGTCTGGATACTCTCCTTTGTATATCGGGTCCATATACCTATTAATATAGTAATGTTCATGCAAGAAAAAACATCACGAATATGTGCACATTATTTAAGATAAAGATTATGGTATTGTCAAATATAAAGTACCATCCAAACATGAAATCCAAGCTCCATTCAACTGCGAATTGGTCTGCTTTAGAAGAAGAATATGTTCCAGTGCGAAACCAATGTAATTCCTATCTGCCCCTATTGTATTGGCCGAAATATCGTAGCAATGTTTTTAGTTACTTGATGTATATCTTAACATCTTAGCTGTGAGCAATTAACATGTTATGAGCCGCAATACATGGCTCGGTACCAGAATCAGTAGCTTCACATTTATTAAAAACCATGAATTGGTAAACTCTCTGTGAAATCATAAATCGAAAGAGATTCTCCCCAATTTCATGACTCTGCCATGGAGTCCGGCATCCTCGACAGTCGTCATGACCATCCTTTCCTCACGTTTTCCTTTCACACGTCCTCGCCAGAGCTTCCCCCCCGCATTTCGCCCAATTTTCGCTAGGTTTCGTTGCCGATTTTTTCTCTTTCGCTAGGGTTAGGGTTTTCGTCGTCTCCTTTTTCTCCTGGCTCACGGAAATAATAAAGAGAGAGAGAGAAGGGGAGGTAAGTGTATGCATAGGGAAGGAGACGGGATAGACTCGGTTCACGCGTTCCATGAGTTATTAACATATCATGGAGCACATAAGCCGAGTCCTTTCAATAATGGACGGCCATGATCAAAAACTCAAATTTAATGTATGATCAGATGGCCTAGAAAATTTGGGTGACGTGGATTGACCAGATAAGAGTAATTTTGTTTACTTTATACATAAGATTAATAATTTGTCATTGTTATAGTGAAGACTAAAATTTTTATTATAATAAAAAGTAAACTTAAAAGATCGAAAACGGAGCAGACGTATTCTTATAATATTTGTAATTTTTTTGTTCGATTGAACCATTAATTTAGATTGGTGATTGTTCTGTAAATTAATTAATAAACATATGATGAATGAATTATTAGATGAGAATCTTTTAAGTACGTTGAATGATTAAAAAAGTATTTTGAATATTTTGTTAAAAATATAGATAATTTTTCTAGATTAACAAATATCAGCTCTAGAAATAGTGTTTTCCTAAATCATAATAGATTACAAACCGTATTAATTAGGTGATAAACCATACTGATTTGGTGAAAAATGAAATTATTAGAAAATAATATGATTTAGTTAATATTTTTATTATATACTATTTTACAGACGAAAAGTCATATTTGTTTGAACAATTTTTTATTATTTTATTTTCAATTTTTTTTAATGCAAAACTATTATTTTTATTTTAGTTTATCTTTATGATAATTTTATTCACGTGTATATGTTTAACATATTTAAACCATGAATTAATTCAGTCCAAAATAAATTTTTAAAAAAAAAAAATCAAATCCAAATTTTATGTATTTGAATTTTTTCGTCAGAAATTTACCCCTCCCATTAATTTTACAATACGAGTTAACCCACGTAGGCCACGTTCATCATTTTACTGCCATTCGATTTACTTTAGTTTTTCATCTTCATCTTTGAATTGAAGTAAAAACAAAAAAAAGGAAAAATTTCCTTCTTAGACACAAACAACTTTGAAATAACAAGAATAGCCATGATAGTTATGAAATTACCAAAATAACAATCTCGACTTCGAGACCATATCATAATTTTTTTCCCCTTGATATTGAACTCCATATTACACCATTATATGTCTTCAATATTTATATTATTGAAAATCATATTTGTTTTACAAAATAAACAACGGTTATTAAAAAATATTCATATTTTATATAATGATATATACAATAGTATTTTATTTCGCAAATAAAAAAATCATTTTCAAAATTTTATGCAACAAATTATTACAATTAAGTATTATAAGTATGAGCTGTATTTTTATATTGCTTCGGTTCGGTTCAAAAAATAATATTGTTTGGTTCATTTGGTTTGGTTCGGTTTTGAAATTTGAAAAACCGATTAAACCGAACCCGACCGAATAACATTCCATTTTCATATTTCTTTAATATGTTAATGTTTAAATATAACAAAAATCATATAATAATCTTATAAATTAATATAATTGTATTTTAGAATATTAATTTATATCTTTTTTATAATTAAAATATAAACTTTATTAGTAATTTATTTTTATTTTAAAATTATAATGCTTTTTATTCGGTTCAACCGAATAAACCGAACGGTTCGGTTTTTAATCGGTTCAAATGTTAAACGGTTCGGTTCGGTTTTAAACGGTTTGACCTTATTCGGTTCGGTTTGAACCGAACCGACCGAATGAACACCCCTAGTTGGTTGAGTGCTTGACACAATTAAATCATATTTTGAAGATGTTATGGATTCGAATATCATTGGCATCATATAAAAAAATAGGTACCGGTAACGATAATCGACAATTGACACAATAAAATCATATTTTGAAATAAATTTTTTATTTGCGAAATAAAATACTATTAGATATATCATTTTATAAAAATATGTATTTTCTAAAACAAATATGATTTTGTAAGATTTAATAATAAAATATAGCATTTATCTTGATATTTATTTATTTTCAATAATATAAATATTGAAGAGATATAGTGGTGTAACATGGAGCTCAATATCAATAAATATTAATTATGACATGGTCAAAAGTCGAAATTGTCATTTTGATAATTTCCTAACTTTCGTGTCGGTTCTTGTAAATTTGAACTTGTTTGTGTCCAACAACTAGGGCTGCAAACGAGCCGAGCTCGAGCGAGCTGTCCCAAGCTCAAGCTCGGCTCGGAATTTACTCGAGCTGGCTTAGCTCGTTTAGAATTATGGTTCGAGCTAAAAAAATCAAGCTCAAACTCGGCTCGTTCTAATTCGAGCTAGCTCGGCTCGGCTCGTTCTAATTCGAGCTAGCTCGGCTCGGCTCGGCTCAACAGTAGCTCAATTAAAAAAATAACTTGAATTTTAATTAAAAAAATTGTAACAATTGCGAATAAACAAAAAATATTTTAAATACAAAAATATCTTAAAACATAACAATAATAAATCAAATATACAACACAAAACACAAAAAATATAGGATTTGGACTTGGAATTATTAATTTGTCTCCCTTAGTTAATTTTTTTAGGACCTAAGTTGTAACCTGACTTGCAATTATTAAAGAGATAAAAAAAAAAATTTATAAAATTTTCTAATTATAATAATATATATAATATGAATTAATTATGATAAACGAATTTAATTTTTTAAATCGAGCTCAAATTCTTTTCGAGTTTAATACGAGCGAGATGAGTCTGGCTCAAGCTCGGCTCAATAAGCGTTCGAGCTAGCTCGGCTCGGCTTGTTTAATTTCGAGTTAATAACGAGCGAGCTATTATCGAACTATTATCGAGTCGAGCTCGAGCGAGCCACGAGCTAAAGTTGTAGCCCTACCAACAACAAAATCCCCCCCCAAAAAAAAAGGAACATAGTCAAAAAGAATACGTGAACAACCATGCTTTCTATTATTTGTCAGAGTTTCAAAGTCGATACAATCCGTACTTACAAGTTACAACTGAACCATGCGAGTGAGAGAGCCAGATAGATCATAGATCTCCTTTCTCTTCCTTTTCCCCTACCGCTTCCACGGTCCGTTCGCGGTTCAACAGATTAGGGTTTCGCGCGCGCGCGAGAGAGAGAGAGAGAGAGAGAGAGAGAGAGAGAGAGAGGCAAGATGGAGTTAGGGGGCGCACAACAAGAGGGAGAAAGAGGGCCGCAACCATGGTGAGGCAGCCACCATATCGGCACGCTAGTCATAATATTAATATTAATCCATAATATTAATCCATGGTGAGGCAGCCACCCTCTCCTTGCACCGCGGTACCCTACATACATAATATTAATCCATAATATCACTTCAGTTAGTACAAATTAACAAAACAAAAATATATTAATCATAATATTACTTTTCTTAAATTTAGAAATTTGATTTCTATATTAGGTTAAGAGAATGTTCCCCAGAAAAAATTATATGGGTGGCTCGTCCATCAAGAAGATCATTTTTAAACATAAATATGGACAAATGCTCTTAGAAGAGGTAAGGTATCATTTAATTAAAAATGGTGTTTCTTCAAACTATTTTACTTAATTTTGATTGGTAATTCTCAAATTAAAACAGTATAATTACAGGGAAGGCGAGAATTAGAAGAGCGGATAACTTTTACAAAATTGTTTAGCGAATAGTTCCTGATTAGTGTGTTTCCCCCAACGATTGGCCCAATTTCAGGTAATAATTTCATTTCATTTGTTTGTTCCTTCGTTATATTTACATTGTCGTTTTTTTTTATTATACAGAAGACTGCGACCGATTTGGGAGAATCTTTTGTGTAAGTTCTTATTTTTCTCTTCTATGTTTTTATTTTAGTACTCACCTGAAATTTTTATGTACGTCAACAGAAGATCTGTTGTACAACTAATTTAGCACTTGCACTGTTCTGAATTGTTTTTTCTTTGTGTGTGCCGAAGATATTGAATTAGTTTCAATATTACATTTTGAGCTGTATATATTTGATAATTTCAGATATTATAAGGTCATTAAGATAACTTCATATTTTATTTAGGAATATGTGAAAATTTCATATTAGTAGATTTCAGATTTTTCAAGGGTTATTTGTCCAACTTTAGATAATAGTTTCAGATTTTTGAGAGATATCCATGATGGCTTTAAATCTTATACGTCTATGCATGATAATTTTAGAATTTTCAAGGGCTGTAGATGATAATTGCACATTTTAATTTTTATAAAGGTATACCCGATAATTTTACATTTCAAGAGATATCCAACTTTCTGATTTTGTAAAACTATATATGCTAAATCGACATTTTGGGATTAAGAATGGATCACAAATTTACTTTCAAATATTGAAATTTCACGAAGTGCTCCTGTGACCTCCGTTTTAGAATTGAAACTGTAGTTCGATCTTGTATATATATTCTATTTATTTATTTTTGAAATTTTTTCAAAATTACCCTGATGTTTTTTGTTTGTTTTGATAAACCTTTTATATATATGGAAATTAGGTTTTCGAGAATGGAACCAAAGTCCTTCAGAATTCAGATCCAACAATACCAGGACCAAATGCAAACAGTAATAATTTCGCAGATTTTTTGAAATTCGAATTGAGTTCCCATTCGTAGCGCTTCGGACATGGGTAGAGATATTATATTCGAAGAGTCCAATGATACAGGGGACTCAACCCTAATTTCTCAAAATCTTAATCAAATCATTGATAAAGATATTATTATTATTATTATTATTAATGTTCATATAGGTGCGAGAAGATATTCTGAGAGTGTAGCGAACGATACGAGTTCAAGTCCAGGGTATAATGTTCATTATTTGAAGGGTTTCAAGATTTATTGAATTTATCTTTTATTTTATTTTTACTCATAAATTGCTTGTTTTTTTATTTTTATTTTTATGGCTAAATATTTCTTTGATTTCTCAGCAGCACGGTATTGAAAGTAACATAAAGTTGTATAGTCAATGTAGAAAATAATATAATGGCACTTCAAACTTCAAAATACGTTGAAAATGAAAAAGCAAAGAAACTTCAATAGGGAATGCAATATGTAATATATTTTGTAAGCATCCAACAGTCAACAGTGTACTCTGTGTACAGTGTACTGTGTTCATAATATACGTGTAAGCATCCAAGAGTCATAATATATTTCTTTGTAATCATAATATATTTCGTTGTAATCATAACAATTGGCAAGTAATGACGTCATTGTTAGTAATTCTTTTTTCAAAGATGGGTTTAATTTTTCTTTTCTACATTCAGCATAAAAAAAAATAATAAATTAATAATATATATACCCGCTGCGTAGCGCGGCCAATTTTTCTAGTATTATAAAGAAGAGGGAGAGAGAAGAAATGAATAGAAAGAGGATGTTTTCATGTTTTTATAGTTGGCCGATGCCTATCTATCACTGATTTTATTTAATTAAACTAATATCCATTACATAGTGTGAATACATTTTACATAGTGTTAGTACAGTATAAAAAGTGAGTTCATCTTATTCTATGAGAAGAAATTAGAGTTTGTGATTTGCTACTGCAAGGGATCCAAACATTTTAAGTTAAATAATGGGTCAAAGAGTAGGTTTCACTTTTCTAATTATCTTCATAACCTTTTCTTAATTCTCATTATTTTATTTCTTAACTCCCTCATTGATACCTCCTTTGGTTTTTTAATTATTGCATGATGAACAAAATAGGCATCCAAAGAGTAATCGTTCTGATTTAATAAAATAAAATATTTTTTCTAATTTAATATTAATGTTTTAAAATTTGTTAACATTATTCACATCCAAGTAACGCAGCATTTTCCCCTCAAATTTTAGAACTTTGATTTAGAAAAAGTTACCAATCATTTCTTCTGAGAACTTGGTATTTATTATGTACAAGAACGAGTAGACGTAGACGTAGTCTTAAATTCATACTTAGTGATAATCATATAGGATCGAGATTACAAGATGAATTATGTTTTGAATCATGAGCCGTTCAACCGATTTTTTACAATCTCACACATAGAAAAACTTGTTGGTGTTTTTATGCGGGTATGCGCTATTTATAGTCATACGCTGACATTTTGATTATCATCAAAATATTTTAAAATTGTTCCTTTATGTTTTTTCTTCGCGGTCCATTACGATTCTCACTTAAGTAATTCCTCGAAAAGTATACGACGGTCTAATATGCTCCAATAAATTATTAAATATAATATATACATTTTTTATGTGTACATTTTTTCGGAATTATTAAAAATAACAATATTCAACATAATCATCATATTGAAACACTTGGGATCTGGAAAGGAGCTGTGGTTGTGGCATGGGGTATCAAATTGGGGACACTTTTGAGTAGAGGTGGCAATCGGATGAGTCAGATCGGATTCGGATTGGGTCATTATAGATTTGGACCGTTTCGATTTGCGGGTCGTTCGGATTATGGATTTTTCTGGTTCGAATCGTTTCGGTTTACGGATCATTCGGGTCTACATCGTTTCGCTTTTCGGTGATAGTAGAAATTGGAGATCGAGGCTCGCGTACTATCGACTAGGCGGGTAACATCATGAGTAATTATGAGTGCAAATCGAGTGGAGTGATCCCATATTATTTTCCAAGCCAAAATTTCCGACAAATTTAGATGTTTTTTTAAGAATTACCGATTGGTATCAAATTGATTGATTCCAAACAAAATGTTTATTCAACGTCTACTATTGTTTATTTTGTGTTCCTTGTCCAGATTTTTTGATTTTCTATTGTATAAAAGATAAAAGGTCGGTATATAAAATGCATAATTTATTGATAATAATAAAAATAAGGAGATGAACAAGTAAAACAAAAAGTAACTAAACAAGTTTGCAATATTACAATTACAAATTTACCAATACATCTATTCAACATCTCTATAAAAATAAAAAAATATATACAAAATACAAACTTAATACACACATGAATACACAATACTAGAATAATAATACTATTTAACAATTTAGGATAATTGTCCACTTTGATGTCCTAAACAAAATTAATGATTGATTGATGTCGGGGAAGAAAGCAAAAGCACCTCAGCCAGGACCAAAGAAGTTTCGAACAACGTTAATGGCGAATCTAGGTACAATAATTGCCGTAAACAATAAAAAGAGCCCTAAAATGAAACAATAGAAACCGAAAAATATATGCCCTCTGTTAATTGTCGAGTTTTCCACTGCGAAAACAACAATCGAAGCTCCGAACATCATGAGGAAGAAACCAACACGAATTTCCCTTGAATTCATTGGATTTCTCGTAATTAATTGATGGAAAAATTGTAGATTTAAGTTTTGAGGATTTAGAAAATTGAAATGGCTATGAGAGAGAAGCAGAAAAGGGCGGGGTAGTTTATATATGGTAGAAGAGAAGGTTGGGATTCAAATCAAAATTGACGAGGAAGTTTCAAGGAAGCTTCAGTTGCTATTCTGCTTTACCAAATGTGAAATGACCACCGAATTCAAAATGGAGAAGTCCATTAAATTATTAAAATAATCAGCATTGATCTTTAGGACATCAAAGTCTTTGTTGTATCGTATATTCGTATGTGTATTAAGTATCTGATACAACAAAGTTAGGATATGTATAAGTACCAAATTTGTATAAGTATCTGATACAGCATTGATTTTTAGAACACCGAATTCAGATACGCCAGGTTGGATATCTTTTATGTGTCTGAGTTGTATTTTTTAATTCAGTACTTCTGCATTTTTTAATTATCCACGTAAAACAGATGTCTATGCATTAAAAATTATGTATATGACATATAATTTTTTTAAATTAGTATATGTTAAAAAATATTTATAATGATTTTAAATTAATAAAATAATGTAAAAATATGTTTATTAAATTTAAAGATGAAAAATAGAGGGATATTTTGGTCCAAAAAAATTGTAATATCGTGAAATACTCCTATAATGAGGGTAATTGAAAATAAAATCTTGTATGTAGGTTTTTTTTGGAGTTTCTAAAAAGTTAGAATTTTTTTTTTTTTGTAAATTCTAGAAAAATTAGGAGGGATATTTTTGTAAATACTCCTAAAGATCAATGCTGATTATTTTAATAATTTAATGGACTTCTCCATTTTGAATTCGGTGTTCATTTCACATTTGGTAAAGCAGAATAGCAACTGAAGCTTCCTTGAAACTTCCTCGTCAATTTTGATTTGAATCCCAACCTTCTCTTCTACCATATATAAACTACCCCGCCCTTTTCTGCTTCTCTCTCATAGCCATTTCAATTTTCTAAACCCTCAAAACTTAAATCTACAATTTTTCCATCAATTAATTACGAGAAATCCAATGAATTCCAGGGAAATTCGTGTTGGTTTCTTCCTCATGATGTTCGGAGCTTCGATTGTTGTTTTCGCTGTGGAAAACTCGACAATTAACAGAGGGCATATATTTTTCGGTTTCTATTGTTTCATTTTTGGGCTCTTTTTATTGTTTACGGCAATTATTGTACCTAGATTCGCCATTAACGTTGTTCGAAACTTCTTTGGTCCTGGCTGAGGTGCTTTTGCTTTCTTCCCCGACATCAATCAATCATTAATTTTGTTTAGTAAGTCCACTTAATCCTTCATTTTTGTTTTAATCAATAACTTAGAGGGAAAAAGTGGACAATTATCCTAAATTGTTTAATAGTATTATTATTCTAGTATTGTGTATTCATGTGTGTATTAAGTTTGTATTTTGTATATATTTTTTTATTTTTGTAGAGATGTTGAATAGATGTATTGGTAAATTTGTAATTGTAATATTGCAAACTTGTTTAGTTACTTTTTGTTTTACTTGTTCATCTCCTTATTTTTATTATTATCAATAAATTATGCATTTTATATACCGACCTTTTATCTTTTATACAATAGAAAATCAAAAAATCTGGACAAGGAACACAAAATAAACAATAGTAGACGTTGAATAAACATTTTGTTTGGAATCAATCAATTTGATACCAATCGGTAATTCTTAAAAAAACATCTAAATTTGTCGGAAATTTTGGCTTGGAAAATAATGTGGGATCACTCCACTCGATTTGCACTTATAATAACTCATGATGTTACCCGCGTAGTCGATAGTACGCGAGCCTCGATCTCCAATTTCTACTATCACCGAAAAGCGAAACAACCCAGACCCGAATGATCCGTAAACCGACACTATCCAGAACCGAATGACCCAATCCCGACTGATCGGAAAACCGAAACGATCCGACCCAAAAAATTCGCGACCCGAACGACGCGATGACCCGAACGTCTCGCAAACCGAAACAATCCGAATCTGTAATGACCCGATCCGAATTCGATCTGACCCATCCGATTGCCACATCTACCCAAAAGTGTCCCCAATTTGGTATCCCGTGCCACAACCACAACTCCTTTCCAGATCTGCTTAGAATCGGTGAAGTGTTTCAATATGATGATTATTTGAATATTATTATTTTTAATAATTCCGAAAAAATGTATATATTATATTTAATAATTTATTGGAGCTTATTTAACCGTCGCATACTTTTCTAGGAATTACTTAAGTGAGAATCGTAATGGGTCGCCAAGAAAAAAAATAAAGGAACAATTTTAAAATATTTTGATGATAGTCAATGTCAGCGTATGACTATAAATAGCGCATACCCGCATAAAAACACCAACAAATTTTTCTTACTATGTCTGAGATTGTAAAAAATCGGTTGAACGATTCATGGTTCAAAACATAATTCATCTTGTAATTTCGGTCATATATGATTATCACTAAGTATGAGTTTAATGTTACGTCTACTCATATTTATACATAATAAATACCAAGTTCTCAGGAGAAATAATTGACAATTTTTTCTAAATTAAAGTTCTAAATTTTTTTCTACTTGGATTTAAATAATGTTAACAAATTTTAAAACATTAATATTAAATTAGAAAAAATATTTTTGTGATTTTATTAAATTAGAATGATTACTCTTTGGATGCATATTTTGTTGATCATGCAATAATTAAAAAACCAAAGGAGGTATTAATGAGGGAGTTAAGAAATAAAAATTAAAATAATGAGAATTAAGAAAAGGTTATGAAGATAATTAGAAAAGTGAAACCTACTCTTTGACACATTATTTAACTTTAATCAAAATTATATATCTCGTGAGAGCAACGTATCAAACCCCTTATTTTAACTCGTAGAAATAGGATAAAGAGTATAACGGTTCTCCATTTTGAAGTGGGTGTTCGTTTCACCCTCGGAGACTTCGTCGAAACTTGCTCAATATATATTAGAATTGTTGTTTTGTACTTGACCTATATATAATTAGAATAATTATGACTCCATGTATTAGAAATAGAATCAGTTGTTGTTTTGTACTTGATCGTAAATACTAAAATAATTGAACTAAATGTTCATAATGAAACTTGTTTCTCGCATTATAATCTAAGCCATATAAACAAGAAATGCATAACTAAATTTCAATAAGGTGAATTCTTAAATTCATTCGAAGGCCAAATAAATAAACAACACATTATTAAGCTCTATTAGATGGAATTTTCAAATAACCCCTATCTTTTCTTGAATTTATAAAAAAAATCTAACTTTTGGAAAACTCCAAAACTCGGCTTACAAACAAGACTTCATTATCAATTACCCCCCTATAAGGATATTTCATGGTGTTACTATTTTTAAGACCAAAATACCCCTCTATTTTTCATATTTAAATTTATTAAACATCTTTTTTATTCTTTTACTAATTTACAATCATGATTTTTTTTTTAACATATAGTGATTTCAAAAATATATGTGTTATATACATAATTTTAATCTTCTATTTATTATATATATTGTAATACAAAACTAGCATTAAATAAACAAAAACGATATACTTTTTTCTGAAAATATCTTGACAAATTAATATTATTCTAGCTTTTAGTTTTAATTTTCAAAAGTTGTTAATAAAAATAGCTACTAAATAGTATTTCTTGTCAAATTAAAAATGAATGAATGAACATTAAAACTAGCATTAAAATAATATTGTCACAGACTTTAATTTCAACAGCTAATTGAATTTCAGCAGCTAGTCTTTTAGTAACTATTTTTTATTAACAACTATTGAGAATTAAAACTAAATGTTAAAATAATATTATTTTGTCAAGATATTTTCAGGAATATTTTTTATGTCGTTGTTTATTTTTTTATTTATTTTTAGTTTTGTATGACAAAATATAAAATAAAATAAATATTAAAATTATGTATATGATATATAGTTTTTTTTAATTTGTATATGTTAAAAAATATTTATGAAGTTTTTTAAATTCATAAAATAATGCAAAAAATAGGTTGAATAAATTCAAACATGGAAAATAAAGGGTTATTTTGGTCTTAAAAAATTATAACACCATGAAGTAATTGAAAATCAAATCTTGTTTGTAGGGTGGTTTTTGGAGTTTTTCAAAAGTTAGAAATTTTTATACAAATTGAAAAAAAAATATGGACATTATTTGAAAATTTCCCAAATAACAAATATATGTTCTCCAAGTCACGAGAAAGATTATGGATTAACCTACTGTTTGGCAAGAGAATAAGGAAAGTGTAACTTTTTAGAGGATTCAGGAATTATTCCATTTTATTCTTAAGTTTAGAATTGTGTTTGGCAAAGTAATAAGATATAGGGTTGAGAGAGTGTTGATTATAAAAATAATATCTTTTACAAATAACCAAAATATTCTTATGATTTATGAACATTAAAAAGAAATAATAATAATAATTATTAATTATTAGTATATCACAAAAATATATTAGTATAATTTCTAAAAAATATATGACATATGTAAAATTAAAATAGGCAAAATATTCGTAAAAGATTCATCCAATAATACATACTTGTTCTAATTAATAAAAACTAATAAAATTACCTACGTGACATTATAATCTCATAAAATATTTAACACTATTTTTCATACTTAATTTGTATTTATCACTATTTATTAATGATACATATGTTGAACATTATTGTGGAAAAAAAATTAAAAAAAAAATTATATTTTTCTTGTAAATAAACGATTCTCCTTACATAAGCTTTTTCTGAAAAATAAAGAGAATGAGAACTTCATTTTTTCATGAAAATAATCAATAAATAGAGAGAAAAAAATGGACATACCATCCCATTTTTTTTTAAGCTCGAAATCTTTTCCAAAGATAATTTTCATCAAAAGTCCTTCATTTTTTTCGAAAGAAAACTATTACATGACTGGTCTCAAATTAATGAGAATAAAAAATAGAAGAGAATGACGTACTTTATTTGTTAAGTAGATGAAAATAGTGAGAAAGATTTTAGTTTCAAAGAAAAAACAACATACAACAATGGTGAAGAGTTGTTTGGTTGTGAAGATGAAGGAAAAGAGAGAGAAATGTATGGGGAATGGTGAAAAGTAATAAAAAAATATGAAGAGAGTTAACGAGGGGTGAAATAGAAAAAAAAAGAGGAGTAAATCTTACCCCACGTTTGAGGTGGGGTAAATTTTTATGGCTTTATTCCTCTCTTATGCTTGTTTATTCTTACTAATAAATTAGTGTTTGGGATAAAAATAAATGGGATAAGAGTGCTTATTTCATGTTTATACTCTTGCCAAACATGGCCACTATGGTTTGTTATTCCAAGAATACTGTTCTCTTACCTGTCAATTTCATGAAAGTGCTCCGACCAAATTCTTCGGTCAATAGATTAGACTTTTAGGCCAATTATTCGAAAATTTGCTTTTTTTTGGGATTTAGCAAAACTCCCTGCCTTTTAGATTATTTCAAAAATCCCCTAGAAATTGAGCTGGATTTTTTTTTACACTCTCAATTGATTTTATATTTGAATTTGAATTTATTCAATAAACTAACAAATAAATAATATTTTACAATATAATATTTCATAATAATATTATTCTATAATTTATTATATGATTTTTTATAAAAAAAGTTTTATGTAAAAAATTAAAAATGTAATATGAAATAATATTTATTTAACAAAATAATAATTTATATGTATTATAAATTGTAAAATAAAATAGCGAGTTGTAAAATATTATCATAAACCATTTTTAAATATAATAATGTGAAATATTAAATTATGAAATATTTTACTTATTAACTTTTATTGAAAATAATTTATAAACGAGAATCAGTAAGGATATTTTTGTTCCAAATTTTTTTGGATGAAATGTTAAACTTAAACTTTGTAGGGGTTAAAATTATTCAACTTAATTTCTAAGGATTTTTTTAAGCAATTTAAAAGTTATTAGGGTTTTTTGTTGATAAATTTCAAAAAGGTTGGGCTTTAGAATTCTCCACTTTTCTTTTCGTAATTTATGCTTTCTAATGCGAATATATAAAATATTAATTAATTTAATCGTTTATTTATTGAATTTTATTTGGACTTCCTCGTGGGGTATGTTTTGTTCAATTGTTGGTGTGCTATGTTTAGTTTAGACTATGTTGCATTATGTATTAGATTTAGTATATCGTATTTGAATTTTAAAATTTAATTTTGATGATGTTATGTATTTTGTTTAGTTCGGAATTGAGTGTACCTTGAATCTTTTAGGAGTAGAATCGAATCGATCGTAAATTTACATTTTGAATCGTAAGAAGTTGATGAAAATGTATATTAACTAAAAAACTAAACTAACGAATACGATTTTCTAAATAAAATGATACAACAATATATTTTATTTATTTGAATCATTATAATCCTATACAATACATTTCAACTAGTTTTTTTCCCGCGAAATTGTGCATGAGTTTTCGAGTTTATCTTGATTTAATTTTTCCTAATTTGTAATTGGATTCTACATTTTTTTTGTCTAATTATTCACACGTCTGTGTTTTGATGTATTTTTAAGCCCCTAACATTTTTGGATATTGTAAAAAAAAAACTCTATCTTTTTGTAAACTCCAAAACAACACCTCTAGTAAACTTTTATTTCCAAATACCTCCCTATTGATGATATTAAAAAACAATTACCGAAATATCTTTTTTTGTTATTAATTTTAAGAAAATTCGTAAACATTTCTTAACATGTAGTGATTTAAAAAGAAATATTACGTATTGAATTTATATAATTTTAATATTTCATTTATTATTCATGAAAAACTAACATCAGATAATAATAAAATAAACAATAATAAATAAACACATTGAAAAAATATTTATGTAAGAATATATATTTAACATCAAGTTTTTTATTTTCGTTCTCCTTTTATTTTTTAATGGTTTCATGATTTTTTATTTTTTAAATATTTGTAAGATGTTTTTTTAATTCTTATTATTATTTTGTGTAAGTTTAGGAAAAAAATATATAAAAGTCAAATATATATAACTTTTGAAATATTAAAATTATATAAATATAACATATAATAAATATTATTTTTTAATTATTATATGCTGCAAAAAAATTAGGATTTTTTTCAATTAATAAAAGATAACATTATTTTTTTCAATTATTACATATGTAAATTTTAGGATTTTTTTACCATATCCAAAACTTCAAGGTATTTTTTGAACATTTTTCTTAGTTAATTAAGACAAAAAATATGAATGAACTTGGTCTATGATTGTCCATGGTTCGTGTAACTTTTAAATTACTTGATTTGTATGGACCATGTTCAAATAAAAAATCAAGTATTTTGGACCTTTTGATCAAGATCAAATGAACCATATTAAAGTGGCCTCCTATAAATGCAAGGATTTTCTTAAAATTATATATATTAATAATAAAAGATAACATTTTTTTTCAATTATTCCATATGTAAATTTTAGGAAAACTTCAAGGTATTTTTTGAACATTTTCCTTAATGAAGATAAAAAAAAATATGAATGAACTTGGTCTATGATTGTGTGGACCATGTTCAAATAAAAAGTTACATGTCCAAGGTTCATGTAACTATAAATTACTTGATTTGTGTGGACCATGTTCAAATAAAAAATCTAGTATTTTGGACCATTTGATCAAGATCAAATATTCCATATTAAAGTGATGATGTGGCTTCCTATAAATGCAAGGATTTTCTTAAAATTATATATATTAATAATAAAATATAACATTTTTTTTCAATTATTACATATGTAAATTTTAGGATTTTTTACAATATCCAAAACTTTAAGGTGTTTTTTGAAAAACTTTCTTACTTAATTAAGACAAAAAATATGAATGAACTTGGTCTATGATTGTCCAAGGTTCATGTAAATTTTAAATTACTTGATTTGTACGGACCATGTTCAAATAAAAAATCAAGTATTTTGGACCTTTTGATTGTCCAAGGTTCATGTAAATTTTAAATTACTTGATTTGTATGGACCATGTTCAAATAAAAAATCAAGTATTTTGGACCTTTTGATCAAGATCAAATGAATCATATTAAAGTGATGATGTGTCCTCCTATAAATGCAAGGATTTTCTTAAAATTATATATATTAATAATTAATAATTAGACAAAAAATGAAGTATCCATAGCTATGCAAATGTTTAACCACAACCAATTAAAATATTGAGAATTAATCAAACTAAGATAAAATAGAACAAATAATATACATAAAAAGTTAAGTAAACATAAAATAACGAATATATGTGAATTTATTTTTATTATATATTTGCAATATTACTTTACATTGCAATGTGTCAATATTTTGTTTTGTATTTCAAGTTACCTAATTAGACATGCGATCATAATCATCTTGTAAATTAAATGTTTTGTAAGTCATGACAGTGAAATCGTAAAATCGTAAATATATGAGATTTTACCATATTCTACGTCTTGAGAATCGAGATTCCATCAGTATTCTACCAAATTAAGATTATATGTTCAATTTTAATCGTTTTGTCAAGTTAGAGTCGTAAAATTGTAAAATTCTAAGATTTGAATCACGATTTTGACGACTACGTAGGACGACAAGGCCGATTATATGGGTAGGCTTACGAGGCCCGAGTCTAGGGATCATTTTGGATGAGGTCTAAATATTTTAATAGTATGTATGTATGTTTGTATATGTATGCATTATTAGTATAAAAATATACACATTAACCGGATCGGGTCGGATTTATCACGTTGATCGGATATGCTAAGCTAAAAACAGATCCGCTTAAACCCTCCAACCTAAGGATGTCAATGAGTTGGATAAAACCCCAATCCGCAGGAACCCAATCCGAATGGGACGGGTATAATACCCGAAAAAAATACCCGCAGGTCGGGTAATACCCGAAAAAAATATCCGCTCCGAGTTCGGGTCGGGTACGAAGGTTAAATTTTACCCGCGAATATATCCGTTATCAAAAAAAAATATCCGGACCCGAAAAATACCCGAAAATATTCAACAATATGAATATTTTGGATGTTTTATGAATTAATTATTTGTAATTAATTTGAACAAACAAGCTATTTTAATTAATTAATGGCTACAAAATTAAGTAGCGCAATTATTTTGATGATACTTTTGGCAAATAATATATTGCAAGAAAGTTCAACCAAACCATTATTATTTTTTTTTCTCTCGGGCCCAAATCTTGCAACTATTTTCTATTTACATTGCGATAGATGGTCTTTGGGCCTCTCCATTTTATCAAATAAAAGAGATTTCTAAATTGGAATGTTCAATGTGTAATCTTTACAGATTAAACAGACAGTACAGTGGCTCAAAAGATTATCTGTGATCGTCAAAATAATGCCTGAGAAATAAGTAAACAAAATGAACATTCCTCCTACAAAAAAATAAAAAAATCCGACCTGCCGGAATCGAACCAGCGACCTAAAGATTTTGTCTGCAACACTACAGTCTTCCGCTCTACCAACTGAGCTAAGGTCTATTTGTTAGATTTTATTTGGCTTTCATGTGTGTGTTATGTTTTATTCAAATTTTTGTAGTGTGGAATCCAAAAATCTATATTAGATTTAAGGATTTGATTTATAGGAATTAAGTCAAGAATATTTGGTTAGTATTTCTTTCTTTTGATTTAGTTCAAAAGATTATGAAAGAATTGGAGAGAGAAAACATGAATGGGTTCTATTTATAGAACATATATATCCCTCACATAATAGTTTTTTTTGTACATTCCGTTCGAACGGAATAAAACTTTAGGTCGGACGGAACGAAAGTCAAACGAGCCGTTGGAAGAAAATAATTCGAAAACTGACACTTCCGTTCGAATGCAACATGATTCCGTTCGAACGCAACATGATTCCGTTCGAACGCGACATGATTTCGTTCGAACGGAAGCCTGACTGTGTTTACGTTGAGTTTACGGCATATTCCCTCGTTCGAACATTCATTAGTTCGTTCCAACGGAGGATATTGTTCCATTCGAACAGATCAATTGTTGATTTTGTTTTTGCAAACTAAAACTTTGGGACAGTGTTGCTTCCGTTCTAAAGGTGGTGCATTCCGTTCGAACGGAAGGAGTTTTGTTTCCAGAACTTGCAAGATTTCTATTTTCAACGTTTCAAACATATTTACTTTTCTAAATTGAGATTAATAATCTAAATTTGAGTCTAGATGTACCTATGGGTTATTTTTGTGAGTGTCTGATATCCCAACTCACGAAAGTTTTCGACGTCTTGATTTTACAATTGAACGAATACTTCCGTCTTTATCTTTGATCATCGTCTTGATTTTTCAACGTGTCGAGTCTTGAGTGTCTTGGCTCTTGTTCAACTACTCACATTTGCGTATGTGAGTATGTATCTTCTTTTGATCTCGTTTACGGGTCATGTCTATTTCTTGTTTTTTACGAATGACACTTAGGAAATTAATTAGAAGTATCAATATTGTTTTGAGATAATCAAATCGAAAATTTGAATCAACAGTCACTACACCTTTGTCATCCATGTGCAAATATGCATGACATTTTTTATCCATATCATGACACATAAACAAGAATGCTAATATTTTATCATGTCACGATACCTAAATAAATATGTGTAACTTGCATATTTTATTTATGCATGACACATACTCATACAAGTGTAGGTGTGCTTGTTCTTACCATTTTATTTCATAATACATATTTTTCTTTTTATTTATAAGATGACACTTGACACATAATATAATATATATATTTTATCATGGTATATGAGTAAAAGATACAGCATAATATTATTGGAGAACTTCAAATTCATTTGCCTATTATTCCATGATCTGTAATAATTAATTCCATATCAGCTAATATTAATTGGCACACTTAGCCGTTGATTGACACTAAATATTTGGACCATTTATGTGATTAATATTCCATAACTCCTATTCTTTTATACCACAATCTCTAATTAATCCAGGCATTGATTGTATTGATTATATTCCAACCGTTACACTCTAATATACTCCTCCATATATGCCACCATACAGAGATGAAAATATTAAGTGATACATTCTTTTTTTCATTGAATTCCCTATTCACATTTTCTATACTCCCTTCAGTGAGAACAATCTTCTAATACTCAATATTTAGTTTTCTAATATACGCACAAGTTTTTAATCCGGATATCAAAGGAGACTAGCATCACTATTCCTACGGTCGTGCGCATAAGGAGCGAATCCTCGAATTATTTTGGGACGATCCAAAAAGTCTCGCACGTTTAGACGAAATACGCCTTAGGACAACGTTCATGTGATACGGAATTTTTTTTTTCATTTTATAAATTGTTTTGTTCTTTCATAATTCGACTTTTAGACTACTGATTTTTACAACAATATGGTAATACATAATATCATTTATATATTTTTATCATGATATTTATGACATTATAATTATGTCATTAAAAATCATACATATGCAAGTCTAATAAATCTTTGTTAACTTTTGGTTTCAATTGAGGTATCAAGATGGATCCTAAATTTAAAAGAAAAATCTATTTAATTAATCGCTACAAAATTAAGTAATAACTCAATTATTTTGATGATATTTTGCAAGCGTGTTCGAACCAAACCAAACCAAACCATTACTTATTTTCATTATTTTTGTATCTTTCGTCCCAAATCTTACAAATATTTTATATTTATATTATGACTAGCCTTTGGGCCGAATAGACAAGGTTTTTAAATTGGAATCTTCAATGGGTAATCTTTATCAAAATAGTACCTGAAATAAGAAGTAAACAAAATGAACTTACTAAAATTATAATAAAAATCCGACCTGCCGGAATCGAACCAGCGACCTAAAGATTAATCTGGAACACTACAGTCTTCCGCTCTACCAACTGAGCTAAGGTCGGTTTTTGATATTTCATGAGATACATTATATTTATTCATACTTTATGATCTCCCTTAATTAATAAGATTTTACTTTATCAAGTATGCATTGATCTTTGAACAAACAACAACAACACTTTAATCTCCAACCAATATATTAAACTGGAAGCTCACAGATCAAGAGAACAACCAATTAACCAACCATATTTATTTTCTCATGACGCCCTTAACTTATGCATCCTCATTTTATCCTTATAAATACCAACCCAAATTCCCTCTCACAATCATCCTAAAACAACACATCCCACTAAACAATCCACAATGACTTCCATCTACATTAGCTACCTCTTCAAGGTTGTTTTTCTCACACTTGTCTTGTCGCACTACATCGACTCGACACTTGCAACTCGTGACCTTAAAACGGAACAAACATTTCCAGGCTTAACCGTACCATCAACAACACCAACTACCGCAATTCCACCTCTCGTTGGTGGAACTGTATTGC
The DNA here is from genome assembly GCA_946800325.1 of Luzula sylvatica. Lineage (NCBI taxonomy): Eukaryota > Viridiplantae > Streptophyta > Magnoliopsida > Poales > Juncaceae > Luzula > Luzula sylvatica. Next base: position 29,627,456 of record OX326957.1, on the reverse strand, counting down.
CGACTCCTACTCTCCCGAGATATCCTTTCGTGCCAGCCATGCCGAGGCCAACGATAATACCAGCATGGCCAAGGCCAGCACAGCCTGCTAATCCTACTTCACCGGTCGAAACGACTCCTACTGGCGTACCGACCTTCCCGAATTTTGGGTTCCCGCCTTATCGTTTTCCGACAATTCCGACAAGCCCCGAGAGAACAACTCTTTCTGAGCCCAAAAGCCCATGAAAAGCCTTGGATCAAAAGTTGGGCTATAATTGTAGTAGGGCACCTCTATGAATAAAGTTGTGGCTATTTTATTTTTATCCATCAGCAATGTTGCGATTTTTTATGTTAGTTGAGTATTTCTTTGGTAAAAAGATTTGTATTTGAAATTCGAACTCGTATGAATGAATATTAGCTATCATAATTTCTTGGTAATACTGCATGGGCAAGAAAAGGGATCAACCTCAGAATCCAAATTATGTTATTCATGAACTCTTGAATTTGATTAGATTGGGTCGAATTATTTTATTTGATGTTCGATTGACACATTTAGAACAAAAGTTCGGGCCCAGAAACATCGAATAGTATACTAGGCCTGGTCCGTTAAAGTGTAACATATTTAACATTTTAATTTTAATGAATAACTAAACTGTACTTGGTAAATTAGAAGATCAAATATGGAATATACAAGAATACTTTTAAATATGAGCAAGAAACATGGCTTTAGTTACAAGATTAATAATTTGCTGAATATGGAGCTCCTGCCGTTTGATTCTTGCATTTTACCTTCCATACAAGAGAAAGTAAATCATCATAAGACAACCTTCATATAAAACACATCACAGAACAATACTCAGTTACTCTCTCTCTCCCTCTTTGCCCATGGCATAGATACACAATTTTTCTTAAATAAAAAAAACGAGTAAATTGAGAAGGCTCGGTGGTCCTTCATCCATTGGTGTCAACGAAACTCGAATTCCCAACCTCTCACAATATATGGTTTCTTGTGTCTCACATCCAACCACTGGGTCATGAACCTCTCAGTACAATTTTTCTCAAATAATATGATATTCTCTGATTATCAACTCGGTTACAAAATCGGGTGCTCAGTTTCACTTTTCTTCGAAGTGAATTCCATCTACTTCGCATCTTGTGCTACCTAAGTAGATACGACATTGCTTGGGATGAAACCTTGGAGGTGGATTAGTGACAAATCCTGCACGAGAGGACGTAATCTATCTTTGAGGATAGCAGTGACTGGATCACCCGGCTACTATCCAAATATTGTTCGATTTATTAATTTATTTATAATTATTTGTTGAAATATTTTATTGTAGATTTTGTAAATATAACCAACAAAATGTCGTTATTGAGGGCCAGAGAGTTTCTTCGCCTCGGTTGGGGGAGGGGAAATGAAGAGACGGAGGGTTTTCTCCACTTCAGCCGCCTCTTCAATCGCAGCCATGGCTTGAGTTACGGCATAGATGTCGCCTCTTCAATCGGCTCCCGTTCGACTCTTTAATCGCTTCAGTCATTATTGAACTTGTTTCGTTTTGAACGAAGAGGAGGAGGGAGAAGAGTAAACCACATAACACACAGAGAAAAAAAACCCATAATACGACACTGAGTCAACCACACATTAACAACAGGCAAACAAATAATCAACAAACACGGATTTTGATCCTGTAAATAACTTTTCTATTCTTTCAGTAAAATCAATTATTAAAAAATAATTTGGTTTATTTAATTATTTATTATATTTGATTTTACACATGACAAATCATATTTATTTTAATATTTTTTTATTATTTTATTTTCAATCTTTTTTAAAAACAAAGTATTTTCATTTTTATTTTGCTAACTTTTGCGAACTTGTATTTTGTTTGTTTTTTATGATATTTTTATTCATGTGTATCCGTTTAACACATGTTAAACAGTGTATTAATTCTGTCAAATAACTTCTTTTCCAAATTTATGGATTTAAATTTGATTAATTAATATTATAAATGATGGTAAACAAACTTGTTTAAAATATTAAATAAATTAATGATGTGTGAAACGATGGATTTTTTTACTTTTTTTTCCGATATAGAATGGAAAAAATTAAGTATTCATGATTTACCATCATAATTAATGCAAGCGTCAACACATCAATCAGTCTAGAAGATTTAAGAGGACATGCATCACCACTCTTTATTTATATAAACACATCAGTCACTTTATGGAACTGACATTTATATTCCCATAAAATAAAAGAATTAACGTTTCAAAAAATATATTCTCACGTATTGACTCAAAATGAAAATATTAAGAGTATTCTTACAAAATAATACGAGACATATCATGTTTATTCACTAAATGAAATAATTTCCTCTACTCTTTCGGGAAAATAAAAAATAATATGTACAACTATATATTTGAAGTATTATGTCCAATGATTGGAAATTATAATTACTAAAATAAATTTCCAATATAATTATAAGAGATTATCATAAACTCATTACAAATATAGAATATGCGAACTATAATTCCAAAGCGGCGACCTAAAGGTTAATTTGCAACACTACAGTCTTCGGCTCTACCAACTGAACTAAGGTCGGTTTTTGATATTTCGTGAATTACATTTATTTTATACAAGCTCTACGATATCCCTTAATTAAGATTCTACTTTATCAAGTATGCATTGATCTTTGAACTAACAACAACACCACTTGAATCCCCAACCAATATATTAAAATCGAAGCTCACAGAAGAGAACAACAAATTAACCAACCATATTTATTTTCTCATGACGCCCTTAACTTATGCATCATCATTTTCATTTTGTCCTTATAAATACCAACCTAAATTCCCTCACACAATCATCCTAAAACAACACATCCTACTAAACAATCCACAATGGCTTCCATCTACACTAGCTACCTCTTCAAGGCTGTTTTTCTCACACTTGTCTTGTCGCAATACATCGACTCGACACTTGCAGCTCGTGACCTTAAAACGGAACAAACATTTCCAGGCTTAACCGTACCATCAACAACACCAACTACCGCAATTCCACCTCTCGTTGGTGGAACTGTATTGCCGACTCCTACTCTCCCGAGATATCCTTTCGTGCCAGCCATGCCGAGGCCAACGATAATACCAGCATGGCCAAGGCCAGCACAGCCTGCTAATCCTACTTTACCGGTCGAAACGACTCCTACTGGCGTACCGACCTTCCCAAATTTTGGGTTCCCGCCTTATCGGTTTCCGACTATTCCGACAAGCCCCGAGAGCACAACTCTTCCTGAGCCCAAAAGCCCATGAAAAGTCTTGGATCAAAAGTTGGGCTATAATTGTAGTAGGGCACCTCTATGAATAAAGATGTGGTTATTTTATCCATTAGCAATGGTGCGATTTTTTATGTTAGTTGAGTATTTCTTCGGTAAAGGATTTGTATTTGAAATTCGAACTCGTATGAATGAATATTAGATATTATAATATTGCAGATTGTTTTTCAAATTTCTTGGTAGTAATGCATGGGCAAGAAAAGAGATCAACCTCAGAATCCAAATTACATTATTCATGAACTCTTGAATTTGATTAGATTGAGTCGAATTATTTTTTTTATTTGATGTTTCATTGACACATTATTTGATGTTTCATTGAGAACAAAAGCTCTGGCACAGAAACATCAAATAGTATACTAGGCCTAGTCTATTAAAAGTTTACAAGATTGAAGTGGTGTAACATATTTAACATTTCAATTTTAATGAATAACTAAATTGTACTTCGTAAATTAGAAATCAATCTAGCGAAACCCTCGCACACATGCAGCGCACATGCACGAGTCATTTTTAACTTTGTTTTGAATTGAACCACTACACATTTTGCATTTTAGACTAATATATACCATTAATAGCAGTCAAAGTCTTCATGATTATTGATGTAAACAAAATTAAACATCACAGAAGTTCAAATATTAGTATTAAAGAAACATCATAAAGATTCAAAATGTTGATTTGGAGTCATATTAAAAATAAAACACATACGTCACATAAGAAATAAATTAATATGGGATGATACAATACATAAATGGCTAATTTCGTTTCTCTTGTCCCAAGGAACAGACTCCTGTGCTTCCTTCGTTTCTCTTCTCGAAAGAAACATCCTCCTGATAAGCGAATGTCCGGTCGATTAAGAGCCAGGACCGTCTCGATTCCACCAACCAACCTACATAAATAAAAAAATATTAAATAAAAATGAATTAATCTCCTAAAATAATCAAAAGAAATAAATTTAAAAAGTTACAAATATATTGATAAATGAATTCATTAATTACCGAATTAAGCTGGAGAAGTCCTCTCCCACGTGCCCGCCACCCGTCCAGGCTCCGCCTCCAGCCTGCTCCACAGGCCCTCCCAGACCCACTTCCAGCATGCACCCGCATTAACTCCATCCCAGAACCACATCGGGGGACCCGCCTCGCATCTGTCCCGGGCCCGCCAGCCACCCTTCAATATACATATCGACATCAGTCTTCGATGTACAAATCTGTCACCTCACCTATACAAACAAATTACTAATGAATTAAAAAAAACTTTGGACTACCTTTTGTGCGATCTTCAGAAATTCTTTCAAGGTCCCCATATCTTGAGCTCCAGCCCATGGCAGACCCGCTTCTAATCCGCTGCTAACGTGTAATCAAAATCACAAAAGTAACGTATATCTGTTATTCCTAAACAAACAATACTAAAATTGAGAAAATATAAAAACGGGAAAAAATGAAATAATTGGCGCAACCGAGTAAAAATCAGGAGGAAATCGCCAAAATCCGCATTCAGCCGTCATCATGCCTCTTATGAAGGACAATTTACTACCAGTCGCAGCCAAACTCTCTTGTCTTGTCTGCCGCCATGGCCAGCGGAGAAACGACTGGCAGATTCAGTAGTCGTCGTGCCTATATTTAGCCGCTAGGGTTTCCTCGTTGGGCAGTTTTTTTCCTTTCTTCCTGGGCAGCGCAAGCAAGAGAGAAGTGTTTCTTCCTGCATCGTGCAAGCAAGAAGAGGGAGAAGCGCGCAGCTAGGGTTCCTCCCGTTTTTCTTTCTTTCTTCCCTCTGTTGTGCGAGTAAGAAGAGAGACTGGAGAGAGCGCGTGGTGTTTCTTCCTAGTGTTGGGATGTATCGGACGGCCGACAGTAGAGAAAGGGGAAGAGCATCCAACGGCGCGAAGACAGCCACATCGTGGAAGGAGAGAAAAGCCGATGTTGGATAATATGGGTATTTTTTTTTTTTTTTTGAGAAGAGGAGGAAGAAGAGAGTATTTGTTAACTCTTATTTATATTTATATTTCTGTTTTTTATTTCTTACAAACACAAATGGATCTCTATTTATAGACTAAGTTATTCATATATACATGAATCACATTAACTTTTATCCATTAACTCACACTAATTTTCAAGTACATGATCTATAATTATATGCAATGGATACATATATTACAACTCTCAATGGAAACATGATATTTCACACTTATATCATAAATACTCAAAACATGCATTTAAATAAATTAAGTTTATTATAAATATTCAACAGACGAATGTTGAGGATTATATCTATTTAAAGATATGAAATATACAAGAATACTTTTAAATAAATAGGTTACATTTGCAAATACCAAATAATAGTTTTATAAAAATATATTTCTGACAATGTAATAATTTTCTCTCCAAATTTAAAAAATAACTCTCTCAAAAATAAAATTCAAAAACAAACTCATATTATCTCATTTCTAAATCAGATGGTATGTGTATTTCTATATTCACTCGTTTTCCAAATGAAATCACTTTTCAAAGTGTTAAACAGGGTTAAATAAACACATTCCTTTTTTGTAAATTTCGAGAGAAAAATGTAAATTTGGGTTTAATTTAATATTTTTCAGTTTTTGAAAGGCTTTCATATTTTTCATATTTTAGAAGGATATATCCGATATTTTCATTTCTTACAAGGTTATTTGTGATTTTTTCGTATTTTAGCTGGTATATTTGATATTTTCAGATCTTATAAGAGCATCTTTGAAATTTTCAGCTTTTTGGAGGGGGGTATTTGCAATTTTGACTTTTGAGGTACTATAATGGTATATTTGACATTTCCTCTTTTACTGGGATAGTTTTCGCATTTGTTTTTCTTTTTTTTAGTAAATGTTGAGTAGCGAAGCGGAATTATAACAATAATTTTATTAAACACTCAATATTCTTACAATATTTTTCTACTACTCAAATATCACACTTCCAACAAACTACTAGATTCTCACTACACCCATTATCTCTTTGTTTTGTGACTTGATGCAAAATGAGGATCAAGACCACCTATTTATATTAGGGAATGGAGAATTCTAGACACAAGATATTTATATGGAATTATCTAGAACTAACTATATTCTAGTGCTACATATTTTTATGGAAATATCTAGAGACAAGATATTTTGAGCATGTCTCTAGAAAAAAATTTATTTTTGGATTGGGCCAAGTTAGTGTTGTAATTTTAACAGTAAATACGAAAAAATTTCACTGTTTTCTAATCTACATATATTCTAAGAAAATAATGCAAGAATAATTAATAACGCATGCTTGCGGGAGTATTCGATCACTATTAGTAATGATCCGAGTAAAAACGGAGGCATTGAGGTAAATGTATAAATTAACCCTCAAATTTTTAGTTCCACTTATTATTTAGCATATTTTTACTTCTGTTTTTTTTATAACAAAGTTGTTATTTTCATTTAATAGAATATTTCTTTCCACAATATCATAGACTATGTGAGGGAGAACGTCTACGATGAATTTGAATTTGAACTATTTAAAGTGATCTTCTATTGTTGGAGATTTGAATATCGCTCCTTTTTCTGTAGATCAGTGTTATGTTGATCCAAATTTTGATGAATATGGAAACCCGCAATAAATGGCAATTTTTCCGCTAAAAATGCTTACCTTAATTTGACCAATACACTCTCTTTATCGAACCAACCAACTCCGATACTATGTGGCACAAAATTTGAAAAAATACAATTATAACTCCCCGAGTAGCCACATTTATTTGGCGTTTGTGCCTTAACGCTTTGCCAACATGTGTTAATCTTCACAATCGATTACCTCATGTAATTAAGCTCGATATGTCATAGATGTTTGGTTGATGATGAAGACATTCTTCATTCCTTTCTTCGCCCCTTATCTAAAGCTATATGGTTCATTTCGTCATTAGGTATAAGAGTTGATAATTTACTCGGCGATTTTAAAGATATACTTTTTTACTTCGCTAAAATCTAGATGAAAACCAATTCGGCATTCTCTCTAATACCTTATGGGCGATATGGAAATGTCGTTGTGACACGGTATTTAAAGGTAATAAATTAAATCCTATCGACATAAATAATATGGCTATCTCCATATTACGATGAGGTGGATTGGCTATCTCCATATTACGATGAGGCGATATGGAAATGTCGTTGCGAGCAACCCGTTTATTACGATGGATATTGAAACGCAACCAAAATCGTTCAATAGAGAAGAAGAATTCACATGTTACTATGATGGCTCATGAACAACGGATAAAGCGGGTTGTGGATTCATCATTTCCAAAAATGACGAATCTCTATATTATGCGGGTAGACCGATTATGCACTTTCTCCCTCTCATGCCGAATCTTCTCGGAAGAATTTACATGCTTTACGAAAATTAGGTGAAATAAAAATTACTTCTTGTGCGATCTTCTCGGATTGCCCTCAATTGGTAAATGCCTTATGTACCAAAAAAAATGAGGTGGATTGGCGGGATTACTTACAATCGTAAGAATGTAGAAGTTTGGCGGAGTTACAACCGGGATGGACGTTCTATCTTATATCGAGAGAAAATAACGCGAAAGCGGACATGTTGGCGAAAAAGACGAGAGTGGAGCAATTACTCGTTCAGGGTCCTTGATAATTTCTTCAAGGAACCGTAGATTTAATCACTTGTTTTTTTTGAAAATTATGCAATGTAAGTGGTGACATTGTAATTAGCCTACGGACATTTTATGCAAAATATATATATTTGATGGAACTAAGTAATTAAGCAATTAGTATTTTTGTCATTTTTTTTTCAATATTTTGAAGTAATGTAAATTTCGAAATTAAGTGAGCAAACATTACTTCTTCTTAAAGCAAATGAACAATCAATCACGTGAACAAACAAAACAAGTATTTTTTATTACAATGCGTGAAAATTGAACATAAACTTTTCTAACTTGCAAATCACTCGTGATTCACGGTCAAAACATGATAAAAACAGAAAACATTATGACGATTGAAAACAAGGGAGAACATAAACTAAGAATATTTGAAACACGCTCGTTCAATTGGCTTTTAAATGGGTATTGAGATAAAACCCTCAATAATACGAGGAAATATAGAGTGCATGAGATTGTTGCCGCAAACATTTTTGTACTAAAATTCCACTTAATTTGTCCCGCGTAAAGGGACATTGCGATTAAACAGGCAAAAGTCCAGCTTATAAGCATAAAAGATTCCGGTTCTTCTTTGGAAAATTCCGAGTTTTTCTTTATCAATGCCTCAATCATATCTCCCCCTAGATGAATGTTTCCTTTTGTTTGTCTATACCATAAAAACCCTAAGAAAATTAGGGTTACCTTCACGGGTATTAAAGCACACAAAGTGTACCATCCTAAGATTTCCCATGTTAAGCTCCCAATGGCTATGAATAAACTAACTACCAACAATCCGTTACAAATCAAAATGATCCCCAACTCACTTCTAACTCTTGGTGTTCTTTTTAGTGGAAATATATTTATAATGGTTGTCAATAAACCAGTTATAAATGTAAGATGGAATAAAAATTGGGTTACCCGAAACGTATCTGACGAAACGAATTCGTTTCTTAACAACTGGTAAATTCTAGAACAACATCCCAAATATATTAGGAAGGTTACGTGCGTCGAAAATTGTACGCAACCGTCTATTATGTCTTTCTCCATTCCATCGTAGTCATTGTGGTTTTCTTCTTGTATTAGTAATTTCAGAAATAAAAATAGAAAACCGGTTATTGCGTAACCGAGAAGTACACTCGAGGACATTGATATACTCATATGCGCATCCGATGTCATTACATTAAAAAGGAAGAAAGATGCCATGCCTTCTACAAACACGCATAGGTGCAATCCACCTAGAATATATCGATAGAAATTTTTGTTGCTTACCATTGATATTAACAACAACAAGCTGCTCAACATCACGCTAAACCGCTTACATGCGAAACCGAGGAGCATGGTAGCAGAAAAATCCATCGCTAGTTTAGAATCATTTTTCGTTCGATATTCGCTTAATATTGCAATGAACCCTAGTTTAGAATCATTTTTCCTTTGATATTCCTTTATTAATTCATTGATCACTATCACAGTAGCGGTGTCCGTTAAAAGTTTGTAATATACAAATGTCATCACACGAGATCGTGTTGATTCGTAGGACCCTGTCATATTTTCTGCAAGCGTAATCAGAATAATCAATTAGAATTCTAAAAGTTCAAGAAAAATACGAAACAAGGGGGGATTTCAAAGTTAATAAACAAAAAACTTTGAACAGTTATCATATTTTTTCTATGTTTGAAAATGAAAATATATGTAAACAGAAATTAAGATCAAAATTCGTAGAACAAGAAAACAATTTTTCTAGCAATTAAAAAAACATGGATGAGTTTTCTAGAAAATAATTTTTCTAGCAATTAAAAAATCTTGGATGAATTTTCTACAAATAGGTTTCTTACTTTACAAAAAAAATAGCTTAGCAAAACAATCGGACAAATAATTACGAAAACCTCTACATTAGCAAAACGATAGGACAACTATTTTTTATCCATTATCTAGGAAAAGGAACACTTGTTACGGTTTATAGATAAATTAAAATGCAAAAAAACTACAATTAAATTACCACTTTACTACGCACCTCGTGGGTTTGAAGTATGGACTTTGCGATCGAGAATTTATTTTCTTCAATGATAGTTGTGACTTTCTTGGAGGACAGAGGAAAGATGAAGACATGAACGTTTAGAACTTGAAATCCCATAAATGAAAGGAAACATTAATATAGGGCAATTTATTGTTCTAGAGCGAGAGAGGTAGTTGAGGTTGGAAGGATGAAAATATTGTATGAATTTGTAGAATAACCATTTTGTTATAAAATATCAAATATATATGGCAAAAGACAGTTTGAAAAGGGAGAGAAAAAAACTAACCACCTGAAATTTACGAGAAATTTTTTATTTTCTTCGAAACCTAGTTGAGAGATGAGGCAGTCAAAAAATCAACACTAATATTAACTTTCGAGAACAACCAAAAAAATTAGGGAAATTTTAATATATATATATATATGAGAGGAGCTATTGTACGTAATTAAAGTACCAGGCTTTTGGTACTTAAAACTTCTCTACCGTCAGATCTGTGCTCGAAGGATAGACGGAACAGTGATGTATCTCTCTTACTTTCCTTAAACTTCGTTAAGTCTGCTCAAACCAGGATTTAAGTCTCCCATGGCCGCCATGATAGCAAGATCGTCTCTTCTTCTGGCGATAGCAAGATCGATTCTCCCCTTCTCCTGGCGACTTGGCGACGGAACCACTCTTGCTATCCTGGCGACCTCCTCCCCTTCTCCTGGCGACTTGTCGACGGAACCAAACTCTTGCTATCCTGGCGACCCAGAGGCAAGGAATTTCGACCCAGAGGCAAGGAACCTCTCCTGAGGTGCTTAAGATACTTGGCCGAAGACCACTTTCCTGGCGATGGCGGGGAGAAGATAGCTCTCCTGGTGATGGCGTTGGCGGATTACGTGAAAAGATCAAGCCGCCCCCATCCTTCTCGATTGGCTCAATTTCAGGTTAACTTGGCTCCTTCCTTATTTTGGTATTCACGTTATTTTGGCTCAATTTCAGTTCTAATTGATTGAAATCTGTTTTAATTGCTTAATTTCAGTTCTAATTAATCGACTTTAGTTTTGATTGCCCGATTTTAGTTCTGCATGCTCATATACTTCTAATTCTAATCCGATTAGTATTAATTGAACTTTTATTTCAGTTCATATACTTCTAATTTCGATGCTCATATAACTCTCGGGCTTTTCCCCCAAATCTCTATTTCGACCTATTAATCAAGGTATTAATATTATCACGCAAACAACCATAACTAATTAATTGTCATAATTTCAATTACAAATTAAAACACCATTTTTCATAATTTTTTATTTCGACAGGTTTATCCAGAAGGCAAAATGAGCCAGCATTTCGCCAGCTTAAAAACGAGCTCGATAAACTTTCCTCCAGCTACCCTAATTTCAAGGTATATGTTTTTTAAATAAAAAACTATTTTTTTTAATAAACGATACTCGTAATATTTTCTTTATTTCTTTTTATGTGTGTCTAATACTCGTAAGTTTTGTAAAATCATAAATTACTCGAAACTTCTTAACTCATTCATGGATGAGGGACTAAAAAGAATAAACTTGATTTTCAGGGTGACGGGGCAAAAATAGGGACGGTATTCATTCTGGATCCAACTACTGGAAATGGAGGGAGGGTATTCATTCTGGATGCAAGAGAAGGAGATCCGACCCGTTTGGCGATATTTTCTCTTTTTGTACTCTGTAATTATCGTATATCTGTATGTAATTACGGAACGGAACTATGTATGAAATATGATTTCGACCCGTTGGCGATTTTTTTTTTTTGTACTATGTATTTATTTGTATGTAATACAATTATGAAACAATGTATGAAATGCGATTTCGAGCCGTTGGGGATAATTTTTTGTGTACTACCCACTGTTTTTTCACAATTGCAAATGAATCCTACAAAAACTCAAAATTGCAAATGAACCCATCAAAAATTTACAATCTTGCTCAAATTTGCAAATAAATCCTACAAAAATTCAAATTATCAGCTTTTGCTCAAAATTGCAAATGAACCCAAGAAAAACTCATAATTTCACAATGTTCCTCTGAATTTGCAAATAAACCCTACAAAACTCAAATATTCAATTTATCTCAAAATTACAAATGAGCCCAACAAAAACTCAAAATTTGACAATCTTGCTCTGAATTTGCAAATAAACCCTACAAAAACTTAAATTTTCAGTTTTGCTCAAAATTGCAAATGAACCCAAGAAAAACTCAAAATTCCACAATCTTGCTCCGAATTTTCAAATAAACCCTAAATAATCAAAATACTATAAAAAATGTCTAGACACATGTATAAACAAGGTTACAGAAATCGCTAGGCGCTAGTCGGGCGGACGGGCACCGTCTAGCGCCTAGAGGGATTAATCGGGGATTAATCGGATCTAGGCGGATTTGTAATTTTACATTATTTTTGTTATTTTTTTAATTTTATATATTATAATTTGTGCTATAATTTTTTATACTAAAAATAATATATATTGATTTATTTAAAACAACGTCCAAATTAATCATAACATGAAATCTACATATTAATTTATTTAAAACAACGTCCAAACAAATTATAACACGGAATCTACAAAATAACATTAATACAAATTCAAATAAATCACAAAATAAAATTACTAAAAATAGAAATAAGAAATAATGTATATTGATTTATTTAAAACAACGTCCCAATTAATCATAACATGAAATCCACATATTAATTTATTTAAAACAACGTCCAAACAAATTATAACACGAAATCTACAAAATAACATTAATACAAATTCAAATAAATCACAAAATAAAATTACTAAAAATAGAAATAAGAAAATAAATGAGTTGTGGATCTTAAAAAAAAAAAAAAAAAAAAAAAAAAAAAAAAAAAAAAAAAAAAAATTATTTGGTGCGGCCCAGGCGCTATTTAGGCGGGCCTAGGCGGAATTCCGCCTAGACGGGAACGCCTAGGCTTATACGTGGGTGTTTTCCCAACGCCTAGCGCCTAGGCAGCCGCCTAGGCCGATTTTTACAACATTGTGTATAAACAAAACACCCTAATCATCGCTTCCATAATCATTGTCGCTTCCATAATCATCGCCGCTTCCATATAATCATGATTTCCATCTTTTATATCCAATTTGCCTTTCTATAAACAACATAAAATGAAAATATTAAAACTATTGAATATTATATAAAATTTAATAAAAATCAAATACTATTCTGAATTTGAACCTTTGGACATGTTTTAGCATTATGCCTATCTTTCTTCTTGCAGATACTACAAGTTCGCCTTTTCTTAGCATTGGTCTTCATGAGAGGCTTCATTCGTTGCGGTTTTCTTTTTCCTTTACATTGAGAAACCGGTGGATCACACAAAGACTGATTATTGGGAACATCGGTGATCGAATTAGTCGGTAAAACTTCCTCCTGGACAAAATTCATCTCGTGATGAAGTTTATCCAATGTTGCACAAACAGTCGCGAATGCGTCACTATTTTTTACGGCCTTACTACATATTTTATTGCACTTCTCATTTAAAATCGCCAACCTCTTTCTTTCCAACTCAGGTCCTCCAATCTTCATATTCTTACAACAAACGGTTTTCTTTGTATCCTTGTTAGCATCTTTGGTCCACCTCTTTAGGATGTAATGAGATGGTAAAGAATTCATCCCGATACTTTGCATAACCTTTATGATATGCGCACAAAGAAGGCCATCAAATTCAAAACCTTTGCACTCACATGAAATGAGATAATTCGGTCTATCGACCTGAACTTTATAAGAGGCCAGAAATTTCGGAGATTTTAGGTTGTACAACTTATCATTTTCCAAGACCTCAACAATAAAACCGCTAGCTTCTTTTAAGATTTCCCTAAACACATAGAATACATTTCTAGTGTATACTTCACGTGCTTTTTCTTCTATTTCATCATCATACCATAAAGTATGGACATTATTTATGGTTCTCATGTCCTCTTCGCTCTCATTAGCAAAAATACTTGTCGTAATTTTCTCGAATTGGATCACAAAATTGCAAATATACGTGTGCGAATCCAGCCATAATTTCATCGCAGCATTCATGCTCTCGCTTCTCTGTGAAGTTGTCATTTCGGCAAAAAACGTATCCTTAAAGTATGCCGGAACCCACTGACTAGCAGTAGTGAACATCGTCTTTAGGTGCTGATTTTCTCCCAAATCGTGTGCTCGAATCATATTCTTCCACTTTATCTCAAACTCACCAACTGTCATCGCATTAATGCACGCAAATAACTCATTCTCAAATCCAATTTTTGAATCATATAAATTTCCCAATTTTTCACTTGCCTTTCTCATCACATGCCACTGGCAACACCTATGAACGGTATTTGGGAATAATTTAGCTATGGCTCCTTTCATCGATGGGTCTTGATCGTTAATAATTGATTGTGGGTGCTTGTCATCCATTGCTTTCAACCACGTTTCAAATAACCACTCGAATGTACTCATTTTTTCATCTCTAAGTAGAGCACAACCGAAAAATATTGACTGCCTGTGATGGTTAACTCCCACAAATGGTGCACGCGGCATGCAATATTTATTTGTAGAGTATGTTGTATCAAATACAACGACATCACCAAATTCACGATATGACCTTCTTGATCGAGCATTCACCCAAAATAGGTGTTTCGCGGTATTATCCTCGTCGGTCTCAACCGCAAAAAAGAAATCGGGATCACTCTGTTGCAATTGATTAAAGTACAATATTGTACTGTCCACATCGATACCACTTAGTTTTCGATTTTCCCTAGACAATATATTGCCCACATCTTTTCTCGTAAACCCTAAATTGTCTCTACCCCCTGCCTTTGTTGCCAAAATTTCTATTATTTGGCTAGGTTTAATGCCATGGTCTCCTAACAACCGCACAAGTTCTTTTTGTTCTTCGGTCATGTGCTTTTGTGATCGTAAGATACGCTTCTTTGAAGGACTATGGAGTAATACATGATTATGCTCTTTGAAGAGTTGGGATATGCGCCATTTTTCATCTTCCTTCGAATAGTTTATGTCCATGAAAGCCTTGCAACCACATCTCGTGGATGATCGATCTTTTTCGGGTGTACGTTGACCCGATAACTGCCCCTTGTTTTTTTAGATTTTTTTTCCCCTTGTTTTGAACAAACATATTTAATGAAAGTTGGTTTATTTGTCACCGTCGATATGTGATGAGTAAATTTCCGAACACTAAATCCTTTCATGGAAGCATAACTATTGTAGAATTCATAGGCTCCTTCTATATCCACAAACTCCATCCCTATGAATGGTTCATCGATATGATCGTCTCCAACAAAAAATGAATTATCCACGAGAGGATTGAGAGGGACCTAATGAATTATTCATGACAAAATGAAATTAGCATATTTGAATCAATTTATTACAATTCGAATTTTTTACTTTTAAGATGAAAGAAATACCTCTAGTTCTGTGTCCTCGTCATGGAAAGATTCTGCTTGTTGAATTACATCGCTTGTTGAAGGTGTCGTCATTACTTTTTCTATAATAAAAAAATTGTATAGTTATAATCGAGGAAAATTGAATCCAATTATAAATATTGAATCAAGATGTAGCTGTATTGAATATATGATTTACTTCAATAAATTGCTAAATGTAATGTGTAAATAAGAATATAAGTTGATTTTTTTGCTTTTGCTTGCAAGTGGCAGCAAGGATTTTAGAAGTTGATTACCTCTGTTTTTTTTGTCTTATTCTGGTAGCCAAGAGAGAAAACGTGATTTGATTGCCTCTGTTTTTAGAAAACGTGATTTGATTCCTCTCTATTTGTTGCAGCTCTCTTCGTTTGTTGTAATCGCTAAACACAATTCAATCGGCTCCCTTTGTTTCAGCTCTTCGTTTCAAAATCAGAAACATGGATGGTCGCTTCTTCTTCTCTTTCTTGTTTTGTTCCGTGAGTCGCTTCAGTTCACGCAAGACAGAGAGATGGATGGAAAGTTACCGTTAAGTTGGACCTCAGTTTATCACCATCCCACTATATCATCAACACACATCTTAAAGAAAATCTGACGGTAAAGAAGTTTTAAGTACCAAAAGCATGGTACTTAATTAAGTACAATAGCTCCTATATATATATATATCAATGTTTTAAATAGCGTGCAGCGGCATGCAGCGTTTTGACGTTTAATTTAGCGTTTAGCGTTAGCGGGCGATATAGCGCCGCTTCAACATCACAGCGGATTTTTGATCGAAATTATTATTTTTATAATACTACAATACAAATATAAATATAAATTAGCGGTCCAATATTATAAATAAAATTATGTTGAATGCATATTTATATCAACCTCGCAAACTAACATAAATTAAAATTCATCTCTAAGAAAAATATATTATTATTATTATTATTATTATTATTACTTTTGTTTTTCTTTTTATTATTGTAATTATTGTAATTATAATAAGGCTATTAATAGTTGTTGTTGATGTTGTTATTATCTTATTTTTCCTATAATAATAATAATAATAATAATAATAATAATAATAGTAAGTATGCTTTACTATTATTATTATTATTATTATTATTATTATTATTTGTATCGTTGTCATTATTATTATTATTATTGTTATTATTATTTAGTACCAATAATAATAATAACAATAATAATTATAATAATAATTATTATTAATATTATTACTATTATTTAATAACAATTATTATTATTGTGTAATGATAATAGTGATTATTATTTAATAACAACAACAACAACAACAACAATAATAATAATCATCATCATCATCACGCTATAGCGCCGCTACAGACGCTACAATTGAACGCTTCAACGCTATAGCGGTCCACTATAGCGTTGCAGCGGAACAAAACGCTACAGTGCTATATTCCGAAGCGATGTAGCGTTTGCCTCCCAAAACCCGCTATAGCGCGCTATAGCGGCGCTACAGCGCCGCTATTTAAAACACTGATATATATATATATATATATATATATATATATATATATATATATATATATATATATATATATATATATATATATATGGGAGCTTCTATCATAGACCCATTTTTTTATCATGGACCCTTTTTCAAAAATTTATTTTAAGAATTTTAACTATTTATTAATTAATTATACAAAATTTATGTTTTGGATAGTATTAAATGATAAATATACTAGAATCTTACAAAAAAAATCATTATTTAACAAATATTCGAAATATTTTTTTTTTAAAATGGGTCCATGATAAGAAAATAGGTCTATCATAGAACTCCCCTATATATATATATATATATATATATATATATATATATATAGAGAAATGCTAACGTACTCAATTAAGTAAATCACACTTTGTACTTAAAGACTCCCAGTCGTTGGATGAGTTGATTACACGATCTGATGAAATTTGTGATAGACGGAATTGAGTAGATAACGTTAGTAATAACATTTTGTACAGCTTTCCAAAACAAATTTATCGACGGCCCCTTCTTTCCAAAACAACTTTTTCCATCGTTTCCACCTTCTCTTTTCACCTCCTTATGATTTTCCATGGTTGTAGCTCGCCTCAGGTTTGGTAGCTCGTCGTGCTGCTAGAGACTGAATTTCGATCGAAAGATTGCTCCAAGAGATTGTTGCAAGAGGGTCGCCCCAGATTTGGTCATTTTCCATGGCTATGACTGGCCCCACGTTCTTTCCGAACGTACAAGTTTGTTCTTTCCAAAAAATACTTCCAAGCAAGTTCTCATCCCTTTTAGTATTCAATTGATTTTGTCCTAACATGGTAGAATTTCGAATTTATTCCTGTTTAGTATTCAATTGGGTCAAACAAATCTGCTCCCAAACTCGCCTCATTCTCTCTCTTCCTGCCGAACAAATCTGCTTGCGTGATCCACTCCCCTATAAGGATACTAGCTCTTGTGAGGTAACATAACTTTTTCTTAAATGAAATTTGAATTATATACTGCTTTAAATTTTTTTCTTGAATCATAATTGAAACAGTCCAGTGCTAAAATGTCTTTGTTAAATAAACAATTTTGCATTTTAGAAGGATATAACTCATTTATCTCACTTTAACCCTTGTAATACTATCAACTTAGCATATGCCTAAGAGGTTCGTATTAATAAGTATTTTTCTCAATTTAATTTTGCACTTGACAGTTTCTTACCATGCCATCATATTAGTTATGCAAATTACAGTTTTTTATATAATGTTCTTATTTGATTAGTAATGTATTTATAGGACGAAAGAAATGGCCTCGACTTTTGACGCATACCCTGTAAGACTTTTGAGGTACATGATTTATTTTCACAATTATTTTTGTCCAATATTCATTGAATCCTCAATTTAGTTCATATTTTCTGAACAATATTTGATGATTAACTTAGGCCACATATGCTCCGATTGGTTCAGTTTCCAGTATGAGTTCCAGTCCCAAGGCAAATCAGTAGGACGATACATTTGAGGTATTACGATATTGGACGATGCATTCTAAATGGAAAGATGGAAGTAGTGATTAGAGTTTATTAGAGGTCTTTTGAATTTTATGTTTCTCTTGGACTTATTTGAAAATTTATAATATTCTGAAAGTTAGTGCTGATTTGTAATGTTCAAGTTGCAATTTGAGGGCTCGTGCTTAAAGATGTCAAGCAAATTGTAAATAAAATGGAAATTTAGGGATGAATGTGATATTTTAATCCAGGATACATAATAAATTGCTCATTCATTTTATATACTCTTAAAGTAAAGTAATACAAGTATATCCATATTAATGCATAGTACAATTTATCTTATATAAACATTTTATTAATTCAACCAATTTTTATGATTACACAATTTGCATAGTACAATCCTATTAATGCATAATCATATATAAACATTTATCTTATAACAAAGTTGTATTTCTACAATTCATATACATCCTAAACTACTTTCAATACACACACCATCAAAATAATATTCACCAAAAACTAATGCAATTGCCTACAATATCGGCAATTTCGACGAGATCGACATGAGTTCAGCCATGAAGAAAATAAAGAACAACGAGATCGACATCTTGATAGATCCACCATAAATGAAACGATAATTCACCGTTAATAAACCATGTAATCATATTCTTCAAAAATCCCGAACAAAATTTGGTTCATGTTCACGTTCGAGAGTTCAAGCGCCGATCTCTTGCACAGTTAACAACGAGTGGTGGCGTCGATCTCTTGAAAATGTAGGACGCCACAGTAACAGGGAGGCATAGTCATAGACACCAAGGCGAAGGCAGGGCTACTGACGCCGTATCCGAGAGGCAGCGGCATCATCAAAGACAACGCCTCGAAAGCAATCAATTTACGAGACAATTATCGATCAATTTACGCATTAACTGCATTATCTAAGCAAAAAATAATTTAATTAATCACCCTTTCAAGAAACAATAAACACACAATTTCGCCTTTTTGGCAAAATTGAGTCTATTTTGATATTTGTCTTTATCAAATCTGGAAGATGTAAAAGAGAATCGACCTCTTGAATATTTGCGAGTGAATCATAATACAAAAGGGTTAGGGTCTCAAACTCAAAAAAAAAAGGGTCAGGGTTTCGAAACCTAGAAGAGAAGCACTAACAAGATCGAGGGAGCGGATAGGAGAACCGTACAGGGACCTTCAAGGACAACACCAGCACCATGGAGGTCGAGTTCCACTGCTTCAGGGAGAAGAATAGAGGCGAGCCCCCAGAAGGTAATTGAAGGTAGAGATAGAGAAGAGAGAAACGACCATCCATGAAAGTATTTGAAGGTTTTTACAAAATAACAATTCTGGGGAGGAGAGGAATAACATGCAAACGGAAGGAACGTTATTTTTATTTCCGTCTATCATCCTATTCTAAGCGTGCATCTCAAATCAAATCAGACGGTTGAGACCCTTTAAGTAGGATAGCTATTTTACTCAACTAAGTACGTTAGCTTTATATATATATATATATAGGGAGGCTAACCTACTTAACTAAGTATCAAATTTTTGATACTTAATGTTTTTTTTAACCATTGAATTTTTGAAAAAAGTACACTTTTGTCTCCAAAACTTGTTCCTGATGTGCAACTTACCCCCCAAACAAAAAACTGCACCTTTTTACCCCCTAACCTTTCAAACATTGTGCAACATGCCCTCTCCGTCCATTTGGTGTTAAAACCTCTGTTAAATGGTGATATGACATGGTGATGTGGATTTTTTAGACGTCCTCACATTATGACATGGCAAATAAATTCTAACCCGATCCGTTTAAACCCCAAACCCAATCCGATAGCTCTCATCTCTCTCAAAACCCCCATACCAGAGCCCCCCTCTCTCTCCTGTCGAGCGAACTCTTTCTCTTTTCTCTCACTCTCGCCGTTAACTTGCACAACCATTTCCTCTCTCGCCATTAGTGAAGGTCGGTCGCGAGTCAGCTCCGCTCTGCTCTCTCTGGACTCTCTCACCCTGTCTCAGTCGCGATTCAGCTACGCTCTCTCTCTCTCTCTCTCTCTCTCTCTTTAGTGGAGTTTACCCCAATTTTCTGAAATCAGGGTTATTTTTAGCAAAAAAAAAAAGCAAATAAGAGTTATTTTCAGCAAATTTCAGCAATTTAGAGCTTTTTTGGGTATATTTTGAGCAAATTAGGGTTATTTCCAGCAAATTTTGAGGAAATTAGGGTTATTTCCAACAAATTTTAGCAAATTTAAAGAATAATTTCAGCAAATTAGGGGGTCTGATGGGGTGCTGGGAGGGGGTCTTGGGGGGTCTTGGGAGGGGTGCTGGGGAGGGTCTGGGTGGGTGCTGGGGAGGGGGTGCTGGGGAGGGTTTGAATAAATGGTTGTGCACGATAGAAAATGAAGATGGCTGTGTTTGAATAAATGGTTGTACATAATCAGTCAAACCTGCCCAGCATTGAACAATGCAAACCTTATTAAATAGTACATAATGTATAAATAAACCATTTAATCTGTTAATATATCATTTGCAATGTAGGTGGATACCTTATTAAACAGTATAAAATGGGACTCGAAAGGCTTAGCAGTGCCAATAGCTCAAGACATAGACACATGCTCAATTAACAATCAGTGGTATATACATGAAATTAAGAACTTACAAATATTATAAATCAAAACAAGTCGAATACCTGAAGTGTGGAGGAGAGTGTGGAGGAGGAAATTGCTCACAATTTCGCTTTCTCCTTTGAGCAAGAACGCAAAAGATTTAATTGAATTTCACTTTAATTGATCCTGAATTAACCGATAACAACATCAATTAAGATCCAATTCATGTAAAATCAGTCAATTTAGACAATATTAATAAAAAATCAAATGAATTAAGCACAAATGTTACTGAAAACTAAGAAATTCCTACAAAATTGAAACTTACCGCGGATAAAAAAGACAAATTTTAAACCCAAACCTCTCCAACCAAAAGAAATCGAGGCTCATTACATACGAATTAGGGTTTTGAAGAGCATATCTTACTCCTGCCTGAGCTGCCATGTGAGCTACGTGTGTGAACGGAACAACATCGAAAAGCTTCTTCAACAGGGCCGCATCATTGTGTAGGGTTACGCACATGTTTATCAAAGTGTGCAGCGGAATTATTTTCGCATGTGTAACCTAATTCTACCGGGATCACGTCCGAAAACCAACGAAAAAGGAAGAGTTGGAAAAAATTACCTCGTACAAGTTAGTACGTGTCGTTTTCTTCTCCAAATCCGTGAACCTTCTCCAAGGAGTGCTCGTGCAATCCCTCTACTCGTGTCCACCTCGATTTCGTCCGATCGGAATCGCCAACGTCGTTCTAGTCGCCGTCACGATCGATTTTCTCAAGATCTTTGCTCAAATCTCCCTCTCAATCTCTCTAAAATTCTGTGGAAGAAGGAGAGAGAAACAGCGGCTCAAAAACCCTAAAACTCGAAATTAGAATTCTGTTTAAAATGAAATCAGACTTTATATATAGGAAATAAGTTCGAACGGGCCCAATTCTGACTGCAGATCGGGCCCAATTATGTCTGCAGATTTGCCTATTTATATAAATTCTTTCAAGTTAATTCTTAAGCCATATTTTCTTTCAAACTCCCTCTTGGATTAAGACTTAATCAACTTGGCCATATGTCCAACATATGTCGTGAGATCTAATCTCACGTGATTCCATTTTGTTTGTCCAACAAACATATTGGTGAGCATTATCTTGAGATTCCGATATGTTACGGAATCTTGGTGTGACTGTGTAGGTTCGTCTAAGACTGGTAGTGGATATAGCAGCAATCCATAAGGTATTGCGAGCACTAGACTACCGTTAATACCTACCCATAATTAGCACGAAAAAGGTGGAGAACACATTTATGAAGATGCAGTACATCTTCATACCTAGCTCAGATGAGTGTTACTAGTCCTCTTGTTCACGATATCTTCCGATCAAAAGAGTCACGGTGAAGCATAAGACTTCAAGTCATCCCCTTTTCTTTTTGATCAGATATACTCTTTCTCGATAAGAATTAGATTGATAATAACAATGTGAACTCTACTGAGTTCCATCGAGCTTGGCCAAGCATTTCATCAATCTCAATTCAATCGAGGGGCCCGAGAGATATCTCCCTCTATCCTTTTTGAAGGTTAGAAAGGAACAATTCCTATCTTGCAACCTCACATCCTTTGCCTATGCTAAAAACAATACCCAATATTAATCTCTGCTACACAGTTACGCGTAGGGTTAATTATATCAAAACATTGTCTTTTCACATACTAGGTATCCGTGAGATCACTCAAGTATGAAGAACTAAAACGCACTATCTGGATATGAGTTCGTCTCCAATGACTCTGACCATGTCACAAACTCATACAGTGGTCAGTCCAATATACGACGCCGCGTATATTCATATTGTAGAATCGACGCTACCGTCCTAGATCAATAAAACCTGATCATCTCATCTACGAATATGCCAGTGTATGTAAAAGTCTCCATTCAGTGAATGGACTACCTGGTTCAAACTTATGAACAACTTTATACACGAGGGACGTTTTAGAATTATATTCATTCCGTTTAGTGGTTTTACTATCATTCAATTGACGAATCAATATGCCAGACTATGGCCATGCAACATATTATTGAAAGAAAATATGGCTTAAGAATTAACTTGGAAGAATTCATATAAATAGGTAATTCTGCAGTCAGAATAAGGTTCGTTCGAACTAACTATATCAGTGCGTTCGAACGGACTTATTCGTGATAAACAGAAGTGGGTTCGTTCAAACGAACATGTAGGTGCGTTCGAACGAACTGGGTTCGTTCGAACGAACTATGTTAAGTTCGTTCGAACTGACCTGTTTCCTATATATATAAAGTTCTGATTCCGAAATTTGACCTAAGTTTTTCTAGGGTTTTGAGCCGTCTTTTCTCTTCTTCTTCTTCCACAGAATTCAGATTAGATCTGAGAGATTGAGAGGGAGAATCAAGAAAGGATTTGAGAGATTCAATCGTGACGTCGACTAGAACGGCGTTGGCGATTTCCGATCGGACGAAATCGAGGTGGACACGAGTAGAGGGATTGCACGAGCGATTCTTGGAGAAGGTTCACGGATTTGGAGAAGTAATCGACACGTACTAACTTGTACGAGGTAATTATTTCCAACTCTTCCTTTTTCGTTGGTTTTAGGGCGTGATCCAGGGTAGAATTAGGTTACGCACGTGAACTAATTTCCGCTGCACACTATGATAATCGTGTGCGTAACCCTACAGTGGTATCAGAGCAATCGCTCGTTAAAACCATCGAAAATCGATGATTTAATTCGAATTTAGGAAATTTTAGAATTTTTGGGCTGAATTTCAGAAATTAGAAAAGCTGGCAGAATAGGGTTCGTTCGAACGAACTTGGAGTTGCGTTCGAACGAACTGGTCTGTTCGAACGAACCTAGTGTTTGGTTCGAACGGACTTATCTGTTCGAACGAACTTGGAGTTGCGTTCGAACGGACCTATTTCTGGTTAAAAAAAAAAAAAAAAAAAAAAAAAAAAATAATTCTGACGTTCGTTCGAACGAACTTGGAGTTGCGTTCGAACGAACAATTTTCTGGACAACCAATTTTTTTTTTCTGTCAAAAATGCCCAATAATTTTAAAATTTTCAATTTATAAATTCGATACGGTATAGCATATAGCCTAAAACGGGGATGATTGTTTGTGTTGCTTGTAATGTGTGTTGTGTGGGGGCCAGTGAGCTTTCCAAATTGTATTTTATTTAATTATGTGGGACCGGTGAGTATTTCAAAGTTGTAATAAAATAAAATAGGTTTAGTTTTGAAGAAGTACCTTCAAGGCAAGACGACACGATACGAAGATTGGATCTTAACATGAAGCAAGGATCATCTTGGGTTTTAGGGTTGGGAATTTTAGGGTTTTATGATTGCTCATAAAACTAAAAAGGCCAATATGCTATACCTTATTATTTTATTTGTTATTGTGAATGAATAAAATAAATGATTTTAATAAAAAGTAAAATCCTCCCACGTAATTATCATGTCTTTTGCCTCCCTAAATGGAACCTTCTAGACTAGTGTTTGTTTATCTGTGTTGCATGGCCATAGTCTGGCACAGATTTACACGTACGTAGCAAGGAAGGCATGCATTGATTAGGAATTGATGTGTTGCATGGCCATAGTCTGGCATGTCAATTCGCTGATTGAGTGATACTCCATTTGTGGTTTGGACTTGACCAATTCGCTAGCTAGGCTACGATTTGGGGCAAGGAGTGAGGTACACACACTCTGGTTTTGAGTTGGACTCAATACCGGACCTCACGAATAAAGCAAGAATCGTCTTGGAGATGGATGATTGGACACCGTCCGACCCGACGTGACATATTTTCTGAGTGGTTGGCCATAGTCACCTTAGAAATACGTTAAATAGGGATCTCGTCCATTATGAGATTTAAGGTATCGAATCTCCGTTTCAATAGTGGGGGCTATTTGAAATGATAAAATAATGGGTATTTCAAGTTATTTAAAATGAATTTTAATATATGAAAGACCACGTTATTAATTACATTATTTTTCAGAATTGTAGAACACATGGTTTTACCAAGTAATAACCGCTTTAGTTTGCGTTCCATTTTGGAAAGGGAACGAATGAACGGAAAGAACTTTCTCGACTGGCAGAGGAATCTAGGATTCGTTCTTAAACAGGAAGGAAAGGCACATGTCTTGGAGACGCCTCTCCCTCCTGTGCCAGGTGATGACGCAACTGAGGATGATGTATTCGAACATACGACCATTATGGAAAGTTCGAATGATGTCACATGCCTCATGTTGGCTACTATGACTCCTGAATATCAAATCCAGTTTGAGAAACAAGAAGCATACGAGATTATGAAACAGTTCAGGGAGATATTTCAGGTTCAAGCAAGGGTGGAGAAGTATCAAGCTCTTGGCAATGCGACGCAATGCAAGATGCAAGATGGTACGCCCGTTAGCTCGCACCTTCTCAAGATGAAAGGATATTTCGATCATCTTGAGAGGCTTGGCATGAAATTCGAGGCGGAGTTACAAACTGATTTGATCATGTTGTCACTGCCACCGAGTTTCGATTCGTTCATCTCGCATTTCCACATGTCAGACATGAAAAGGACCATTCCCCAGCTTTTCGGAATTCTCAGAACATTCGAAGGTGACATGAGGGAGTTTGAAAGAAAATATGGCTTAAGAATTAACTTGGAAGAATTCATATAAATAGGCAATTCTGCAGTCAGAATAAGGTTCGTTCGAACTAACTATATCAGTGCGTTCGAACGGACTTATTCGTGATAAACAGAAGTGGGTTCGTTCGAACGAACTGGGTTCGTTCGAACGAACTATGTTAAGTTCGTTCGAACTGACCTGTTTCCTATATATATAAAGTTCTGATTCCGAAATTTGACCTAAGTTTTTCTAGGGTTTTGAGCCGTCTTTTCTCTTCTTCTTCTTCTACAGAATTCAGATTAGATCTGAGAGATTGAGAGGGAGAATCAAGAAAGGATTTGAGAGATTCAATCGTGACGTCGACTAGAACGGCGTTGGCGATTTCCGATCGGACGAAATCGAGGTGGACACGAGTAGAGGGATTGCACGAGCGATTCTTGGAGAAGGTTCACGGATTTGGAGAAGTAATCGACACGTACTAACTTGTACGAGGTAATTATTTCCAACTCTTCCTTTTTCGTTGGTTTTAGGGCGTGATCCAGGGTAGAATTAGGTTATGCACGTGAACTAATTTCCGCTGCACACTATGATAATCGTGTGCGTAACCCTACAATTATTCTCAACTGATTCGATGCACTAAACTAGAATAAAATTCAAGGTCTATCCGATTATTATAATCGAATAACCTCTCACATACTTTCTTGTTATTTAAAATTTTTGAAATATGAAGGTTTAGGTCATATGATGAATAATAATATAAATATATGTCTCATAAACAAATACAATCCCAATAACACGCCTAGGGCATAATAAATGTTCTCCCACTTGCACTAGGCAGATCAAATCCCCTTATGCAATAAGAAACATAAATAAAACACACAATCTAACACTGCGATAGGTATCCCAATCCTATCGCCCTAGCATGCTGGTCATGCTAGGCACGTGATAGTGGCTTCGTAAATGGATCGGCCACGTTATCATCAGTAGGTATCTTCATTATTTTCACGTCACCTCTCTTCGTAATCTCACGAATCAAGTGGTAACGCCGGAGTACATGCTTGGACCTATGATGCGCTCGCGGTTCCTTGGATTGTGCTATTGCTCCGTTATTGTCACAATAGACATCCATGGGACCCGAGATGCTTGGCATAACGCCAAGTTCCATCACGAACTGTCGTAGCCAGACAGCCTCCTTTGCGGCTTTCGAAGCCGCGATGTATTCCGCTTCAGTTGTAGAATCAGCCACCGTCTTCTATTTGGAGGTTTTCCAAACAACAGCTCCGCCATTGAGCGTGAAGACGTAACCACTTTGAGATTGGAAATCGTCCGGGCAAGTTTGGAAACTAGCATATGTATATCCTTGGATAATCAGATCTCCTTCCGAACCACCATAGACAAGAAACATATCTTTAGTATTCCTGAGATACTTAAGAAAGCTCTTGACTGCGGACCAGTGAACTTCCCCGGGATCAGACTGATAGCGGGAAGTCACACTCAACGCATATGCGACATGTGGTCTAGTACATATCATGGCATACATGATCGATCATATAGCCGAAGTGTATGGGATCCGACTCATTCGCTCACGTTCAGCGTCCGTTGAAGGACACTGATCCTTAGTGAGAGCGATGCCATGTGACATTGGCAGAAATCCTTTCTTGGATTGCTCCATGTGAAACCTAGTTATCACTTTGTCAATATATGTATTTTGACTTAGTCCGAGAAGTCTCCTCGATCTATCTCTATAGATATTGACGCCTAAAATATAGGCGGCTTCTCCTAAGTCCTTCATTGCGAATTGACTACCCAAATATGCCTTAACCTGGTTAAGCATTGGGATGTCATTTCCAATGAGTAAGATATCGTCCACGTACAAGATGAGGAATACGACCGAACTCCCAATGAATTTCTTGTATACACAAGGTTCCTCGATATTTTGAAGGAAACCATACTTTGCGATGACCTCATCGAATCGTATGTTCCACGCACGAGATGCTTGTTCTAATCCATAAATGGATCTCACAAGCTTGCACACTTTATTCGTATTTTTTGGATCGACAAAACCCTCGGGTTGTGTCATATACACATCCTCGGTAAGGTTCCCGTTAAGGAAAGCGGTTTTGACATCCATGAATTTGCTTGAAACATTTTGCCATAGAAGAATGCGAATACTTTTAAACATGGCTACTGGAGAAAACGTTTCATCATAGTCTACACCATGAATTTGCTTGAAACCTTTTGATAACACGCAAAATAGGTCGTTTAAAAGTGTAAATTCAATCTCACGAGTTAATCAAAACAATTTATAACAAATACTAATCAAAGTGATAAGTATAGGTTCGATCCAAGGAAATTTTGCGTATAATCAAAATTGCAATTCAAGAATTATTTCTATTGGTCCAAAGGCTTTAATATTCTGTCACAATCAATGTTTAGGCTTCACAAATCTCTGGTCAAAATCTCACTTTCATACACACAATTTTCGAATTTATAAAGATGATTGATCACAAGGGTATTTTAGGCATTAAATGTTTTTTTACAAAATTATAGATCACAAATCAAGATCTCAAATTTGTCACAAAGATTCACTATTTAATACTAAGAGAGATAACAGAAGAATTTCACAGGTTTGATATTTCAGTAAAAAGTAATGATCGAATTACAAACAGGTCCCTGGCAAATTACAGAATAGTCCAGACAATTTCGAGGTTGAGTAACAGATTTCAAAAATTCATATCAAATAGGAAATTGCAGAGAATTGATTGATTCAAAATATGTTTTAAACTAGAGATTCAGATCTAAACAGTGATGACAAACAATGAATATTATCAGATCTAAAAGTTCCTCAAACAGATCAAACAAATCAGCACCAGAATTTGAGTATTTCACAAAGAAAAAATAGAAAAAAATGCAAGACAAATTCAACAAAAATTCTACAAATTATATCTATCAATATAGAACAAGTTCACAAACTGATTTCATTCATATCTAACAAATCCCTAATTAAAACACTAAATCTAGAGAAAGAAATACCGAAAAAAGGGAATTCGAGTCCAAGAACGGATCTTGGCGAAGTCCTCGAGCCTTCACGCCTTGAGAGGAGATGAGAGGATGAGGAGAACAACTTTCTTCAGCTTTGGGAGAGATTGGAGAGAGAAATAGCTCCTCGGAACGGCCTCGAAAACCGTGCTAAGACACGATCTCCTTGGCGAAAATGGCTCAACGATGAGCAAAGGGAGCTAGAGAGCTCTCAACAATGGAGGGGGAAGAGGCTAAGACCTTTCCTTCCCCAAGAATGGAGTGGTTGACCCAAGAGGTCCAAGGGTATTTGAGAGAGAGGTTTTGGATGTCTTTTATAGGAGAAAAGAGGGGGGGGGAAATTCAAAACTTCCAGATCTGAGAATTCCACTTGCATGGGTAGATAGAGCCACTTGTTCTGAATCCAAGGGTCGAAATTTCATCAAATTCGGTTATGGGATGAGGGAGAAAACTCGAAAATACCCTTGGAGATATTTCTCAAAGATCCAGATTAATTCCTTTTAATTCATCCGAAATTCAGCCCAAAAATTAGTTCATCTCCATTGGGACAGAAATGGACAGAATGGGCCTTCATTTTGTTGTTTAATTCCTTCTTGGGCTGGGAAATGGAGAGGTCCAATATAATGGATTGGAGAGGATTTATTTTTCTGTTGGAGCCAAAAGAGTTTGTTCAAACAACCCTTGATGATTTTCTGTGGCGTACATACTGTATCTCAGCGTGTAAAGAGAAGAGAGAGAGGGATGTCAGTGCCTTGCAGCGTGGGATACACAGTCTATAATTCACACGAGATCGCGCGCACAGTCTTCTGTTGACTGGTCAGCATTTGATCCGCTGCAGAGAGAGTTGGTGTGGTCCTCCGTGTGACGAACAACGGCCAGAGGGTAAAACGGGTCTGCTGGTTGGTCGCGGGTCTTCTTCCGTCACAGGGGATTTGGATAGGTTATTTTAGATCACTGATTTGTTGGCCTTGATGAGTTGAGTCAGTTTTGACCCATTTGCGTCCATTCGTATAACGAGTAACTCTCTTTGACCCGTTTGGAATAATAGCTCGATTTCTCTCTCATGCTTCCGTCAAATATCATCATATGATGTATCAAATCGATTGGCGGGACGAGATGGATCCATCTACAGTCCTGGTTTTGCGAGATCCTGCACTTTTTACCTGAAATAACACAAAAACACATCTTAAAGTATTTTATCTCAATAATTTGGAATTATGAATATTTGGTATACTTTAATCATATTTATGTGTTTAAATTCTATATTTTGTGCATGTAAAAAGTGATGAAAAATCTCCTTATCCCCTTTCGCCACCAACCTTGCTTTAAAAGTGTGTACATTACCATCCATGTCGATTTTCTTCTTGAAAACCCACTTGCACCCAACGGTCTTAGCACCATTAGGTAGATCAATAAGATTCCAAACCTTATTATCATACATGGACTGGATCTCGGTTTTCATGGCTTCATGCCATTTCGAGGAATCCAGGCTAGACATAGCACCTTTGTAGGAGGTTGGCTCATTATCTAGAGTCAACTCATCATCGTCATTACTAATGAGAAATCCATATCTCTCAGGTACTTGACGATTCCTACTAGATCTACGTATAGCTTGTGTACTAGATTCTGGTTCACCATTCAATGGTAACTCAGAATCTTGTTCCAAATCAACTTGGTCACTTTGTGGTTCTCGAATTTCTTCGAGATCAATTTTACTACCACTGGCTGGACGATTTAGGAATTCCTTCTCTAAGAAGTGTCCTCATCGAGCCACGAAAACCTTGTTTTCGTTAGGCAAGTAAAAGTAGTATTCTTTTGTTTCTTGAGTATACCCCACAAATAAACACTTGTCTGATCTTGGCTCGAGTTTTTCCGTCAATACCCTTTTGACGTATGCCTCGCAGCCCAAAATCTTAAGATAAGACAATGATGGCACCATGCCATGCCATATTTCATATGGTGTCTTTTCAACCGATTTGGACGGAACTCTATTCAGTATATGAGCTGTCGTTTGAAGTGCGAAACCCCAAAATGACTTTGGCAAATCCGTTCGACTCATCATCTATCGAACCATGTCTAACAAGGTCCGATTCCTCCTCTCGGACACTCCATTCCATTGGGGTGTATCGGGTGGAGTCCATTGTGATACTATACCACAATGTCGAAGATAGTCCTCAAACTCATAGCTCAAGTATTCACCACCTCGATCCGATCGAATGGCTTTTACTTTCTTGCCCAGTTGAAGTTCTACTTCGTGTTGAAACTCTTTGAATTTCTCAAAAGTTTCACTTTTGTGACGCATTAAGTATATATAACCATATCTACTATAATCGTCAGTAAAAGTCACAAAGTAGCGATACTCATTTCTAGCCTCGACACTCATCGGTCCACATACATCGGAATGTATGAGGGCCAACACATCTTTCGATCTTTCTCCTTTCTTGGAGAAAGGTGTCTTTGTCATCTTACCCATCAAACAAGATTCGCAATTTTCTATTGACCTCTAAGTCAAAAAAATCTAGCACTCCATCCTTTTGGAGTCTAGCAATGCGTTTCTCGTTTATGTGTCCGAGACGACAATGCCATGAGTATGTTTCATTAGTTTGAGTAGTATTTATGTTATAAATGGACTGATTATTGTTGTTATTTTCTAAATCCAAGACATATAGACCATTTTCAACTAGAACATTACTAAAGAAAATGTCATTCTTGCGAATAAAACAATCATTAGTACCAATAACTAATTCATATCCATCCGCAATAAGTCTCGAAACAGAAATAATACTCCTACTCAAAGTAGGTACATAACAACAATTATTCAAAACTAAAATACGTCCATTTGGCAAAGTTAAATCATACGTCCATTCGGCTAATGCTGCTACTCGAGCTCCATTCCCGACGCGTAAATCAACTTCGCCACGAATCAACGATCTTCTACTTCTTAGGCCCTGCATATTAGTACAAATATGAGTCCCGCATCCAGTGTCCAACACCCATGATGATGAAGTAAAGAAATAAGACTCGATAACGGAAATACCTGATGCCGGTGTGTCCAAGGAAGCGGTCTTTTGCTTGCTCTCCCTCAGGAAGATCTCGCAATCACGCTTCCAATGCCCCTTCTTGAGGGAGTAAAAACACTTCTTGTCATCCTTGGCTTTCTTGCCCACGAGCTTAGGCGCAACCTTGTTGCCCTGTGCCTTCCTCTTCTTGTTTTTATTTCCATTGCTTGGACTCTTCCCTTCAACCACCAATACTTCCGAAGTCCTAGACTTCATGTACCGCGGTTTCATGTCACTTTCGAATGTTCTGAGCATTCCGAAAAGCTGGGGAGTGGTCATTTGCATGTCTGACATGTGGAAATGCGAAATGAACGAATCGAAACTCGGTGGCAGTGACAACATGATCAAATCAGTTTGTAACTCCACCTCGAATTTCATGCCAAGCCTCTCAAGATGATCGAAATATCCTTTCATCTTGAGAAGGTGCGAGCTAACGGGCGTACCATCTTGCATCTTGCATTGCGTCGCATTGCCAAGAGCTTGATACTTCTCCACCCTTGCTTGAACCTGAAACATCTCGCTGAGTTGTTTCATAATCTCGTATGCATCCTGTTTCTCAAACTGGACTTGATATTCAGGAGTCATAGTAGCCAACACGAGGCATGTGACATCATTCGAATCGTCCAAGATGGTCGTATGTTCGAATACATCATCCTCAGTTGCTTTATCCCCTGGCACAGGAGGGATAGGCGTCTCCAAGACATGTGCCTTTCCTTCCTGTTTCAGAACGAATCCCAGATTCCTCTGCCAGTCGAGAAAGTTCTTTCCGTTCATTCGTTCCTATTCCAAAATGGAACGCAAACTAAAGCGGTGGTTACTTGGTAAAGACATGAAATCTACAATTTTTGAAAAACAATGTAATTAATAACGTGGTCTTTCATATATTAAAATTAATTTTAAACAACTTGAAATACCCATTATTTTATCATTTCAAATAGCCCCCACTATTGAAACGGAGATTTGATACCTTAAATCTCGTAATGGACAAGATCCCTATTTAATGTATCTCTAAGGTGACTATGGCCAACCACTCAGAAAATACGTCACGTCGGGTAGGACGGTGGTGTCCAATCATCTCCAAGACGATTCTTGCTTTATTCCTGAGGTTCGGTATTGAGTCCAACTCAAAACCAGAGTGTATGTACCTCACTCCTTGCCCTAAATTCTAGCCTAGCTAGCGAATTGGTCAAGTCCAAACCACAAATGGAGTATCATTCAATAAGCGAATTGACATGCCAGACTATGGCCATGCAACATGTCAACTCCTAATCAATGCATGCCTTCATTGCTACGTACATGTAAATCTGTGCCAGACTATGGCCATGCAACACAAATAAACAAATACTAGACTCGAAAGTTCCACTTTGGAAGGCAAATAACTTGATAATTACGTGGGAGGATTTTCTTTTAATAAAATCATTTATTGTATTCATTCACAAAAACAAATAAAATATTACGGTATAGCATATTGGCCTTTTAGTTTTATGAGCAATCATAAAACCATAAATTCCCAACCCTAAAACCCAAGATGATTCCTTGCTTTGAAGATCCAATATCCGTGTCGTGTCGTCTTGCCTTGAAGGTCCCTCTTCAAAACTAAACCTATTTTATTTTATTACAACTTTGGAAGACTCACCGGTCCCCACATATTTAAATAAAATACAATTTGGAAGGCTCACCGGCCCCCACACAACACACATACAAGCATTCACAGACAATCATCCCCGTTTTAGGCTATATGCTATACCGAATAGAATTTATAAATTGGAAATTTTAAATTATTGGGCATTTTTGACAGAAAATAATTTGGTTGTCCAGAATTTTGTTCGTTCGAACGCAACACCAAGTTCGTTCGAACGCACGACAGAAAAAAAAAATTCACTTTTTACTCTTTTTTTTTTTTACAGATCCAATATGTTTAACACTTTTGTTCAAATATTGAATCTGTGTAATTTTTGTTCAACAGATCCAATCTGTGTAACATACAAATTTTGAACAGATCCAATCTGTGTAATTTTCAATTTAGCCCAAAAATTCTAAAATTTCCTAAATTCGAATTAAAACATCGATTTTCGATGGTTTTATCGAGCGTTTGCTCTGGTACCACTGTAGGGTTACGCACACGTTTATCAAAGTGTGCAGCGGAATTATTTTCGCATACGTAACCTAATTCTACCGGGATCACGTCCGAAAACCAACGAAAAAGGAAGAGTTGGAAAAAATTACCTCGTACAAGTTAGTACGTGTCGTTTTCTTCTCCAAATCCGTGAACCATCTCCAAGGAGTGCTCGTGCAATCCGTCTACTCGTGTCCACCTCGATTTCGTCCGATCGGAATGGCCAACGCCGTTCTAGTCGCCGTCACGATCGATTTTCTCAAGATCTTTGCTCAAATCTCCCTCTCAATCTCTCTAAAATTATGTGGAAGAAGGAGAGAGAAATGGCGGCTCAAAAACCCTAAAACTCGAAATTAGAATTATATTTAAAATGAAATCAGACTTTATATATAGGAAATAAGTTCGAACAGGCCCAATTCTGACTGCAGATCGGGCCCAATTCTGTCTGCAGATTTGCCTATTTATATAAATTCTTCCAAGTTAATTCTTAAGCCATATTTTCTTTCACGTTGTTGTCTCCTTCTACCACGAAGAGAGCAGCGAGAGAAGAGACAGCCAGAGAAGAGAGCAGCCAGAGAAGGGCGAGAGGACGGCGGAGAAAAGAGAGAGGACTAGGACAGCGACAGGGAGGGAGAGGAGAGCACAGCGAGAGAAGAGAAGAGAGAGAGGAGATCACGACAGGAGAGAGAGAGAGAGAGAGAGAGAGAGAGAGAGAGAGAGAGAGAGAGAGAGATGGGTTCGGGTGGGTTTGAGAGAGAAGAGAAGAGAGATCGGGTCGGGTTAGGAACTAACGGATCGGATTAGAATTTATTTGCCATGTCATAATGTGAGTATGTCTAAAAAATCCACGTCACCATGTTATGTCACCATTTAACAGAGGTTTTAACACCAAATGGACGGAGGGGGCATTTTGCACAATGTTTGAAAGTTCAGGGGGTAAAAAGGTGCAGTTTTTTGTTTGGGGGGTAAGTTGCACATCTGGAACAAGTTAGGGGGGGCAAAAGTGTACTTTTTTCTTGAATTTTTATTGAGATTTGTGCATTTAATGATGTGCATAAACTTTCACGAGCATCATGAAAAAACACAAATCTCAATGCAAATCCAATGGATAAAAATCATCAAGTATCAAATATTTGATACTTAATTAAGTATGTTAGCCTCCCTATATATATATATATATATATATATATATATATATATATATATATATATATATATATATATATATATATATATATATATATATATATATATATATATATATATGTGTGTGTGTTGGGAATTCACCTGACCCCGGGCCCGCGCAACGGATATGAAGGCTCGGTCCGGTTCCCTAAATCCAAGATCACGCCATGACTTCGAGGGTACGATGCAACAGAAGGATAGAAGATTACCAGCGTGAAATTGATCACGCACGACGGGTTGATCGCTCGCATCCTTTTCTTCCTTCGGTGTCACGTCGGTGACTAGCCCGTGCGTCCCATACCACAGGTCTCCCACCGTCTTGACACCCTTTCACTCAATAGAAAGATGTCTCTCAATATTTCTGGAATATTCTGAATATTCTGAATGAATTCATATCTGGATTGACCAGAGAGAGAGAGAGAAACATCCTATTTATATCACATAGGATTAGGATTGGCCAAAAGACATGTATATCCAATATACACTCTTTCACACAGAAAGTTGCATGAATCTGTCCAGTATTCTGTCCATACGAAATTGGTAAATTCCTTTGACAGAAAATCAACCAACACGAAAGTTGTATGCAAAAGTTATGACTGTTTTACTAACAGTATGTCATACTGTTGCACCCTTTCGGTATTTCATAGAAACGACACTTATACTTCGTTCATATGAAATATATTTCTACATGAAGGTTGTAGATAATCTTATTATCTATCTAACCCAATTTGAACCATTCAAATTGGATTTTCCTATTGAAAGATATGACCACGAATGTACGACTACATTCGTTTATCCTTGTGTACAATTTTACGGTTGATCCTGAAACTGTATTTCCTTCAATATATATATATATATATATATATATATATATATATATATATATATATATATGTGTGTGTGTGTGTGTGTGTGTGTGTGTGTGTGTGTGTGTGTGGATAGGATCAATGGCCAACACTCTTGTTTGGCCAACGTCAGCCAACAACGATAAATTTGCTAAATCTAAATATCAAAATCAAATTCCAACCGTATTGATATTATTTATATCAGTTGAGAATGTTGTAGATTAAATTTCATGAAAAATAAAAAATTCTATCATACTCATCGTAATACTTAAAAGAAATTAACGGTCGAAAATATTTACAACATTATTCATCATTAAATAAATTTTCAAATTCGATTTTTTTTATTTTGGATTTAATTTAAATTATATAGATAGGCTTAGGATGAATTTTCACTATGTTTCGAGTTTTCCTTCATGTAAATAAAAAAAAATACCGAAATGGACGGTTGTGAAAATATGTTATCTATTTTGTTAGATAGAAAAATAAAAATTATACAAAATTTATTCTACGTCATATCTAGATGATATAGATCAAATATATACGGTCAGAATTTGATTTTGATATTTAGATTTATCAAAATTATCGTTGTTGGCCGACGTTGGCCAAATAAGAGTATTGGCTATTGATCATATCCCATATATATATATATATATATATATATATATATATATATATATATATATATATATATATATATATATATATATATATATATAGGGTTAGGCTCAATGACCAACATCCTTGTATGGCCAACGCCGGCCAACGGAGTTAATTTCTCTAAATCGATAATTGAAAATCAAAATCCACCCATATAGATATGATCAATATCATATAGATACTTTGTAGAATAAATTTCGTGTGATTTTCATAATTTGATCTAACAAAAACAACAGCATATTTTCACAACCGTTTATTTTGTTCAATTTTTCGATTCCCGTGAAGGAAAACGCGAAATATTATGAAATTTGATCCTAATCCAATCTATATAAATTAAATTGAATCCATCAAAAAAAATTTGAATTTTGCAAGTTATTTTATGATAAATCATGTCATAAAAAATTTCGACCGTCAATTATTTTACGTGTTATGATGAATATGATAGAAATTTTTATTTTCTATGAAATTAAATCTACAACATTTATAAGTGATAAAGAACAAATCCATACGGTTGAAATTTGATTTTGACATTTAGATTTAGAGAAATTAGCTCCATTGGCCGGCGTTGGCCATACAAAGATGTTGGCCATTGAGCCTAGCCCATATATATATATATATATATATATATATATATATATATATATATATATATATATATATATATATACACACTTGCTAAGGCGAATCCAAAAAGGAATCCACGCGGACAAAATATACTGATGAAATTAGCAAAATATACTTTTCAAATTAACAAAATATACTAACGAATCCAACATGTTAACATGACTAAAATCGGAAATAAAATAATATATTTTCAACAATATATTTTTCTAAATACAAGAATATATATTTCTAATTTCAACAGTATTTTTGATCCTTGGATTTTTTTTTTAAATTTAGCAT
Source organism: Luzula sylvatica (assembly GCA_946800325.1). NCBI lineage: Eukaryota > Viridiplantae > Streptophyta > Magnoliopsida > Poales > Juncaceae > Luzula > Luzula sylvatica. Next base: position 29,590,039 of record OX326957.1, on the reverse strand, counting down.
CTCTCTCTCTCTCTCTCTCTCTCTCTCTCTCTCTCTCTCTCTCTATATATATATATATATATATACAAAAAAATATTTTTTGGACCAAACTTTTGTTTTGAAATTAACAAATAAAATTGTATATATATATTGGGTTATGCTCAATGGTCAACATCCTTGTTTGGCCAACGCTGCCAACAACGATTATTTCTCACAATCTATAAATGAAAATTAAAGTTGAACCGTATAGATGTAATCAATATCACTTGAGAATGTTATAGATTCAATTTTATGAAAAATAAAAAAATCTATCACATTCATCATGATACGTAAAAATATTAACGGTCAATAACATTTACGACATTATTCGTCATGAAATAAATTTTAAAATTCGAATTTTTTGCATTGGATTTCATCATGAAATATAGATACGGCTATGATAAATTTTTACTATGTTTCGAGTTTATTTTAATGGAAATCTAAAATTTGATCGAAATGGACGGTTGTAAAATTTTGTTATTTGTTTTGTTACATAGAAACATTCAAATGATACAAAATTTATTTTACAACATATCTAGATGATATATAAGGTTGAAATTTGATTTTGATATTTAGATTTAGAGAAATTAACTCCGTTGGCCGGCATTGGCCATATAAGGGTGTTGGCCATTGAGCCTAGCTATATATATATAATATGGAGGCTAACATACTTAATTAAGTATCCAAAATTTGATACTTAATTTAAGAATACTTGTGTATGCGGCAGCAATTCGTAACAATGTAACATGTACCGTCGTACTCCCCTCCATTATCCGACTTTAAGCATTTCAGCTGGAAACCGTTCTCGGTCTCGACTTCTGCCTTCCACCTTTTGAACACATTAAACACGTCAGATTTGTGTTTAATAAAATATATCCATACCTTCCTGGTTGAATCATCGATAAAGGTGACATAGTATCGTGACCCCTCGGTAGACTGAACCGGAGCTGCCCCCACACGTTGGTATGCACAGGTCTAACTTCCCCATCTTGAGTTCTCGTCCGGCCTTCGAAAAACTGACCCGTCTTTGCTTGCCGAACACGCAGTTCTCACAAAAACCGGTTTGTACCGATTTGACCTTCGGTAACAAACCCTTGGAAATCAACACTTGCATCCTTCCGCGACTCATGTGACCGAGCCGATTGTGCCATAATATTGGATCAGTCGCTGCTCCCGAAAACGCCAAACAATCTCTTATATTATCGGTAAGATAGATGGTTCCCGTCTTCGTACCTCTCGCTATCACCATGTGTTGGGTATCGGCGTCACTACCGAGCCTCGAGCAGCGGATTGTGAGGCCCGGTCCAACCCGATCCCGAGGACCACGTCGACGACTTGATCGTACAATTCATAAACTATGTGCTACTACCTATGAAATTAACTCTTAATTCATAGAGAATCATACCACGTGAAATTGATCACGGATACGGGTTGACTGCGTAGTTGCTTTGCTCGCTTCAATTCCGGTAACACGTGTGTCCCGCGCCCGAACGATTCGACACCTCGCTCGAAGCTCCGATTTGTCGAATACAACCGGGTATTATCCGATTCGTCTCCGACCTTGCTTGACCTTGCTCTCGATTGATCACCCCAGAGAATCTCAGTTGAGATTCCTCTACTCGTATCCACATCGAGCTCGCGTCTTTCAGTTACGCGTGATTTTCCTAAAATCACCGTAAACTTGCTTGATAAAATCTCTCTAATGGAGCTTTCTCTTTTTCTTGTCTCACAAGAATTTCCCAGATCTAGAATGGACAGCAGGAAGGAGAGAATAATTGCTCAGATCTTATAATTAAAGCCTCCATTAATAGGGCATTAATGAGTATCAAAACTGCTAATTCAGAATTCGGATCATAGTGCGTCATGACGTACAACTTGGTGCGTCATGACGGACCAGTCACTATTACTGAATCCAACAGTTATACATGTGCTCCGTCATGACGGACAGAATTGTCCGTCATGACGCGCCTCCGTTATGACGCACTGAATGGTGCGTCATGACGCTATACTCACAGATTGGACAGCACATAAATACACTATTGTGCGTCATGACGTTCCATATGGTGCGTCATGACGGACTATGTTATTTATGTCAGATTTGCATAATTTTATTATGCATCCAACTGTTTCGACGAACACGTACGTTCATCTACCCTCATGTGTACAATCTACTAGTTGATATGTAACTGTATTTCCTTCACCATGGATCCCCTTACAATCTTCCACGATCCGTTTTCGAACACCATCTTGTAGCCTTCACTATCCATCTGCCCGACGGATATCAAGCTCTTCTTAAGACCGGGAATGTACCGAACTCCTCGCAAGATCCATCTAAATCCGTTGCTGGGTTTATATGGACATCACCTATGCCCGATACTCTCAAAGGCTTTCCATCTGCTTGGTGAACCTTTCTTAAATCTCCTGTGTTGAAATTTAATAAATTATCTTTCTGCGAGGTCGAGTGGAAAGATGTGCCTGAGTCTAATACCCAGGACTCAACGGGGCTATCGACACATAAGATGAGAGTGTCGTTTGTGTCCAGCTCGATGACAGCATTTGCAGAACTCAATTCCACCTTCTCCTTTCTCGGGGCTTTGCAATCCCGCTTCATGGGACCTTTCTTACCACAATTTCAGCACTCCAACTCACCACATAGTCCTGACTTGCTACGTCATCTCGACTTGGTTTGTCCGCGGTTGTTGCTTCTCTGACCTTCACGGTCCCGACTCTCTAAATTCAACGTCGAACCCGAGGAACTCGAGGCTTCACTCCGCTCCTTTCTCCGAATGTCGTCATTCAGGATGCGGTCTCGCACTTCCTCAAAAGTTAGATCCTTCTTAACGCCGGTAACGTCTACCGTCGTCGTCCAGCTCTCCGGGAGAGATGACAGTAGCATGAGTGCCTTCATCTCATCACCAAGGTTAAATTTGAAAGAGTCCAATTGGTTTGAAATAACATGAAAAGTATTTAGATGCTCCGCAACAGATCTGCCCTTCGTCATTCGCAGATTGCAAAGACGGTGCACCAGGTGCAGTTTGTTTAGCGAAGACGGTTTCTCTCACATGTTGGACAGCACCTTCATGACCCCGAAAGCCGTCGTCTCCTTCGCTACGTTGAACGCCACGTTCTTGGCCAGCGATAATTGAATATAGCTTAGTGCCTTGGGATAATTCATCTTCTTCCACTTATTTTCATCCGTGATGCCTTCCGGCCTTGTCTCGAATAGCCGCATCTTCTAGGTCCTTCTGGCATAGCAATACTTCTACTTGCATCTTCCAGTCACCGAATTCTCGTCCATCTCTTATACGCTCGAACCTTAACCTTTGCTTTGATACCACTTTGTTACGGATCGCTGCCGCAGACACAGATGCAAGAACAACACACAGACACAAATATTTTTACGTGGAAACCCCGAAGGGAAAAAACCACGGCCGCCGGCGCTCAAACTATTTTACTATATTGGAGAAAAAGAGAATACAACTTGGTGGGATGAATGAAAACCCTAACCTAGCCCTTCTATTTATAGGTAAGTTCCAACTCAATACAAGGAAATAATACAAGGAAAGAATCACTGCATTAATTACCATTCACGCATGGCAATAATAATATATAGAGAACTTTTTTATCTCCTCAACATAATCTATTTCTCAATTTCCAGGATCCTCGGATTTCTTGAAGTCTTCATACCATAGCAATATACACATTTGCAAATACCAAAATACTTTTATGAAAGTATATTTCTTGATAGTAATGTACTTTTTCTCGAAATTTTAAAAATCACCCTCTCAGACAACAAAATTTCAAAACTAACTCATATCTCATTTTTTAAATCAGATGGTACGTGTATTTCTCAGTGTTTAAAATTGCGGCGATATTGCGGCGATATTGCGGATATTGCGGCCTGGGATTTAGAATCGCAATTTCGCAACGAAATATTGCGGCATATAGCGTTTTTCCGATATTGCGGAAATTGCGGCGAGATATCGGCGAGATATCGGTAATATTGCGGATATATCGGATGATATTGCGGATAATATTCAAATCGTTGTAATTTTCTCATCCTTCCACCAAATTACATGAAATTTATATCGAAATCGCTCGTCTCGAAGAGAGGAATGCAGTGATGGGCTTGAATTTGTGAAATTTTGTCTTTTACCCTAAATTAAACACAAAATACACGTTAAAGTAATTTTATCGAGAATTATTTAATATAAATATTATAACATAAATTTTGTGATTATTTAATACTTAGTTTCCATGTATTATTATCAAAATATTTGATAAAAATATGTTCATAACGTATATAACTTCTAAAATGTGTCATTTTCATCTATAAATGTATGAATTTAGTAATTTTCATTGTATTTCATTTATGTTTAGATTTAAAATTTGAGTTATAGTGTTTTGATATTTTTAGGATGTCGACAAAAAATTCTTCAACAAAATACAATTCCAAAGATCCCGTATAATTTCTATTTTAATGAAAATTTTATGATCAACTTTTATTTACATTGAAAAAGTTCATGGACAATCAACTTTTTTATTCTTTTTAGAAGAAAATTATAAAGAAATTTTTATGATATTATTGGTGATAAAAAATATTGTGAAAAATATATTTAAACAAACTATTATTTTTACATAATTTTTTATCGCAACGACTGTCCGCAATAAGGTTATTGCGCCGCAATTGCGCCCGCAAACGCAATCCGCTGCAAAAAATACCCGACCGCAATGGACCGCAATATCGCAATTTAAAACATTGGTATTTCTATATTCACTCATTTTTCGAATGAAAGAACTTTTCAAAATGTTTAACATGATTAAACAAAGAAGCAATTCTGCATGCGACCCACTATGAATGTAAAATTCACAATAATTTTGATTTTGAAAATATTCCAAAACTAAGCGAAATTGTTTATAAAAATTAGGCGGCACAGGAATTTAAAAATCTGGTTAAATAATTAAAATTAAATCATGATTAGACATGATCAATTTTTTTCGTAAGAACTTTTTTTACCCTAGTTAATTTAATCTCGTTCATAACCCTGGCAAATCGAGAGAAAAACAATTAAGTTACCCAACATATTGAAGAATATCTGAACGTCGTCTTAAAAACGGCTCTCTGGCTGTCACGAGTAGGGGTGTACGTATACCGGGTTGGGCGGGTTCTTATCGAAACTGCAACCCAACCCACGTATAACGGGTTTCCATTTTTCCAACCCAACCCAACCCATGATACATATAAAAATTTCGAAACCCAACATAACCGGGTTGGACGGGTTGGGCGGGTTAGCCGGATTTTTTTTTTGCCGAGTATATACTATAGAGATATGTATTCAATTATTCATTTGTTTCAAAAAAATATTCAATAAGAACTATACTTTTCATTAGATCATCACAATTATTTTAACAAACACATGAATCACAATTGAGAAATAAATCTTAATTAATTAAACCATATAATATAACAAACACACAATTATATGATACCACTTGTACTTGAATCATATAATGTAACATTAATTAAGTAAACTAGAATTCTTAAATTTGTAGTAAACTATGAATTTTACAAACAAATTGGTTGTCCCATGAAGAAATCGTCATATTCTTTTTTGTTTTATGTCTTATGAAGAAATTTTTTGTTGTTGGTTTGTTTATTGCGACTTCATTTACTTTCAACGTGATAGAAATAAAAGAAGAGTTTCATCATGTTATTGACTATTGAGTTTTGTTATGGACTTGTGGTTAATAATTCCGTGGACTTGCGTTTGTGTCTTAAGTGGATTATTAATTGAAGTGAAGAGAAACTAAGTCTAATTTATGTTAAAACTAATGTAGAAGATAAATGTGATAATTAATTTTTAAGTTATTAGAAATATGAATAAGTTTTTCCTAATTAAATGTAAACTTGATAGTGTATGGGTCGGGTTGGGTTAATCCGGGTTTTAAATTTCTAATCCGTAACCCGACCCGCAAAGAATGGGTCGGTCCGGGTCCCGACTCAACAATTTCGAAACCCGCAAAAACGGGTCGGTTCGGGTTGGGTTGGGCGGGTTGGAGAATTTTGTGTACACCCCTAGTCACGAGAGTAACTACTCGAACCCTGGAAGGGTCTCCGGCGTCTCTAGCATGAGGACTAGGTCTTTCCATGGCGAGCTTTCGAGAGAGATCGTGAGGGTTAGGGAGGAGCTGATTAGAGAAAGAGAATGTGAGGGTTAGAGAGAGAGAGAGAGAGAGAGAGAGAGAGAGAGAGAGAGAGAGAGAGAGAGAGAGAGAGAGAGAGAGAGAGAGAGAGAGAGAGAGAGAGAGAGGGATTCGCTCGTGACTAGTTCTTCCTTGTGTTCGGGCAGGAAAACTAGGTTTGGGCACTGAGTATTCTTGTTGAATCTCGTCCGCTCATCCAAATAGATCAAAGGGTCCAGATAAGTACTCCAAATAAGGACGCCATTGAACCATTCCCATATATATATATATATATGAGAGTTTTTTTTGTATTTCATTGAAATGAACGTGTAATGATAGTTCATTATCCACTCTGCGGAGAAAAGCACTCTGGAGTTGTTCATTATCGGTTCGTCCGGTGTTTTCTCGCTCAACGGTAGTCGCATGCACACTGTTTACTGCTCGGTCCCTTTTCATATATCTTTTTTTATATTATTATATATATGTTTTTATATTATTGATACAAAATTTGTTGTTGTTTATATCGTTTTTATTATTATTTATATATTTTGTTATTATTTTATATATTTTTTCTATACAATAGATAAAAAAATTGTTGTTATTTATACTTTTCTACTATATTTCTTTGGATAAAAGTTATGTTGTTTTTTATACTTTTGTACTATTATTTATACATTTTTATTATACTATGAATTAAAGATTTATTGTTATTTATATTTTTTATTATTATTTACGCATTTTTTGTACTATCAAAAAGATATGCCGTAAATGCTTGCAACACCCTTGTTTGGCCAACTCGGCCAACAACGTTTATTTCTCACGATATATACATGAAAATAAAAATCCAACCGCATAGATGTGATATACACCACTTAAGAATGTTATAGATTTAATTCCATGAAAAATAATTATTTTTATCATCTCCATCACGATACGTAAAGATATTGACGGATGACAATATTTACGACATGATTCATCATGAAATCAATTTTAAAATTCGAATTTTTTTCATTGGATTTAATTTAAATTATATAGATAGACTTTAGATTAATTTTTACAATGTTTCGACTTTTCTTTCATCGAAATCCAAAAAAATACCGAAATCGACGGTTGTGAAAATAACTTATCGATTTTGTTAGATAGAAAAATGCAAACGAAACAAAATTTGTTCTACGACATATCGAAATGATATAGATTACATCTGTACGGTTAAAATTTAATTTTCATGTATATATTGTGAAAAATAAACGTTGTTGGCCGAGTTGGCCAAACAAAAGTGTTGGTCATTGAACCTAGCTCATATATATATATATATATATATATATATATATATATATATATATATATATATATATATATATATATATATTATGAATTAAAGATATGTAAATACTTGTTATTTATACATTTTTATATTACGTATAAAAATTAGTTATTATTTATATTATTTATACATTTTTATGAGATGATCTCGATGTCCAATTCCCTTCGCAAAAAAATGGATTGATCCTCAAAAATCAAGTTTTTCGGGTGGTTATTATTCCACGACCAGCTTTTGACTAGCGACAATTTATTGAAGAGGGGATGGCCTCATCAACCGCACTGTGTGCTATGCGATCAGACGGCCGAAACGGCTAGCCACTTGTTCCTCAATTGCCCTTACTCGACTGATAGGGGCTGCAGAATTATTCTATCATCGTGCATTGGTTAATTATTATATTATTTCGGGAATCTTTTGAAATTTAATGTAAAATGATTTGACATTACGCCAAGAAATTGGAAAAAATAATCCTAGATTTATACATGAGTGAATTTTAATAATAAAAGTGTTTACTGATTAATAATAATATATCCCTACGACACAAAACATGCGAGGCATGCGAATCATCTCTGACAAAAGAAGTATCGCAATGCTCCTAGTTTAATAGTTTTACAAATGTGAAACTAAAATCGTTAATATTGATGTTTTCGGAACAAACTACGTCCAAAACATCAATCTAATTGCGAATAATAAGAATTTACTTATATAACCTAATTTCGTCAAAAACAAACTCCAAAATCGACTCACACAACCTAATTTTAAAAGACTGCTTTTATTTAATTTAAACTTACTTCTTTCTCTTTTCTGCCTTTATTATTTCTCGAGTAATGATAGGGACCACGAATTTGTGTCCATGAATTGTCAACATCTGCCACGTGACAGTCAGCGATTGGTTGTATTTTTTGCACAACTTTAATGCAACCAATCGCTGACTGTCACGTGGCAGGTGTAGACAATTCATGAACACAAATTCGTGGTCCCTATCATTACTCTTATTTCTCTGATCTGTACTTAATTTTCTTGTCCGTCTTTGTTCGAATCTCAAATACTACTATTCCCTATTTAAATTGCAATAGATGGCCTTTGGGCTTCTTCATTTTATCAATTAAAAAATATTTCAAGCTGCAATGTTCAATAGTATTGTGGCCCAAATGAAATCTCTCTACTTCTCATTATATTACATAATTAAAAATATAGAGTTTTTACAAGATTAACCGCCAAGTTGCAATATTTTTTTCTTAGTTCACCTTAGCATGTTTGTTCTTTTTTAAAGAAGTTAAATTATATTCTTCGACATCTGAGTGACTTAGTTCGGATGGTACGAGACTTGGCTTCTGAAATGTAGTTTAAAACCGCCATTGAGCAAAAAAAATTCTCTTCTTATATTCTATTTGCTACATTTAAAATCAAATCACATCAAAATATGTTGTAAGTTACAAAAATTAAATAGCATCATATTTATCAATATTATAAAATCATGCAAAATACAATGAGAAAAAAATAAAATATAACTCTTAAATGAACTTTACAAAATTAAATATCATAATATTTACTATCTTTTTTTTATATAAACACATCAGTCACTTTATGTTTGTCTCCTAACTAATGAACTGACATTTATATTCTCATAAAATAAAAGAATTAACGTTTCAAAAAATATATTCTCACATATTAACTCAAAATGAGAATATTAAGAGTATCCTTACAAAATAATACGAGACATATCATGTTTATTCTCCAAATGAAATAATTTCCTCTACTCTTTCGGAAAAATAAAAAATAATATGTACACCTATATATTTGAAGTATTATGTCCAGTGATTGGAAATTATAATTACTAAAATAAATTTCCAATATAATTATAAGAGATTATCGTAAACTCATTATAAATTTAAAATATGCATATTATAATTCTGAAGCGGAGCGAAGGTATATTCTAGTAGTTCCTGAGAAAAAATAAACATTCAGCAGCATGCCAAAAAGATAAAAAAGAATCCGACCTGCCAGAATCGAACCAGCGACCTAAAGATTTATCTGCAACACTAAGAAAAAATAAAAAGTCTTCCGAAATTCCATGAGATACATTTCTTTTATTTACAACTCTATGATCTCCCTTAATTAAGATTTTACTTTAACAAGTATGCATTGATCTTTGAACTAACAACAACAACACTTTATAATACCCAACCAATATATTAAAATCGAAGCTCACAGAAGAGACAACCAATTAACCAACCATATTTATTTTCTCATGACGCCCTTAACTTATGCATCCTCATTTTATCCTTATAAATACCAACCCAAATTTCCTCATACAATCATCCTAAAACAACACATCCTACTAAACAATCCACAATGGCTTCCATCTACACTAGCTACCTCTGCAAGGCCGTTTTTCTCACACTTGTCTTGTCGCACTACATCGACTCGACACTTGCAGCTCGTGACCTTAAAACGGAACAAACATTTCCAGGCTTAACCATACCATCAACAACACCAACTACCGCAATTCCACCTCTCGTTGGTGGAACTGTATTGCCGACTCCTACTCTCCCGAGATATCCTTTCGTGCCAGCCATGCCGAGGCCAACGATAATACCAGCATGGCCAAGGCCAGCACAGCCTGCTAATCCTACTTTACCGGTCGAAACGACTCCTACTGGCGTACCGACCTTCCCGAATTTTGGGTTCCCGCCTTATCGGTTTCCGACTATTCCGACAAGCCCCGAGAGCACGACTCTTCCTGAGCCTAAAAGCCCATGAAAAGCCTTGGATCAAAAGTTGGGCTATAATTGTAGTAGGGCACCTCTATGAATAAAGTTGTGGCTATTTTATTTTTATCCATCAGCAATGTTGCCATTTTTTATGTTAGTTGAGTATTTCTTTGGTAAAAGAATTTGTATTTGAAATTCGAACTCGTATGAATGAATATTAGCTATCATAATATGTGCAGATTTTTTTCCAAATTTCTTGGTAGTATTGCGGGGGCAAGAAAAGAGATCAACCTCAGAATCCAAATTATATTATGAATTTGATTAGATTGAGTCTCATTGGTACCAATGAATGTAAAATCTTGAAGCCAATGGGCTCATGGCCCAGTGGTTGGGTATGAGACTCAAAAATCTTATGTTGTGAGAGATTGTGGGTTCGAGTCCCATTGGCACCAATGGATGTAGGACTACCGAGCCTTCTCCATTTACTCGTTTTTTAATTTGATTAGATTGAGTCGAATTATTTTATTTGATGTTGGATTGACACATTGAGAACAAAAGTTCTGGCCCAGAAACATCGAATAGTATACTAGGCCTGGTCCATTAAAAGTTTACAAGATTGAAGTGCTAGTGTAACATATTTAACATTTTATTTTTAATGAATAACTAAACTGTACTTGGTAAATTAGAAGATCAAATATGGAATATACAAGAATACTTTTAAATATGAGCAAGAAACATGGCTTTAATTACAAGATTAATTTGCTGAATATGGAGCTCCTGCCGTTTGATTCTTGCATTTTTGCCTTTCATACAAGAGAAAGTATCATCATAAGACAACCTTCATATAAAACACATCACAGAACAATACTCTCTCTCTCTCTCTCTCTCTCTCTCTCTCTTTGCCCATAGATACACAATTTTCTCAAATAATATCATATTCTCTGACTATCAACTCGGTTACAAAATTGGGTGCTCGGTTTCACTTTTCTTCGAAGTGAATTCCATCTACTTCACATCTTGTGGTACCGAATGTAGATACGACATTGCTCGGGATGAAACCTTGGAGGTGGATTAGTGACAAATCCTGCACGAGAGGACGTAATCTATTTTTTAGAATAGCAGAGACTGCATCACGCGGCTACTATCCAAATATTGTTCGATTTATTAATTTATTTATAATTATTTGTTTAAAATTTTAAATATTTTATTGCAAATTTTATAAATATAACCAACAAAATGTCGTTATTGAGGGTCAGAGATTTTCTTCGCCTCGGTTGGGGGAAGCCCAGGGCCGGCCCAACGATTTCACGTATCCGAAGCCGAAATAAAAAATGGACCTGATTACCCTCCATTTGTTACCATTGAAGAATTTTTCGCATTACCCCTCGTAAATTTGAGGAATTTGTCAATTGCCCCTGCAATGTCACAAAACATCGTATGTATGTAAAAGAGGGCAGTATTGTCAAGTTATTTTTTGCAAATACCAGCATATACCTTTTAAATAAATATATGAAAAATCACCCAAATCTGATTTTAGCCCCAAATCAGTCACAACTCGACCAAAACCAGCCCCAATTCATGAAAATCGGTGGCAAATTAGACTGAGAAAGAGGTACCAGTAGCGAGATTGCCGTGGCGACATGATGTCCTGTCAAGAGAGAGATCTTTAATTGTTTCTTATGTGAAGAGAGCACAAACTTCTTTGGCTTGCGAGAGAAAGAAATATCTTATGTGGCTTCTCCTACGAAGAGAGAGAAAGGGCAGAGAGACTTGTGGCTTCCTAACGAAGAGAGAGAGCGAATAGCTTCTGTTGCTGCCGTACTCTGTACGAAAAGTGAAATTAGGGTTGTGTTGCGTCCAGAACTCGAAAGCATGGGTATACGATGATGGAGAAGGCCGCCGAGGTCCTGCTTGCCAAGCTTTCGCCATGGATTCCGTAGCACAGAGATTATGTCGGAAGAGTTGAAGTAAGCCAGCGGCGACTGAGAGAGAAAGAGAGGAGAAAATTGTGAACGGATTTGGGATAAACGGGGGAGGCGTCAGTGTGTGTGTGGGGTAGAAAGAGGAGAAATTGATGCACGAAATAATAATGAGCACGGGTTATTGGGTATATGGGGCGGGGCGGGTCGGATGTGGGGCGGGTACGGATCGGGTTAGAGTAAACAAATACCAATGGGACATTCATCTTGTTATTTTGTATATGCATGGTAAAAAAAAAAAAAAATTGGACCCTCATTTTTTTTTGACCCGAGCCCAGGCTTTCCTGGCCTTATGCATGGGCCGGGCCTGGGGGAAGGGAAGTGAAGAGACGGAGGGTTTTCTCAAATTCAGCCTCCTCTTCAATCGCAGCCATGGCTTGAGTTACGGCATAGATGTCGCCTCTTCAATCGGCTCCAGTTCGACTCTTTAATCGCTTCAGTCATTATTGAACTCGTTTCGTTTTGAACGAAGAGAAGGAGGGATAAAAGTAAACCACATAACAAACAGAGAAAAAAAACACATAATACGACACTGAGTCAACCACACATTAACAACAAGCAAACAAATAATCAACAAACACGAATTGATCCTGTAAATAACATGTAAATAACTTTTCTATTTTTTCAGTAAAATCTCTGGTAGACATTTGCCAACCATTTCAAAAAACAAACACAGATTGAAAACCAACTTTACTCACCTTACCTAATTGTACGTAATAAGTACTTATAAATTGATCTTAGTTTGTTGCGAGATCGTGTGAAAAAAGGTATAACCTATCATCTCTGGAAAATAATTCTAAATTTTATTTGATATGATCAGTTCAATTTTCTGTTTTGAGAGAAGTTTTATAAAACGGATATTTACCAAAATAAGTCAGTGGCCCATTTTCATTCTTGTATATAAGGAACAGAGAATTAGATTAAACATATTCAAATTACTAAAATTTGAGCTTCCTCTTTTACTCAATTTTATGGCTTCCGAGTTCATTGACGACGTACTACCAATTCTCTTGGCCACAGCGAATGTTCTATTAGTAATAGTGCCTATAATCGTTATATTGTGGCGTATGCATTTTCGAAAACCGTCTTGTAATTTTCCAAAAATGAAATATTTGGACATGAGGAATCAAGATCTTGAGAGAGGCGTACCAGACGAATGTGTAATCTGCCTCGAGATATTTGAAGACGAAGACATGCTACACATTCTGAAACCTTGTGATCATATATTTCACTCTCATTGCGTCGCGGAATGGATTGACATGAATTTCAGGTGTCCTATTTGCCGGATCAACCTTTCCGAGATAAAGTAATAGGTGGACATCACATCTCTGTAATCCACTGTGATTGCGAGGGAGCGTGAGAAACAATAGAGAAAAGTATATTACATTTCTAGATCCGAATTGAAACTTTTTTTTTGTGTCTCAATTTGACTTTGTTGGGCCTGAATGGGATTCAATTGAGATTTTTTTCGGCAAATTGAGATTTAATTGGTGCTTGTTTTGCTATTGCATTCGGAACGTCAGATGCGGATAAAAATTAGATGATTGGTCATTTTCTCTGACAACGTCTAATATATCGTTTGCCTTCAAATTTAAATAGCTGCTTTTATAATTTTTTAACTTGATATTTATATTTTTCAACTTCATGTTTATAATTTTTGTACTATGAAAAATATATAAATAACATAGATTTTTGTTCATGATATAAAAAAATATAAACACAAATATGTATATATCTTTAATCCATAATATATAAAAAAATAAATTTTTTTCATATATGACCATGTTAAAGAAAATTATTAACGCAATAATCATGGATTGAAATTAATTTGGAAAATGTATTCTAATTAGAAACTAACATGTGAAACTTAGTTCATATATAACAAAACATGTGAAACTAACATCGTTAAAATTGATGTTTACGGAACAAACTACGTCGAAAAAATCAATCTAATTGAGGATAATTAGAATTTACTCATATAACCTAATTTCGTCAAAAACAAACTCCAAAATTGAATCACATAACCTAATTTCAAAAGACCGTTTTTATTTAATTTAAACTTAGTTCTTTCTCTTTTCTGCCTTTATTATTTCTCTGATCCGTACTTCATTTCCTTGTCTTCTTTCTTTGTTCGAATCTCAAATACTACTATTCCCTATTTACCTTGTAATATATGGCCTTTGGGCCTCTCCATTTTATCAATGAAAAAAAAAACTAGTATTGTGGCCCAAGTAAAATATATCTACTTCTCAAAATAGTTCCTAAAAAAATAAACATTCTTCTTTCAAAAAAATAAAAAAAATCCGACCTGCCGGAATCGAACCAGCGACCTAAAGATTAATCTGCAACACTACAGTCTTCCGCTCTACCAACTGAGCTAAGGTCGGTTTGTGATATTTCTTGAATTACATTTCTTTTATACAAGCTCTACGATATCCCTTAATTAAGATATGCATTGATCTTTGAACTAATAAATAAATTAGAAGATCGAATATGGAGAATACAATAAATACTTTCAAATAAGTATGTCACATTTACAAGAAATACTTTCAAAAATAACGTACGTACAGAATGTCAGACAAAAAACTTCACGTAAAATTCAAACTTTGTATCTTATTTTTTACAAAAAAAGAAAAAAGCAGAAAAATTAGGGATGCAGAAATGATTGCACCAACAAAACCGCCCAACACATCACACCTTCCTTTCTCTTTGCATGAATATAAAAGGAAAAAAGAGAACACAAAGATCCAAGCAAAAATGCATAATAAAATGGTGATGATCATGGATTTAGGGAAAAAGCCATTGCTAAAGAGATTTTTATTGATACCACGTTACATGGCCTAAAAGTTTGGGTTGTCCCCCTCTTTTGCTCAAAATGGGGTCAAATTTGTAAATGCAAAGCATCTTTTCTTTTTAGCTCCTTTTCTTTTTCTTCTTCAAGGTCACATGCATGGATAGACCCCTTAAATAACATCATAGGTGACCCCTAAACTAAAATCTTTATTATGAGATTGATGATTTAGTACTTGTATAATAATAATAATATCTCTAAAATCAATTGTTTATTGTTAATGAATAATGAGTTCATGATCTAGTTGTAATGCTTGTTTGTGAATTCAACTCTATTAGTATCATGAGAAAGAAATGAATTTGCTTATATTGCAAATTTCCATTTTTTTTTTAATAATTTTTAGGAGATTTGAAGTTTCGAAATTGTTTTTCCATGCGTATTTTTTCATGAGCATTTTTTCTTAATAATTTGCTTACAGAGTGAAGTATTTTCTTTATATTTTAATATTTTTGACATGTGAAAAAAAAAATATATACTTACACGTAATGTTCGCTATTGCGAATAGCGACACTATAGAGACCGTTATTTATTTTGATTGTAGTATTGTGTTTTAGATGTAATTTTCGCTATTGTGCGCAATAACAATGCTATTGCATCGCTATTTAGTTGATTATTTGTAATAGTTAATTAAACTTGAATTGTTGTAGACTTGTAGTGAACCGACATATCGTAAGGACCATAATAGTTGATCTTGGAATTTTTTTGTTTTAGATTTAAAAATTTATTGTGAATATTTAGTAATTCGGTTTTAAGAATTTCTTATTATTATTGCATACCATCTTTGTAAATTTGTATAGGGAATTTTATTTCATGGAAATAATACTTTTATGGGTCTTTCTGTAAAAAAACAAAAACCTAACTGAAAGTTAGGTTATATAACACCTTAAATGTGCAAGAGTGATGATACTGATACACACACTTTTTAAGCTGGATTTCTTCGTGAGGTGACGTGATTGTTCAAATTACGAATCGACATCTAAAATTACAATTTAACACTTGAATTTATAATTTACTTATCTTAATTTATGATTTGGCATCTCAATTTATCGTTTTAATTTGTAATTTGAATTTAATGTCACGTTGTCAATGATCCAAAAATAAGATTGTTTATTCTGAACGTATTTTTCTTTTTCTTTCTTCCTTCCTTCCTTTGTTTTCGACGCCTTTTTGGCAATCAAATCGCCACGATACATCATAGGTTGGCAAGATAAGTATGCATTATGGAGTGTTCCCCATATCATGAAAAGGTAAAGAGAAGGCCATTTATGTTCTTCATTTTCTTTCACAAAAGGGGCTTTCATAATGCAATATACATATCTTACTTTTATATCAGTAGTAATGTTTCACCTAAGAATTCATTTCAACTCACAGGTTTGTTTTCAAAAAATCTAAGAAATAGTTTCTTGAATTTCGGATGATTGCACTAATTTGGTGCCATTTGTTTGACAATCAAAATGCTATCCTTTTTCTTTTCAAATGATAGGCTGTATAATTAAAGAAAGAAGCCAAAAAGGCTACATAGACAATGAGATGGGCATCTTCTCTTAATTTGTAGGGACCAAAATGGCTCGAGGCACCCTAGATTTGGGTCCATTTATTTTCCTTGTGGTGCTAATTCAACTGCCCCAATTTGGGCAGGTCTTTTTAGATAGTTTTCCTATTGCACATGTATCCTTTTCATGATCATAAACTTTTGTTAGTTCTGTATGTACTTATCTACTCTTCAAACTTCAAGATATGATCTAAAAATATTAAATGCTAGGAAGTAGTGCTTGATTGATGATGCCTTGATGGTTCATGAGCCCCCCCCCCCCCCCCCCCCCCCCCCAACACAATAAGTAATGCCAAAATAATTAATTAGTATTTCACATCTCATATTTTTCTCTCCTTGTCTTTGAAATATGTAAATAACATTAGATAATTACTTAATTATAAAATACGAATTTTCGTACATAGGTAACTGATAATAAATCATAAATATGAACATTAAAATACTTACTTAACTATTTTAGTCTTAATCATGAATAATATGTATATCATATATACAGGACCGGCCTTTTCGTACGGCATGAGAGACATATCTCTAAGGCCTCTCTTTTTTAAAGACGACATATGTGTATTTGTTTGTTCTCAATTCTTTTGATGTCATAACTAATTCATATTTTATAAATGTACAAAACTCTAAACTACTTATATGATGTCACATGTTCGACAAATTATTTCCATCATGTTCTTAACAATAATTAATATAAGATTATATGGTTATCAAATTATTATTTTTTTAATAAATTGATCTTGTCATAGAGTAATAAAAAGTTCTTGAAATAAATAGTTTATCATGAAATTTATAGATTATATATTTACTTTCATAAAAATATTAACATTTACATGAACATTAATCAAGTTAGATTATTAATTAAATATATACTTGTCTTTGTGGTTAAGTTGTAAATTAATATTTATTTGTTAAATTGTTATATAAAAAATATGAATACATAAAAATACCATGTCTAATAACCTAATAGTTTAAGTTAAGTTCATCTAGACATGAATTATATCATCACTGTCCAACGACTTTTATAAATTGTTAATACAAAACTCAATATAAATAATGGTAGAAATTTATACATAATTTTAAATCGAAAACTTTATATTTAATTTTTTTTCATTGAATGTGGGTCGATATTTCAATTTTGAAAACCTCATAACAATTGTCGTCTAAGGCCTCCGAAATCACAAGATCGGTCATGCATGTATACTTTATTACTTTTACTCAATGTTACAGAAATCGCTAGGCGCTAGTAGGGCGGACGGGCACCGTCTAGCGCCTAGAGGGATTAATCGGGGATTAATCGGATCTAGGCGGATTTGTAATTTTACATAGTTTTTGTCATATTTTTTAATTTTTATATATTATAATTTGTGCTACAACTTTTTATACTAAAAATAGTGTATATATATTTTATTTGAGACAACGTCCAAACAAATCATAACATGAAATGTACAACATAATAATACTTATGTTGCTCGGATATGCCGATACGGCGATACCGTTACGCGTATCGGATACGGCGATACGGCAATTTAACATATGATTTAGGATACGATACGCGTATCGGATACAGATAGATTTTGATTTTTCGGAGTATCCGCGCGACATAAAATTTAACACAAATCCAAATAAACCACAAAATAAAGTTACTAAAAATAGAAAGAAGAAAAGGAAAAAAGAAAGGTGCAGGTCTTAAATTAAAAAAATATCAACAACAAAAACAAAAACAAAATTGGGATGGGCCTAGGCGGAATTAATCGGCCCTAGGCGGAATTCCGCCTAGACAAAAACGACTAGGGTAAATCTAAACGTTTGGTCGGCACCTAGCGCCTAGGCGGCCCGCCTAGGCCGATTTTTAGAACCTTGCTTTTACTTCATAGTTCATTATTTACATAAACTCATTCAAGTGATGTGATGTTAAGTAACCAATTTATATTTTTATTGAATGATATAAATTATCAATGAGCTGGAAAATGTTTCAAGATCTAATCTCAAAATGATGGCAATCAACCTTTGACTTGCCTAAAAATGCATAAACAATATTAGGTCAAACCATTAATTATGATTTGACTAAGTACCAAATATATGGTTAACAATCTAATTAACATCACTGTTTTAGGAAATGTATTTTTAATTTTTAATTCTCTCTTAATTTACATCATTCCAAAGTATATTTCGTTTGAACGAACTTGATGAATGATGATGAGTATTGAGCATAGGAAAACTTGGTGTGCAAAATTTGGATTGGAGTACAGAATAGTTAATAGTCACATTGATGTCCTTATTGGGCGGAATGGATCACGAGATGCTTCAATGTCAGAGCCCACTGCTCACCGGGCCCCACCGCATTTGATCCCCCCAATTACGACAAAAACTAAAATCTATTTGCAAATCATTGGTTAGTGGTTACTTCATCCTCGGTCTACCAGGTAGGCTCGTGGACCGGATTCGGTTTCGATCCACCGGGTTCGGGTTAATTTAGGGTTCGATGCTCTTCGTATTGGATCGATCGGTCTGAATTTTGTTCGGGTCATGTATAGGCGGATATGTTTCGAGTTGAGATTGTTGTCGGAGTAAATCAAAAGTAAATAAATATATATATTGTAACAATAAATACAATGAAAACAATTTCCTAACAACTTCATATAAATATTGAATATTTATATTCAAAAAAATTCTATCAAACATAGTGAATCTTCGTAATTTACATACAATCGAGAAAAAAAAACTCCATAATGGATAATTTTATAAATTTTGGATTTCCAAATTCTTTAAGAAGACTATATCATTCGGGTTTTGAATTGATTTGAACGAGCTGAATTCAGGTTTGCGTATGATGAGTCTTGGATTATATATTTGGAAGTGTAATGTCTT
Source organism: Luzula sylvatica (assembly GCA_946800325.1). Lineage (NCBI taxonomy): Eukaryota > Viridiplantae > Streptophyta > Magnoliopsida > Poales > Juncaceae > Luzula > Luzula sylvatica. The sequence continues at coordinate 29,570,547 of OX326957.1, read as the reverse complement.
AGACGAATTATCTAATGGCGTAGTTATATATTAAGACATTTATTTTTATTTGATAATCAATAACATTTTTTCATATAATGTGTATATTAGTTCTTTAAACTAATTATCATGTTACATAATCATAAATTTAATTTGTATTCGTTTAATGTCATCATAATACATGATTTTGATTTCGATAATGAAATTAAAAAAAAAACAAAGATGTACGTGGAACCAAAACATCATTGAAAAGTCAGGTCATGCAAATGTACACAAATATATTATAGCTTATTTATGGCCATATTATTTTTATCATTAATATTGTATTTGAAATAATTAGTATAGATATGTCAATTAAATAGAGAGTTAATATAATATGCAATAGCAAAAATGATAACTAAAATGCAGTACCGCAATCTATTAAATAACAACTCGATATAACTAGTCCATTTTGTGTTCATTCCCCAGCGGCGAATTCACAACTTGTGGGGCCCGCTCGCACTATTCAATCTCTCGAGCCCCCAAGACAACCCCCCTCTCCTTCAGACTCAATCTCTCTTTTGACTCTATATATGTGGGCACCTGATATCGGTTTACTCACCCCGGCGACAGCATTCCTTTCTATTGCGTCGAAAATCTCGATTTTGGCAAATATGTTACGTATTTTTCTTGTTGTTTTTCTATGGAGTAACACACAATACGGGAATAAAATATAAACTATTAAATGTTTTATCCTCTTCGTTACGAAGAACATGAAGTCATAACGGATGCGTCTTGTTTTATTATATTTGACGAGAAAATAAATTATTGAATGTTTTTTAATAAATTTAGTGACATATTAATGAACATTATGTATTTTTGGATGATTTTATCTAACATTTGGACTCATTATATTATTTTGAAGCATGCACATTCGTATTAAGTTATTAATCACTATGAGGTTTGTTCAGACAAAAAAAATTATATTTGGATCTTGACAAATATATTTAGTTATATTATATTTTATATAATATTTGATTTAATTTATATTTATGTGCATTATATTATTTAAACATAAGATGAATATAAACAATGCAAAGAGATATCTAACGTGGTAGACCAGGTGCAGGTTAAAAACAACAAAAGAACAATTAACAAGAAGAGGAAACAATAAATCAAACGAATGAATCATCACATCACAGAAGCATGCTCTGTCATCTCTCCGTCCTCATCGTACGGCCCAAATCCCTCTCTCTCTCTCTATTGACCCGTCCACCTTCCCAAACTACCCTTCCCCACGAAACTTCGAGTGGGTTTTGTCTGTGGCCGAGAGTGGGAAGCCACATGTGGCCGTGCCTACGTGGCTTAATTTCATTGGTCAATACAATATATTTTTACATATAAAATCCTACTTTATATAAATTAACTGTTTAGAATTTTCGTGAAAGTAGGGGTTTATATGCAAAATATAGTGTATTGACCAATGAAATCAAGCCACGTAGGCACGGCCACATGTGGCTTCCCACTATCGGCCACAGACAAAACCCACTCCGAAACTTCATCCCTCCCTTTCCCCTACCGACAAAACCAAGGACATTACGGTCATTTCTCCCTCTGCAAATGATTGAACAAGTGCATCAGTTTTTCACAACGACCACAGAAGATTTCCTAGATTCCCTTCTCTTCTCTGCCCCCACAATCTCTATAACCATGAATAAAACCGTATAATCACTTTTAAAATCATTCACTACACACAGACATAATTTACGAAACAGAAGATCTGGGATGAATGTAATAGGGATGCCGTCGGATTAAGATGGGGTCCGCATAGATATTTCTGTAGGGTCGTCGGTACACGACGGCGCATAATACGGCGATGCGGATGGCGGGAAAACCTAATTTTAATCCAATGTTTCAATTTAGTCCTTCGTAAATGTCATATTTATAATTAGGTATTAGATATCTGACAAAAAGGTGTGAACTTTTTCGTACGAATGCGTTGGTAGTAAATCAGGGGTATTTAAAGGAATAAAGTTTAATTAATTAACCGGCTACAGCCGGGAGACAGCTTTCGTCGTCTGGTCGGTGGTCCTTTACTACAGTGTATTTTGCTGGACACGTGTCCATTTACTGATGGAAAATGTATACAGTATGTTGACAGCTGCCGTTCACATGGGACGGCAAACTTCGGATCGAATCTCCACCATGAAATTAGAGTGCTATAAGATGGACGGTTCGGATTGATCTTATGATGGTGCATCCGCTGGTCACGTGCGAAGGAAGCAGCGTTGTTTGATTTGAGACGTCTCCGTTTATTTTTGAAATGGAGAGGATGGGGACGGGGAAAACGAGGCGGAGAGTCAATGGAGGGATGTGGTCAAGTTTTTGGGAATGGCGGGATTGCAAGAAAAGAGCCGTTATTAGTGTTGTATTTATTTACTTACTGCTTGGCTAATTCAAGTAACCTTTTTTTTTTATGATTTTGAGGCCAGGGTTAATTTCAAGTTTCAAAATTTAATATTTAATCTGGTTTTGAATTGGGTCAAAAAATGTTTGTTTTAATTGGTGAAATTAATATAATAATATAATAATGCGAGTAAATTTTGTAATTATTTTTTTGGAAATTATAACTTGGGTAAATTATGAAACTATTTTTATGATTTTATGCCATGTTGGGTAATTAATTGGAAATGCTTCTTCTTTCTTGTGCTATAAATGAAGTTAGGTTTGCTTTAAATATTGGATTTGAAAAATATAAATTTACCCCCCAACAATTCCAAATTTGATATAAATGATGGTAAATAATCATATTCAATCATGCATATATTTATATAAAAATTTGACCAACTCCAATAAATTTCAAATTTTGGAAATAAGTATAACTTGATTTGACAAAAAACTATATGGAAATACTGATATCATAAATTAGTAAATTACAGATCAAGATTATTTATTGACAAAACAGTTTAAATTAAGAAATTTCCATTTTGTCTTGTTAGAATCAATGCAAAACTACACACATTAATTTCCATCATTGAAATAAATAAATTTTGGATTTATTTGAGCAGAAATATGCCCTTTTCTGTACAATTTTCACAAGCAAATATTAGCCAAAATATTTATGAACTGTAGTGATGACTTCAAAGAAGCACGCATTTTGATTTTTCAACCTCCCTCCAAAATTACAAATTTTTTTTACAAATGGATGTGTCCGGTACATAAAAATGGAGAGGGATGAAAAGGTTATGTAAGAAGTAAAAAAGGTGAATTAAAAATTTCACCTGAGGGAAAGGGATAATTACTGTGAAAACGACAAATCATTTTATCCGTGATAAACTAATTCATAACCTGCACTGTCCACATGCTAGTCTACTATTGGCTAATAGTATTAATATAATGATGACCACATTTTCTCATTTCTCTATTTTTTTTTTAAATCTGGTGCCATAGTATGGAGTAAGGTTTCTCTGTGGCCTCCCAGTGGAAGTCACATGTGAAATCGCCTACGTGGATTCGTTTCATTGGTCAATACAATGTATTTTGCACATAAATCCCTACTTTATATAAATTAACTGTCTAGGGGCTTCCGTAAAAATAAGTTTATATGCAAAAATATGTTGTATTGACCAATGAAACGAAGCCACGTAGGCGGTTCCACATGTGGCTTCCACTGGGAGGCCACAGAGAAACCTTACTCCATAGTATGCCCTCTTTTGTAATCCTCCTTTAAAATAAGGGAAATTTTCCAAAAATCCCATATTTTTTTTGGATATTCTAAATTATCTCCTATATTTTTGGAAACTCCAAAAAAAATATTTACCAAACTTTTATTTTCAAATATTTCCTATAAGGATTAAAACTAACATTGAATGGTGTCAAAAAAAAATTGACCAAAATAACCTTTTATTTTCATATGTAGTAACTAAAAAAATATTTTTGTTATTTTTTCATTAATTTTATCAGTTTTAAAAAAATTCATAAATATTTTTTAACATGTAGTGATTTCACGAAAATACTATTATTAAATATTGTGCTTGTATAATTTTTATATTTCATTTATTATTCATGAAAAATTACCATCAGATAATAATAAAATAAACACCTTGAAATTATATTGATGGAAAAATATTTCTTTAAACATCTCGTTTTTTTTTGTTCTTCTTTTATGTATTTTTTAATAGTTTCACGATATTTTAATTTTTAAATATTTGCAAGGCGTTCTTTTAATATTGATGTTCATTTTATTATTATTTTATGTTAGTTTTTCAGGAAAAAAATTATAAAAGTCAAATATATATAATGCATGAAATATTAAAATTATATAAATATCACATATGATAATTATTTTTATAAAATATAAGCTAAAAAAATTTTAGGACTTTTAAAAAATTAATACAAATAACAAAAATATTCTTTTAATTACTACATATGTAAAAAAAAAGGATATTTTGGTCCTAATTTTTTTTAACACCATCAATGTCTAGTTTTAACCACATAGGGGGTATTTGAAAATAAAAGTTTGGTAGAGTGGATTTTTTGGAGTTTCTAAAAAGTTAGGGAATTTTTTAGAATATCCAAAAAGATGGGGGTTTTTTTGGAAAATTTCCCTTAAAACAATATTAAATTACAAAGGAAAATTTTCAAAAAATTCCCTAACTTTTTTTAATATGGTAAAAGTAAAACATGCCCTATCTTTTTGGAAATTTCATATAAACCCCTCTACCAAATTTTATTTTCAAATACCCCCATATAGCGATTAAAACTAACCATTGATGATATTAATTTACCAAAATAAAGTACACTTATATTTTCATATGTAATAAGTAAAAAAATATTTGTTGTTATCTTCTATTAATTATATTAATTTTAAGAAAATTTATAAATATTTTTTAACACGTAGTGATTTCAAAAAAATAAAATTATTACATGTTCAAACATCTAGTTTTTTTTATTACCATTCTCCTTTTATGTATTTTTTTAATAGTTTCATGATATTTTGTTTTGTAAATATTTGCAAGGTGTTATTTTAATATTGTTGTTCATCTGATTATTAATTTATGTTACTTTTTCAGAAAAAAATAAAGTCAAATATATATAATGTATGAAATATTTAAATTATATAAATATAACACTTAATAATTATTTCCATAAAATTATTATATGCTAAAAAAAATTTAGGACTTTTTAAAATTAATAAAAAATAATAATCTTTTTAATTACTACATATTTAAATAGAAAAATATTTTGGTAAAAAAAAATTTAACACAGTCCATGGTTATTTTTAACCCCTATAGGGTATTTTAAAATAAAAGTTTCGTAGAAGCAGGGGTGGGCATTCGGTTGAACCGAACCGAACCGAATAAGAGCAAACCGAATTAAACCGAACCGGACTAAATTCAAACCGAACCGAACCGAATAAAATTTGAACCGATTTAAAACCGAACCGAATAAACCGAATTTCTTATTCGGTTGAACCGAACTAGAAGTTTTATAATGCTAAAATTCAAATGTTATTTAGAATAAAAATATAAAAACAAATCATATTAAATATACTTACGTTATTTTTAATTTTATAATTTTATAATATTTAATTTCTTTAAATGAATATAATAGAAAAAATGAAAAATAGTATTAATTCGGTCGGTTCGGTTTAATCGGTTCTGAAAATACGAAAACCGAACCGAACCGAATAAACCGAACAATATCAATTTTTGAACCGAACCGAAACAAATAAACCGAAAAACCGAACCGATTAAACCGAATTCGACCGGTTCGGTTCGGTTTCCAAATAAACGTAATCATTTCCCCACCCCTAGGTAGATGGATTTTTTGGAGTTTCCAAAAAAATAGATATTTTTTACAATATCGAAAAAATTAGGAATTTTTTTAAAATTTCCCAATTACACACGACTAAATGAGTAATGTTTTGCACCATGCATATATGAATTCCCAAGCAACCCCAACCTTTTAATTAGAAAGTATTTAATGCTACGAACGTTTAATAGGAGTGCAGGGTGTGTGCGGGGTTTTGGTGCGGGGCGTATCACCCCGAATTACAAATATCCTAGTAAAGGGTGTACAATACATTTTTTTTTTCTTAAAACAAAATAGAAAGAACATTGGAATTGCCTAAATATGTCCGTTTCGAAGTAGTGATGCAAATTCTTTCTTTTTCCACTTGACACATGACAAGATTTGAAGGGATATTGTAAAGTTGAGTAATATTGACGAATAGTTCAGGATATACATGGCAGGTTGCGCGCGCGTGTGTGTGTGTGTGTGGGGGAGGGGGGGGGGGGGGGGTCGAGGAAGAAATGGCGATAATATCATTTTTGTCAATTTCGCCATAGTATCATTCTGTCAATTTTTCCAGTGTCAATATGGGGTTGCCTCGTCATCACATGGGCGGATCTTATAAGAGGACGCCGAGGGGGGGGGGGGGGGGGGGTTTGCTCCCTTTCCAAGATTTTCTGAGAAGTAGTATATAGTACGGAAATTTTAGTGTATTGAATATTTTGAGATCGAAATCTATGTATATTGGTCCTCCTAAAAATAATTGATATTGCTTTTTGGTTTGATTATATTATGTCGCTTCCGACAAATATGTTCAAGATTGGTCGCTATCGTCACACATAGAGGAAACCATGAGAAACGTGGCGAAAGAAGAGACTAGTTACTATCGACATGCATGGAGGTGGATCGCTACATATGCCGAAGCTGCCACACCACTATCTCGTCGAGAGTTAACAAAGAAGATATACGAAAGTATCATGACAACATCTCGTTGTGTCAACAAGCTTAGGGCTTTTGCGGACGAGAATTATTTATCCATGGACTAGCACAAACGTGTGCTGCTCATCTAACATATTTGTTGTTGAGAAGCTGCGTCACTATCAAAAACTTCGAAAAAAAAGAAAAAGAGATATGTCATCCATGCAATGACAATTGAGAAATTTTGAAAAGAAAATGAGACGTGGGGGCGGGCGGGGCTTTCCTACGAAGAGAAATCAAGAAAAATGTTGTTTCCAAATAGCCTAGAAGTGTGTTTTTGTGGAGTCTTGCCTAGGACTTTTAACTAATCGAACTCGAACTGATGTTCGTGTTCGGCTCATTATTATTCCGAACCGTTCGGACCGTTCGATATTTGTTCGAAAACTTACAGAAAATTAATATTTAATTCATTTTATATATATTTTTAATAGAAATACCAAATTAAAACCCATAAAACAGTAAATTTGTTTTATCTCTCTAATATAGAAAAATAAAATAATATTTAAAATCCACACAAAATATAGATCTAACTAGAATAAACCGTGGACTTGTAAAAGAAATAAATGAATATAAAAATATAGCAAGAAATAACAATGTCGTTTAATTTGTTTTATTTGAGCCATTGTTTATAAGGGGGATTTTAACGTGAGTTTTAGTTTATATTAATTAATTTTGATATGGGTTATTATTTGTTTTGATTAATAAATATAGTAATTGGAAACAAACACATTTTATTTCGAGTTCGGTTCGTTAGTTATCGAACAAGATTCGGTTCGATAAGAATTCGAACAGTTATCGAATGATCAATTAACGAATAAACACCAAATTTCAAATAAAACTCACAATTCTAGCCTTGCTAATTAGAAGAGTTAGGTCCAGGTCGCAGACTAATTCATGCCCATCTCTACCCATAATGATCTCTAGCCCAACGACCCGTCTCACCTATACAGTTATCACCCAAGAGCAATTCTCAACGATTTCCACGCAACGATCGCCTCGTCTTGGCGATCTTCTCTTAGGCCTCCAGCTTTAGCGAGCGGTGACTCACCCCACGGAAAATATCAACGGTAAAGCAGCAACCTATAATGAACACTAGATTATCGTTTCATGAGTTTCGCTGAAATCGATAAGTCTCGAGAGGTTATGGTACACCATAAAAATAAGAATTATATATTTTTAGTCATCGGCAATGATAATTTTGCTATGATTTTGTGTAATTTGGTCTCTCTCTCTCATATTTGCTCATTACAATGTAAAGTTTAATTTATTATGTAATTATATTAACAAATAATCATGTAATCATGTAACACCCTGTTTAATTTATATTTTGTATTTAAAAAAATGTATTTATTATTAAGGCATTATAGTTTCTTTTTTCAATGTTTTCTATCTATTTTCTCGCAATCCATAAAATCACCTAACCAGTCCCGGGAAGAGGCGGATGATACGTTAGGATGAACCCCGCTCCGGTTTGAAATGTCTTTTTGTTTTTTCATTTTGTGAAAAATAATATTTGAAAAATCAAAATAGGAAAAAAGTATTTGAAAAAACAAATGAAAAATGGAAGTTTAGATCACAGAACCGTGTGTTAAAATAATATTTTTTGTAAAAGAAATTTGAAAGTCCTTAATCTTTGTATTCGGTTATTTTAAAAAAAAAAAACTTGATGTTATATTTTTAGTTATTTATTTCCTTTAAAACCTGATGTTACATTTTTATTAAAAATATATAATAAATATAATATTAAAAATAATAGGTAGAGTATGTTTTTAATTTCGAATAAGTATGTATGTTAAAAAATATTTATGAAAATTGAAATAATAAAAAAAAAAATTATGATTAACTAATAAAATTCAATTTAAAAAGTAAATGAACATTTAATCAACTATTGTTAGCTGTAACATCATTTTTTATGTTTTTAAGAGTAGATGAAATATGTTCTTTAAATAATTAGAAAAGTTCTGGGTTTTCATAAATGTTGCCCTTGTAATAAAGGGAAAATGTACTATGCCACCAATCTCATCCCAAAAGTGGACAAATTGGAGTTAGTCGGATAGATTAACACTTAAATTAAGGTTAATTAACATATTTTATTGATACTTTAATTTATTTTTAATATGTTAATATTAGTATATATTAATTGATCTGTCAATGTCATTAACCGATCAATTAACCCGTTAATTATTTAATTATTGACCTTGTATTTAATTAATTAATTATTTAATCAATCTCATCCCAAAAGCCGATTTATCTGTAGTCATGTAGTTTATGCGAATTTCTAATTTTATGTAATATGACCTTGTATTAATATAGCCTAAGGGCATTTTTGCACACAAAAAAAAAAAATTTAATTATTGATGTTCATCCCTCAAATTAAATATCTTTGCCACGTCATCAAGGATGTTTGTGTGAATTTTGGGGTACATATATAAGCCCTATAATAAAGCTCTGACATCACTGGAGAGAGTCCGGGACCCATAGTCTATCTTTACACATTCTCCAGTTAAAAATACTGGAGAACATCGTGACCTCTATATATAGACGATCATATGTAGTAGTCCGGACAGACTAAACTTTTTCGCAAATTCCCAAAAATACCCTCGTCTCTCTCCCTCACTCACTCACTCACTCTTTGCTATTACACTCCGCTCCGCCACCTCTCCTCCGGCGATCGTCAACTCACCAATGGCCTCTGCCGTCGCTTCTCCGAGTTCTCCTCTCTCACACCCCTGGCTCAGCCCTCGCCTCACAACCAAGTCATCTCCAGACTCAGCACACGTCACCACTCCTCAACTTGCTAAATCAGTTTCTTCTCCGGTGGAAACTGATTTCATCGAGTTCGAGTTTCCATCTGAAGAAGATCAGGTCAAGATGCTCTCAGCCGACGAGCTTTTCTCCAATGGCAAGCTCTTACCATTACGTCCTCACAACGGAACTGCGTCTGCTGACGTCAGCATATCTGGCGAAGCGCCCCTTCCGGAGATGATCAAACCTCGCCCTTCTCCGGCGTTCGCTATGGAGTGTGATCCTTATGTCTTCTCTCCGAAGGCACCTAGTTGCTCCAGTCGTTGGAGAGAGCTCCTTGGCCTGAAAAAGACGCAAATCAGTCCAAATAAATCAGATCCATTGCATAAACACTCATCTTCCCTTTCCAAATCTTCCAACCTCAGCTCAATCGGGTACGGATCGAGTATCCCGCCAAGCTCGAACTCCGCCCGATCCATGAAATACTTCATGCACAGGAACACCAGATCCGATTCGGCTCTAAGTCTTCCATTGCTCCACAGGGATTCGGATGCTGATTCCGTTTCAATGTCCGCCCGTTTATCTCTCTCCTCCTCATCGTCATCCGAACGCAACGAGGACGTACCGCGTCTATCTCTAGACACAGACAGAACCTCCTCACGAGTTCATCTAATCCGAGCACGACTCGAAGCCGCTCGTGCCAGAGCAGGCCGGAGTCCGGTACGACGTCCCACCACCGTGTCCGCACCACCTCCCAGAGGCCTATCAGTAGATAGCCCTCGAATGAACGCATCAGGTAAAATCGTATTCCAAGGCCTGGAGAGAAGCTCGAGCAGTCCAGGTAGCTTCAACGGCGGACCTCGACCCGTCCGGTCGAGGAACGGAATGGAGAGGTCGTACTCCGCCAATGTCGTCCGAGTTACGCCGGTCCTCAACGTACCGGTTTGCTCTCTCCGCGGTTCGTCCAAATCCGGTTCGGTTTTTGGGTTCGGCCAATTGTTCAATCCGCAAAAGAAGGATAAAGATTCGTCCGGTTCGTCCCAGAACCGGTCCGGTTCATCATCCCTCGGTCGAACCGGGTCCAGAACAAGAAATGATAAGGTTATTCCTTCCAGTTTAAGAGATTGACGGGTCGGATCCGGTTCGGTTTCATTTAATTTTTGCCCGGTTTAGTGATGAATCTACGTACTCAAGAATTTTTTTTGCTTAGATGAAAAAAAAAGTTGGTGATTATGAATTAATTAACTGAATTTTATTTTAGGTTTAGATTTTTTTTTTATTTTCTTTTTTCCTCCGAATTATTTGGAGTTGGTGCTTATTTTCTTGGCTTGTAAATAGTTTTCATTATTATTGGTTTCCTGATAATTATTTTTCGGAGGGTCAGAATGAAAATTGCACAATTGACTGGAATCTCCAGTTAATCATCGATCTGTATGTTCACTGCGCACCATGTGCTTCGCGCATCGAGTCCAGTGCATCAGACTCTCCATTTATTATAACTAATTAAAACAGTATATTATATAATAAAACCATATATTTATTATTATTAATATTTCCGTGCCGTTATGTTACATAATTGCTGTGGATAATAAGAGCCAAGTGCTAACGTGCGCCAAGGGAAAAAGGCCGGCGTAGAATAGCATGGCCTCGGAGTCCGTACAGTTGTACCCATGTGAACACTGTTCATTTCTCTGATATACACGATAAATATACCCATGTTATTATATCTTCTATACTTTTCATATTGATAGTAAATAAATAAATAAATATATCACATGATGAGGACTCAGAGGTTGCCCCGAGAAAAGGAGGCAAAGATTCTGAAAAGCTAATAGAATACAAAAGGTAATGAAATATTATATTATTATTATTATTAAGTATGTGATTTCATATGATTTGATGTGATTAATTAAGTGTGATGGTGTTGGAGGAGGGGAGATGATAATTGAAGGGGTGGTTTGGCGCGTAGTGAGTGATGGGAGGAACAAAGAAACAGCCAAGTGGCTTTGTTTATTAGCTGTGCTGCTCTACTGTTATATATTAGCTTCACTGTAAATTTCGGAACTTTTGGGGTTATATGTTTAATTTTGTGGTGGTTGGTTAGGTTAACATAGGCATGTTATGTTTTTGCTAACTTTATTTATGTCATGTGAGTAACAGTGGAAGTGTGGTGTCACTCGGTCTTCGAAGCAAGTTGGAGTAATAAAACAAAACGCAAAGACATGAGAATTGTGTAGGTAATAGAGAAGACTTAAATTAATATTGTATCATATTCATGTATGTGCTTTGCATGTTATCACATGCAGCCAGATTAAGATTGAGAAATATTACTATTTCATTTTTTTGAATTCTTAGATGGTTTTTTTTTTTTTGTGGTGATGTATGTTAATATGTTAAAAAGAAATGACAACAATAATTAAAACTATATTTGTAATTAAATAATTGAAATGTTTTTAAAGAACACAGAAATATCAATTACATATGCATAATCAGCATTTTGTTTTATTTACTGACAATAAATATAAAAAACAAATTATATACATAATTTTTCAAAAGTAAACAAGATATCGTATTATATCGGAAAATAATAATAATAAATCATGATAATATAATTTAATAACGTATCATATAATTTATAACAGAAATAGAAACAATTGATTGAAAATTTGAAACTGTATGGGTCCGATTGAGTTAATACGAGATTTAATTACAAACACGTGATCCGACCCATATTTTCAAATTTCTCAAAATCCCAATCCAGACCCGACTAAATTGCTTCGAAACCCGCAAAAAACGAGTCGGATCGGTCCGAGTTGAACAGGTCAAACGGTCGGAGAATTTTGTATACACCTCTAGGAAACAAATTAAATAAGCCTAGTAAATAAATAAATAAAACAATGAAAACATAACTATATTAAAACGATGCTTCCTTGGAGCTGGCATGAAACTCGAACTCGAGGTTGGCTAACAAGAGGTTCGTTTGGTGTTGTACCGGAGCAAAGTAAAATGACAACCAAATTTATGAAAATAGTAATTGCATTTAAAACATACGATATATATAAAAAAATATATTTTTTCTAATTTGTTACTGGGACGAGTCTGTACCATTCGTAACTCCGTTTTGCACCCAATAGAGTTAAAAACATATAAGAGAGAAGTTTCAGAAAACAAATATTTAGCCCATTTTCATTGTTGTATATAAAGAACAGATAATAATAATCAGATTAAACTCATTCAAATTACTAAAATTTAAGCTTCCTCTTTTACTCAATTTTATGGCTTTCGATCTAGACTATAATATTTTCGGTGCCATCCTAATAATTCTCCTAAACGTTGTGCAACTTGCAGCTGTAATCATTCTTTTGATCACTATAATAAGGTCGATATTTGTTGCTGAAAGTGAAACGAATCGCAATTTCCCCAAAATGACATATTCGGAAATGACGAGGACGACGAATCGAGATCTCGAGAGAGGAGTACCGGACGAATGCATAATCTGCCTCGAGAAATTTCAAGAGGAAGACATGATAGAAATTCTGACACCTTGTGATCATATATTCCACTCTGATTGCATCGACGAATGGCTTAAAAAGCATTTCAGATGTCCTATTTGCCGGCAAAACCTTGGTCAGAGAAACGACGAAGCAAATACATAAAATCGAACAAGGAGTGGAGGATTAGCTCAAATTTGTATAGAATTCAGGTAATTATTTTTCGACGTGATGGTTCATGAGTTTTTCTTCCCTACACGCCCGCGTTAATTTTACTAACCGGTTAATTAGTTCGATATTCTAATGAGCAGGTTAAAAAATTTGGTGTGGGGGCGTAATAACCGGTTTAGCGACAAGATTGAGTAATGTTTGCTTTTAACAAAGCACATAAATAGATGTATATAAGTAAGAATTAATCGTAATTTGCATCTTAATTCATCCAAACAAATCAAAACTAGTGATTATAGAATAGTGAAACATATTTTTTTGTTGATACGGAATTGATATTTGGAATAGCCAAGGGGATTCCGAGTTTAGTATATTCCTTGAAAATTTGAAATAGTGCAATTCCATCTTATTATTATATATGGAAGGGAAAGTATACCTAATTTCTCAAAACTTTTTCAAGTTTCAATTAGCAATTTAATTAACATTTTCATTAACGATTAATACATTCTTATTAAACCTTTTGAATACTAATTATTAATGGTTAATTAGAAAGGATGTTAATTAAATATTATAATTTTTACTTAATATACATGAACCGTTAATTTGATTTTTGAGGAAGTTTTTGGAAATTTGAGGGCACCATAAATGGACTCTACTCTATATGGAATATAGAGTAAATCCAGTTTTTTATCATTTTATTCCGTGGTATTTCCAGTTCTCTTTGGTCGGAATATGCCAGATTAATACAATTCCATGCTATTCTGCCGTTGCCGAACATCACCTAGAAGATTAATACAGATGCATTGATACAATAACACGGATACGAATACGGATACGATACGGATACGGCGATACGACAATTTTCAAAAAATCACGGATACGGATACGGCTATATAATTATTAGTTTAATATATTTATATTATATATAATTAATAAATAAGTAATAAATTAAATAATAAATTAATAATAATATTTTTAAATTAAATATAATGACAATAAATAATGTCAACCAAACAATACAAGTATCATAAAATTATTACAAACTTGTTATACAAATATTTTAGGAATATATAATCTTGAAAGAGGAGTACCGGACGAATGTATAATCTGCCTCGATAAATTTCAAGACGAAGACATGCTAGAAATTCTGACACCTTGTAAACATATATTCCGCTCTGATTGCATCGAGGAATGGCTAAAAAAGCACTTCAGGTGTCCTATTTGCCGGCAAAACCTTCGTCAGAGAGACGACGAAGCAAATCAAATAACAGTAGACACGTAAAATCTAACAAGAAGTGGAGGATTAGCTCGAATTTGTGTAGAATTTAGGTTTCAAGATATTGTCTTTTAACGTGATGTTTTTATGAGTTTTTCTTTCCTACACGAAAACTTGGTTTCGAGTTAATTTTACTAACCGGTTAAAAAATTGGTGAAATCAACAGTGGACCGCAAGTCCATAACCATTAGACCATGTCAGTGTTTCAGGAGTCAGATTATATGATTCAATGTAATGGAAAGAAATAAATGGATTTTGATCTTTTGGAATTTTGGAATTTTGGGTTTTACCCTTAATTTGAAGTTTGACCCTTCATGATGACCAAACTCAGACCTTTTTGACTGCCAGATTTTTGTGGGCTTCTTCCGATCAAATCAGGATTTGATTTGATATTTAACATTTGGATTTGATGTATTCATGAACTTTGTTGTTTGAATATCAAGCATAAAAAATTGAGCAATGATAGGGACACAAAAACCGATCACAAATTTGACACAAATACATAAGTTCATGCTTGATTTATAATACAATTAATGACACAAACTTATGTATTTGTGTCAAATTTGTGGTCGATTTTTGTGTACCTATCATTACTCAAAAAAAATATATGCTTCTGTATTGAAGTGGTTTCAAATAATTTGAAGTAAAAACTTCTGTTCTCTTTTAAAAGATTTGAACCATTTCCACTTTGCTAATTGCTATTAATTGTCAAAAAGATAATTTGATGGGCTATGAATTTCATGATTGGGCAGGCTTTGAGCTTTATTTTGGGTCCAGTTTTCAGAAGTTTGATTATTTTTTTTTATCGAAGCTTCTCTAATTTTGCTTTTCTTATGTTTTTTTGCAACTAATATTTTATATTTTTAAATAAGCGAGAATTTTTTTGCTCCAAAGATATGATTTTTTGTGTCAAATCCTTTTGTGTCAAATCTAACCTAGAATATGTACCCATTGACTTTGCAACCAATATTAATATGATTTGTCCTTTAAATCTTTTAAAAGAATGCAAAAACCCACCAATAAATTAAGAAAATAATGATTTAAACTCAATTAATTGAATGTTTTCATGGAGTGATTTGAAAATATATACGATATCATTGCTGATTTTGCAATATCATGTGTAGTTGCTTTCAGTGACAAGGGACAATATGAATATTTTTATTCAATTTCTTCCTTTTTTTAAATTTTTTTTATAGGATAAATAAGTCGTTTTCTGAAAAAGATTGGACAAAATTATTATTTGCTTGCAATAATGACTTAATCCTCATGATTAATTCAAAAACGTATAATCAGAATTCAAACATCGTGTCATAATCAAAGCTAATAGTATATTAGAAGTAATTATTTGTCATGATAATATTTTTACATCCATATAATTTTTTTTCCGGCGATTTTGTGCAAATGAAATACTAGTTTTTCAGGGGACTTTTCTTCAATTCTAGAAAACTAAGAAGTTTTTTATGCAAAAATGTATAAGAAACTACTCGATTTTCCACACGGTTCCTCGCTATATTCTCGTTTAATCTTTCAAAAAACTTGCTAAGTTTAGAGAAAAACAAGAAAATAAAAGTTTCGTCAAATTTGTTATTCCTTGGATAAACTTATTAAATGCCTTCAGTTTGGTGATATATCTCGCGTACCTTCCAAAGATTAGTATTTTTATAAAAGAAAAAGAAAATAAACTTTTGAGTAAAATAATCAAAATTAAAGGCTTAAGCAACTTAGAAAAATGAAAATTATTTAATATAATTCGTAGACTAGAAAGACATGTCAAATTGATGTTAATTTAATTTATATCAATTGAGAAAACAAATAATTAGTGACTCATGTTTCATATTAGACTTGGTCGTGCCACTTAATTAACGACATGAAGGTCCTTTGTTTTTTTTTTTTGAAAAACTAAAGAGGCGAGCCTCTTTAGATATTAAAGCAAAGCTTAATACATTGGTGCGATTTTACATGATAAATGTAAAAAAGTAGTTTAACGCAAAAGTAAAATACAATTGCAAAAGTAAGATACAAACCGAAAAATGAAGCTTTCGGTCATTCTTAGACGAACGGTTCGTCTCCACGCGAGCTCAGATCTCGTATTTTTTCCTTTCCCGCTTTTTACTTTCACTGCCCCCAGACTCGCCCCGACTCGCCCGTCGCTGTTGCCCTCTCTCCGACTGGCTGCCGTTGTCGCTGTCGCTGTCGGATCTCCGCCTTGCTGTCGCTGTCGCTGCCGGATCTCCGTTGTCGGATCTCCGCCTCGCCCTCGCTGTCGCTGTCGCTATCGCGGTCGCCGTCGCTGTCGCGGTCGCCGTCGGATGTCGGATCTCAGTCTCGGATCTCCGTCAGGGTTTGCCTCCACCCCGAAATCGCCACGAAATCGCCCCTTGCAGTCTTCGCCAGTCCCTGCCAGAACGCCTCGCCAGTCCCTGCCAGAACGCTCGGAGCAATCTGTATCGACCTAAGTCGCCTTTCGCCTCGGTTGCCAGTTCCTGCCAGCCCTTTCTTCCCTGCCAGTTCAGCCGCCCCTTCCGATGGCCTGCGCAAGCGCCTATCGTCTTTCTCTCTCAACCTCCAGCCTCTTTCCAACGCATCCTCCGACTGGTCTTTTGCCAGATCCAGATCCATGCCTTCTCTGAATTCCTTCTCCGCCAAAACCTATTCAGAATTGGTTCGATTGGGGCTTCGCCTGGATCTTGTCTAGAAAACCAGCTCTGGTTTCAGATCTGGAGTTTCCGTCGTCGCCGCTCGCCTCGGCTCAGTTTTACTCCGTCGCCTCGGTCCGTCGCCGCTCGCCTCGGCGGCTAGGGTTTCCGTCGCCGCTCGCCGCTCGCCTCAGTTTTCCGTCGCCGCTCGCAAAGGATCTCCAGGCGCTGGCGTGAGAGAGGAGGGGGTGGAGGCGGCGGCTAGGGTTTGCCTCCACCCCACAGTCGCCCGAGTTTTCGCCGGGCTTGGCTTTATTCGATCTTGTTTATTGTAACAATTCGTCCTTTGTTTTATTATACAATGTTTTGTTAATTATTTTGTACATATCATTCATGTTTTTATTCTAATTATATATTGGATGGCATATTTGTTACAAGTATGTATATTTATTATATATTTACTATTTGCTTACCATCATTTACTGTATATTATTGACATATTAATTTTATTTTTCATAAATACTAATATTCATTATTTTGTATATAGATATAGTATGAGAAATGATTCTTCACACCCATCAAATTAATTTTATTTG
The DNA here is from genome assembly GCA_946800325.1 of Luzula sylvatica. Classification (NCBI taxonomy): domain Eukaryota; kingdom Viridiplantae; phylum Streptophyta; class Magnoliopsida; order Poales; family Juncaceae; genus Luzula; species Luzula sylvatica. The sequence goes on along the minus strand of OX326957.1, from coordinate 29,552,906 downwards.
CCTCGTATTTTCCGCTCAAACCCTTCTACACGAGAAATCGACTCATTTGAGAAAGTGGCCAGATCCAGCAAAATTTTGCGACTCGCCCAATATGTTTATCGCGACTCATCCTTTCTCTCTAGTCAACCCGTTAATCCAAAATTAACGTTAGAATTATTTTGTAACTCTCTAAAATGGACATTTATATCTTTTTACGTACGTATAAATCTTTTTTGCTAAAAGTTTTATCATTTTTCTATTTGGTTAATATGGACATTTATACGTCTATAATATGAACACTTATACCTTTTGCTTACCTATATATTTTTATTGTAAATAATTATACCTTTTAAAAAAATGTGTTCGTCTTTGATTATGAGCATTCCTACATTTTTTGCTGACATATATAACATTTTGTTAAAAAAAATATCATTTGAGGTTTGGTTTTTATGAACTTTTATACCGCCATGATACATGAATTTATATCTTTTTTGTTAAACTCTTATACTTATAAAACAAATATATTTTTTGATAGAAAATTGTCATTTTCATATTTGTTTTTATGGGCTTTTATACCTATCTGATTATGGTACTTTGTAATAAACAAAAAAAAAGTCCAAAATGTAAATATATCAAAGAGGTGACGTGGAAGCTTAGAATTGCAAGAAATTTGTTTGATTTATATATAAGATATAAAAATATAATTAACTCGTGTGCGAATTAACGCGCGTACGTTTGAACTAAATTAATCCAATAATGACATATTTGCAAATATCATGATGTCAATAGATGCATAAGATTCATGAAATTAATCTATCACGGATATTATTTTCTGATATAATTTGAATAAATAGTATTTGTTCAGGTGGTTTTAAAATCGATTAATATAATCAGGACATATTCGCAAATATATTTGATGTCAATAGATGCATTATAGTTACGGTTCATTAAAGGATCACAATGTGTCGGAATGGATACAACGGGCAAATGACAAAAAAAACTCGCATAAATTTGAGGTTACAAAATTTCATATATACCCGTGCAAAATGGGAAAATACAAAAAAAATTGAAAAGCAAAAAAAGGACCAAAATGTAAAAAAGAAAAAAAATTCATTAAAAAGGAAAATTACAAAAAAAAAAATTGAACTTACGAAATTGCATACATAACCCTGCCCAATGAGCAAATTAAAAAAAAATTGGAAAATAAGAAAAAATGATTAAAATGTAAAAAAGTACCAAAATATAAAAAAAAGATAAAAATGTAAAAAAGGACCAAAATAGGAAATAGGAAAAAAAGATCAAAATGTAAATAAACCAAAAAAAGGACCAAAATATAAAATAAGAAAAAGGACCAAAATGTAAAAAAGGACCAAAATGTAAATATAGAAGGACGAAAATGCAAATAAATAAAAAAAAGGATCAAAATGTAAATACATCAAAGAGGTGACGTGGAAGCTTAGAATTGCAAGAAATTTGTTTGATTTATATATAAGATATAATTGGAATCAACAATTATGATGTTAATTATCAACGATGATGCCATCATAAATATGGTGGGAAAATGAAAAGGATGGGGCATGGCAGAATAGAAGGCATGTGATGCATTTTTTTTAGGGAAATTATACGGTGCCCCTCAAACCCACTCCAACACTCTCTATCCGCCACTCCAACACTCTCTGTCCGTACACTCTCCCTCAATTAACAATTAATCCTCCACTTAATTAACCCAATCCCACTCAATTAACAGTTAATGAATATTAATTATTAATGATTAATCCACGTGTACCTTAAATCAATACTAATTAATCACTAATCGAATTTATTTGGGTTAATTAAAAACATTATTAACCACTAATCCCCCAGATCGGCGACCTCTGGGGGAATCTGGGGGGCATGGTAAATGATCTTTTTTTTTTATTATGGGCATTTAAACCCTTTTCATGCATATATCATTTTTTGTTAAAGATTTTATCTTTTTATATGAGATTCTTAAGGTTTTAATGCATTTTTTATTATGATAATTTATATCTTTTGTTGTTGTATATATTTTCTTCTGTCAAAATGTAATATTTTCGTTCAAGAGTGGCAAGAAATGAAACATAAAAATAATTTTGCAAGAAACTAGCCAAATGATCACGAGAAATTTGTCAAATGAGGAAACACAACTCATTCTTTAGCATGACGAAACCTAAGTCTCGTGACAGGATCTCGATGAGGGACTCCTAGATACGTGACGCGTTGTTACAGATACATATACGGGAAATATGTATCACTACTACAAAATTCTCTCTTAACAATGATTTTTTTAGACCGGACATATAACTTGTTAGAGATAAAAGGTCACACTCTTCTATAATCGGTTTGCAAAAACCGGTGTAACATTTATTTTATTTTATACCGGTTTGGTGGTTTAAGATTTTCAGTCCTATTCTTTATATTTAAATCGACAATTTTATTATTAGACCGGTTGTTTCTTAAATCGGTTCAAGCAAAAATAACCTCAAACTGATTCCAAACCAGTGCAATATTTGTTGGGGAATATCCTCGACCCCGGGCCCGCGCAGCGGAATGAAGGCCCGGTCCGATTCCCCGATTCCCGAGATCACGCCACGACTTCGAGGGTACGATGCGAATAGAAGGACAGATTCATACCAGTGCCAAATTGATGGCACACGAAGGGTTGATCGCCGCCTTCTATTTCCTTCGGTGTCACGTTGGTGACTAGCCCGTACGTCCCATACCGCACGTCTCCCACCGTTTCGACACGTCTCGGGTTGTCTTCGTGCGTTCCATGCCCGCATGATTCCACAGCCCGTTACTCGATTACTTCTCCGGTTTGATCACAACGAAGAGCCACATGTGTCGCTCCTCTACCCGTATCCACCGTGAGTCGTAGCACCTCGGTCGCGGATGCACCTGCCTAGACGATGCACCGGCGAACTTGCATGATTGCGTTTCGATTCTCTAGACGGAGAAAATTCTTTTCTCCTTCTCTCTCAATCTCTTCGCACTCTTTCATCAAGTGATTAGAATCTCTTAATTTCTGGATTAATTCTAAATTAACTCCATTAATTTTCTGGTTGAACTAATCTAATTATTCAACTGGTTGGACTAATCAGAGAGAGAGAAACATCATATATATACTCCATAGGATAAGGATGGGCCAAAAGGTATGTATATCTTCTATACACCTTTTCAAACAGAAAACTGCATACACCCTTTCAGTAATCTGTCAGAACGAAAATATTAAATCGTTCCAACCGACTTTGAACATTTACGAAAGTTGTAGATAATCTAATTATCTTTCCAACCCAATTTGGCCCAGCCCAATTGGAGTTCGGACCCGAAAGTTACGGCCGTTTTACTGACTGTATGTCAAACTGTCGCACCCTTTCGGTATTTCATTAGAACGATACTGATACTTCGCTCAAATGAAATATATTACAACATGAAAGTTCTAGATAATCTCATTATCTAACTAACCCAATTTGAACCATTCAAATCGGAGTTTCGTACTGAAAGTTATACCAGGTTTACTAATCTGTTTCGTATGCCCACGAACGCGTACGTTCGTTTGTCCTACGTACCATTTTAGCGATGATCCAAAACTGTATTTCCTTCAGTCTCCCACTCAGTTTCAGATTTACCTAAAAGGTACTCATGTATATCACATATACACTATATCAGAGAATCTGGCCCGCGTATCAAATACGCTAAAGCCATGCACATCCAATGTGCAAAAACTTGCAATCAAGCCCGACATAGTACGACTCGTTGTGTGACCGTGTAGGTTCGTTTAACGATGGCAGTAGGCTGTTTCCATGGCACTATAAGCCCATGAGCGGGATCTAGTCACTCCATCATGGCTACCCATGTTAAAATGAAAAATGATTGTGATCATTGTGCCTATCTCGAATAGCGGTTACTAGTTCTCTTGTTTGCGATATCCGTTAATCAAAAAGCATGGTAATAGTCATCTTTATAATTTGATTAACTATACTTATTCCCCGATTCCGAGTTGATTTAACAAATTTCAATCGATATTAACCATTAATATCATTGACTCTGGCCAGAGATTTCGTTAATCGACTCATCGAGCGGCGCCTAAGAGATATCTCTTCCTTTCGGAATAAACAATTCCTATCTTGGAGACTCACATTGAATTCCGTGTTTCGGACAATACCCAATGATGACCCTTTTAACTCCCTGTTACGGTGAGCGTAAGATCATATCAAAGCATTGTGTTACGCACGTAACGCAATCAATGATCCCCTCAAGTATGAAGAATCTAAAACCCCATCCGTCACAAGTCCATCATAATGACTAAACCATGTCATGGACTCGCGGCTTTGGTCATATCCAATACATGTAACCTAACATATATCTACGTTCCCGATTCGACAAGCACCTTGTCCCATGATTAGCAAAACATAATCATCTCCTCGGCAAACGTACTAGTGTACGCGTTCAGTCTATCCAATAATAGGAATGCTTCTCTCTTAAGCAAGCTGATCCGCGACTAGGGATGTTTAGAAATGACACTTTAAGTGTGACGGTTTCGCTGCACATGGTCCTCAACCATGTCGACGTCCACACAAGTTCAAATCAAGGTTCATGTAACAATCATATTACACAACCCGCACACTGTTTTCATATAAGGTGAATGCATATTTAATTTAAGTAAACAAAAATTTTTAAAAGGAATGCATTCATATGGACTAAGTATTTGGGTGATACAACGTTTACCTATGGGTATCTCCATACCCATAACCTGCGAGGACTATCGTATTAGATAACTACACTCTACTCTCTTCTTCCTCCTCTAGGTATCTCCATACACATAGTCATCGCATGACAGTCACGCGCGACTAGAGAGAGCGGTTTTGTAAACGGGTCCGCACGTTCCCGCTAGTGTTAATCATCATCAGGATTGGAACATTTCCAATACCTACGATCACATCTTTTCATAAAATTTCATGGATCAAATGAAATTTTCTGAGTATTGGCTAGAAGTGGTTGTGACATCGGCATTTTTGGCTTGTACTATTGCGTCTCACGCAATAAACAACCATAAATCCGATAACTCGTGACTACTAGAGTTTGGTCATGTATCCTTGATCCATACCACTTCCTTTTGCGATTAATAGAATCATAAACTATTGGTCTTGTGGAACCTTTCCACATAACCGTGTTTTCATTTAAGCAAAACATGTACACACTTTGTGATCGAAAGTCGTGCTACATATTTGGACGTGCTTCATCTTTGGAAACTGTTGTTTGTTATAACTCTTTATAACCAACACGTCCTCCACACCATTATAGATAATAAATCCTGAATTCTTTCGCAAAGTATTCAAGGATAAACTTCACCTCTATCAATACAAATCCCGATGGATTTTAAATATACATAACCATTATGTATATATTTGTATAACCATTATACAATCACAAGAGTTAGTCTCATGTAATCGAATTACATTCAAACTCATGTGATTCCCATGAATTTTATTGACGGTGAACTAGACGCTTTATTTGTATGACAGATAGCCACATACATATTATGACAGATATAATAGATCCTAACATCAAATGTAAGGCATCATATTATTACTTTTCGCGCTGCTTGATGTCTCACATCGAGCCGTTGAAAATTTCTGCCATTCGACATTTCGATTTGTCTCCTCCAAGGAGTTTACATGTTGAAAACCATTTTCAACAATATGTCGATATATGTGCTATAACATAGAACGAGGAACTTCTTAGATCTATCCTATAGATCTTCACGCTTAATTCATAAGCGGTCTCGTCTAAATCCTTTGTCGTTACAAGAAATATAACGCAGCTCCCACTAACCTTCATGTGTACACAAAGTTTACATTCGTTTCGACAATTTTATAACAGTTTATAATTTTGTCAAAACGAATATTCCAATTCCGAGAAGCTTTCTCTAATCCATCATATGGATCGTTAAAGCGTGCATATCTTATCCCCGATTCTTTATGAATCGACAAAACCGTAAGGTTGTGTCAAGTACACATCCTTTCATAAAATTTCTGTCAAGAAATTCGGTTTTGACATCCATTTTGCCACATCACATAGTCGTAATATGCGACCATGGCAAGCAGAATTTCGAGAATGTGAAAGCATGGCAACATGCGAAAACGTTTCTTCATAGTCCGACTATGAATTGCATGAAACTCTTCGCAAAAAGCCTCGCTTTACATATATGCGTATTCCTATCCATGTCGGTTCGTCATCTTGAAAAGCCCACTCACATTTCACGGGTCTAACCCAGAAAGTAATGAAATCAAGTTCTGAACTTGATAATTAACATGGATCGAATCTCAGATTTCATGACACCATGTCATGTGGAATCAACTTTTCATAGCATCCTTGTAGGATATCGAATCATCATATGATTTCGATCTATCATCATTAGCCTCGATAAATCCGTATTTACCGGCTTATGATATAGCCTACTTGATCTATGAAAAATTCATTTGTGTGTTCGACTTGCGTTCATCAACTCTTGATGAAGCCATGTCAACTTTCATCGGTACAATGTTCATTTTCAAATCACGAACTCTTTCGAGATTTATTCTACTCCCACTAGCCCGCATAGAGATTAATGACACCAAGTTCCAAACTTGTGCGCATCTAGTCCTCCTCCAAGAAGGCATCTCTTCGAGCCACGAAAATCTACTTTTCGTCGGGACGTTAGAACTAATACCCTTTAGTTACCTTAAGGATACACGAACAATTTCCAGATTTGGGATTGAGTTTAACCGAAACAAATTTCGAAATATACTCACATCCTCAAATCTGTACAAGTGACAACTTCGGAACCATTCCGATCCATATCTCATATGGCGTCTTTTGTACCGATTAGAAGGTTTATGGTCCATATCTTAATGCAACCATTCATTAGTGCCGCTGTCTCAAGGGCGTATCCCCAAAATATTTTTGGGAGATCCTATTGACTTATCATTTATCGAACCATGTCCAACATGCGTTCATTTCCTCTTTTCGGACACATTTCAATGTTCCGAATAAGGCAATCGTGAAACGATTCCACAATCATAAATGATCATCAATATTCATAACTCAAATATCGCCTCTTCGATCCTATCGAAAGGTTTAGCTCAAATACTCGCCTTCTCGATCCTATCGAAAAGTTTTGATTTTCTTGCTTAGTTGATTTTGTATTTCGTTTTTGAAACTCTTTGAACCTTTCAAAAGTCTCCGTTTCGGCACGCATTAAATAGATATTTCCATATCTAATTTAACCGTCCATAAACAGAACAAAATACTGATAGCCTCCTCTTGCCTCGGAACTTATCGGACCATCTACATGTGAATGTAAGTTCCAATAATTCGTTGGATCTTTCTCCAACCATTGGAGAATGATGCCATTTGTCGTCTTGCCTAATAAATAAGTATCGCATTAATCAATCGAATTTAATTCGAATGATTCTAGCAATCCATCATATGGAATCTAGATACGCGGATCTCGTTTATATGGCCAAGACGGCAATGCCAAAAGAAGCAATCAACTACTAGGTTTAATCCTCCTCGGATTTCACCATTTTTGAGTCATTAGTTTGGACAACTCCTTGTCCGAACTTTCTGTTTGGAAAACATTTTCCCAAAATACCCTTAGACATATATTTCTTTCGATCCCGCTTTTGAATTACAAGGACATCCACGCATCTTTATGCATTGGATTCCTCGGATACTCTGAGCATCTCCAATTCAAATTTAAATCGCATCATATGCAATTTCGGGATCGACTTATCTATCGAATGCATATGATATTCGGTTACGAAGATAAAATCTCGTACCATCAACACACGAGTGTTAATCAAAGACCCATAAGGCGTCGTAAAATTAACCTACTCTTTGAGCCGCATCGAACCATTCAACGCGCTCTAGCTCTTGAAACTATTTCATGAGCGTTGTGTTTTACTTTCATATACACCCTAATTCTCAAAACAATTTTGAGAAATTTGCGTCTATACATGCCACCACAAGGCACGTAATATCGTTCGATTCCTTCTTAAAGTTTATCGAACCCGGCTTTCTCTAAAGCCATAGCATTGAGCCCCGAATCTACCATTTCCGTGTCCAACACGTTCCTTTAAGTCTAAGAACTATTCTTTGACTATCAAGGTTAATAACGGTAATTCCGGCCCAAAAGCCATCTATCATATCGATCTCATCGATATATTTGGTGTTGCTTGAAAACATAATTCTAAACGGATGATGAAGATTAACTCCTAACCGTGCGTACTTAATCTATATGCTTATATGATGAATATATGAATGTGTTATTTTTATCGAATCGATAACCCTCATACCGATACGGGACTCCAAGTCCATAACACTCAAGACCCATATTTTACGATCCTCCCATAAGTTGCTTTGGCAGACGAGTGGGATCTCGCTATTTAGGTAGGATTATAGCCAATCGCATCCAATGCGACTCTCGAACCTTTATAGGATTTCGGTGATGGATCGTATCCTATACAATCCCAGTTCCGTGTGTGCATCCTATCTATGCCCCGAACTTCCAATCAAGTCGGCTTTGGCCTCAACCCTTACTGGCTTGAACGGTTAAGTCACAACCATACTCATCGTATCGTTCAAATAAACTACTAATAAGTCGGCTTTGGCCTTAACCCTTATCAGTCCCTATTTAACGCTTGCCACCCCGTCGATGACTACAATAACCCATGTCGGCTTTGGCCTTAACCCATGTGAGACGTAGTACCGATCATAGTGGTTGTGAATATGGAAGGCATTTCCATGACTTAAATATTATGAGGGATCATGCCATTGCATGTTTCTAAAGTCGTGACATAATCATATTATATCACTATCACAAGATTTGTAAATGCATATGATTTTATTTGGGAGTCTAATTATTCTAAATAATTATCTAATTATATGCTAGTATGATTGATGCCGATCAAATCGATATAAAGAACTCAAAATTCCGAGCTTCGTAGCCAAAGTTATCGCGAAAACAAAAACAGCATCCAGAGAAGGGTCCGTTATAACGGACTGCCCCATCCGTTGTAACGCAGGGTCCGTGGGGCGCGAGAAAACCTCGCCCGGGACGCGTCCGGGGCGCCAAAAACTGCCCCCGGGGCGGCAGAAAACCTGTTTTTCTGCACCCTTTCGTTATTTTATTAGAACGACACTAATACTTCGCTCAAATAAAATATATTACAACATGAAAGTTCTAGATAATCTAATTATCTAACTAAAACAATTTGAACCATTCAAATCGGAATTTTCTACTGAAAGTTATACCAGTTTTAGTAAAATACGAACAAACGAAAAGGTAAGTATATCCAATATACATCTTTTCAACCAGAAAACTACAGACACCTTTTCAGTATTCTGTTGAAACAAAAATATTAAATTGTTCCAACCGACTTTGAACATGAACGAAAGTTCTAGATAATCTTATTATCTAATTAACCCAATTGGATTGGACTCAATTGGAGTTTCGATGCGACATATACGGACGTTTTAGTCTCTGTATGTCAAACAGTCGCACTCTTTCAGTATTCCATAAAAACGACACTGATAATTCGTTCAAATGGAAAAACTTTATGTATCAAAGTCATAGATAATCTCATTATCTAACTACGCCAATTTGATCCAATCAATTTGGAGTTTTCCACTGAAAATTATCTTAGTTTTATTCACTGTTTCGTATTCTAACTTTCTGCAGATTTTGCCGTTTCGTCCGTTTTCGCTCGTTTCCAAAACGATAAATCATGAAACTTTTTCACGATCATTCCTAGATACTCTCAATCAACTTTTGATCGATCTCTAGCGAATTCCACTTGTGATTTTAACGGAATTTGACTTTCTCTATATGTAACATCATGCAAACGGGTACGAACTTTGATAACCCGTGCGTATATCTAATATACGACTATGATTCGACCCTCGAATCGATGGCGATCGCTCTGATACCACTGTTGGGGAATATCCTCGACCCCGGGCCCGCGCAGCGGAATGAAGGCCCGGTCCGATTCCCCGATTCCCGAGATCACGCCACGACTTCGAGGGTACGATGCGAATAGAATGACAGATTCATACCAGTGCCAAATTGATGGCACACGAAGGGTTGATCGCCGCCTTCTATTTCCTTCGGTGTCACGTTGGTGACTAGCCCGTACGTCCCATACCGCACGTCTCCCACCGTTTCGACACGCCTCGGGTTGTCTTCGTGCGTTCCATGCCCGCATGATTCCACAGCCCGTTACTCGATTACTTCTCCGGTTTGATCACAACGAAGAGCCACATGTGTCGCTCCTCTACCCGTATCCACCGTGAGTCGTAGCACCTCGGTCGCGGATGCACCTGCCTAGACGATGCACCGGCGAACTTGCATGATTGCGTTTCGATTCTCTAGACGGAGAAAATTCTTTTCTCCTTCTCTCTCAATCTCTTCGCACTCTTTCATCAAGTGATTAGAATCTCTTAATTTCTGGATTAATTCTAAATTAACTCCATTAATTTTCTGGTTGAACTAATCTAATTATTCAACTGGTTGGACTAATCAGAGAGAGAGAAACATCATATATATACTCCATAGGATAAGGATGGGCCAAAAGGTATGTATATCTTCTATACACCTTTTCAAACAGAAAACTGCATACACCCTTTCAGTAATCTGTCAGAACGAAAATATTAAATCGTTCCAACCGACTTTGAACATTTACGAAAGTTGTAGATAATCTAATTATCTTTCCAACCCAATTTGGCCCAGCCCAATTGGGGTTCGGACCCGAAAGTTACGGCCGTTTTACTGACTGTATGTCAAACTGTCGCACCCTTTCGGTATTTCATTAGAACGATACTGATGCTTCGCTCAAATGAAATATATTACAACATGAAAGTTCTAGATAATCTCATTATCTAACTAACCCAATTTGAACCATTCAAATCGGAGTTTCTTACTGAAAGTTATACCAGGTTTACTAATCTGTTTCGTATGCCCACGAACGCGTACGTTCGTTTGTCCTACGTACCATTTTAGCGATGATCCAAAACTGTATTTCCTTCAATATTAAAACCTAAAATAAACCCCAAAATATTTTCCTCTCATTTTTTCTCTCTCTCACAGCCGCCAAATATCTCTCACAGCCGCGAATCTGTTCTTCTCCTCATGCACAGACAACTGCGGTTCGCGATAGCGATGGCGATGCCGGCTTCTCTCTCGTCAAGTAACCCTCTCTCCTCTCTCTCTCTCTCTCTCTCTCTCTCACACACACACACACACACACACACACACTCTCTCTCTCTCTCTCTCTCTCTCTCTCTCTCTCTCTCTCTCTCTCTCTCTCTCTCTCTCTCTCTCTCTCTCTATCTCTTTCTTTGGGGTTATATATGGAGTTTCTCAAACGCAAAAAGTAGTCTTGATTAGGTGAAAGGAGAAAATTAAGTAGGTTGATTAATATTATTAATTGATTCGATTAGAAATTTAATTGATCGTTTAATTAAATTGACACGTTAATTAATATGTACTGATATATTTTATTGATGTGCCAATTAACAATTAATTGAGTCAATTAGAGGGACTAATCAACTCACATAATTCTTTTCTGCCACATCATAATCAAGGAGCATGGGATGAGTTTGGGGGTCAAGTATATTTTCCTCTTTTTTCTAGGGTTTGAAATTTATCTTTATTTTTTTTGGGAAAAACGTGAAATTGTTATATCTAATCAAGTCTTATACCTAGTTTTTTATTAATTGAGTCGTATTTAGGGAAATTTATTTCATGGTAATTTCTGATTTTTTCCTATTTTTTCGATTTTTCAGAACTTAATTCACTGTTTTTTTTTATTTTCCTGTTTTTCGATTGTAATTTACTGTTTTTAAATGTGTTAAACAATTTTCTTCGTCCCTATATGGAATGCATTATATTATCTGTCCATTGCTAGCTACAAGTTTTCTAATGTGTTAAAATCGATTTCTTCGTCCCTATATGTAATGCATTATTTGTCCATTGCTAACATTCTTATGTCCGCAGGCCCGGTCCTGTGTTTTCGGGGGCCTTAGGCTAATTATAAGATGGGGCTTGATATATAAAATGATATCTTTTTTTTGTCAATTACGATGAAAGTTGTGTGTCTAATTGAGAAAAATCGATTAAGTTTGTGAGAGAAAAATTGAGTTTGGGATTTGTTTATTATTGAGCTTGTTATAATTATTATACATATTTATACATAGAGAAAAAGTTGGGGTTTTTTATTTTATTTTGGGGGGCTTTAGGCGTAGGCCTTCTGGCCTATAGCCCAGAGCCGGGCCTGTATGTCCGTGTTATAAATGTGTTAATCGTTTTCTTCGTCCCTATAAGGAATGCAAGGATCATTTGATTTGTGATGGGTTTATGAGAAGTGGTTACACCCAATTGAATTGCTCACGGAGAATTGTCAGATATCCATAACGAAAAACCAAACATCTCTATTACCGTTCTGAGAGAGAAACTGAAATTCCTCGTCTTATCCCTAGTGTTGTTCAACCTCAAGCGGTCCAATATAGACACGGCATGAATGGGTTATTGCGCGATGTTGAAGGCCATCATAGGGAAGAGGAGATTTGTGTGAACTTAGATGAGGGTGTCGCGAATGGTGAAAGCTTACACATGCCCAACCAATCGTTCGAAATTGGCGATGTTATCGGAGAGAAAAATATCGGAAAATAATCGGTACAATCGAGTGCCATAACACATAAATTTACGAAGTTGTTCGAAGATGCCGAAAAAAAATATTTTCATGTACAACATTTTCAAAATTGTCTTTTCTTTTGTGCTTGTTTCATATAAAGTGCATGAGTGGCATGACCAAAGTCACTTTTGAAATGATTCTTTGTTTATTTATTGAAGTACATTTGAACTCATCCTTACCTGAATCGTATTATGAAGCGAAGAAAATTATTAGTGCATTATGCCTTCAATACGATAAAAATCATCCACGTTTGATTGCGTGTTTTCTCGGGATGAGTGAGGGAACGATGAAAATAATATGTAGATTTTCATGTACGGATATAGATTATAGATTCAAATACTAATATTATTCATATTCATATATGTGGAATTTCTTGTTTTTTATTATTGTTTTTATCATTGATACATAATTTTCTTGACGAAAGATTTGCTTACTTTCAACAACTAACCTAGTAATATTCATAATTTATAATTCTATAAAATAACATGTTTGATAAAAGTTAATATTTGTAACGAGATTTGTATTTTTTTCATTGAATATTTTTGGTAAATAATATAATTAGAATGTAATGACCATTTCAATATCCGAAATCAATTTGTATTCGTAACTATATCTAATAATATTCAAAATTCATGTGTGGTTCGTATACTATCCGAGCGGACACTATTCACATTCATAACAAAAAAACGTACTATATAACCATTATTTCGATCCTATCTGCTCCATTTACACTGTTAACGATAAGTCATTTGAACCAAACCGTAACATTTTTCGGCTCGAACGGAGGTGATCTGAAAAAGGTTGGGTAGTGATCATGTATTGAATTTTTACTTGTCTTAAAGAAAAACTGAATTATGGAAAAAAAACTAAAAAAATAAATAATACAGAAATATTAAAATTTGCATTATTTATTTGTCTGAAAAAGAAGATATCAAACACTTCCGTAGATATCGGTTAATTCACAAATTGCAAATATTTTTACAATTTGGATAAATTGCAGATGATCATGGATACAAAATGTTAACATCTTGATAAAGTGTCATATTAGCATCCACTAATTATAACCTAACAACATTGACTACCTTGCTTAATTACACTGCTTAGTACTGATCATCGATTTAATCATACAACTACCATCATGACTATGCTACTTTATCCTTTAAAATTAATAAAAAAATATCACCGAAATTATAATACTAATGGATAAAGCTCCAGCCACTCCCTCCCTCCCTCCCATATCCCCTTCCAAAGACAATGATATGTGAGTCCCACATAAATTAATTTTTGCAAAAATAGGCATGGGGTCCACATGTCAATGGACCTAGGGAGTGAATTTGGGAGTGGATTTGTGAGTGACTGTAGTATCGCCCAATACTAATATCACTGATTCAAATATATTAATACTAAATTGTGTTTTTTGCGAGCTAATTATCACAATATAATTATTAAATTCAATGAACTATTCTTAAATTGCGTTATAGTTACTATGCGATTTTTCGCTTATGTTCTTGATGAACTCATCTCTTTAGTCTTCACATGTGATGTGTAACATCAATTTTCCTATAAAACTTGAAAATACACAATTGAAAACTTTTAGGGCGTGTTTACTAGGTCAGTTTTGTGTAGCAGCAGGAAACTCATAGTTGCAGGAAACCAATATATGAATATCAGGAAACTATGGTAGCAGGAAAATGCAAAAACTGCGAGTGTATGATGTTTAAATGGTGTTTGATGAAAAGCTAGGATTGTTGTTGTTGGTTGTTGTTGTTAAATTATGTATATTATTATTATTTTTTAAATATAATAATTATTTTTTTATAATTACAATTTTCATTATGTATTATTATTATTATTATTATTATTATTATTATTATTATTATCTAAATACAATTTTCATTATGTATTATTATTATTATTATTATTATTATTATTGTCTAAATACAATTTTCGTTATGTATTATTATTATTATTATTATCTAAATACAATTTTCATTATGTATTTTCATCATTATTATTATTATTATTATCTAAATACAATTTTCATTATGTATTATTATTATTATTATTAATAGTATTATTATTATGTATTATGTATTATTATTATTATCTAAATACAATTTTCATTATGTATTATGTATTATTATTATTATTATTATTATCTAATTACAATTTTCATTTTAATATATAACTAATTTGATGTATTATTTTATTAATTTCATTCTATCAATTTGATCAAAACTTATCTCCTAGATAAGTTTTGAAAAGCCAACAAATTAGACAATTTCCTAGGATTTAGATAAGTTTTGCTGTTCATTCCTTGACTTCCTAAGAGTGGACCAAACACCGATATCTCAAAACCATCAAAAACTCGGTTTCCTTGACTTCCTAGTCATCAAAACTCTATGAGCAAACAGGGCCTTATTTTTGTACCCTTATTATCATCAAAATACTATCCTGTGATTCTGTGAGTGAAACCCCTCAACATCATGTATACTTCATCAAAAGAGATATAAAAAGAATCTAGTTGCAATTAAGTACATTACGATAATTAATGAGAATAAATGCTAGCCACCTGGTATGATTAGTACATTTAATCATGGACCTTGTATTAAGAACCTATTAATTAATTCACACCAACCTTTGATTTTAGATATTACTATTGCAAAAAGTAACATGATTTAATTAACATCGATTTTAATTTTTTTTACCAAAAAACTATTTTTTTAAACATGACGATTAATATTTATTACATTTATTTATTATTATTTTTATCTTCCAAATCATGAAAAAATATTTTTCTTAATGTTGTGACTACACATCAGACCTCTCTTGTCAAACACGCAATCTTCATCAGACCTCTCTTTTTCTTAGGGGCTGTTTGGCAGGCGGAATTAGTGATTGGAATTGGATATTAAGATTCATCAAAATCTAATTCTTTGTTTGGTACAAGGAATTAGGGAGAGAATTAGAAAGTGGAGAATCTTGATATTCCATCTTTTGCTCACTATTTCGATTCCAACAAAAGCTAGAATTCCAAGATGGAGAATCTTGTTAATCCAAATAATAGTAATAATAATAATAATGATGATAAAAAAAATGATAATACAAAAATAATAATGTAATAATATAATAATAATTATTATATTATATAGTAATTATATCGTACTAATAAAACAATTATATTATAAATATTATATTGATATAACTAATATAATATTAAATATATTATAATATTATTAATACATTAAATCAAGCAAAAGATTATAATCAAATAATAATCATATTATAATTATTAAATCTATATCATTAATATTATATTATATATTACTATAACATAAATTATTATTTATAATAATTATATTATATCTATATAATTAATATGATAATATATATTATTATAAAGAATATTATTTTATGAATAAACTACAATATTACAATCATGTAACAATGCAATTAATAATATTATATTAATTATAATGTATTATATGTATAATATTATTTTATTATAATAATATAATCATTATAAATTAATAAAATAATATTTTAATATTATTATTTTATAATCATATCCATATAATTAATTATATTATAATAATAATATAATTATTATATCCACATAATTAATATAATATTATATGTAAAGTAAATTTAATATTTTAATATTATTATTATTTAATTGCTAATTTTATAGTAATTATAGTAAAATAATAAGATAATTTTTTAATTATAATATATATTATCATAATATATTGTATAGATATAATATAATATTATTTTATATTGTAATAATGTAATATTACAATAATATTATTTTTTATCAGTTTTAATGAAATATTATTTTTAGATTTTCAATAACAAATATATAATAATTATATTGTAATAATAGTATATTATATTATATATCATTATAATAACATTATAATTGGATAATATATATTATTACAATAATTATGTAATGATAAATTCAATCTTATTTGATTATTTAAGAAAGATACTTAATATTTTTTATCAATTTTAATTAAACATTATTTTTACATTGTAATTTTAATATATTATATTATTATTATTAATATAAATGTATTATTAATATTAATAATATTAATATATTAACAATATTAGTAATATTAGTATGTTAATATTATAATAGTATATTATATGAATATGCTAATATAATGGCACTAATATAAAAATATTAATATATTAGTATTATTTACAATATTTTAATATTAATATTAATATTTGTATTATGAATATATATATTGTCATATAATATAATATAATTATAATTAAATTTATATTATATTATTATTATTATTATTATTATTATTATTATTATTATTATTATTATTATTATATTAAAATTAGTGCAATAATATAACTACAATTAATAATATTATGATGATTTTATATTATATGATAATACTATTATATTGTATTAATTTTAATCAAACATTTGTTCTATATTTTCAATAATGAAATTCCAGAATTTTTCTAACCATCCAAACGAAGAATTATATTTTCCAGCATCTTATAATTCGGACATCCAAACAAACTGTGGAATTACTAATTCCAGAACTTTTTTCTCCTCCACCTTATAATCCAATTCCACTCTACTAATTCCGCTTGCCAAACGGCCCGTAATGTTTGACAAGAGAATTTTGACTTAAGTTCACCCGATTGAACAGGGATAATGGTACTTCTTATGATCTTTTTTCAGGATAATAATGTGATTGAGAAGAAATACATAAATTTTGAAATATCATGAACATCCATGCACTTTCAGATTTTGTAGGGGTATATGTGATATTTTGAGTTTTTGGAAGGGCACAAATGAAATTATGCGTAATAAGATAAGATTAAATATTAATTGTGTGAAAATTGAAATGCAGGGTGAGCTAGCGATTGATATGAGCACAGGCATTGTAATGTGAGCACGGACATTAAACAAGCTAGTTTTCTTGGTCAAAAAGATAATTAATTAATTAGCATTTTTATTATTTGTTTCAAATTTTTAGGGTTTTTTAATATTAATTTGAGGTGATTTTGAATTTTACGAGAATTTCTGGCCAGTGGAAGCGACGATGGGGGAATGGTTCATTTGGGTGAAACAAACTGGATGTTTTGTTAAAATGCTCACTGGAGACGAAGCCGGTAAAAATTATGTCATTTTGCATAAAACCCCTGCATTATTCCTAAATTACTAAAAAAAAATCTTCGTTTCAGTAATATGAAATAAAAAAATACTGTCTTGTTCCTGGTGATGCAGCTAAGTAAGAAATAATTGAACTGATTTTTACTCAGTACATAATTGATATTTTAACATAATTGATATTTTATTAACATTAGTTAAGGTTTTTACTTTGGTTATTTCGATGATTTTATTTTTATTCAGGTTCATGATGATGCAGCGAAAAATGTACTTCGTGTGGCCGCGAATTTAGTCCCTTCAATCGTAAGGTATGAAATAAAAAATACTGCATGTTATTTTTTATTGAATTGTAATTTTGAACTCGGGTATTTTCGTAAATTTACAGCATCACACTATGAATTTTTGGGATATATCTTACGTTAAGTGTAGCCAAGGAAGAATTGCTTAGTGATAATGCTCCTTGACCGTGTTTTATGAACTCCTATTAATATTGCTGAGAGATCGAAATCTTTGTCTCGTCTTGTTTTAAAGGTTTAGATAATTCCACATATACCCCTATTAAGCATCAAAATATCATGTAATTTAATAATTTTGAATTTTGAATTTTTTTTGGGGCAGGCAGGATTAATATGCACAATGGATTGTCGCGAGCCAAATAAGTCTATTTAGAATAATTGCCGAATTCATGTGACAAGTGCGCTCTTATACGAAACTACTCCAGTCTGGTTGTACACAAATTATATTAGGGGTCAACAAGTATACTATTTCAAGATTTGTTGCTTAACTTGAATATATGAATTTCTTTATTAACTTGGTATCATGTAATTAGTAATTTTTTATATGCTAGTATTTTAATTGGTATTTATTTTTTAATTTATAATTTGACTTTTAGTGAGGGTAACTGTCACTAAAGGCCTTGCAGATACCCTTGTTGAAACAACCTTTTTGTGACGGTGAAAAACACGGTCACTGAAAGTTATAGTAGTGACGGTCCGAACACACCGTCACTGAAACCTTGGCGGACCGTCACAGAAGGGTACCTTTTAGCTTCGGAGGTATCAGTGACGAGACTTTAGTGACGGTAACCATCACTAAAACCCTTTAGTGACGGTTTTTTGAGTTTTTTGTGACCGATTTACATCGTCACTAAAAACAAGATTTCTAGTTAGGGATGTCAACGGGGCGGGTCGGGTTCGGGTAAGCCTCCCCCATACCCGAACCCGAATTTTCGGGTATTACCCGAACCCGAACCCAAAATACCCGCGGGTAAAAATCCATACCCGAACCCGAACCCGCGGGTAACGGGTATACCCGAACCCGAACCCGTTACCCAAAAATTATTAATAAATAATCTAAATAAATTAAAAAATTAAAAATTATTATATAAATACGTAAAATTATCAATAATTTTAAATATATAAAACAAACAACTTGTACAAATACATCAAAAATCCAAATATTACAAATAATTAATCCATAAAACATCCAAAATTTTCTTATTTATGAGATATTTTCGGGTATTTTTCGGGTTCGGGTTCGGGTTCGGGTAACGGGTATACCCGCGGGTAAAAAATCATACCCGAACCCGAACCCGAACCCGAACCCGGAGCGGGTATTTTTTTTCGGGTATTACCCGACCCGCGGGTATTTTTTTCGGGTATTACCCGTCCCGTTCGGGTCGGGTACCCGCGGGTTCGGGTTTCTACCCGGCCCATTGACATCCCTATTTCTAGTAGTGACCTCATATGTCACAATTTGGTAGTGTCCGAGTCCGAATGAGAGCTAGAGAAGGCAATGAGCCTGAAACGGCACAACCTTCGAGAAAATATAATGTACCGACTCGTTTCGCTTTCATCAATGTAAGAGCTCCTCTAGAAACCTTTTGAACTCCACATTTACTTGGAACTTGCAACCAATATCTTCAAGAGCACCTAAAGAGATCATATTCTTCTTGAGGTCCGGAATGTGCTTCACACCCGTCAAAGTATTAACGATCCCGTCATGCATCTTGATCTTCACCGTGCCAACTCCAGCAACCTTGCATAAATGATTGTTGTCCAAGAGGACCCCTCCACTACTTGACTCGTACGTGTTAAACCACTCTCAATTTGGGATCATATGTAGAGAAGCCCATGTATCCATAACACAATTCTTCTCAAACTTCTCCTTCCCGTCCGCCACAAAAAGTACATCACCTGCACCAGATTCCGCCACGTTTGCCTGTTCGGATTGAACACCCTTTTGTTCTGAGATGTGTTTATTTTTTAGCTTGTAACAGTTGGCCTTAATATGTTCCTTCACCTTGCAATAGTTACTGTCAGATTTTTGTGCTTGGACTTTGAACGACTATGCTCTGAATTCTGAGTTTTCTCCTTTTGTGTTACTCGCCCGACAACCAATCCAACATCTTAATGATTGCTCTCGGCTACCGACAAGTCATTGTCGATGTCAGATTTTACTAGAAAATTGCTCTTAATTTCATCAAGAGTAAGTGACTCTATACTATGAAGCAATAGTCTCCTTGAACCGACCGAGACAAAGAACACAACAACACCATGATCTTATCCTCATCGTCCACCTTAATACCAATCTTCTCCATATAATTTAGAAGCGCGGTATAATTTGAAATGTGCGACTTAATAGATGTACCTTTTTCCATTTTCAAAGAGTGGAATCGTTGTTTCAAGCGTAACCGGTTCGTGACCGATTTCTTCATATATATTCCCTCTAACTTCTGCCCTGCACCGGCTGCCGTAGTCTCTGTGAAGATTTCTTGAAGAGTCGTGTTGCGTAAACACAACTGGATCATCGTGAGAGCTCAATCTGAAGGAAATACAGTTTCGGATCAACCGTAAAAGTGTACACAAGGATAAACGAATGTAAGCGTACATTCGTGGTCATATCTTTTAGTAGGAAAATCCAATTTGAATGGTTCAAATTGGGTTAGATAGATAATAAGATTATCTACAACCTTCATGTAGAAATATATTTCATATGAACGAAGTATCAGTGTCGTTTCTATGAAATACCGAAAGGGTGCAACAGTATGACATACAGTTAGTAAAACAGTCATAACTTTTGCATACGAACTCCAATTGGGCCAGGACAAATTGGGTTTAGGGTTTAGGGTTTAGGGTGTGTATTGGATATACTGAAAATGTGTCTGTAGTTTTCTGGTTGAAAAGGTGTGTCTGTAGTTTTCTGGTTGAAAAGGTGTCTATTGGATATACTTACCTTTTCGTTTGTCCGTATTTTACTAAAATTGGCCTAATTTTCAGCGGGAAACTCCAAATTGATTGCATAAAATTGGGTTAGTTAGATAATTAGATTATCTATGACTTTGATATAGACAGTTTTTTCATTTGGACGAATTATCAATGTCGTTTGAATGAAATACCGAAAGGTTGGGACTGTTTGACATACAGTTAGTAAAACATCCGTAATTTTAGCATCCGAATTCCAATCGGGTCCAATCCACTGGGGTTGGAAAGATAATAAGATTATCTAGAACTTTCGTTCGCGTTCAAAGTAGGTTGGAACGATTTAAGATTTTCGTTTCAACAGAATACTGAAGGGGTGCGAGCAGTTTTCTGTTTGAAAAAGGTGTATATTAGATATACATACATTTTGGCCTATCTTTATCTCTAATCAATTAATTCAATCATACTAGCATATAGAATAGTAGTTATTTAGAATAATTACCCTCCCAAAAATTCAAATCATTTGCATTTATGAAAACCTTGTGAATATAAAACCTAGTAAGTTGATGTATGACACAACAAATCCCTCACAGCGAAATTTGAAATGATAGAATTTTGCGTAATTATAAACTAACTAGATGTCTCCCATATAAACAGTTGTCATGTTTGTTTACAAATATACGTGTGGATTGGGCCTTCGTCAGGCATGCGTATACGCGTAGTTCAATATGACAATAAGCTTTAGTATAATTTAAATGTGGATTGGGCCTTCGTAAGGCATGTTTAAATTTAAACTAGTTGATACGTTTAGTATGGTTTTAGTTTAACCGTCCAAGCTAATCCGATTAGAGTTCGGGGCATAGATAGAATGCACACACGGAATTGGGATTGTATATGATACGATCAATCACCGAAATTCTATAAAAGTTGAGAGTCGTATATGATACGATTGGATTATATCCTACCTAAATAAGTGAGATCCCACTCGATAGGCCTACGTCACTTGTGGGAGGATTACGAAATATGGATCTCAAGTGTTATGGACTTAGAGTCCCGTATCGATATGAGGGTTGTCGATTCGATAAAATAACACTAGCATATAATTAACATATAATCATCATATAATCATATAGATTAAGTACGCACGGTTATGAGCTTAATTTTCATCATCCGTTTAGAATTATGTTTTAAGCAACACCAAATATATCGATGAGATCGATATGATAGATGGCTTTTGGGCCGGAATTACCGTTCTTAACCTTGATAGTTAAAAAATAGTTCTTAGACTTAAAGGAACGTGTTGGACACAGAAATGAAAAATTCGGGGCTCGAGGCTTTGGCTTTAGAGAAAGCCGGGTTCGATAAACTTAAGAAGGAATCGAACGATATTACGTGCCTTGTGGTGGCATGTAAAGACGCATATTTTCAAAAATGTTTTGAGAATTCGGGTGCATACGAAAATAAAACACAACGCTCATGAAATAATTTCAAGAGCTAGAGTGCGTTGAATGGTTCAATGCGGCTCAAAGAGTAGGTTAATTTTGAGACGCCTATGGGTCTTTAATTAACACTCATGTGTTGATGGTACGAGATTTGATCTTCGTGACAGAATATCATATGCATTCGATAGATAAGTCGATCCCGAGATTGCATAAGCTGCGATTCAAATTTGAATTGGAGATGCTCGAAGCATCCGAGGAATCCAGTGCATATAGATGCGTGGATGTCCTTGTAATTCAAAGGCGGAATCGAAAGAAATAAATGTCTAAGGGTATTTTGGGAAAATGTTTTCCAAACAGAAAGTTCGGACAAGGAGTTGTCCAAACTAATGACTCAAAGAACGGTGAAATCCGAGGAGGATTAAACCTAGAAGTTGATTGCTTCTTTTGGCGTTGCCATCATGGCCATATAAACGAGATACGAGTATCTAGATTCCATATGATGGATTGCTAGAATCATTCGAATTAGATTTGATTGATTAATGCGATACTTATTTATTAGGCAATACGACAAAGGGCATCATTCTCCAAAGGTTGGAGAAAGATCCAACGAATTATTGGAAATTACATTAAAATGTAAATGTTCCGATAAATTCCGAGGCAAGAGGAGGCTATCAGTATTTTGTTACGTTTACGGACAGTTAAACTAGATACGGTAATATTTGTTTAATGCGTGCCGAAACGGATACTTTTGAAATGTTCAAAGAGTTTGAAAAATGAAATACAAAATTGACTAAGCAAGAAAATCAAAGCCCTTTGATAAGATCGAGGAGGCGAGTATTTGAGCTACGCATTACGATAGGATCGAAGAGGCGATATTTGAGTTATAAGTATTGATTATCATTCATGATTGTGGAATCGTTTCACGATTATCTTCATTTCGGAACATTGAGATGTGTTCGAAAAGAGGAAATGATCGTATGTTGGACATTGTTCGATAAATGATAAGTCAAACGGATCTCTCAAAAAAAAAAAAATTTTTTTTTTTTTGGGGATACGCCCTTGAGACAGCCGCACTAATTAATGGTTACATATAAGATATGGACCATAAACCTTCTAATTGGTACAAAAGACGCAATATGAGATATGAATCGGAATGGTTCCGAAGTTGTCATTTGTACATATTTGAGGATGTGAATATATTTCGAAATTTGTTTCGGTTAAACTCAATCCCAAATCTGAAAATTGTTCATTTATCATATATCCTTAAGTAAACTAAAGGATATTAGTTCTAACGTCCCGATGAAAATGAGATTTTCATGACTCGAAGAGATGCCTTCTTAGAGGAGGACTGGATGCGCACAAGTTTGGAACTTGATGTCTAGGCAGTTGCAAGTTCCCGATGAAAACAATTTTTCTCGGAGTAGAGAATCAATTCAATCATGCAAGTTCACCGGTGCAGCGTCTAGACAGTTGCATCCGCGACCGACGAACTCCGACTCACGGTGGATACAAGTAGAGGAGCGACACTTGTGGCTCTCCGATTGTGATCGAACCGAAGGAACGTCAACGAGAGTGAAAGACGGTGGAAGCGCTTGGACGTGGGACGCACGAAGACAACCAGAGACGTGTCAAGACAGTGGGAGACGTGTGGTATGGGACACATGGGCTACTCACCAACGTGACATCGGAGAAGGAAAGGATGCGAGCGATCAACCCGTCGTGCGTGATCAATTTCACGCTGGTAATCGTCTATCCTTCTATTGCATCGTACCCTCGAAGTCATGGCGTGATCTTGGATTTAGGGAACCGGACCGGGCCTACATATCCGCTACGCGGGCCCGGGGACGGGTGAATTCCCAACACAATCATCCATCAAATTCCATTCAACATCTTTATCGTCGTCCGTCAACATTTCCGATCGCTCGAATGAGGCCGTCTTTACACCTTGATTCGACAAAATCGCCATCATCCGTACTTGCAAAGCGCAAAACTCGGTGTGCCATCATACTTCTCAATATCAAATTTTGGTCGACATAACCACATTTTAATTCATAGTAATACAACCTAAAAAGCGCAATTTACTAAAGCAACAAAGTACTGACGTGCCTCACTCTGATACCAGTTTGTTAAGGTAAATACTGCTACTAATGGAATATATATTGGATGTAGAAAAATGAAAGAGGAAGAATAAGACGTAAAATGTATATCTCTTTACTAAATGTGTTTCTTAATGTTTGGCTTGAATAATTACAAATGATCACAATCCCTCCTTTTATAGTCCCATGAAGGTATTCATACATGCATAAAAAACTCTAGAGGATACATGATAATATAACCAATATACATGCATAATCATTTAATGCATACATATTTCCAAAAAATATTAATGAATCTAAGAAGGAAAAATTAATCTAGATGGTGAGATTATGGAGGCATTCATAACAAGAGTGATGATATTCATCACCTTACAATCCCCTAGATGTTTGATGTGTTGACATGTCATTAAATCTTGTAGCGGATCATTAATTTTTTTTGTTTGAACCATCCTATATAGAATGAGATGGAATTAAATATTTATTGTTAAACCCATCATTAATACATTTAATGTTTTTATTGGGTTTGTTCACTACCATCCATGATTAATTAAAATCTAAACTTACAAATTTGAAAATAAATTATTATACTCGATTAATTGATTTTTTTACATGTGTTAAACATGTGTATATGATCCATCTACACTGTTTAACAACTGTTAAATCAATCATTTTACACATCATTAATACATTTAATATTTTAAATAACATTGTTTACCACCACCCACATTCAATAACTCTAACTTAATAAATATGGAAAATATATAATTTGAGATTACCGATACACACATAAAATAAAATAGATGAGCAAATAATTAATGCAATTAATTTGTATGTGCTAAATGCTTTTAGGATGCTAAATTTATCACATGATAAAAAAATAATGTATACAAGAGATGAATTTAATTTTATTGTTTACCATACATTAATTTGGAATTAAAATTAAATTCAGTCAATTAAATTTATGCCAACAAATTAAGTAATGTGAGAGAACGTAAAAGGAACAATTTTTTTTTTTGATAACAAATGTAAATTTCAATATTTGCCCTTTCCCCAAAAAAAAGATTATAGTGTTGTTTCTTGTTTTGTCAAAATCCCCCATTGTTCCCACTATAACATTATATATACTAATAAAATATTAGAAAAATGAATCCAAAATTGAAGCAAAAATATCTATAAAAAATCCAAAGCCCGTGCTGAAATGACGAAAGAACAATAATGATAAAATGGTACAACCCTTAAAGACTTGCCAAATGTTCTTATGTCACAAAACCAAACTTTTATTCTGTTGAACCAGCCAATTGGGCGGCCCAAATGGATACCAAAATGTGATCGTGTTGGACCGATATCACGTCGCCATATGGCACGAGACCCACCAATTGTTAAGCTTTTCTGTCGAGTTGTATCTCATTGGAGAGTTCCATGCATGAGACAGCCCTTTGGTTTGGCCTCATTTGCCCCATTTTGTTATGGCGACAATTAGATACCCATCATAACTCATTGTTAACGAGCCGAACTCGAACGAACCAAATCATGTTCGAGTTGGATTCGAAACTTATCGAATATTGTTCGGTTCGGTTCGAAAACTTATCGAACATTGTTCGTTTTGGTTCGTTAATATTCTGCACAGTTCGGTTCGTTCGATATTTGTTCGAAAACTTAAAAATTCATATTTAGTTTATTTTCTTTATATTTTATTAATAAAAAATATCAAACGATTTTTTTTTTTAAAAATTAATAAAAACAAACTAAAATTTTAACTCTTTAATATCAAAAAATAAAGAATTACATTTATAATTCACACAAAGCACATATCTAACTATAATAAAATCTGAACTAATAAAGAAAATAAATGCATATAAAAATACCAAAAATATATATTCGAGGCATCGACTATTTGTCGAACCTCCTTCAAAAAAAAATACCTAAAATAATTCTCTCATTGAAAAAGACATACAATTATTTCAACTCATTTTTTATATGTATATTTAACATGAATTTTAATTTATAATGATTAATTTGAGTATGAACTCTAATTTATATTAATTAAAAAAATATAATAATCGAACATTCAAACGAACCAAACGAACACATTCAAGTTCGAGTTCGGTTCGTTAGTTATCGAACAATGTTCGGTTCGGTTCGATAAGAATTCGAACGGTTATCGAACGAATAATTAACGAATGAACTCGAATCATACTCAAACGAACATCGAACTTCTAACAAAACTCACAGCCCTACTCATCAGTGATGAACATTTGCAAATACATACAAGTATAATCCGAAAATTATATATGTCTAAAGTAAGGAAAAGTTGACACACAACTAAAAATTGATAATGATCATAACAAAAAAAATGGTGGGTATTTATACCGGAGATTTTCACAAATTTAATTTCAAGGTTTCATGAGATAAGTTTTAGGTTTTGCAAGTGACACATACTTTTTAATTTATTGCTATCTTTTCATTGAATGATAAAATAAAAATGCCAAACTCATAAAAAAGGGAGTCTTATCAGATTGTTATTATGGGGGGACTCATGAGAGAGACCCAAATGGCCTAACAGACAACTCCTCCATCACTAACTCAACTTGCCTCGTATTCTCAGCCGTCCGATCATCGTCCATCGACAAATCTAGTCTGGTTTGTGGTGCATCACCATGGCCCCTTCTGAGAAAATGTGCTGGTTGTTTCCACCCCTCGGATCTTCATCGAAGGGATGATATTTTGACAAATGGCACCCACCACGTGTGTACCATGTGGTTGGGAAGGAGATGTGGGGGCCAATTTGATGCAGTGTTTGGACCCATACTATATAGTCTTTGTCAAGCTCTTGTGATATTAATTGGATGAGCATACCTAACTTTGTAAAGAAGGATAGATAATATTTATCTTGTTTTTTTCTTGAATTTTGATATTTCAGAATTCGCAATCTTGTATAATTTAAGGTCGTTAAATATTTGGAGAAGCTTTGCATTTGCATGCATATAAACTTGAGACTAATGACACCTCATTCATGTATATTATTGAGAAATGATTTTCATGGCATGATAATATGTAAAGTAACCATATATTTGAATGATAATATACACTAGAATATGTACTCATGTGTATAATCTATTTTTATATGATCAATGTATTTTTTTTTTTATGTTTGTTATATTGTTTTGTAAATAAGGCCTAGGGTAAACATCAACAATTTGTCCTTTATATTAGTTAAAGACCATTTTGATATTTAATTTGGTATTTTATATTGAAGCTCCTTCTAGATTACAAACAATAATCGTGCGATTAATTTCAATTTTATCCTAACTTAATGACTTAACCACTTTGTAGATAGAGCCCAATGTGTAAGGTTTTAATGATTTTTTGACCATATATTTATAGAAAGAGATGAGACCAACATTATCATTAATTCAGGTAAATATCACCATTTGTGCCTAGCCATAATAAGTAGATCTAAAATGAGAAGTGAAATTTGATGTAATAATGCCATAGTGATGACTTCATTTTTATGTTTCTTGAACCTAAGAAAACAAAACTTTCAAATATACCCTTGCATATAAAAAGTATCTTCATTTCTAAAAAAAAATTCCTTCTAAAAAACATAAATTATTTGAGTAATTTGACAAAAAATGCTTGCTCAATAGAAGTTGGACAAATCATATAAAGAGTACTGATGCATATCTCCTAGAACTCTTCCCCGTAAAATTTGATGACCTGACATGATTTTAAAATTTTAATTCAAACATTTTTTTTTAAATAAATGAAGAATACTCGATGGTCCTCCATCTGTTAGCTAATTGAACCTACCATCTCTCGTGATATATATTTTTTCAATATGTGTGGCGGAATTTTGAGGAGACAAGTATATTTTTTTTCATTTTCCATCATTTAAAAAACTGAACAAGTGGTAAGAAATAAGAATTTTGCAAAACAAATTAGAAGAATAGACTTGATCAAATTTGCCATGTATGCTTTCCCATGGAAAATGACCTAGCAAGACACATTGAGCAGTAGGGACACCGACATGGCTACATCCCTCTTTCTCATCATGCCACGTGGCACGGCACCCTTTTCTATGAAAACTACATTCTTTTTCTCTCCTATCTCTGCCCTCTCACCCTACCATTAAGAAGTTGACTTGTGCTCTCTATTAATACCCTACCTTCCCTCTTCTTTCCCCTTGCTCTCTTCTTAACACTCTCTCTCTCTCTCTCTCTCTAAAAATATATGAACATGAATTATCTGAGTATGGTGGAGGCGAAGTTACCGCCAGGATTTCGATTTCACCCTCGCGATGACGAGTTGGTGCTCGAATATCTGTGTAAGAAGATAGGAGGTGGTCATATAAGCACCAGTTTGTACGGTTTTCCAGCGGTCGTGGACGTAGACTTGAACCGAGTCGAGCCTTGGGATCTTCCTGGTGAGACCCATCTTCCTCAATTCTCCTTTTCTTCTTGTTTTTGCTTTCATTTTCGAACCAATTCTTATTTTTTTTTTTATATTTAGGTTCAAAACATCATTTTTACACAAGTTAATAAGCATGTTTTTTGCTGTATTTTTTGTTAATTTTTTTGTTCTTTTTTAGCCTTGTTCTTGAGAATATCTGTGTAAGAAAGGATTCCAACCAATTAGTAATTCTAACTAAATATTGTTTTTTCTTTTTTTTGAGAAAATATATTGTTTTTTCTTTATTTAGTTTCTTTAATAAAAATATTTTACCGAAGTATGTGGTATGAAATAAATTTCTCAATACAACTTTTACGTCCATGAAGTGCCATGAAAATAGTATATAATAAAAATGAAAAATCTCAGTATGTATTTTTGTGCATGCAGATCTTCTCAAATATTTTACTTTTCTTTTCCATTTTTCTTGGAGAAGATTGAAACCTAAAAAATTAAAAATTTCTAGAATTCATTGAACATGAAAAACTCCAAGGTTGTAACAAGAACAAGGTTCACACGTCTTTTCCTCTTATTTTTGGCTTTTTTCCCAAGAAGCCCCCAAATAACCGAAAATTATTCTCTTTGGAAAAGGAGAATGGGGGCCTTCTTGACTTCTTCCATGTGTCATCGTCCTAACGGGATGTGTGCCCATTTATGTGTTACCCTTAAATTACCAGGAATAATTTCACTTCCGACCCTACAAGTTACAAAATATCATAAATACCCTCTTTTTTTATACTAAAATTCGGATAATTAGCCTCCTAAAGTACAAATATATCATTGTTAACCCTCTGAAATAAGATATATAATCTTCTCTTTTCCTCATAAATTATCCAATTTATTTTTTCCTATTTTTATGGGAAATGGTACTTTCGAGTATCTTTGATATGGTGTGCAAGATATTTCTTATGTCATTTGTAGGGTATTCTTGATATAGTCGAAACATTATTTTTAAAAAAATTAGTTGAGATATTATATTTCTTTACTATCTTGCGGGGTATATGTGATAAATTTAAAACTATGCTTTCAGTTTATATATAAAAAAAAAATAGTGAAAAGCCGAACTTAGATAGAGACGAATTAAACCAACCCAAAATAATGCACCCTATCCTCCTACTATTGATAGGAATACTAACAATTCTATTTGAGAAAAGGACAAAGAAATATCAAATTTGCTAATTAGTAAGTAAATATGCTTGTTCCTTTATGATGAAAGTTTCAAAAGTTAGATATAATCTCCTTTTTCTAAAATAATGAGGATATTTCTCATTGGAGAAAGAACTAAGATGCTTTTTGCATTGTAGAAATTTCTTCTCTCTCTTATTTTATTTCTAATTCCCCCTTCTAATGGTAAATAATTTCATGTTGTAATATTTAGCGGAAGCGTGCGTAGGAGGAAAGGAGTGGTATTTCTTCAGCCTACGAGATCGTAAGTACGCTACGGGTCAGCGTACGAACCGAGCGACCGAGTCGGGATACTGGAAGGCTACGGGAAAGGATCGACATATCAATCGAAAAGGCGTACCGGTTGGCATGAGAAAGACGCTAGTTTTCTACCAAGGTAGAGCTCCGAAAGGGAAGAAGACTGAATGGGTCATGCACGAATTTCGCAAGGATGGCCAAGGCGATCCATCCAAGTTCTCTTTAAAGGTTAATACTTTATTAAGTTTATTAGGGTTTTCGCTAACTTATTTTGTTGAAATTTCAAAGTTTATTTTGGTAATATGTGTCTTGGTAGAAATAAAATAAGAGATGTATTTATATTAGAAACAAGGTATCATCATGAATAAAGTAATTAGGTGCAAGTCCACAAAACATTATATGCAAAAGTGGTGCAATTGGAATATCCTTTTATGTTTATAGATAGGCCACTTCCTTAATTAGAATTCACAGAAACCTACTCCAACATTGTAATAATCCAAAATAAATATAATTTTCTTGAAAAAAAGACGAATTCAATCAAAACCAGGAGTTATTTTGAATATGCCTAATGAATAAGAATTTGAAGCCTCGTTTGACGGAAAAGAATAATGATTTGTAGGTCAAAATTAGAGGCCAAATTAATACGAAATTTGATTCAAAATATGCAAGTACTATACATAGGTCATGAGCTGTCTTTTGAAATTCATAACTTAATGTAGAATTCCATGCTAATAATTGTCTAATTAAGACTAATTAGCATGTGGTTTTGTATTTGATCAAACAAATCACCCTGTTATTTTCCTTTTCTTTCATTTTCTAAACTTTTTTTAAGTATGAAGTCACAATCTAGCCAGCAAAATATTTCATATAATATAAAGTTGTTAAGTCTCAAAAATTCCCAAAGGTATTTGCATTATCAAACCAATCATTCAAGACTAAGACAAAGTAGCTAGTCTATTTCAAATATCTGTTTTAATAAGCATGTCATAATCTCATAATTTAGTTTTTTAATCCATTCTTTAATTGCTTGATTACATCCTTATCCATCATAATAGTGACATCAAATTAATAGTTACATATACTAAGCTTAATTAATTTATGGTACCAAAATTCAACCCTTCTTTTCTAAAAATAAAGAAGTATTTGCTTAAAAGAAAATAGTATTTCTCGTAGTTCAAGTTTTCTTCTAATTTTTGCTCGTTATTTTAAAAACAGGAAGATTGGGTCTTATGCCGAGTGTTCTACAAGAGTCGCGGGACACTGGTGGCGTCCAGTAGACCGACTACAATGGAGAACAACTATCTCACAGACAGTGCTTCGACTTCTCTTCCTCCTCTTGTAGACTCGAGTTATAACATAACCTTCGGTACTCAAACAACTCAAAGCTTGGAAGAGTATGAGCAAGTGCCCTGCTTCTCCACGCTTCTTCAAACTCCATTAATGCCGATTTGTAGTGATAGTCATGTTTCTATAATCGATCATGCCGCACATAACATTCCATTAATGACTTCTAGGTTTAATGAAGGGGCAATCATAAAGAGAGAAACCTCTCAAAGTGAAGGAGTAGAGAGCTACTTGGTTGAAAATTGCTTGTCACAATTCTTCAATTGTTAGGCTACAAGACATAATTTTATATTTTCATGAAACAAGTTGATAATGGAGATGAATGGAACAAAGTTTTTATTTCAATCTAGATTTGTATATAGTATTTGGGTGATGGGGATTAATTAGAGGAAGATGGATTAATGGTTAGATTGGATTTGTACATAGATTCTACAAAAAAATGCATCAAGGATTTGTTTTATTTTGATTGTTTAGCTACTTGTTATGGTAGAAATTAATATGTTCCTCTATGTGGGAACATCAAGGAAGTTCGAAGAATAATATTTATTATTGGGACTTGTTTTCATCAATTGTTTTAATAAATTATATAACATACATGAGGTAAAATGATATTATTTATGTAGCTCTTCTTTGTTTCAATGGGCATGCATGGACAAGCTAACCCTAATTGTACTTTGATCATGCTTCAAAATATTAATCAATTAATTCAAGTGAGATTATTGAAAGCAACATATAGCTAACCCCCAAACTTAGACTCTCTAGATCTTATTTAATAATAGGAAAACCCAAGTACCAAAATGCCACCTTATAATCCTTTTAGACTATTACACACCATATTAATAAAAAAATACTTATAAAGTCCATCAAACTAATCATGTTGATTGAACCAACAATCATTCATGAAGAATTTTTATTAGTCACATAGAAAATGATAACCATGAATTTGCTTCATACCTACCAATCACACATTGCTTAATTAATGGTTATGACATTGCCATCCATGCCTTTTCAAATTTGAGTTTTGGAATTTAAATAAATTCTCAAATAGACTTTTTCAAACCAAATGGATAATAGAAAGATTATTGATCCATGTGCAAATGGTTTCATAAGTGGGTGACAGAAGAAACACAACTAAGCTCACATGTTTTCCTTTAGGCATGCCAAATTGTATCTTAGTTTCTAAAAATAAATATCTTTGTGACTTGGCATAATTAATTAGGCACATAATATATATTATGTAGCTATTATATGGATTGATGATTATTTAGTTAAGAAACAAGGTGTAAAATTTATCATTACAAAATTGTGAAGTGAGTGAGTTTCTTCTAAACAAAATAATAAATTTTCTTAACAATGAATAATTATTAGAAACCCAAAATTTAAAAAAATAATAACTCAATTTCTCTCTCTATTTATGGGATTTAATCTCTTTTACGATACCTTCGGATAGCGAATCGACGTCATAATTTTTCCCAAAAAACTTCACAAACTCCATTTTTGGGTTCATCAAGTACCTAAAACAAAACAGTACCCTAATTAGACTTAATTCTAGAGAGAGAAAATACTAGAGAGAGATAAATAAATACATGACAATTGAATGGTCAACGAGATAATCCGAATCTTTTTCATCGGTCTTCATATAATAAACCCGGTACGATCTCGCCACTTGCTTTATCTCCTCAACCGTACCGGTCAAACCAACCAAACTCTTATGAAATTCTACAAAATAAGGTTCGATTATTAATTTTACCAAAAAATAGGGACTAAATTGTAAATAAAAACAAAACCTTGGACATAATCGTGAATTTGCTCGACGGTATCTCTTTCAGGATCGACCGTTATAAAAACAGGTACAATTTCTATCTTCTCCTTCTCCTCTATAAAAAATAGGGCAATTTTTTTCAAATAACCCCTTATATTTTCTTAATATTTAAAAAGAGGGGGTATTTATGAAAAACTTACTGATTTTATCGATGGCATTGACCATCTTTTGTAGCTCGTCGGGGCAGATATCAGGGCAGTGAGTGAACCCGAAATAAATCAACGTCCATTTTCCAAAAAAGTCCTTGTCGCTTTTTATATTTCCATTTTGGTCCCTGAGACTGAACGGGCCCCCTATTGCGGCTTTACCTACAGTGGGTCCTTGCTGTACCGTACTCGATTTGTTCTTCAATTCTATCCAAATTTTTTTTTTTTTTGCAAATAAGTCTGTTATGAAACTGAAAATAAATTTACTCACCAAAGTAAAGTACCTTCTATGCGTTTCTTCTTCTCTTTATCGTAGTAAATTACGATTCCGCCCCCGGTCAATAGAAGCAAAACAAGACTCATCCAAGAAACGGGCTGTGAATAAAATGGCATAATGAGACCTTAATTTAGTATATTCGACGGTAATTTATGCGATTTTGGAGTTAAATGAGATATAATTGGGAAATTAGGAGGGTTAATTGAATAATTCAGCGATGATATTATGAAATTACGAAATTACCCCTCCACGGACGGGTTTTTTTGTAGACTCGGAGTTTTCTGATCCATCTTTATCGTTTTTATGTTCAGAGTCGGATTTTGAATTTGATTTTACATCTTTTTTATCTTCTGAATTTGTGGTGGTAATAGTGGATAGGTATTTAGAGAATATACTTGATGAAACCCTCGAATTCGACAATCCAACAGCCTGATAAAAACAAAAGTTCATCGAATGAATACAGATTATTTCCTAAGAATATGTAATCTTTAAAGTTCCCAATTGCATATTTGTAAAAATGGTTCAAAAGAAAAATGAATAAAACCGGAGAAGAGCTTCTGTATAGAGGATATCCCTTGAGTCTCATTACTGCTTTCATAAACCCTAATTAAAGACCCAATCAATAAACAAATCTGAGTATGACTTTTACTGGTATTGAACGAAAGGGAAAGAGAAAAAACCTCCATTGTTCGCCATTTTTGCTTCTGAAAAGAACTTACGATTCAATCTGACAAAGTAATTTAGATCTAATCAATCCTCGATTCTCAGACTGACCAAACAAGGTTTTGGGTTTTACGATTTGATTCGAGCAATGAAGAATTGCGTAAAGATGAAGAAGAAGAAACTTGGGCTTTTTTGGGCCAATAAGAAAAACTACTTGTGCTGGTATGTTTCTATTTTATCATATGGAATAGTCTAAATTAAATTAATATAATTAGTAAAATGACAGTCATTGATTGAAAATAAAATTTTAAAACACACCTTAATGATTGTACAAACATTACGAAAGTAATTTTTTTGGCATAAACAGTCTTAGCAATCTATTTAGGCTTAGGAACACTAAATAACGTGTTTTTAAGAACATATATCGAATGTTTTTACATCATAACATTTCACAAATTTGTACAAAAATTATGTAATCTTGTTTTTCCGCAATAAGCGGTCATAACAATTTATTTAGGCATTGGAGAGCCCAAATAACATGTTTTGAGAACATTTGTATCTAAAATTTTAGAACGTGACTTTTGATATGATCATACAAACATTATACATTTTTGTTTTTCAGCAATATGCGGTCTTAGAAATCTATTTAGGTTTTGAGAGTACAAATAATATATTTTTTAGAACATTTGTATAGAAAATATTTTGACACAACTTTTCACCAGATTATACCAACATTATAATTTTTGTTTTCACAATAATCACTCTTAGCAATCTATTTAGGTTTAGGAGAGTCTAAATAGCGTATTTTTTTTAAGTATTTGTTTCAAAAAACTTATGACACGACATTTCACCAAATAGTACGAACATTACGAACTTTTTTTTTACTACAAGCGGTAATAACAATATATTTAAGCATCGGGGAATCAAAATAATATGTTTTTTATAATATTTGTATCGAAAGTTTTAGAACACAACTTTTGATACATTGTAAAAACATTACGAAAGTTTTTTTTGCAATAAGAAATATTAGCAATCTAATTAGGCCTTGGGGAGTCCAAATAACTGCAGGGTTATCTACACCCCATCGAGTCCGCGCAGCGGATAATTATTGGACTCGACGGAGTACAAATCCCCGAGATCTCATCTAAGATTTGTTTATCAAATTGCTTATAACTAATATAACGTAAATCTAATAAACGTAATATTTGTACCTAGCGAAATTGATCGCTTACGAAGGGTTTGTCGCTGCGAAGCCTTCACTTCCGTTCACGTCGCACCTTTTCGTTCGCACATTTTCGCTCGTACCGGTTCGTCCCACGCCCAAACCGGTCGTCTTTCTCCGTTCGTCTTCTCGTCGGTTGATGAACTTAACTCGTTAGTACGCAAACATATACGTACCTCTACTCGTATCCACCGCGAAACGGGAGTCGTCGGATAATCACGAAACTGCCAAGACGCCTCGTAATCACTCTTACTTAAACTCTTGCCGGAATCAATGGAGAATTCCGGCGAACTTTTCTCTCTCTTAATTACTGGATTAATTAGTGAAAATAATGGTTTCTTAGATTGATTTGATTGAGCGAGATTAGGGTCCTATTTATAGAATAACTCGTATTCATTCACCAGTAAATAGACACTCTTTAATCAATCAAATGATATTTTTATATGCATGAAATGACAAGTTTCTAGAAGATTTGATCAAAAGATTTGTCTCCTGCAGAATCAACATACACACTTTCACTAAACAGGAATTTCGACCGACATAGGTCCGTAATTAACAGGAACTTTCTGAACGAAACTTCTAGATGATCTTATCACCTTTCCAATAAATCCGAGTTTATCCAATGTGGATATCCAGTCCGAAAGTTATGCTAGTTTTAGTAAACGTTCGCGTCCTTTCGTCGAACTGCCGCAACCTTTCGTGTATTTCATTAGAATGAACGTCCTACGTTATTCAAATGTTTTTCCACTGAATATGAAAGTTGTAGATAATCCAATTATCTAACTTATGAGAGTTGAATAATCCAAATCGGTGTTCGTATGCGAAAGTTATGTCCGTTTTAGTAAAAATGTTCCAAACAGATTTTTCCTAAAATCTTATCTTATCAATCTAATTATGTATATCATATATACATATGTGCATCTAATACACATGTTATATTTTTATGAACTACCATGTTCATATATCCTTATACGTACGATTTTACCGTAGATGTGAAACTGCATTTCCTTCAGTCTCCCACTCAATTTTATATCTACGTAAAACGTACTACACATATCATATATATGTATAATTTTTAGAGAGTTTATGTATATCCTATATACTTATTGTTCAAGCCCGACTTCTCTCATTTCTATGTGTGACCGTGGAGGTTCAACTTAACGATGGCCGTAAACTTATGTCTAAGTCTTACAAGCTTATGAGCGGGATCTAGTCACTCCATCATAACTACCCATGTTAAATTGAATTTAAATGACTTTCATCATTTATACCTAATCTCGATATACGATTTTGGTTCTCTTGTTCGCGATATCCGTCAGTGACGAGGCATGGTGATAGTCATCCCCTTTATGTAATTGACTTAATATTTTTCCGATTTCTCATGAATTAATTTAACAATTGATCAATATCAATTTGTGCACATGTTAATTTAATTCAATCGGTGGCCAACAAAATATTTATTTCTTTCGAAATGAACAATTCCTATCTTGATAATCACATTAATATTCATATTTCGTGACACACCCAATGATAGCCTTATTACCCATTTACGAAATAACGTTAACTATATCAAAGTATGCAACTACGTATAAAAATTAATCAAGTGTTATCTCAAGTATGAAGCTACCAAAAGCCTATTCGTTGCGATTCATTTTTAATGACTAAACCATGTTATGAATTCGCACCTTTTGGTCAAGTCCATACATATCAACTATATGTAACTATATTTCCGATTTGACACGCTCTTTTGTCAATGATTAGTAAAGCTGAATCATCACCTCGGCAAACATACTAATCATGTTAGTCTATTATCATATAATAGAATATATTTAACTCATTAAATATCCTAATCATAAATAGGGACAATTTCGAAATATATACTCTTATTAAATTTCGTTTTAAATAACATTTATTTTAAGTATTTAATATATGACGTCTTTACTTAGTAAATCTTATTATACTAAACTCTCATATTTCGAGATATAAATCTGGATTAATATAACTAATTATATAACCTCACACACAAGTTAAAATAAAGCTAAATTGTAGAATAAACAAAACTAAATATTTTATTAAATCAAAATAAAAAGTTTTTACATTTATTGATTACATTTATTTATAGAACTAACAATACATCATTTACAAAATTACTAAGGAATATTGTGTAGGGTTACGCACACGTTAATCATAGTGTGCAGCGGAATTATTCTCGCATGTGTAACCTAATTCTACCTGGATCACGCCCGAAAACCAACGAAAAAGGAATAGTTGGAGAAAATTACCTCGTACAAGTTAGTACGTGTCGATTTCGTCTCCAAATCCATGAACCTTCTCCAAAGAATGCTCGTGCAATCCCTCTACTCGTGTCCACCTTGATTTCGACTGATTGGAACCGTCAACATCGTTTTAGTCGACGTAACGATTATTTCTCTCAAATTATCTGCTCAAAATCCCTCTCTCAAACTCTCCAGATCTAACTTTTATTCTGTGAAAAAAGGAGAAAATCGGCGGCCAAAATTTAGGGTTCAGAAAATGGCAGAATTTAGGGTTCATAGCGAGAAAAAATGAAATAAGAATATATATATAGGCAAAATTAGGTTAAACCCTAATTATCTGAACAAGCCCGAAATTAGGTTAAAAACCCTAATTATCTGAACAAGCCCGAAATTAGGTTAAAGCCCTAGTTTTCTGAACGGGCCCAGGTTTATGAACGGGCCCAATTCTGACTGCAGATTTGCCTATTTATATAAATTCTTCCAAGATAATTATTAAGCCATATTTTCTTTCATATTGGGATGAGATAGCTAATATAATTCCTAATTCAATTCCTCATCTAGATATCTTAAACCAATGTTGCAAGTATGCCTATCATGCTTGGCTTGAGCTAATGGTTTCGTAAACGGGTCCGCCACGTTGTCGTCAGTATTAATTTTCATTATGGCAACTTCCTTGCGTTGCAAAATTTCACGAATCAAATGAAACTTCCGGAGAATATGTTTAGAACGGTGATGTGATCTAGGTTCTTTAGCTTGAGCGATCGCACCCGAATTGTCGCAGTATACGCCAATGGGTTTCATAATGCTTGGGACTACTCCAAGTTCCAGGATGAATTTACGCATCCAAACCGCTTCTTTTGCTACTTTCGAAGCTGCGATATATTCCGCTTCTGTAGTGGAATCAGCTATCGTAGGTTGTTTGGAACTCTTCCAAGCTACCGCACCACCATTTAGACAAAACACATAACCTGATTGAGACCTAAAGTCATCAATACATGTTTGAAAACTAGCGTCGGTATATCCTTTAACGATTAGCTCTTCACTAGTACCACCATACACGAGAAAGAGATCCTTTGTTCTACGTAAGTATTTAAGGATAGATTTAACCGCAATCCAATGTGCTTCACCAAGATTCGATTGATAGCGTGTAATAATGCTTAAGGCATATGATACGTCTGGACGAGTACATATCATGGCATACATGATGGATCTTACCGCCGAAGCGTATGGAACATCAGACATTAATTTCTTATCTTCAATCGATGTCGGACATTGATTTTTCGAGAAATTAATACCATGCGACATAGGTATAAATCCCTTCTTGGAATTTTCCATTGCAAATTTATGCAATACCTTGTCAATATACGTACTTTGACTTAAACCAATGAGTCTTTTAGATCTATCTCTATAGATTTTTACGCCTAATATATAAGCTGCCTCGCCTAAGTCTTTCATAGAGAAACGACTCGTTAAATATTTTTTAACTTCCATAAGCATCAGAATATCGTTTCCTATGAGCAATATATCGTCCACATAAAGAACAAGAAACAAAATACGGCTCCCACTTACCTTCTTGTATACACAAGGTTCATCTACGTTTTTGATAAAATTATACTCGCTTATAACTTCATCAAATCGTATATTCCAACTTCGAGATGCTTGTTTCAATCCATAAATGGATCGTTGTAACTTACAAACTTTATTCGCATCTTTTGGATCGAAAAAACCTTCCGGTTGTGTCATGTACACATCCTCTATTAAATTTCCGTTAAGAAATGAGGTTTTAACGTCCATTTGCCATATCTCATAATCATAGTATGCAGCTATAGCAAGTAGTATGCGAATAGACTTAAGCATGGCTACCGACGAAAACGTTTCATCATAGTCAATACCATGTATTTGTTTGAAACCTTTCGCGACAAGCCGTGTTTTGTAAGTTTGCACCTTTCCATCCATATCGGTTTTCTTCTTGAAAACCCATTTACATCCAACGGGTGTGATCCCTGGAGGTTTATCTATCAAGTTCCAAACTTGATTATCATACATGGACTGGATTTCTGATTTCGTGGCTTCGAGCCATTTGTTGGAATATATACCTTTAATCGCATCTTTGTAGGATTTTGGTTCATCATCAATGAACTCGATGTCGCCATTATCAGTTATGATAAAACCATAGCGTTCAGGTTCATGGCGAATCCTACTAGATCGACGAGAAGGTACAATGACTTGTGTACTTGATTCAGCTAAGTAAACATTTGACGGTTCTGAATCAATCATCGTCGGTTCAACTTCTATTTCGGTATCTCGAATTTCATCAAGATCTATTTTTGCTCCTCCATTGTGCGAAGAGATAAAGTCCTCCTCTAAGAAGACATCTCTTCGTGCCACGAAAACTTTATTTTCAGGTGGATTCTAAAAATAGTATTCTCTTGTTTCTTTAGTATAACCGACAAATAGACATTTGTCTGATTTGGGATCGAGCTTGTCAGAAATCATTCTTTGGACATATGCTTCGCATCCCCAGATTTTAATAAAAGACAATAATGGAGTTTTTCCATGCCATAGTTCATATGGTGTCTTTTCAACCGACTTTGAAGGTAAGCGATTTATCAAATAAGCCGCGGTCAAAAGTGCATATCCCCAAAATGATTTTGGAAGACTAGTTTGACTCATCATTGATCGAACCATATCTAATAGGGTACGATTTCTCCTTTCAGATACGTCATTCCATTGTGGTGTGCCAGGTGGAGTAAGTTGTGAAACAATTCCACAATCTTTTAAATGATCGTCAAACTCATAGCTCAAATACTCGCCTCCTCGATCAGATCGAAGAGCTTTGATTTTCTTGCCAAGCTGGTTCTCTACTTCATTTTGGAATTCATTGAACTTTTCAAAAGATTCTGATTTAAGACGCATTAATAGACATAGCCATATCTACTATAATCGTCAGTAAATGTGATGAAGTAACGATAACCTCCTCTTGTCTCGATGCTCATTGGACCACATACATCTGAATGTATTAGTTCTAATAGCTCCGTGGACCGTTGACCTTTCTTCGAAAACGGCGCTTTTATCATTTTGCCAAGTAAACATGATTCGCATTTCTCATATGAATCAAATTCAAATGAGTCGAGTAAACCATCTTTATGGAGTTTCGAGATGTGTTTCTCATTTATATGACCTAAACGACAATGCCAAAAGTAAGTTTGATTACCAACTTTGGGATTATTCCGAGATTCATTCACGTTATAGATGGATTTATTAAATTTATCTAAATCTAACACATAAAGACCATTCTCAATAACTACATTAGCATAAATATTATTGTCTTTACATATCACAAATTCATCATTCCTAATAACAAATTCATAGCCATCATTCGCTAATTTAGACACGCTTATTATATTTTTACATAAACTAGGTACATAAAAACATTTATTTAATACTATATTAAATCCACTTGGTAATGCTAGATCTACTTCTCCTATTGCAAAAGCCGCAACCTTTGCTCCATTTCCAACGCGGAGATCTACATCACCAGACTTTAATCTTCTACTATTTCTTAGGATCTGCACATTACGACAAATATGAGTTCCACAACCAGTATCTAATACCCAATTATTCATAGTAGAAATATTAATTTCTATAACAGACATACCTGCGGTACCGGCCGCTACGGCTTTCCCTTTGTTCTTCCTCGACTCTTCGAGAAATACCTTGCAGTTGCGGCGCCAATGGCCCGTCTTTTCACAATGAAAACATTTATCATCGTCCTGTTTCTTCTTCTTCTCGGATTTCCCTTTGTTATTCAGTTTCGGCTTCTTCTTAGAGCCCGAACCTGATGCACCTTTTGAGTTGTTTCTTTTACGATTTCCCGATTGAATTATTAAGACATCTTTTGATCCGCCGCGGTTTTTAGGACCCGTCGTAATCATTTCCGATTCATAATTCTTCAGCATCCCATGTAATTCGGGGATCGTCTTGTTCATCGAATGCATGTGATAGTTCGTCACGAATGAGGCAAATGTCGGCGGTAATGAACAAAGGATCAAATCCTGTTGCAATGTTGCCGAGATTACATCGTCGAATTTCTCTAGACGGTCTAGGAAATCCTGCATCTTTAGCATATGCGTGCTAACTGACGATCCTGGTGCCATTCTACAATTAACCAAACCTTTAAGAGTATTGAACCGTTCAAGTCTCTTTTGCTCCTGGAACATTTCAAGGAGACGTTTGTTTATCGTATATGCATCGGAGTCTTCGAACTTCTTTTGAAAACTTGCATCCATACATGCTAACATAAGGCATGTTACATTATTCGATTTGCCTTTGAGTACTTTCAACTCTGCCTTTTGAGCTTCTGTTGGATTAGCCACTTCCACTATTGGCGTTTCTAATACACTTATTAGATCTTCATGCCTTAGAACGATTCTAAGGTTACGGTGCCAATCCAGAAAATTCCTACCAACAAGTTTCTCTTTCTCCAATAACGATCGAATCGATATGGAACTGGTATTGTTACTAGACATGATTCCTAAAACATAAATTCGTTAAAATGCTAGGGCATGTATTTAATCCATGTGACATTTTCCGTTCGAACGAATCACCAATCGTTTGAACGATTCATTATTCGTCCAAACGTATCAACCATCCATTTGAACGCAAGATGTGTGTTTTGTTGCCAGAAGGTATTGCAATACAAAATATTGATTATCATTAAAACACACATAGTTATATGTTTAAACGTAGGAAGTGAGTTGAAACACATAACTACGTGTTTGAGCGATAATGTAACTTAGTTTGATTTTGCAATTTACTAAGTTACTAGCTTGAGGAATTTGATGATTTTGTTTATGATAGAGCTTAAATTAATCTAGAAATGTTTGGAATAATCTTGAGAATAAATGTTAGATAGTGATTTTATGACATCTTAGATCTAATTGAAGGCAAGATTCGAATTTATCATATGAAAAATACTATAATTTTCATTACTTGAAAAGATATAACTCACTTTCTTTTTCTTTATTCAAAATAAGTTTAGTTAAGTTCATCACAAACTAACAAAACAACATGAGTTACTTATTCTCAATTTCAATATCATTTATTCATTTCTCAAAACATTACCTAGCTACTGAAATCTCAACTTTTATCTCAAATTCCTCTCCAATAAATTGCTTGAACCCTTGAATTTCCACAACCCCAAATTCCCCTTCCTTTTCATATCCAACCTTAGCACTTGAATAATTTCCATTTATGACCACTCCACTTACACTCAAATCGGAATCCAAACCCAAAAACACCACTTTCTCTACAACAAGCTCCTTGCCAAATCCAAATCCCCCATTAATCACATTTGACCTAATCCTAATT
This sequence comes from Luzula sylvatica, assembly GCA_946800325.1. Lineage (NCBI taxonomy): Eukaryota > Viridiplantae > Streptophyta > Magnoliopsida > Poales > Juncaceae > Luzula > Luzula sylvatica. Next base: position 29,509,300 of record OX326957.1, on the reverse strand, counting down.
TCTCTTTCTTCAAAAACCACACTCTCAAATTTCACTAAACTCCAACTGGTTCCCTCTCCGGCCATCTCAACCGAATCTCCATCGTCCAAATATAACTCACCATTGGCACTTCCCCCTTCATCTAACACAACCAACAACTCAAATCCACTTTTTCTCGCCAACTCGGTAGTTTTCTCTGCCCTTTGCATTGGAATTATATTCCCGCCATTTACATGCACGTTTATAGTATCCTCCGGTGCATCAAGGGTCACGAACATACCATTTTCATTGTGTACACTTTGTGCATAATCAAACATATTAAACCATCTTCCTTTAGGGAAATACGCGTTAACCGTTACTTCTCCTTGGTTAAGAACTGGAGATACCATAACTCCGTTGCCTATTAAAAATTGAGTGTGTATATCATATGTATTTGTATCTTGAGGGAAAGAGAAGAAGAGGGGTCTTGCAATAGGAGCGCCTGATGCGTGGGCCCCGTACATCAAAGTGTAAAAATAAGGAAGAATACGATAACGGAGACCAAGAGCTTTTCTTGCTGATGTGGCAACTGATTCCCAAAGGTAGAGCTCTTGCCGAATCGTGTCTATTGCCGAGTGGTCTCTTGCGAAAGGGTAGAATGCTCCTAACTTCACAAAAGAAAAGAAAAACTTTTTAGTATCAATTGATTGCTTGATAAAGGAAATTTAATTGAAAAGGACAAATATGACTAATCTGCAAATGAATAATTTTCAATATGTAAATATGTGATGTCAAAATTTTATCAGATCATGTTTGTATACCTGAATCCAACGACGACAAAGCTCCTCAGTCGTGTTGCCTCCAAAGCCGCATATATCTGCTCCCACCATCGGAACTCCAAACAGTCCAAAATCAAGAATGCTTGGAATTGAGTATTCCATATCATTCCAAGTCGCCGAATTATCACCCGTCCAGTGTGCCACATATTTGCCAGACCCCACAAAAGTGGACCGAGTCAAAACAAACGGCCTCTTACCCGTGTCATTAATCAATGCATAATTCGTCGCCTTTGATTCCAAGAAGCCAAACAAGTTATGTCCATCGTACTCTGTTACATTGCCAAAATGGATTGCGGATGCGGGTATGGTTTTGTCGCTAATGGGTCGGAAACTGCCCGAGTTGTTTATTCTATAAGGGGGGTCATCTAGTGCGTTTAAGAAAGGGGGGTCTATGAAGTTTGAAATTTCGTTCATGTCGATCCATAGACCATCAACAGGTAGGGTTTTTCTGAAAATTGATATTTCGTTGGCCCAGAACTTGTTGGTGGCTGGGTTCCAGAAATCTGGAAAGTAAACGGGTCCGGGCCATACATCGCCTAGGTAGTTAGACCCATTCCATTTTAGAAATACGTCATCTTTTAGACCTCGAAGTAATGTAGGATAACTCGTGTTTGTATTAATGCCTACAAATTAAGGAAGAAAAAGATCTTTTAGTCTTTCTTTCTTAAACTATTTGCAAAATTCGATGTAGTTGATATATTATAACTCACCCGGATCTAAGATGACAACATATTTTTGCCCCGTTTCGTGAAGTTTATCAACCAAAATATTCATCTTGTCTGCGGGGAAATTAACAGGATCGAGCGTGAAATCCTTGTATGCATCCATGTAATCGATATCTGTCCACATCACTTCTAATGGTATATTTGCTTTCGCATATCCTGCCACTACACCTTCCAAATCCGACACATTTTTATATCCATACCGGCATTGGTGAAATCCTTTCAATTAAATAAAAAGTTCAACACATTATTTGATCATTTTCTTTGGATCAATCAATAGTAAAAGAATACTATAATCGAAATTGAAATTCGTTATTACTCACCGAAAGACCAATATGGCATTGGAGCGGGTCGTCCAATAAGCTGAGTATACTGATCGATAACTTCGAGGGGAGTGGGTCCCGCAAAGAAATAGAAGTCCAGAATACCCCCAATCACCTTATAAGTGATATACTCGCCTCCATATATCACATCCATTCCGTTACTATTCAATAGCAACACGCCATGTGTCGAACCGGCTGGCGACGACCTCACGTCTATGTAAAACGGGTGGGATCCATATAAATTCAGATTAGGATTGGACGCAGCTATATCAGCATTCCAGAGGGTAAATGTGTCATTTGGCACAAGCCTAAAAGTTCCTTTAGTATGCTCCCCTAAACCATATAAGTTCGAGTTTTCGAGAGGTAAGCTCGATGTAAGTTCCAAGTACCTATCTTTAAATACGAGTCTCGGCCATGTGTCAAATAATATATCTCCAGTGGATCGGCGCGAAACGGTAAATCGAAATGGCGACGTGGCATGAAGGGTAAAAACTAAGTCGGATGTACCAAGAGCAAGGGATTGTGTTTCGGGTATGGATTTTACAGAGACCGGTACGTTTTCGGGCATCGATCGGTGAGAGGGAGTTGGATTTCGAGGTATCACATGTTGCGGGACTTCCCATCTTTGACGGTCTGAGTCGGTGATTCGAACCCTCAACCGATCTTTAGTCTCGAAACTGCAAAAAGAAATAGAAAAAAAAATAGAATGCTTATACTCTAAAAAGGACATGATGCTTATAGAGTACACTACACCATAACTTGATTACTATCGAATCTAATTGGTTCATTCTCTGTTTGTATCTTTGCAGCAAATAAAGGGAACAAACAATATGGCAAATATTTTGGAACTTGCCTTGCAAATAGATCTAAATTTTGGATGTCGGGTCCATAGACCGACGAATTGCGGATCAGCTCGAGACGAGCAATCAACGAATTTCCTAACGGGTTGAGGGACACTGATTGGAGATCATAACCGTACCCGGTAACCTGGTTCTTATGCGAGTAAATGCAGATGAAGCAAGTAGAGAAGCAAAAGAAGAAGAAGCAAAAGATCAGATGAGATGTATATGGGGATCTCATTATTGGTTTCAAATTATGTATTGTGTAGCATTGATTTGTCAACTGTGAACCATATTGTATATTTATTAGCAAGTAAGGTTACTTAAAGATATCTTTTTGCATTTTTTATGAAAAAAAAAAGAGTGATGTTTTTGTTCTACTGAGCCTTTGCTTTCTATGGTGGTTTGTGTCGTTCCATTTTCTCTTGTCTTGAATAATTGAGATAGGTTCAATTATTAAGGAAAACATAAATAATTCTATGTTTTTAAATAATATAAATAAGGAGATTATGTATATCTTAGCTTCTGGTTTAATACAGCATACATCACTACACTGATCTAGTCCTCACAAGAAGTAAGATTAGGTACACCGTACACATCACAATGATATAAACATAAAATAAAGGTAATTTCATGCCCCCTCGTTATCCCGCTGCATACTCTATATTATCAATTAACAATTAATTAATTATTAATTAATAAAGTCATTAATAAAAGAACATCCAATTAACTATTAATAGTTATTGATTAAGATTTGTTAACACATACTTACTTTAACAATATATTAATTAATTATTAATAGAGTGTATTTTGTTAATTAATTGGGTGATTAACTATTATTTGGATGACACAGAGGATGTTTGGGGAAATGAGGAGGCACCATGTATAGCCTCATAAAGGTATATTTTAGAAACAGTAAAGAAAAGAACAATGAATGAACAATGAATAAAGTTAATAACTCATTCATCACCTCTTTATTCCAAAATAAATAAATCATTAGGTCCCTTAATCTATGGAATAAAGTGCAAAAAAGATGTTTCTATTTTGGACTGAATTTGAAAAAGGAGTAAAGAAGAATTATTACCTCGCAACAAGATTTAGGTTCTGAATATCATCGCCATAAACAGATGATTTCTCGATAACGGACAGCTCAGCAGCGAGCCACTTCCCCGACGAATCATGTCGGTGCGTGACCGAACCAACCTCGTAGCCATGGCCAACAATGGTATCCTCCTCGGAGCAAGAGACAAGAATGAAACATAAGGAGAAGAAGAAGAAGACAGTGATGTATACGGGAGGAAGGGTTTTTGGCCCCACGAGTGCCTCCATGACTGGTGCTCTATTTTGGTTGATGAGTGGCCACTTTTATAAGAGGGCATATACTGTACCCCAATTTTCCCCACGAGGCCATATACACTGCCCCTCATTTCCCCCAAACACCCTCTATTCACTCATTAATGGTTAATTAGGAAAATAATTAACAAAAAAAACACTCCATTAATAGTTAATTAATATATAATTAAAATACATATACATTAACACTTCTTAATTAATATGAATTAACTGTTAATCGGAAGTATTTTTGTTAATTATCATGTTAATTAATCACCAATTAATGGTTAATTGGTGATATATATGATGTGGTGGGGAAATGAGGGGGTATGGTATAATTATTCTTTCCCCCACCCACCCTCAATATACTAATTAACCATTAATTAATGGATTTATTAACCGAATTAATGGTTAATCGTATGCACTTTTAATATTAAATAATGTGTAATAGTTAATTAATGGTTAAATCGGATGTACATTTGTTAATTATAATGCTAATTAATTACTTATTAATATTTTATAAGGCACACTTGTTGGGATACTTGGATGCACTCACTTATCAATTAGCCGTAAAAATTAAATGATATCTCTGGCTCTGTAAATGAGGCGGATAATGTCCGAACCGATTCGAATCGTATCCAAAAAATAGTCGGATTCGAATAAAAATATCCGGATCCGATTGGATCAGATCCAGTTTTTGGTTTTAGTGTCGGATTCGGATCCGAATCCGGATATTATTCGGATTCATGTATTTTTCTGGATCCGGTATTCGGATCCGGATTTGGATATCCGGATCCGAATATGGATATTATATATATTTTTTTAATATTTTATTTCATATTGGTTGAAAAAAATATAGATAATTAATGATTTCTGAATGATTTAAAATCATAATCATAAAATTAAGTTTAAATACAATAACTTAGATTGTTGATGTCATAAATTATGTATATATATAACTAAAAATATATTATATTATGATATAATAATATCCGTTTTAATATTCGAAAAAAATTCATATCCGTATTCGTATCAGACAATAGTCGAACCGTATCCGTATCCGTTTAATATCCGAACCATATCCGGATCCGAGTTGTTCCGTATCCAAATAACCGTACCCGAAAAATATGAATACGGATCTGGTATGACCACTGTCTGAACCGGATCCAAACCGTTTACACCCCTACTTGTGAGTATATCAAAGTGTATTTATTTACTCTCTGCGGCTTTTCGTCTATGCTCGTTATCCACTTCTTATGATAGGGGATCAAAAGTTTGACTAGATATTATCTCTTGCAAAGTTTGCAAAAAACAAGGAACTTTATTTATTTTATTTCGGATAAGAGATCTGTAGGTATGTAACAAGAAACTTTATATCTATCTTTATTTGTTATTTACTAGATATCAAACTTTATAAGTTGGTGTACATAAAACTATATAAAACTGTATCTTGATTTCTTTCTTTGTTTTCATATTTTTTTAGGTCAAGTATGGGGCATCGAGTTTCTGTTGGGATAGCCTTATCGAGTAAAATAATGTAGCCGCCGTTTTCAACTTTTTTAACAGGAAAAGGCCAACATAAAAATCAATCTTCCTTATCCATTATAATTTGTACAATTATAGCTTATATTCAAATAGAATGAAAGAAGTGTTTTTCAATATAATTTTTTTTTGTTCAATACAAAAATAAGGGGTTTTATTTCCATTGTAATAGCCTATGTGTAAAAAAAGGCTATATTGTAACTAGAACAATATTATCTTTATTCTCCCAATATTCTTTCATCAAGAATTGAAAACACTTATCAAACCCTAATTAAGATAAAGAAAGCACAACTTCGAAATCATCCTCAATCGATAATTGGTTCAACCCTTGAATCTCCACAATGCCAAATTCCCCTTTCTTCTCATATCCGACCTTGGCATTCGAATAATTCCCATTTACTTCAACTTGATTTACTTGCCACTTGGAGTCCAGACCCAAGAAAGTCATTTTCTCTATAACCCTCTTGTTTCCAAAACCATATCTTCCATTAACCACATTTGACTTGAACTTAATTTCTCTCTCTTCAACAATCTCACATTCAAACTTAATAAAACTCCAATCCATTCTTTCTCCTCCCATCTCGATCGATTCGCCATCATCCAAATACAATTCGCCGGTAGCACTCCTCGTTTCATCGAACAGAACCAGCAATTCAAATCCACTATTTCTCGACAACTCGGTAGTTTTTTCTGCCCTTTGCATGGGAATTATATTCCCTCCTTGCACATGTAAATTTATCGTATCTTCGGGTGCCTCAAGCTTAATGTATGTTCCATTTTCCACATGTACATTTTGTGAATAATCAAACATATTAAACCACCTTCCTTTAGGGAAATACGCAGTTACGCTCACTTCGCCAGAGTTAAGAACCGGAGATACCATAACTCCATTTCCAATTAAAAATTGGGCATGTATATCATATGTATTTGTGTCTCGAGGAAAGGAGAAGAAGAGAGGTCTCGCAATTGGTGCGCCCGATTTGTGGGCCGCATACATCATAGTGTAGAAGTATGGAAGGAGTCGGTAACGAAGACCGAGCGCCTTTTTTGCTGATGTGGCAACGGAGTCCCAAAGGTAGAGTTCTTGACGAATGGTGCCCTTGGCTGAGTGGTCCCTTGACAAAGGGTAGAATGCACCGAGCTAAACGAAGAGCAAAAAAAGTTTATTATTGAATGATCTTGTTTCTTGATTACACAAGAATTAATAATTAATAACGTGCCTGGATCCATCGTCGACAAAGTTCTTCGGTGGTGTCGCTCATAAAGCCGCATATATCGGCTCCAACCATAGGAACACCAAACAAACCGAAATTGAGAATGCCCGGGATAGAGTACCCCAAATCGTCCCACGAAGCATCATTATCGCCTGTCCAGTGGGCAGCGTACTTGCCCAAACCGACAAAGGTTGAACGTGTCAAAACAAATGGCCTCTTACCTGTTATAAGAGAAATCATTCAAATTACATGAGATTATAATTATAATTTCACATAAGAGTGTGAAGTACATTTTTTGAACTATATACATAGTTTTAACTTTAATTTGTGGAGTTAGTTCACCACTTAGAATGTAACAGTACCTGTATCCTTTATCAATGCATCATGTGTTGCCATTGATTCCAGAAGTCCATACAAGTTATGTGCATTGTACTCCGTTACGTCACCATAGTGGATAGCGGATGCGGGCACGGTTTTATTGCTAATGGACCGGAAATCACCCGAGTTGTCAATCTTGTAAGGGGGGTCATCAATGGAGTTGAGCATAGGGGGGTCTATGAAACTTGAAATTTCGTTCATGTCGATCCAAAGGCCGTCGACGGGTAGGATCTTTCGGAAGGTTGAGATTTCATTGGCCCAAAATTGAGAAGTATTCGGGTTTAAGAAATCAGGAAAGTAAACGGGTCCGGGCCATACATTACCGAGATAATTGGACCCGTTCCATTTTAGAAATATGTCTTCCTTTACTCCTCGTACAAATGTAGGGTAGCTATTGTTTGTACTAATACCTAAAATCGGTACAACCTTTTGTTAGGTCTGGTTATTGCGAAAGAAACGGTAATACGCCCAATTTAAATTCAAATTCAAATTTATATATAGAATTGTAGGAAAATAACCTGGGTCTAAGATCAAAACATATTTCTGCCCATTTTTGTGAAGTTTATCGACAAACTTCTGCATTTTGTTCGCGGGGAAATTGACGGGGTCAAGAGTGAAATCTTTGAAAGCATCCATATAATCTATATCTGTCCACATCACTTCGAGTGGTATATTCGCTTTTGCATATCCGTCCACTACACCTTCTACGTCTGATACATTCTCATATCCCCATCGGCATTGATGAAATCCTACAAAAATAGGTGAAATAATTTCTTTGATTTAAATATATCTATCAAATTAATGAAAATCATTGTACTCGAGATGGTAAAATTTCTTAATTAGAAATAAAATAACAGAAAATTGGTATATGAGAAACAATATGGAGGAACATTTACTCACCGAAAGACCAATAAGGCATTGGAGCGGGTCGCCCGATAAGCTCTGTATACTGATCCATAACTTCTAATGGTGTAGGCCCTGCAAAGAAGTAAAAGTCGAAAATACCCCCAATCACCTTGTAAGTGATATAATTCCCTCCATATAAGACATCCATTCCGTTACTGTTCAACAACAACACGCCATGTGTCGTGCCAGCTGGCGATGACCTCACATCCATGTAAAATGGGTGGGACCCATATAAGTTTAGATCCGGATTGGCTGATGCAATATCCGCATTCCAAAGGGTAAATGTGTCATTCGGCACGAGCCGGAATGTTGCTTTAGTATGCTCCCCCAAACCATACAAGTTCGATCTATCGTAAGGTAAATTCGATGTTATTTCTAAGTATCTATCCTTGAACACAATTTGTGGCCTCGTGTCGAATAATACATCTCCTGTGGAGCGGCGCGAAACGGTAAATCGGAACGGTGACGTGGCATGAAGGGTGAAATCTAGGTCAGAGGCCTCATGTGAAAGAGATTGTTGAGGAATTGAATCATCTTTTTGCATGGATGATTGGTGAGGGGGAATTGAATCACGAGGTATGACGTGTTGAGGGATTTCCCATCTTTGGTGATCCGAGTCGGTGATTCGGACTCGTAATCGATCATTAGTTTCGTAACTACACATATAAGAACAAGGAAAATTAGTTAAGAAGATTAAAGGATTGAATTAAACATCTATTAATTAATCAATTAAAAAAATTATTACCTAGCAACAAGATTCAATTTTGGAATATAATCTCCATAAATTTGCGACGATCTAATAGCTGCCAACTCAGCACTGAGCCACTTGCCAGACGAATCATGCTTCGTCGAGGTAACTTCATAACCATGGCCGACAAATTGCTCTTCTTGTGAGCTAGAGCAAAAGCTCAAGAATGCTATGGAGACACAATAAAAGAGTGTAATTGAACTGAGATTTAGTTTTGGGGTTTTTGGTTCCATGTTCAAGGACTGAATGTATAAGCTTGAAAGGTGTATATATATATGGGAAAATATAGTTTGCTCCACGCGTAGGGGTGTCAACGGTTCGGATAGTGGTCGTACCAGATCCATATCCATATTTTTTTCGGATATGGATCCGGATACGGTACTACCCGGATCCGGATACGATTCGGATATTAAACGGATACGGATACGGTTCGGATATTGTCGGATACGAATAGGGATACGGATCATATTCGGATATTAAAACGGATATTATGATATAATAATATAATAATATTTTTATAATTCGAATCTTGATTATTTTATAATTTTAAAACAAATTATATATATATATATATATATGGGGGATTCTATCATACACCTTTTTTCTTATGATACATCAATTTTCAAGGGTAGTTTGAGTAATTATTCATTAATGAGTATTTAAGGTAAATTTTCAAGTGTATTTATCAATAAATATTTGGCTAAATAGGAACTATTTGTTGTTCATTTAAAAAATAAATTTCCTAAAATATAAATTTTATGATACACCCATTTAAATACCCAAAATACCCTTTTAAAAGGGTGTATGATAGAACTACACACATATATATATATATATATATATATATATATATATATATATATATATATATTTTTTTTTTTAGCTCCTAGATCCGGATTCATACCCGCAAAAACGGATACGGTTCCGGATCCGGTTCCATCAGGATCCGGATATTTTATTTTCGGATCCGGGTATTTTTCGGATACGGTTCGGGTCGGTTCGGCCAATATCCGCCCCATTGACACCCCTGCCCACGCGTCAATCCAGATGGAGCACTATCACTAAAGATGGCCATTTACTGTACCCCATATGCATTCCCACTTTGATGATGCCATCATCAAGTGGGAGGGGCTCATTTCCATCTCTCAAAAATTACCTCACTCGATTAACTATGATTTGAATTACTTGTTAATTGAAATAAGGAATTATTAGGTACTTGTATTAGCTATTAATTAATTACATCACAATTAATTATTAATTCGAAACACTTGTTAATCCGGAGAGAGATTGGGGTGTAAATTGGAGAAGGAAATTAATACTTGCCCCCACGATGAAGCCCATGATGCATTTGGGGGGCAAGATATAATTTATTGGGGGACCCGAAATGGTAGCCATGAAGGGAAATGAAATTAAATTTGGAGTCCGACTTTATTCTTTGGCGGTGGGCTCCAGGCTTTAAACAAAGTGAAAGGTACCTTAATTAAAAGTGTTTATGGCAGAAATTATTATGATTAATTGCCAAGTATTAGGGTTTTTAGGGGTATTAAGGGTTAATTGCCATACATGATTGTTAATTGCCAACTACAAAATAATATATTAGGATTATCAGGTATGAATTTTTTTTATTGTTTTCTTTGTTAATTATTGTCACTTAATTGTATTTGTTATTACTTTCTAATTGAAAGTCAATTGTCTTATATTGCCATCTTATCAATTCAAGACACTTAACACATAACATCCACTAATTTAAGACATAAAATAATGTGATTGACACATCATGAATATTTGTTAATGGATTAACACATAACAGTTAATAAAGTTTGCTCTTAAATTTAATTAAAACTTCAGACATGAAATAATCGATTATCTAATTTAAACATTCCTTTTCAGATTAATTACCTACTTAACAGATTTAACTGATTTAATTAACTTCTTTAATAATTGATTACTTATATTTCTGTCAATCCAAAATTAATTAATTTCATTAATAATCGATTATCATTTACCAATATTTTAGTCAATCCAAATTACTAATATTTTAATCCAAATTACATCAATTACCATAAAATAAATTAATTACTTAACAGATTTAATTAATTAACATCATTAATAAAATATATTTACATTAAATATTAATTCAAATTACTAATATTTTCTAGTCAATCCAAATTACATCAAAACACAATTCCATTACATCAATTCAAATTAATGAACAAATCAATTCAAATCACATCTATTAAACATGATAATTTTTTTTTTCCAAATAATCCAAATTCAAATAAATTCACAAATCTATCCTATAACAGTCGAGGAATCGACACCGATATTTCTGAAATTGGTACGAGTGCCATAAAAATTGGTACCAGTTAGGTATTGACACCGAAATTTCAAACGATCAATCCGAGCCATGAAAAAAAGAAGAAATATTACAAGTAATTGAACTAAAAATTTAACCGAGCCATTAAATCTCTGTAATTGAACGGAGCAATACAAGTAATTAAACAAAGAAACAAAATTTCCATCAATCAAAGCCATTAGACCCCCTCTAATTGAACTAAAAATAAACAAGTAATGGCTCCCTGAAAATTAGTCTGTAAGGTTATGTGGTATCGTAACTCGCAAACCTTACTCACACACTCGAACACACAAGAGAGAGATAGTATACGAATGACAAAAGTGAACAAAAGAACTAAAACGGATAATCTTGCAATTTCTTGCAAATAGATCTTTATTCTCACATAAGAGATTATTCAAATATACATACCTCCGTATACTACGGGTCTTATTTATAGGCTACTATCATAAAAAATATTATTTAAACATGGTTCATACTTCTATCATATATCTATCTACCACTACCAACCATTGCATACAAATAATGATACAATTACATATATGTCCCTATCATGACAATACTCCCTCCTTAAAAACCTGGTTCCACCAAGGTTTAAACATCAAAATCGCTCCAACAACATATAGTTATCCTTCCACGTCTCCTCGGCATCGGATTGATTGGGCCAACAATTCTTGCGTGAGGATCGAGGCAATATTGTAACCACTCCCCTCGGCTTCTATCACAAATGCCCTCGAAAAATCCGTTTGGATCTGCTTAAAAATCTCGGAGTCAGCCTTGAAAGTCGCGGTTCGGGTCTGTAGTGCGGATGCAGACCCGTTACCAAAATATGCGGATCCCATTTTATTTCCCGGTTTTTGTGAAGATTGAGAAATGAGGGGCCGAGAATTCATGTCTTGATTCTTTATTAAAACTTGGAAAAACATTTAAGAATGGAGATCCTGGATTATCAAGAACTCATAATTGAGATAGGAAGAGTTCATTTCCTGGTTTGGTTGAAAAAGCAGGAACATGTTTTTAGAATGAGAATCTTGGATTTCCAGAAACTCAGAACCAGAAATTTTTTCTTGTAAGTTCGGTTTGAAACAGAATTTGGAACTTCGATCACAAGCATTTACTCTAATGGTGATTTCCCCAAAAAATCGCCGTAAACTTGCTTGAAAACTCCAATCTCTAATGGTGATTTCAAGTTCTCTCTTTACTTGTCATACAAGCAAACATGAACCCTAGACAATATTCTGGTTGGCTCAGAGAGAGAGAATATCAACAATTGATCTTATATTAATACCATAATTAATGAGAAATTAATGAGTACAAAGAAAACTGCTAATCTGGAATTTGGATCACAGTCCGTCATGACGCACAGAATGGTGCGTCATGATGCACCAGTCACGTTTCCTAGAAACAGCATTTACTCTTGGTCCGTCATGACTGACCGTACAGTCCGTCATGACTGACCGTACAGTCCGTCATGACTGACCGTACAGTCCGTCATGACGCACCATACTGTGCGTCATGACTGACCATACTCACAGATTGGTACACAAAATTTCCTTTGGTCCGTCATGACTGACCAATCTGTCCGTCATGACTGACTGTGTATATTTCTGTGTAATCTGACAATTAACCTTTGGTCCGTCATGACTGACCAATATGTCCGTCATGACTGACTATGTTATTTTGTCAGATCTGCATAATCTTATTATGCATCCAATCGTATCTACGAACGCGTACGTTCGTCTATCCTCATGTGTGCAAGCTACTAGTTGATCTATAACTGTATTTCCTTCAGTCTCCCACTCAGTTCAAGATCCAACTAAAGAATGCACCAATGTACATCACATGTACACTTATTTTAGAGATTGAAATCAAGCCCGAAATAAGACAGCTCTATGTGTGACCGCGTAGGTTCGTATCAAGCAATGGTAGTAAACTTATTCCTAAGTTTACGGGCTCATGAGAGGGATCTAGGAAGAAATCCATCATAGCTTTCCCACGTTGAAAACGAAAAATGATTGTGATCATTTATACCCATCTCGAACGGTGGTGTTTAGTTCTCTTGTTCGCGATATCCGTCAATCAAAAGGCATGGTAATAGTCATCCTTATATTTTGATTGACTATACTTAAATTTCGATACCGAATTGAATCAACAAATACAATCGATATTAACCATTAATATCATTGACTCTGGCCAGAGATTTCGTTGATCAATTCATCGATAGGCCTAAGGGATATCTCTTTCTCTCGAAAGGAACAATTTCTATCTTGATGACTCACATCAAATTTCGTGTTTCAGATAATACCCGATTATAATCCCATGACCATCCTGTTACAGATAGTGGAAGACTATATCTAAGCATCATGCTACGCACGGAAAATGATCCATGATCACCTCAAGTGTGAAGAACTAAGACCCCATTCGTTACGATTCCATCTACAATGACTAAATCATGTCATGGTATCGCACTTTTGGTCAAGTCACAATATGCATAACCTAATGCATATCCATATTCCCGATTCGACAAACTCTTTGTCCTATGATTAGCAAAACATAATCATCACCTCGGCGAATATGCTAGTGTACACGTTAATCTATTATCTTATAATAGATATACTTATCACATAAGTATCCTAATCGTGACTAGGGACGTTTTTGAAATATAACTTTTGAAATGTGACGGTTTTACTTAACATAATCACGTATTATGTAGACGCTCACACAAGTCATAATTCAAGGTTCGTGTAATCAAATTACACAACCTCGCACAAGTATTCATATAAGTATAAATGCAATTAAAATTTTAAAATTTTGAAATATGCACTAATATAGAGTAAGTATTGTTTGATGCAGCGTTTACACCTATAATCTCTGCTAGGATTATAATCTGCGATGACTATCGGTATTAGATAACTATACCTCAAATATATTCCTCCTCTAGGTATCTCTATACATATAGTCTTCGCATGACATTCATGCTTAACTAAGAAGAAAACAGTTTTTGTAAACGGTTCCGCTACGTTACCGTTAGTGTCAATTTTCGTTAGGTATCCAATACCTATTGAATATAAGTTTGGAGTGGTTATGTTATTTCAATTTCTTTTGGTTTGGGCTATTTCGACCATCGAAATAGAAAACCATAGAATCCTATTACTTGGGACAATACCAAGTATGATCAACACCTTGATCCATAACGTTTCCATTTCGGCTTCGTAAGCCGCATTGAAATCTAATCCCATCGTACAATTTGCTCGATGTCGCACATCGATTCTCAAAAAGTTTTACGTCATTCGACAGTTGGGAGAAATCCTTTTCTTGGATTTATGTATTGAAAATCATTTTCAATATTTTGTCAATGTATATACTTTGAATTAGATCGAGGAATTTCAAATCTATCTTATAGATTTTTATGCTTATCTTATAAGCGGTCTCGCCTAAATCTTTCATAGCGAAACGACAACCGTTTCCTACGAATAATATATCATTCATATATTTTAATATAAGAAATGTATGTGTCTCCCACTAACCTTCACACCTACACAAAGCTTTTCTTTTGTTCTTGATAATATTATAACTAATTATAATTTCATCCGAACAAAATTTCAATTCCATGAATTATTCTTCAATCCATCATATGGATCGTTGAAACTTGTATACTTTTCTTAGATTCTTTGGATCGATAAAACCATTAGGTTGTGTCACATACACATCCTCTAATTTTCCTATAAATGAATGCGGTCTTGTCATCCATTTGTCAAAGTACATAGTCATACTATGTGAAATGGCAAATATAATCCGAATGGATCAAGCATGATTATTTGTGAAACCATTTCTTCATGATCATATCATGAATTCTTGAAGCTTTTCACAACTATCCTTGCTTTGTAAGTATACATATTCTAATCCACGTCAGTTTTCACCTTGAAAACTCACTCACATCCTATGGGTCATACCCTAAGAAATGTTTAAATCAAGTTCTAAACTTGATGACATACATGGATTGAATCATGGATTCCATGGCACCATGCCATATGAAATTTTATCCTTTATAGCATCATTTTAGTCCATCGACTCAGCATGTATGAGCTCGATTCGTTTGTCACATTCTTTGATAAATTCATAATTTATCGATTCGTGACGTGTCTAAATTGATCTATAAATTCGCTTTGTGATCTTGACTTGGATTCATCAACTTTTGATGAAATTCCAATCATATTCATCGGTTCAATGTTCCATTTCGAGTCTCGAACCTTTCGAGATCGATTCATCTCCCACTAGCCCTCATAGATATAAGTGACATCAAGTTCCAAACTTATGCACATTAAGTCCTCCTTTAAGAAGGTATCTCTTCGAACTATGAAAATCTAATTCTCATTGGGATTTAATAAATGATATCCTTTAATTTCTATAAGAATACTCAATGAATGAACATATCAAGATATGAGATTTAGTTTATCCAAAACCAGTTTTCGAATTCAAATCTCCAAATCTTACAAAAGATAACATCGGAAGTTTTCATTAACATTTAACTATTAACGTGCCCGACTTTGGCCTGAAACCACGTTAACCCTCAATTTAATTTCTTTCCGATCCATATCACATATGGGGTCTTTTGTACCGACTTAGAAGGTATGTGATTAACCTTGGTCTTAAGAGTAAATTTCCAAATCTTATTTGGGAAAATTAATTTTGATTTATCATCTATCAAACAATGTCCAACAAAGTTTGATTTCTCCTTTCAGACACATTAATCTACATTGATGTTCCGAATGAAAATAACTATGAAACTTTTAATAAATTTTCTAGATGATTATCATACTCATAGCTTAAAAATGCTCGTCTCTTCGATCTTATCGAAAGACTTTGATTTTCTCGCTTAGTTGATTTCGTATTTCATTTCGAAACGTTTTTGAACTATTCAAAATTATGTTTCAAACGCATTAAATAGATATCTTTATATCTACAATAATCGTTGGTAAATATAATGAAATATTTGTAGTCTCCTCTCGCCTCCGAACTTACTTATTTGCACACATTCAAAATGTATGTATTTTGATAAGTCGTTGACCGGTTTTCCAACCTTTGGAATGACACTTTTGTCATCTTGCTTATTAAACAAGTATTGTACTTGTCATGCAAATCTTATTCGAATGAAACTAGTATTCCATCCAATGGATTCTATAAATGTGTATCTCATACACATAGTCAAGATGATAATGTCAAAAGAAGCTATTACTATCAACAACTTGCCCAAATCCTTGATTGAGACAACATTTGCCTTAATCGCCCTTAGACTCTTACTTCTTATAATTCTTCAAACTCCTTTGAAGATCCGCGTCTATGAATGTCAACATCTGACATACAATATTATATGACTCCTTCTCAAGTTTGTCAAATTCTGGCTTTCTCTAAAGCCTCGTGAATGTGAATCGGTTCCACAAATTTCGTGTCCAACACGTAACTCTTGCACTCTTGCCTAAGAACCATTCTTAGGATATGGTGTTTATCAAGGTAGTTCCGTTTCACAAACTTTTCTTTCTCTAATATCGATCATATCGATATGATATTGGTGTTGCTTAAAATTATTATTCTACATGAATTCTGAAATTGACAACTAACCGTGCGTACTTATTCTATATGCTTATATGATATGAAATATGTTACTTTTATCAAATCAATAACCCTGATATTGATTCGGGATTCTAAATCCAATAACACTTCAAGACCCATATTTCATGATCCTCCCACAAGTGACTTTGGCCGACAAATGGGATCTCACTATTTAGGTAGGATAAATCCAATCACATCCAATGCGACTCTTGACCCTTTATAGGATTTCGGTATCGAACCATATCATATATGATCCGAATTCCGTTTGTGCATCCTAACTATGCCCCGAACCCCAATCGGATTGGCTTGGACGGTTAAGTCACAACCGTGCTCACATATCGTTCAATTGAACTACAAATGCGCCCGACTTTGGCCTGAACCCGCATTTGTCCTCAATTAACGCTTGCCTCTCACGTTGATACATACAACATTGCACGCCCGACTTTGGCCTGAAACCGTGCAAAGTGTAATGACCAACCTCGGAGGTTGTGGACATGGAAGGCATTTCATGACTTAAATATTACTTAGGGATTTTATGACATAATCTAATTATATCATTAAATAGGTTTAATCATGAAGAATGACTTATATGAACATAATTATTAATTATTAGAACCAATATAAAAAATTTCCAGAAAAATTACACTGTCCGTCGTGACTGACACATGGTCCGTCACGACGCAAGTATACAGTCCGTCATGATGCACAGAATGGTGCGTCATGACTGACCATGCCCATATTAAAATTTTCAGAAAAAAATTACACTGTCCGTCATGACTGACAGTTGGTCCGTCATGACTGACCATGTCCAATATTTCTCCTGATTTGGACTTACTTTGACTTCCGTCACGACGCACAAAACAGTGCGTCACGACGGACTTCACTTGTCCGTCATAACGCCAGAAGGTGCATCATGACGGACTATACAAAACAATTTTGTTGTCCAATCCAGGGGCTAATTCGTGTTATGTCCGTCACGACTGACCAAATGGTCCGTCGTGACGGAACTAGTTAATACAGTCCGTCATGACGCACAACTTGGTGCGTCATGACTGACCATTATAACTCTCAAAATCCAACTCTTGGACTGCACGATATATACTGTCCAGGGACTATTTGGGCCACTTCCGTCATGACGCACAACTCTTGTGCGTCACGACGGACCATTGTAACGCTTCAGGTCCAACTCTTGGATTTCGCGATGAACAGTGTCCGTCATGACTGACCTACTATAATACTCGATTTTGACAGTAATTTTTTGCTGAAATTGAATCGTTTCGAAAACGATTAATCATGAAAAGTGATTACTTCTAGATGCTTTTGATCATCATATAATCAAACTCTAATAAGTTTTCCATGGTCCTAATTTTATGAAACTATATGATTTATGTTCTAATTCTACATGATTGTCCGAATAACTTTTATTCGAAATTGATTCGACGATCGAATCACGACGATCGCTCTGATACCACTGTTGGGTATCAGCGTCACTACCGAGCTCCGTGCAGCGGATTGAAGAGCTCGGTCCGACCCGATCCCGAGGACCACGCCGACGACTCGATCGTACGAATCCTAAACTACATGCAACTACCTATGAATATAACGATTATAGACATAGATTCATACCACGTGAAATTGATCACGGTGACGGGTTGATCAGTAGTTGCTGCCCTTTTCGCTGCTCCAATGTTCGGCAACACGTGCGTCCCATTCCCGCACGATTCGACACCTTCGACGGAGCTTCGATTTGTCGTATACAACCGGATCGCATCCGGTTCGTCATTCATCTTTCCCTTGTTTGATCACAATAGAGGATTTCAGATGAAATCCCTCTACTCGTATCCACCTCGAGCTAGCGCCTTTCGGTTACGTGCAATTCCCCAAAAAATCGCCATAAACTTGCTTGAAAACTCCAATCTCTAATGGTGATTTCAAGTTCTCTCTTTACTTATCCTACAAGCAAACATGAACCCTAGACAATATTCTGGTTGGCTCAGAGAGAGAGAAGATCAACAATTGATCTTATATTAATACCATAATTAATGAGGAATTAATGAGTACAAAGAAAACTGCTAATCTGGAATTTGGATCACAGTCCGTCATGACGCACAGAATGGTGCGTCATGATGCACCAGTCACGTTTCCTAGAAACAGCATTTACTCTTGGTCCGTCATGACTGACCGTACAGTCCGTCATGACTGACCATACAGTCCGTCATGACGCACCATACTGTGCGTCATGACTGACCATACTCACAGATTGGTACACAAAATTTCCTTTGGTCCGTCATGACTGACCAATCTGTCCGTCATGACTGACTGTGTATATTTCTGTGTAATCTGACAATTAACCTTTGGTCCGTCATGACTGACCAATCTGTCCGTCATGACTGACTATGTTATTTTGTCAGATTTGCATAATCTTATTATGCATCCAATCGTATCTATGAACGCGTACGTTCGTCTATCCTCATGTGTGCAAGCTACTAGTTGATCTATAACTGTATTTCCTTCATACTCATCTCGCGCACTTCTTCCCGGTTCTGCAACAATGGATCACCAAATTCTCGGACTGTGATTCCTGGACTCTTGTTTTCAAACAAGATTTCCAATTGTCGATTCTTGTCCGAAACGAATTCTGAATTTTTGTTAACCCGAAAAGCAGCTCCTGTCCGCTGATGAGCCGTGCAGACCAGCGCTTCTTCTCCGGCGACGGTCGCCATTGGCCCTTCTGATCGGCCCGGCGATCCTCCTCCGGCGAAAGACATGATTGGCTCCTCTGATCAGCCTCGCAATCCGCCTGTGCCGATAGTCGCAATTTCCTCCGCTGATCAGACCCGCGATCCCCTTCTGGTGACAGAAACGATGTGCCTCGCTGATCTACTTCCACTTGCGACCATTTGACCCTCGGATCGAATCTCAAATCTAGGGGTGTACACGATATTCTCCAACCCGCCCAACCCGCCCAACCCAACCCGGACCGACCCGTTTTTGCGGGTTTCGAAATTGTTGAGTCGGGACCCGGACCGACCCATTTTTTGTGGGTTGGGTTACGGATTAGAAATTAAAAACCCGGATTAACCCAACCCGACCCATAGACTATCAAATTTTCATTTAATTAGGGAAAACTTATTCATATTTCTAATAACTTAAAAATTAATTATCACATTTATTTTCTACATTAGTTTTAACATAAAAAACCTTTTTTATTTCAGTCACGTTGGAAGCAAATGAAGTCGCAATAAACAAACCAACAACATAAAAACTTCTTCATGGGACATAAAACTGAAAAGAATGTGGCGATTTCTTCACGGGACAACCGAGATCTTTCACACGAGTAGAATGTGGAGATTTATTTTGCAACAATTTATTTTTAATATTCATAGTTTACTATAAATTTAAGAATTCCAGTTTACTTAATTAATGTTACATTATATGATTCAAGCACAAGTGGTATCATCGAATTGGGTGTTTGTTATATTATATGGTTTAATTAATTAAGATTTATTTTTCAATTGTGATTCATGTGTTTGTTTAAATAATTGTGATGATTTAATAAAAAAATATAGTTCTTATTGAATATTTTTTTGGAAACATATGAATAATTGAATACATATCTCTATAGTATATACTCGGCAAAAAAAAACCCGGCTAACCCGCCCAACCCGGTTATGTTGGGTTTCGAAATTTTTATATGTATCATGGGTTGGGTTGGGTTGGAAAAATGAAAACCCGTTATACGTGGGTTGGGTTATAGTTTCGATAAGAACCCGCCCAACCCGGTCTACGTACACCCCTACTCAAATCCTTCTTCTTAGCGGAAGGAGTTGAGGGCTGAATGAACGTTGGCTGAAGATGGGTTATAGTTTCTTCTCTCGCGATTGCAATTCAAATCCAATCCGAATTGGATCAATACCATTTGACTTGATATTCGATTTTGGACCCGGCCTTTTCCCTTCATCGTCAAGCTCCTCATCGAGTCGTGCTTCGAACGAAGATTTCCCGCATTCTTTAATTGCGCATAATACTCCCAAATCTCCATTCACACAAATTCGACCATTATCTCTTTTGAAATTCAAATATGGATCGGCGTACGTATTTTCTACTAATCACATCGTTCCCGACTGTCATGATAGGGACATATATGTAATTATATCATTATTTGTATGCAATGGTTGGTAGTGGTAGGTAGGTATATGATATAAGTATAAGCCATGTGTAGATAATATTTTCTATCATAGTAGCCTATAAATAAGACCCGTAGTATACGGAGGTATGCATCTTTGTATAATCTCTTATGTGTGGGAATAAAGATCTATTTGCAAGAAATTGCAAGATTATCCGTTTTAGTTCTTTTGTTCTCTTTTTTCATTCGAATACTATCTCTCTCTTGTGTGTTCGAGTGTGTGAGTAAGGTTTGCGAGTTACGATACCGCATAACCTTACAATTGGTATCAGAGCGACGATTCTCCGACCGTCACCACGTTTATCTCATCGATTTTTTTGGGGACCTTGTGCGACATTAATGGCGGCCAAGAAACCTTCTTTTATGGAAGAGCTTCGTCGCGTCGATAACGAGGGACAACAAACCAAGAAAGAGATTGGCAAATTAAGGATGTTTTGTGAAGAGAGATTCGACAAAATGCAAGCAAGCTTGGATGTGAAATTCGACAAAATGCAAGCAAGGATGGAGGTACAATTCGCCTACATGAATGCTCAATTTGCTTCCATTAAGGTGACTCTAGCCCAACCCTCGTCAAGCAAGAACGTTCCAAGAAACGAAGGTGAGCCAAGTGGAGAGCAAGGAATGAGTGTCAATGCGAAAGATCAAATCTTGGTGAGTGAAAGATCGAATCTTTGTGGTCAAATCATCAACCACACTCAAACCAACATCTCGGGCGTTATTGAAGAGGATCCGATTGAGCGTGAATCGGATTTGGGCGTGATGGAAGTGGACCCGGTTGAGCGTTAATCGGATTCGGGTGCGTACGAATCGGATTCGGGTGCGCGCGAATCGAATTCGAGAAAGATTGAATCGGAGAAAATAGTCGTAAATGGCGAAATGGTTAATTTCTCGAAAATGCTCAAGTCGGGAACGATGTGTTTAGTAGAAAATACGTACGCCGATCCATATTTGAATTTCAAAAGAGATAATGGTCGAATTTGTGTGAACCGAGGTGTCTATTCCAGGAATCGAAGTTCCAAATTCTGTTTCAAACCGAACTTACAAGAAAAAATTTCTGGTTCTGAGTTTCTGGAAATCCAAGATTCTCATTCTAAAAACATGTTCCTGCTTTTTCAACCAAACCAGGAAATGAACTCTTCCTATCTCAATTATGAGTTCTTGATAATCCAGGATCTCCATTCTTAAATGTTTTTCCAAGTTTTAATAAAGAATCAAGACATGAATTCTCGGCCCCTCATTTCTCAATCTTCACAAAAACCGGGAAATAAAATGGGATCCGCATATTTTGGTAACGGGTCTGCATCCGCACTACAGACCCGAACCGCGACTTTCAAGGCTGACTCCGAGATTTTTAAGCAGATCCAATTGGATTTTTCGAGGGCATTTGTGATAGAAGCCGAGGGGAGTGGTTACAATATTGTCTCGATCCTCACACAAGAATTGTTGGTGGTACTTTTAGCGGTATTGTTTGCGGTTTGGATGATCGTGTACAAATATTGGCCCAATCAATCCGATGCCGAGGAGACGTGGAAGGATAACTATACGTTGTTGGAGCGATTTTGATGTTTGAAGCTTGGTGGAACAAGGTTTTTAAGGAGGGAGTATTGTCATGATAGGGACATATATGTAATTATATCATTATTTGTATGGAATGGTTGGTAGTGGTAGGTAGGTATATGATAGAAATATGAACCATGTTTAGATAATATTTTCTATCATAGTAGCATATAAATAAGACCCGTAGTATACGGAGGTATGTATCTTTGTATAATCTCTTATGTGAGAATAAAGATCTATTTGCAAGAAATTGCAAGATTATCCGTTTTAGTTCTTTTGTTCTCTTTTTTCATTCCAATACTCTCTCTCTCTCTCTCTCTCTCTCTCTCTCTCTCTCTCTCTCTCTCTCGTGTGTTCGAGTGTGTGAGTAAGTTTTGCGAGTTACGATACCGCATAACCTTACACCGACTTGAGCATTTTCGAGAAATTAACCATTTCGTCATTTACGCCTATTTTGCTCAGATTCAATCTTTCTCGAATTCGATTCGCGCGCACCCGAATCCGATTCGTATGCACCCGAATTAGATTCACGCTCAACGGGGTCCACTTCCATCACGTCCAAATCCGATTCACGCTCAATCGGATCCTTTTCAATAACGCCCGAGATGTTGGTTTGAGTGTGGTTGATGATTTGACCACAAAGATTCGATCTTTCACTCACCAAGATTTGATCTTTCGCATTGACACTCATTCATTGCTCTCCACTTGGCTCACCTTCGTTTCTTGGAACGTTCTTGCTTGACAAGAGTTGGGCTAGAGTCACCTTAATGGAAGCAAATTGAGCAATCATGTAGGCGAATTGTACCTCCCCATCCTTGCTTGCATTTTGTCGAATTTCACATCCAAGCTTGCTTGCATTTTGTCGAATCTCTCTTCATAAAACATCCTTAATTTGCCAATTTCTTTCTTGGTTTGTTGTCCCTCGTTATCGATTCGACAAAGCTCTTCCATAAAAGAAGGTTTCTTGGCCGCCATTAATGTCGTACAAGGTCCCAAAAAAAAATGCGATAAATGTGGTGACGGTCAGAGAATCATCGCTCTGATACCAATTGTAAGGTTATGTGGTATCGTAACTCGCAAACCTTACTCACACACTCGAACACACAAGAGAGAGAGAGAGAGAGAGAGAGAGAGAGAGAGAGTATTCAAATGAAAAAAGAGAACAAAAAAACTAAAACGGATAATCTTGCAATTTCTTGGAAATAGATTTTTATTCGCACATAAGAGATTATACAAAGATGCATACCTCCGTATACTACGGGTCTTATTTATAGACTACTATGATAGAAAATATTATCTAAACATGGTTCATACTTCTTTCATATACCTACCTACCACTACCAACCATTGCATACAAATAATGATATAATTACATATAGGTCCCTATCATGACATAATCCCTGGAATAACCAGTCTACAACAACCCCTCAAAAAAACCTGAAATCAATTACTAAAAAAATTATGGAAGGCACTGCATTTATTATTTTTGTGCAAATAAATTCAAGATACTCAAATCAACTCCAAACCCTAAAAATCAGCAACACGAAACTCGAAATACATCATGAAAATCGAAAAACACAATGAAAATACGAAGAAATCCCTTAACAAATCCCTTAACAAATCGCGAAAATCAACTTGAAAAATACCACGAAACTCGGAAAACACCAAGAAATCCCTAACAAATCGCGAAAAGCACCTAAACCAATAAAGAAAGTCGAAAGAGAGCAAATATTTCAACATCTGAATTTAAAATAAGTAAAGAAAATCGAAAAAGACACTTTCATAGCACACAAATAGAGATGGCGGCTTGGGGCTGCGAAATGAGGGAGAGAGTAGAGAGTAGAGAGAAGGCGGCTTAGGGCTGCGAAATGAGAGAGAGAGAGAGAGAGAGAGAGAGAGAGAGAGAGAGAGATTATGATTTTGGATTTTTTAAATGGATTGGATCTGTCAATCCAATCCGTCAATCCGACCCGGTCAATCCGATCCGACAATTTTTTTCCTTATAGGTACCCAAAGTGAATCTCAATTGACTATTATTTTTGGGTGACGACATCAAGGAGAAAAATGTGAGTTTCATGGACTAAATATATAACCCCTATATGTATATGTTGGGAATTCACCCGTCCCCGGGCCCGCGCAGCGGATATGAAGGCCCGGTCCGGTTCCCAAAATTCAAGATCACGCCATGACTTCGAGGGTACGATGCAATAGAAGGATAGACGATTACCAGCGTGAAATTGATCACGCACGACGGATTGATCGCTCGCATCCTTTCCTTCTCCGGTGTCACGTTGGTGACTAGCCCGTGCGTCCCATACCCACGTCTCCCACCATCTTGACACGCCTCCGGTTGTCTTTCGGGCGTCCCACGTCCACACTCTTCCACAGCCCACAGTTTTGCTCCTTCGGTTTGATCACAATCGGAGAGCCACAAGTGTCGCTCCTCTACTTGTATCCACCGTGAGTCGGAGTTCATCGATCGCGGATGCAACTGCCTAGACGATGTACCGGCGAACTTGCTTGATTAGATCGATTCTCTACACCGAGAAAAACTCATTTTTTCTCAATCTTTCTCTCTTCACACTCTTTCACTCTCTTGAAAGATGTCTCTTTATATTTCTGGATTATTCTGAATAATACCATAGATTCATCTGAATGATCTGGTCTATAGAGAGAGAGAGAGAGAAACATCATATTTATATCATATAGGTTAAGGATGGGTCAAAATGCATGTATATCCAATATACACCCTTTCACACAGAAAACTGCAGACACCCTTTCAGTATTCTGTTGAAACGAAAATATTAAATCGTCCCAACCGACTTTCAAAATTCACAAAAGTTGTAGATAATCTTATTATCTTTCCAACCCAATTTGTCCTGGCCCTATTTGAGTTCGGATGCGAAAGTTACGGACGTTTTACTAACTATATGTCAAACGGTCGCACCCTTTCGGTATTCCATTAAAACGACACTGATACGTCGTTCAAATGAAACATATTTCTACATGAAAGTTCTATATAATCTCATTATATATCTAACCCAATTTGAACCATTCAAATTGGATTTTCCTACTGAAAGTTATGACCATAAATGTACGCTTACATTCGTTCATCCTTGTGTACACTTTTACGGTTGATCCGAAACTGTATTTCCTTCAGTATATACATACTCAATATATCTTTACTTTTTGTAACGTATATTTTTTCAACATAACCCTTTTAGACCAAGTTCGAAGTCAAGGTATTACCTAGTCGTTAAAAATACCCAAACTTACAGGGTTCTTCATGAAAATTTACTGGCAACAACCACTGATTATGAATGGGGTTATATATGACGGTCCCAAAACTCACACAAACACTCTTGACGAGGTGTAATGGATTGATTAACATTTTTAATTGAATTAATTAACGAGTTAATTGATCGTTTAATTGAATTGATATGTCAATTAACATGTATTAATATTAACATATTAAAATGAATTGACGTGTCCATTAACTTTTAATTAAAATGTTAATCAATCCAACTAATCATTTTTGTCCGTCTAGAAATGTAAGTGGTGCAGATATTATCCAAACCGAACCAAATCGTATTAAAAAAATATCCGGATCCGATCGGATCGGATAATTTTAAATTGATATGGTATTCGATTTTAGTGTTGGATTCGGATCCGATTCGGGTACTGTCTAGATCCGGATTCGGATATCAAGATTTGGGTATCCAAATTCTGATTTGGACATTATATATTTTTATGTGACTTATTTCATATTAAGTTGGAAAAAAACATGATAATTAATATGTTTGACTGATTTAAAATCACAATCATAAAATTGTGTTTAAATATAATAATTTAGATTGTTCATGTCGTAAATTAAAAATATATAATGTCATGATATAACATCATTCGTTTTAATATTCGAAAAAAATTGTATCTGTATTTATATTCGACAATATCTTAAGCGTATTCGTATTTGTTTAATATTTGAACCGTATCCCGTATCTGATCCGAATTGTCCCGTATTCGAAAAAATATGAATACGAATTTAGTATGGCCACTATCTGAATAGGATCCGAACCATTTACACTCGTATGTCCAACTCATCAAGAGTGTTTGAGACACGAGGGACACATATATTTTCCCATTATGAAATGAGTTTTTCAGATTTTTGCAGCCCCGCAGCAGGCAACCAAAAAGAATCTGTCAGATTGTTAATTGGTTGTTTTTTTTTCTTATCCCTAGAGAATCAAAATCGTGGGTGCCTATGTTACGCGGATACTTCAAAAATACAGAAGTATCCTGAGGATACACATATCCGATACGGATACGGGTGCGATACGGCTCGGATACGTATCGGATACGTCATGTGGCGTATTCAAATATTTTAATATTTATTTTTTTCGGATACGGCGGGGATACGGCATGATACAGTTGGGGATACGTCCATGATACGGCTGGGATACTCCATTTAGAATAATTCGGCCCATTATATATTTTGGCCCATAATATTTTTAAATAAATTATATATGATACTTCTAGGATACTCAGGGTCGGTCCCGAGTTTTCGAAGACCCGAGACCCATATCGAAAACGGACCCCTTAATTATCATCTCAAAAAAAAAATTAAACAACAATAAAAATATTTGTTTAACCTTACAAAATGAAACAAACAAAATAACACTTTTTTATATTTTAACACTAAAATATATAGCCCAATAATGATCTATTTTAATACTAACAATACATACATACTATTAGAAAAAATGGACCCCTCTAAAATATTGGACCCTAGACCCGTGCCTCGCCCGCCAACCCGTATGACCGGCTCTGAGGATACTTCTAAATTAGTTCTAAAATATTTCTAGAACAAGTTTATGATAGTTTTATGATACTTGTATTGTTTGGTTGATATTATTTATTGTCATGATATTTAATTTAAAAATATTATTAATTTATTATTTAATTTATTACTTATATATTAATTATATATAATATAAATATATTAAACTAATAATTATATAGCCGTATCCGTATCCGTGATTTTTTGAAAATTGTCGTATCGCCGTATCTGTATCGTTTCGGATACGCTACCCGTATCCGTATCCGTGCAACATAGGTGGGTGCCCTTTCTACTTTGGAATTAATTGTACATGCACGTACATCCATACACAAATTAAATAGGAACATTTTCGAAAAAATTCCTAAATTTTTGGGATATTGCAAAAACCCAATTTTTTTTGGAAACTTCAAAAAAACTGCTCAAATCAAATTTTTGTTTTCAAATATCCCTATGGAGGTTAAATTTAATTTTGGATTGGGTTAAATATTGTTTGCACCAAAATACCTTTTTATTTTCATATTTGATTTGTTAAAAAAACTATTTTTCGTTATTTTTGTTAATTTTAAAAAAATTCATGAATATCTTTTAGCACGTAATAATTTCAATTTTTTTTATTATATGTTATAGTTACATGATTTTAATATTCATTTTTTATTTTTTCATGAAAAACTAACATCAAATAATAATAAAATAAACAACGATATTTTAAAAAACACACCTTGAAAATATTTAAAAAATAAAAGATCATGAAACTATAAAAATACATATAAAAATAATGAAAATAAAAACTAACTATTAAAAAATATTTTTCTGCCAATAGAATTTGAAGATGTTCTTTTACCATTATTGTTTATTTTATTACTATTTGTTGTTAGTTTTTCTTGAAAAAACAATAAACGGATATTAAAATCATATAACTATAATACATAATATTTGTTTTAATTATTATATGTTAAAAAATATTTATAAATTTTTTCAAAATGAATAAAAATATAACGAAAAAAATATATTGTAATTATAAAATATAAAAAGAGAAAGGTATTTTGGTCCAAAAGATATTTAAAATCATCCAAAGTTAGATTTAACCCTCACAGGGGATATTTGAAAACAAAAATTTGGTTTGAGAAGGTTTTTTGGAGTTTCGAGAAAGATAGGTTTTTTTTTTTGCAATATCCAAAAAAGTTGGGGGTGTGGTGGGGTGGCGGTTGTGGCGGTGGTTTAAAATTTCTCAATTAATTATTGCATAAAAGAATAAAACATAATTAATATATTAGTATGTCCATTAAATGATAGTGGTAAATCATCATAATTATTTTCTCATTTTATATAGGATAAAAGAAAAAAATATTCATTGTTTCATGTCTTATATGAATTTAATATTTTGAATGGGTTTATTTACCATAATTCATAATTAATTAAATTTAACTATACAAATTTGAAAAATAAGTTATCGGACCGAATTAGTTCATCGTTTAACATGTGTTAAACGAATACACATGATAATTTTCCACCGTTTGACACCTACACCATTTAACATGTGTTAAATTCAATAAAACTATAACAAATTAGATTTTGAATTTATTTACAAATCTATTTTGAATTTATTTTACAAAATATAAAAATAGGAAAAAATGATAAATAATTAATAATACAAAGATACAATCTTTTTTGGTAAAAAAATAATAATGCAATTTTTTTATTTAGGTCTAAAAAAATCGTAATTTAGAGTTTGTCGAAAATTTTACAAAATCAAACTGTCATAAAAATAAACAAAAATATAAGAATGAAAATAAAAATAATAATGTAGCAAATAATCTACAATATACAAATTAAAATCTTTTGATTCTTAAAAAGATTAAAGATATAATAATTACAAATTTGTTAAAATAAATATGACTTGTCATGTGTAAAATTAAATAAACTATATTATTTTCTAGTAATATTGCTTATCACATAATCAATGTGAATTATCATTAATTAATACGATTATCCACCTATTATGATTAACTACATAATATAATTTAATATTTAATGTATTTACGATTAACTACATAATTTATTCATTGTCAACACATCAATAGATTGAAAAAAGACTGATGAGTATATTTTTTCTCTTTGTAATGTATATTTTTTCAACATAATCTTTTTGTAAGGTATTTTGTAGTTAATTAATATACACAAACTTACAGGGTTCTTCATGAAAATTTACTGGAGGTGGACCTAACGTTTATACGTGGATGAGATCAGGACGACGACCAACTATCTCGTTTGAGAAGTAGCGCTTGACTAGGGCTCAGCCCCTAGCCTCTTCTTCCACTTTGAGGGGGCTCAGTATATCTATCTCTGCAAAGTTCTTTCATTGCCTCAAAAACCAATTCAATTCACAACGTTCAGCTTAATATAAGATAAATATCCATTGATTATGAATTTGGTCAGATTTCTGCAGGGACCTAAAAAGAATCAATGAGATTGTTCATTGGTTGTATTTTTCTTATCCAAATCCTAGAAGATCATGGGTGTTGTTTCTACTTTTGAATTAAATTATCCATGGCACGTCTATATCCCTACAGAAACCAAACACAGATTCATGAGTTAAATTTAGGAACGTAAATGGTGCGGATATTGTCCAAATCGAGCCGAACCGTATTCGAAAAATATTCGGATTCGTAAAGAATATCCGGATCCGGATACATTTAATCGGATTCGGATCCTGATCCGGATCCGATTTTCGGTTTTATTGTCGGATCCGGATCCGTTGCTCGGATCGAGATTCTAATTTGGATATTATATTTTTTTATGTGTCTCATTCCATATTAGTTGAAAAGAGTATAAATAATTAATGATTTCTGGACAATTTAAAATCGCAATCATAAATTAAATTTAAATACAATAACTTAAATTATTGATGTCGTAAATTATGTATTTATATAATTAAAAAATATATTATATTATGATATAATAGTATCCGTTTTAATATCCGAAAAAATTCATATCCGTATTCGTATCCGACAATATCCGAACCGTATCCGACAATATCCGAACCGTATCCGTATCCGTTTAATATCCGAATCATATGCAGATCCGGGTTGTTCCATATCTGAATATCCGTATCCGAAAAAATATGGATACGGATCTGGTATGACCACTATCTGAATCGGATCCAAATCGTTTACACCCCTAGTTACGTTGGCATAAACACGTACAAAATATTTTTTCAATCACACTACATTACATTAAATAACAAAATATCACAGCAATAATAAGTTGGCATAGTGCATACAGATTATTATTTAATCAAACTACATAACCATTAAATAACGAAATATCACAGCAAATTTTTTTTTTTTTTTTTTTTTTTGAAGAGAATGGCAAGCGCGATACGCGCCCGATCCAATTTTTTTTTATAAATGAAAAGAAAATGTACAACATCCATTATTTACAAATAGGTGACCAAGTTAATTGTAATTAACGTATCTAAAGACGGCTAGGTAATTCCTAATGATCGCCAACGCATCCCTAGATCCCGAATGGCACTTAACACAAGTGCATGCATCCCGCCCTTTTTTTAAAAAAATACGATTGTTGCGCTCTCCCCAAACGGTCCAAATCGTTGTTAACCATATTATATAGACACGTACAGAATATTATTCAACTACGTCACATTAAGAAAATACAAAATCAGCAAAATATTATGCTTCCTAGCTAATAACTTAGTTGTTACGTTGAAGTATTTCCAACTTTGGATTTAAATTTAGATTTAGATCTAGATACGAAATTTTCAAGATCTAGTAGGGCCACTTTTCCTTGGTTCACCTCATCTACCCCATTCATGCGGAGTCAATCTGATTCTTCTCGTCAATCCCCAAATTTCCAATTTTTTAATTGGTCTTGATTTCTAAATTGCTCTTTTCTTTCAGTTTGGTCTTTTTTCCGTCTTATTTTGGGCGGAATTGTTTGCACATTGATGAACTTTTTTGTTTCTCTATCTTATCTAAGCCCCTAGAAAAACATGGGCACCGTTTCTACTTTGGAATTATACACGGCACATATATCCAAACACAAATTAATTGTTACATTAAAGTATTCTATCTGTAACTTATTTAATATCACAAATTATTAAATTATACTTTCCTATTACTTTGAACAAATTCGTTCATTAGTCCAAATCAGTGTCCCTCTCATTGGAAGACTTTGGCAATTGCATGCTAGAAATATCCTCACGTGGCAAATGATACAAATCATCTCCGCGATTAACATCTGCCAGCTCAGCATCTTCTAGAAGGGGCTTGGTCGACTTTTGAGTCTTTCTGAAGGACAAGTACAGTACTGCTAACACGTATATTAACATGCCTAAAAAACCGAAAATACCGCAAAATACTTGCGAAACTTTGTTTAATTTGCTTTTCAAGAGAAGCTTCGTGAAACTCGACGATAAATAATACGTGTTTATTATCATTATGAACGAACCGATTATCCATGTTAATGCCGCTATCTGAAAATAAAATAAAAAGTTTATGGTTTAATAATAATAATGATGATCAAGATGGAAATTATTCAAAATAACCCCTTACGATAATGGAATTCGTGTATTGGCCCATTTTGGTATCGCTGCTAGTGAATTTCAAAAGTGGCACGAGTGCAAAAGGGAGTTCAAAAGATAGAATCATCTGCAAAAATGAAGAGGGGTATTGATGATATTTCTTATGTTTCGTAGGGGTATAAAAGTAATTATACCGATGCGATGATGATGAGTTTTCCCGCAGCGGCGGAGCCGCCGATGATGGATACGATTAAACTCGGCAAAATCGCGAGGGTTCGCGTCAGAAGATTCCGTCTCCACGGTTGCATTCTCAGATTCAAAAACCCCTAATCATTACAAGGGTAAATTCGGTATTTTGTTCGATTTGATAAAACTGTACCGTACCGTACCTGCATGACGTATTGACCGGCATAGGTACCGGTGATGGTCGAGCTTTGTCCCGACGCCAACAATGCCACCGCGTATAATTTCGAACTCCACGTCCCCAACACGTTCTATCATTACAGGACTCGAATGAGAATATAAAATTTGGTAAGGGCTTATATGCAAAAAAGGGCTTTTACCTTGAGAAGAAAGGCGGCTTTGTTGAGGTCTAAATCGTCACAATTCTCTCGGTCTTGTGGATTCAAATTTTGCGCGCCACATACGGACCCGCTCACCGAAATTATCGACAAGTTTATCAAGAAGGCTATTGTGAGCGCAAATGCACTCTCTATTGTGTAGAACCTTATCGCCTCCTTCAAAAATAATAAAATAAAATAAATAAATAACAATAATAACAATAATAATATTAAAAACTTGCCTTGATGCCATGAACGGAACGAGGAACTTTTCTCGAGAGGACCAAAGCCGAATGAAGAAACAAATTATGCCTACACAAAAAAAAGGTAAATTGGAAGAAGGGTAAATATGATATTTTAGAAGAATTTGAAAGCGTACGGCATGACCATGGCGCCGAGAAGGGAAATGGCGAGACCGGTGGCGCCGCTTCCTTTAAGAGACGGTATGAAAAGTCCCTTCAAAACTTCTGACGCGTCAGGTTTCGCGTAGCCTAATTCGACAAAGAAACACGATGCCATTAAGAACACCAATCCCGATATCAACAACTCCAATTTCCTCACCTTTTGTAAAAATTGCACAAAGAACCCTGTGTTATTCGAAATTACGAAAATGCCCTTATAAATAGGATTTATAAAAAAAAAATGTATTTACCCCGTATTGTTGAAGAAAGAGAAGCATGAGAGTGCTTAGACCCGTTATGAGAACGCCAATCCATAATGGTATGCCAAACAGCAAGTTCAGTGCAAAAGCCGTACCGATCACTATGAAATTAAGAATTTGAAATTAAAAAAATAAAGAGGGGGCGAAAAGGTAATTATGGAAAACCTTCTGGAATGTCGCAGGCAATGACTGCCAGCTCAGCGAGCAACCATAGTATGAAATTCGGGACTTTGTGATACTCTTCTCTGCAATGCTCTGCCAAATGTTTCCCTATTTTCCAACCAAAATAAATTAATTAATTAATGAATTATCGTGAATTATCATGAATTAAACTAATAAGAATATTAAAACCTGTTACGACTCCTAATTTGGCAGCAAGAGATTGGATTATGAGAGCTGCGCAAGAGGCAACAAGTATAATCCACAAAAGCTACAAAGATTATGAAAAATATATTAGAAAGTATTATCTAATTATATAAATATGAAGGGAAATTAATTAATTATTTACATAATATATTTATACCTCGTATTGATATTGTGCTCCAGACTGGAGATCAGTCTCGACTGAAAAAGGTAATAAAATGGTAAGAATTAAATCACACATTAATATTTGAAATTATATATATTATTTTAATTACAGTTTCCAGGATCGATATACGCAATCGAGACGAGAAATCCAGGACCCATATACGCAAAGAAATTCTTCCAGCTATTTTTCTATAAAAACAATAATAATTTCAAATTCAATTAATGCTTTATGAAATTGATATTTATACCTCAGAAATGACGATTTGGTTCGCATCGATGGTGTCGATGAGTGGCGCACCAGGTCCATTTGAATGACTCGTCATGAATTGA
The DNA here is from genome assembly GCA_946800325.1 of Luzula sylvatica. Taxonomy (NCBI): domain Eukaryota; kingdom Viridiplantae; phylum Streptophyta; class Magnoliopsida; order Poales; family Juncaceae; genus Luzula; species Luzula sylvatica. Next base: position 29,475,337 of record OX326957.1, on the reverse strand, counting down.
GGCTGCTCTCCTGTACCCTCTCTCGTGTTCATCCTCTCTCTCTCTATCTACTTTCTCACTCTTCACCAAACCCTAAATTGAAAGAGAAAGAGAAAAAGAAGAAGATGGTTAACTGGAACTGAGTGTGGTGTGTGAGTCTACTCTACCATTTAAATAAAAAATTGAGAAGGGTAGAAATGATAAAATACGGCACAGTAGATAGTGATGAAAGCATATTCTTTTGTAATGTTAAAAATGGTATAAAAATTATCGAAATGGAATATTGGTGAAGATTACTACAGGATTATTATATATTAAAGCAGGGGAGAATAAAGTCAATGTTCCACATTAAAAAGGAGATTTAAAGAGTTTGTAATATATTAAGTTATCATGTTTTTTCTATGATAGAACAATTCAATTTAGTTTTGAGCAAGTAGAAAAGGAACACACTACTGGACAGAAAAAAAAAAAGAGATAAGTATAGAAGGATTGATTCTTAGAAGTAACCAAAGATAAAATGCGGACGAATGAGAATAATTTTAATTATAATACAACCCAAAATTTTGACAATTGAGAAGTAGAAAATTCAAATCAAGTAACAAGGGTTTATCTGATTTAAGAACTGGTGATGTGGAAGATTAAACCTTTACTATTTAGGAAACATCAAATTGAAAAAGACATTTTAATTCAAGCAATATTAAAAACCCATTTGCGAATTTAAGTAATGACAAAATCAGATATTTTGTTCTCATTGCGTAATGTTCACTGAGAAAAGTCAAGCTCTTTAGCATGCAAGGAATAAACAATAATTCAGCATCAAATACCACGAAATAAACAACAGTTGAGCACATCGGAGTGAGAATTTAGCATAAAAAATTCGAAAGTAATCTAAAAGCAACTAATTGAATTGATGGTGTAAATTGAAAGGAACAAAGTAGCTAGCTCGAAGAAAAAGGAAATAAATGAAAGACCCAATTCGTAGATTGAAGAAGGTTTACCAAATTACAGAAATCTGAGGACTTGCAGTGAATAATTTGAGATTCTCCGAGTCCGAGCAGAGGGTGTTCGAGGCAGAGAGTCGTTGGTCTCTCCGCCTCTTACCTCACAGGCTCACACACTGCCCAAATTACATTTGCAGGGAAACCCCTGCAGAACTTAATTAATACAAATTGTTCCAATAGCCTCGATCTTAAATAAATCTCTCAACTTGTAGAACAAAAATATTTTGTAAAATAAATGTTGTTTGTGATTGTTGAGTATTAAATGAATACGTAACTTAGATAATAATATAGTAAGCCGAATCCAAATAGAGTTTTTTGTGACAATTTTATTAGTAGACCAATTTAGTTCTGAATTAACCAAAATAAACAAAGAAGTTTGGTATTTTGATACATAACACTCTCGAGTCGAGAGATTGCTAACTATCGACTTTTGAAAAGTCGAGCTCTTTTAACCATTTTAACCCCTATTTTAACAACCCTAAGTACCTAGTTTGCACACGAAAATCAAAAATAGCAAGGTCTCACATTTGAAAAGTCGAGAAATACATGTCGACATTTGAAAAGCCGATATGTTGTTTTCGGTGGATTTCCCGGCTTTTGAAAAGTCGAGAACGGTGTATTTCTCAACAATTGAATTGTCAAAAAAATTCACTATAAATCAACCCGTGTTGATTCAAAAAAAAAAAAAAATTCCTATGGTTTAATTATCTCAAAACAATACCGATATTACTAATTACATGTGTAAGTGCAAATTGTAGAAATATGGATATGGCCCGACAAATGGATCAAAAGAAGAGACTAACATCTCAACGAAAGACTTAGAATATCAAGATTATCAAGACGTCAAAGAAACAAGAAAACGGTAATGCACGATCAAGTAAAGAAATCAAGACGTTGAAGAATCAAGAGGACTAATACGCACGATCAAGTGAAGGAGTCAAGACGTGACAAACGGGAAGTTGGTGAAACCTGAAAACAGAAGTAAGTTCGTTCGAATGAACCACAATGTTCGTTCGAACGAACTACTCAATGTTACAGAGACTTATTTATTACACAAAATAAATAAGCAGTTCGTTCGAACGGAAAAACCCATTCGTACGAACGAACCTTCATACTTCGTCTGAATGAACCTTCATCGTTCGTTCGAACGAAAGCATAAATCACAACTCAACCTAGTTACAAAAGTATGTCCGTTCGAACGAACCACAATTATGGTTCGAACGGACCAAACACGTTTCAAATATTTTATACATAACATCTAGTTTGACTCACAGTTCGTTTGAACGAACTGACTACTCAGTTCGAACAAACTGTGCAGGAAAGCTGATTTTTAACAAAGGGACTGTGTGTTCTATAAATATTACCCCTTCTAGTCTTCCCTCTCCATCCTTTTTAGCTAAATCATTTACCCATTCAAAAGAGAAAAAACTAAGTCAAAATCTTGAGCTTTGAGACTTCTAGATAAATTCTAGATCTAAGATCTACTTTCGAATCTCTCTACTCAACGATTTCCAAGTTGCGTGGCTGATCACGTGTAGTTCGTTAGTAGCATGGTAATAGGCTAGTTACAAATCTTGTAAATCCCGTCATAGATCGATAGAAGCGTGTAAATCGATCTAGGCAAACCTTGTAAGTGTTGATTTGAAAATTCAATAGAAAGCTGAAAAGGCGCAAGGCATCGTCGGAGACGTAGGTACTTGCAATTACTCAAATCGGTCGAGTGAGCAAGTAGACGGTGAGTTAAAGCTACAAAACAACCACCTACCGAACTCTGTTAACAAGCATCGTATGTTAATTTGTTCGATATTGTCTTTCTTAACTTTAATTTTATTTTGCTTCCGCGTATACTTAAAATTACATACCCTAGCACGAAAATTGCATTTTAGGATTACATATTCATCCTCCTCTAGGTGATAATTAAACAACAGCCCGCACCCAGGGCCGGTCCCGGATTTTGGACGACCTGAGACATGTGTTGAGAACCGGACCCCGCACCACCCTCTTTCACTTCGACTTTCTCTTTATTTTTCATTTCTTCGTCTTTCTCTTCAACTCCTACTTATACTTTGTTTGTTGTTCTCGCAATTCCTTTTCTTTTATCCATGTATCTACTTCATTTTTCGAATCTTCCTCAACCGTTCTTTTCGCAAAATAATTGTTAATCGCTCCTTTTTGCGAATTGATCAATGCTTCCAATTTCGCTCTTTTTTTCTTTTTTGACATTCCAATGATTCCGGAGTCATTTTATCTCGAATTCCTAAATAAAATCAATTAAACAAAGAACAACAATAATCCAAGAAATTAATGTTGTTCTTGTTAAACTTCGACATAATAGGGTAATTGGTTCTTCATTGCCTTGATTTTATTGATTATAAAAAGGAGAATTTACAGAGTAATTGGTTCTTCAATTTACATGATTTAATTGGTTCTTCGATTCATTGTTTGCTTTGTCAATTGCTGGTGACTTAATTGTTAAAAAAAACAGGTCCAATTCCAATTGAAATGACTTAAATAACAAAACAAGAAATTGGTCAGATTTGATTACCCATGGAGCACAAATCAAATAAGAAAACAAATTAAAATTAAAATTACTAAAATAATGCAATCATGAACTAGCAAACAAGGACGTTAAAATCAAATCAATCAACATTATCTTCTACAAGAAAATCATACAAAAAAGACAAGAAGAAAAATAGCTCATGATGTAGTCGATGCAGAGAGAAGGGAGACACAACAACAGGGAAATGCTGAAAGAGAAGGGCAACGGCGTCGACATGGAGAGAGAAGAACGACGCAGGCGCTGAGTGCAGCTACAACAGCCAGCAACGATTTTCTTGCCGATTCTTAGAGTATTGTTATTTGTTCAGTTCACAAAAATGGAAAATGATTTTGGAAAAGAATATGTATTTGGATCGGGTCTAATTTTTCGTAACGGGTCCGTCTGTTGAAATTGAATCCGAGAGTATGATAGTGGGCTAAAAACAGGCCCGATTAGCTATGTTGTACGGATACGGATACGGGTAGCGTATCCGATACGATACGGATACGACGATACGGCAATTTTCAAAAAATCACGGATACGGATACGGCTATATAATTATTAGTTTAATATATTTATATTATATATAATTAATAAATAAGTAATAAATAAAGTAATAAATTAATAATATTTTTAAATTAAATAGCATGACAATAAATAATATCAACCAAACAATACAAAAATCATAAAACTATCATAAACTTGTTCTAGAAATATTTTAGAATTAATTTTGAAGTATCCTATATAATTTATTTAAAAATATTATGGACCAAAATATATAATGGGCCGAAGTATCCTAAATGGAGTATCTCATCCGTATCCTGGACGTATCCTCGGCCGTATCCTGCCGTATCCTCGCCGTATCCGAAAAAAATAAATATTAAAATATTCGGATACGCCACGTGACGTATCCGATACGTATCCGAGCCGTATCGCACCCGTATCCGTATCGGATACGCGTATCCTTAGGATACTTCTGCATTTTTGAAGTATCCGCGTAACATAGCCGATTAGTTAATATGTTGAATAAAAACTTTAAATAAATAAGTATACTGTTATATACTTATACACATACTATGCATCATATAAGGCCGCTCAAAAAAATCGATCCCATGCCCGGACCTAGTGGACCTGGCCCTATGGCCGGCCCTAGCCCTGCTTCACTAAGAACCATTATCCAATTTTTCTTCACTCAACAGCACTAGCACATACCCATGATTCTTCGTCTTCAATTATTCAATTAGGTATTTATTTTTAATATATTTCTATAATTTTTCTTATTTTGTATTAAATTTATTTATTTACATATTTAAGTACAATGTGCATAATGATTATTTAACCTTGGTTGTATATTGAAACTGAACCGTTGATCTGAGTAGTCCGATTCCCCGTTACGAAGGTGATAGCCGAAAATGATAAATTTGCCTGATTATAGTACATATAATCAATCCTTCCCATTAAATTTTCGATAGTTTGGCTCGATCCCAAATGGCCAAGTCTCCTACCGTTTATCAATCTCAGACAAAACTTACACCCCTCACCTCTCCGCTAAACATAATTTACATCTTCTCAGAGAAAAAAAAAAAAAAAAACTTTTACCTCTCCTCTCACAGTACTTCTATCCGTCTTCTTTCTCCCTCCTAGACCCCACACCCACACCCACACCCACACCCACATCCCTCTTCTTCCTTCCCTGAACCACCACAGCCCTCTTCTTCTTTCCCTGAACCATACAAACGAGAGAGAGAGAACGGCGAAGCAAACAGGGATTTCTTCCCAGAGAAGGGAGCGGCGGGCAGCAAGCTGGAGAGAGAGAGAGGCGCACAATACTTCGGGGACGCAGGTGGATCGCCGCGACGCCCGCAGGTAGCTACCTCTCCTCTCACGTTATTTGTTCATCCTTGCTTTTTTTGTCGGGATCCTTGGATTTGGTCGTCGATCGGGGTGTCGCTGAAGAACCGAACCGGCAAAACGAACGACATACGATCCTCTTTCTCTCTCGTCTAGCCCCTTTCTATCTTGATAAACTCAACCAATTACCTGGACAAATTGCCGATTTGTTGAGCTCTGATGGAAGTTATTTGCGGTTACACCTGGTTCAATCACTTATTCCATTGGCTAATCAAAAAATTGTAGCATTTTGTGAAGACAAAGACGACCAAGAGTGAGATTTGCACAGTTCTTTGCAGTTACACCTGGTTCGAACACTCATTATGTTGACTAATCAAAAGGTCAGTTCATTTTTCCCCCATTGTGTTTTTTTCCCCATGCTTCAATTCTGAATTGATGTAATTATTGTTCATTTTATCTTTTAGATGGTTGAATTGGAGGAAACCCTAGAACAATTCATGAACCTTCAAATAATTGGGAGCCGTACAGTAAGAAAACTCGCTTGGAGAAACATCGTGCACAGTATAAAACACATGAATAAAAAACACAAGTACGAAATCAAGATCCGCAATTTACAGAACATTCTCTTCCAAATACTTCAGGTCTAAAAATATTCCTACTCATTTTCTCTCCAATTAAACTCAACATAATTTAAAAGATCAATTTTCTTTATTTCAGTCTGAAGAAGAATCAAGAGCGAAGAGAGCATTAACGGCTTTGTGCGAGTTACTCAGACGAAAAGTTTGGTTCGATGAAAGAAATGCTAATGCCATTTGTTTTCCTTTTTTGCCCCTTCTCACAGGTAAGCACACTTTTCATAGCTTAAATCCTAAACTCTTCCAGGTTATTTTCTCTCCTCTCTCTCTCATTTTATAGTTAATTTTTTTATATTAATATTTCAGGTGAAAATGATGAGATTAAGAGTGATATGTAGGACAGTAGGTTTGCACCGTCTCATTTTATTACCTCTATATGATGATCTCGAAAACTATGCTAAGGTCAATTAAATATATTCTATATACATTATCTAATGTGAATTTATGCATTATTTATGTGAATTTATTTTGTTTCATGATTTAATGCAGCCACATCAGCGTGATGTCACTTTTTTGCTCGCTGCAGCTGTGCAGGCTCGTCATGATATGGTACTTAATTTCCAATTTAAACCCATTTAAATAAATTAGCTAATATTTAAAAATTCAATTCCAAATTTGTGAATTTTAATATTCTAGTTCTAGGTTCCTCCTGATGCAGTGGAGCCTCTTTTCAAAAGTATTGTGAGTTCTTTCGGTCATGACCTTTCTAATCCTGAGGTATATTTTTAATAATTGTTAATATAAAACATTAAAACTTTGATAAAAATAATTTGTTTTTGATGAAATTAACATAAATAATGTAGGTAATTTTAGTTGGGTTGAATTTTACCAGAGATTTTTGCCAACGAATACTGGTACAAATTGCCAATTCCACTTTCAATTTTTACCACTTTCTACAGATTAATTATCTCAAGAAGACTCGCAACAAGGGCGCCCCCATTGCAGTCCGTTGACTAATCTCTCTTTTCAGAGAGCTATAACATTCTTTTCCATGGCTTATTAAAATCATGTTATTATATTAATAAGTAAATATTTTCGTGTGCTTGTCGTAACATTAAAATCATGTCATTATAATTTGTTCTCGATTTTCCAGATAAATTTAGACTTTTGGTGTGCTTGTCATTTCATTAGAATATTTTTGCTTAATTATTTCCATACTTTAGCTTAATTTCAGGGATTTTTTTTGGTGGAATTAGTTCATATGCTCTTCTTCCTATTACATCGATGATGTGATGATCATCAGTGCTAAACTCGCGTTAATACTTGGCGAAAAAAAGCCCTTCTGGTGGAGAAGTTGTTCGAAGTCACTTTTGAAAATTGCCCCTCCTTGAAAAATGTACTTATTCATTTAATGTCAAATGTAGGGTTTCATTTGTAAACTTGAGATTTTATTAGTCACCGGATTTCAGAGCTTTCGGTATTGGTATCAAGAACATATATTGTAGAGAAAAGTGATTTTACTTCATTATGACATACTCCTTTGCAAAACAAGAATTATCATGAGTACCCCTGCAAAATAATTACAGTAATAATTATAGTACCATAAATAACGTTACAACGAATATATATGTCGTAGTTTTTTTAAGGGTATTTATGATGCTTCCTGATATAGAGGAATGTGTGTGAAATTCCACCATTAGGTCATAATTTACGTTTTTATTTTACTTTAGGAAGATGAAGAATTCCTAGCTTATTGGTGGAAAGAATATGCAAAATGCAGAGCAAGTCCAAGTGATAAATTGCTAGGGCTTTTTAGAAAAAAATATCATACAAGTTAGAACCCGTACGTAAATTTTTGCAGCCTCAAATTTTGTGCAATCTTTTATTTTGGTTTATTTTTGTGAATTTTCAGGATGAATTGAGGCAGCAGAAAGTGGAAGAAATATTATCGGGATATTAGTATTGAGAACTTCATGCAAGATTTTTGATTATGTTTACAATTGAATGTTTAATGAAATGACTTTTTTTGTTCTTTATTTGCTAATGGTAATATGTCAATATAGGAATATTACTTAGCCTCATTTTTTTTGGTTCTTGGCAGATGAACTTGAAAGAAGAAATTGGTGAGGGTCAATACCAAGCAGTACCAAGACTAGCGGTTCTCTCTTCAACTTTTACAAGTATAAATGTCCTAATATTGTATATCTTAATTGTCTATTTTTCTACCTAACGTCATGGTGTCTTTCCAATCCATGGGTCACTTCAAAGGTTGATGTGTTTTATGTCCTTGAATCTATATTCCATCGTTTTTCAGATCTAAGAATAAAGTACCGAATATCATGAGCCCATTAATTTTCATTTCGATCTGTAAATCTTTGCTTAGTCTTATTTAAAACTGATGAGTGAAATTCATTCCATCTCTATTGAAGAAGGTACCCTTAAACTACAAACTTTATGTTGTTTTGCGGCTTTTAATTTAATTTAATTTTCTTGCACATAAGTATGAGTAATTTATGTTTGTTTTAATCTTTAAAAAAAAAATTGAGCTTGTCAATGCTGATTTATTGAAGTTAGTCTATATTTGAAATTTGTAATTCGGTGATGTTTACTCTTAATTTGCTTGTTTGCAAGAATTATAAATAATAGCTGTAATGTTATTTATTTTTATTTATTTTGATTTGATTTGATTACCAACATAACAACTAGAAATATTTAATATTCTTGATTTGCATAACAATGTATTTTTTGATGAAATATATATATCAAACATATTGATTTATTATATGATTAAATTCGCAGCGAAGCGCGAGCAATTTTTCTAGTGATCTTAAATATCTAATTTATCAAATCATCCAAATAAATCCACAAATGTACGATTTAGTAATAAAATGCAATTGGCTTTTTGGTGATGGAACCGGTAATGTTATCGACATCACTAATGACCATAAACTTTCTATGATGACAAGCAATATTCAAAACAGAACGATTAAATTGTTTGTGAAACTCATTCCAAACAATTATTATCCAAATCCAACTTCATTTTACGGTGTTAATTACAATTCGTATCAAACAGTAGTTAATCAAATGTAGCCAGTCCTACACAACCATCGTACCAAACGCCCGAAAATCCGATTCATTCGAACCAACCAATTGTTGATCAACTGGATGAGGAGTCTGACGGAGATATTGATGAAACAAGCGAAGGATCGGAATCGGACGATGATGCGGAGGAAACAAATGGTCCAGAAGCGGATATCGATGAGGTAATGAATGCGAGAAATAATAATTTGGATGAAATGAATATTGGTGAAAGGTTGATGGATGTTTTCGAAGATGACAAATGGGTAGAATGAATGGTGTGTGTGTGTGTGTGTGTGTGTGTGTGTGTGTGTGTGTGTGTGTGTGTGTGAAGAATATGAAAACGATGTTAGCAGTCAGTCTACGGAACTTTCGACAAATAATGAATGGTGTGTGTGTGTGTGTGTGTGTGTGTGTGTGTGTGTGTGTGTGTGTGTGAAGAATATGAAAACGATGTTAACAGTCGGTCTACGAAACTTTTGACAAATAATTTTTGGATCGGAATGATTTATCCAGATAAAGAAACATTGCAACACGCGGTACAAGAATGGACTATTAGAAAGTTTGTTAGTTTCGAAGTTAAAAGAAGTAGGCCAAAAGAATGGGATTTGGCATGAAGAAGCGATGATTTCTCTTGGAGAATGCATGCATTTAATCCCCAAAATACCGACTTTTGGAAAAAATCAAGCCATAACATCCCTCGCACTTGTAGAAACGAGATGGGCAGTAGTGGTAGTAGGCAATTAACATCCAAACACATACATATGATTATAATGCCCCATTTAGGAGGAAGCATATCCCTAACTCCAAAAAATATTATTGATATAATTAAGAAGAGGTACGGAATTGATATTTCGTACCGGAGAGCTTGGAATGCTCGATATCGAGCAATGAAACCGATTTATGGTAGTTGAGAGCAGTCATACGTTGATTTACCTGAATACACCCAAATGATTATTAATGCAGATAATAATGCGGCTGAAGACATTCAATTATAAGGTTTAGGTGTAAGATCACGGAATCGGGGTTTGGATAATTATGTCTTTTTTTGGCACTTGGTCCGTTAATAAGTGATTTTCGTTATTGTAGACCAGTTGTTAGTCAAGGTGTGCCTATGCAATAGTTACGAATGATTGTGTAATGCAATATTATTTATTCAGTGAAAATTTCTTGTCATAATTACTGTTAAGTGTATTTGGTTTAGATTTTAATCTTAAAAGAATAAATCATGAATGACAATCTCGATCGTATCATCAAAGTACGTGACTTGGATAGTGAAACCACTAAAACAATACTGAACATCAGTGACGGCTAAAATCGTTGCTAAAAAAATCCTAAAACAGTCGCTAAAGCTATCACCGATGGGCCACCATCGGTGATAAGGGTGTCGGTGATACAACTTTCACCGTCGGGCCGTCGCTGAAAGTAGTATCACCGACGGGGCTTTCAGCGTCGGGTCGTCGCAGATTAGCACCGTCGGGCTATCGCTAAAATGTCACCGATGGACCGTCGCCAGCACCGAGCCGTCGCTAAAGCCTCCGTCGGACCATCGTTGAAGCTCTCCTACAGGCCGTCGCTAATAGCCACATTTCGTCGCATTTGTTGCCGTTGGGCCATCACTAATAGCCCATTTTAATTAATTTAATTTAATTATTTAATTATTTTAATTGTAGTATTAATTTAATTATTTAATTAATTTAATATATTTAATTATTATTTAATTATAGTATTATTTTTTTTAATTAATTTAATTATATTATTATTATTTACATATACATATAATAATTAAATATATATTTAATTATTAAATATATATTTAATAATTATATTTAATTATTAAATATTAATTGAAATATTTAATATTTATTCTTAACAAATTCAAGTTCGACACAAATCCAAGTTCGACAAATCCACACAAGTCCACACATGAAAACACACAAATCCAAGAAAACACACAAATCCACACATAAAAAAACTCACCACTAATTGTCATTTAGATTATCACCATCGAAACATCCGAGAAAATTATTCACCGTCGCGTTCTGGTTCTCCTGATGAGGGCCTGGAGTCACATTCAGGTTCTGAAATTGTTGCGACTTGAACATCTGCTGCTGTGCAAATGGAGAACTCAGCAGAGTCTAAAAATCCAAGCCTGAATGCTGCAGTGGAGGAGATTGGAACGCTCCGGGATTCTGCGCATGTTGAGAGCCATCGAAACCTCCGAATCCCGACCCGGACCGCGAGCCTTGTCCCTTTTGAAACAAATGTATAATTCCAAACTTATATACTACAAATAATAATTTAAAGAAAAACTATAATGAACATATACTTACCTGCTGGATAAACGGACGAGGAAAAAACATATTATGCTGGGAACCGTCGCAACCTCCTAGTTCCGCTCCCACCGATTCGGACCCCGAAGCCGGTCCCTTTTACATCAAAATTATATAATTAAAACCTATATGAACTGCGACTCTAAAATTTATTGAACACATACTTACCTGCTGGATAATAGACGTGTTGGATGTGACATCGTGGAATACATTGTCTGCATATCATCAAACGTTGCGACTCCTCCATCTTGCGTTGAAAATCCTCCTCCATCTGCTTCTTGAATTCCTCGATTCTGGTATCATCATTCTCAGGCTCACATCGTGCGGATGTCGCGTGCTGGCCGGAGCGAGCGGACCAGGTCGACAAGACGGGAGTAGAAGCAAAGACCGGATCAATAACATAATCGATCGTATAAAAATGTTTGTGCGATCTCCCTCATGATGTAGCGATGTACATGCTGCCATCATCGCCGTGAGACTCCGCCCAATTCTCACCGAATTTCTCTGTCATCATTGCCTCATAATTCTCCAGCAAAAGAAGCAAATACAACACCTTTGAATATCGTAATTTGACAAATTTAGAATTTTAATAAAATAACATATACCTTCACTGCCACCGACTTCGACGGAAGTACCCGGATTTTGCTCTTCCTTGATAAATCATTGTAATAAATCATAATATCATAATAATAATAAAAATATAAATGTACCATCTTTTTTTTTGTGGGCAGCAAGAGAAATCGATCCCGAAGTACTATGATCACGCTCGTCACCAGCATTGTGATTCGCTTTGTTCCGAGCTGATGTACCTTATCAGGATTCTCAATCCATTTGCGCACCATGTTGGTCCAAGTAGCTATCTTGAAATCTGGTGGTGTGGTCAATAAAGCATTCCTCTCCGATTCGATCCACCTACGCTTGTCCTCGTCTAATTTCTTCGCGGCTTGCTTACGCGCGTCACCAGTGATTTCCCTCCACAATTTTGCACACCATGATTTCAAACGAGCTAGGCAATCATCTTCATTCTCGCTCTCGGCCCAATGATAACATCTCTGTGATAAAATAAAAAAATGTGAATATTACAAAATATGAATTTATTCTATGAAAATATATACCAAGAAATCCGCATAAACTGACTTCTTTAAGTCCGGATCCCAATCATTCCCCCAATTGATAAAACCTACATCTTTGTATTCCTTCATGATGCGATTGAGATCATGAGGCATTCTCGACCCAAAATTTCCTGGATTATTGAACTAAATTAAACTTGTAGCAATTAGAAACAAGTAAAACAAATAGAAATATAAGTACCTGGCAAATATAAGTACCTAGCAAATCATGAATGTCATACCTGACAAAATATTATTACATATTATACTATATTATACTAATTATATTATATTATAATATATTAAACAATATTGTATTAATTTGTATTATACTAATATATTACACTATACTGTATTATATTATACTAATTAAATTACATTCGTATTATACCATATATTATATTAATTTAAATTTAATTATATTTAATTATATTATACAATTTTATGCTAGAAAATTACAAGTAATGTTTTTGAAAAATATTTTCATAAAATCAATTATACAAAAAATTTGAATTTAATTTCTAAACAAGAAAAACTAGATCATTCAAACAAACAAGCCTAAACCCTAAGCCCTATATCCTAAATCCAACCCTAAAAACTACAAAGATTATACATATAACAAAAATTGAGCTAATTAAAAATTTAAGAATTATGAAAATATTATTAACCTTTATCCAAAGTTCACCGCGTAATTCCTAAATCCACGCTCTGCCGGAGCCAATAAGATTTAAAAATTTCAAAAAATATTTTAAAAATTACATCTGAACATAATTAGAAAATATTTTAAAAAATCAGAGACCACAAAAATCCGAAAAAAATGAATTTTAGAAAATCAGAAATCAAGTTTTATATTTAAAAAAAAAAAACCTAAAAACAGATTTCAAAACAGATTTTAAAAAAAAAAAGACTTAAAAAAAAACAACAAAAAACAGATTTAAAATAACCCAAAAAATCAGAAAATATATTCAACCAAAACCTAATTAAATAAACCTACAGATTTAAAAAAAACCAAAAAAAAAAAAAAAAACAGATTGAAAAAACAGAAATTAAAAAAAAACGAAAAAAACAGATTTAAAAAAAAAACACGAAATCAGAAAATATATTCAACAAAAACCTATAACTAAACATAATAAAATGTTAAATTAAATTCATCAAATATATTCGTTTTGATTTTCTCTTTATTTTGACATACATATTAGCATAGTTCATATATAGCAATTTTCATAATTTGAATTTGTAAAAATATTATGTAAAAAATGCAATGCAAAAATGTACATTTTGACATAATATAATTTTCAGTATTTTATTTACATAATAAAATTTTAAGTATTAATATTTATTTTTAAACAATATAACTATAATAATCCCATATAATACTAAGTTGATTACATTTGTGTTTTTAATCAAACAAATTTAATATATTTTTTTTAAATTAATAGAAATTAGAAAATAAATTTATCCATCTAAATAACTTCTTAAACTTATAAACACCTATCAAATATTATTGTATTTTTAAAAAATATAACTTTTAATAATACCATATGATATAAAATAATTTATATTTATATTTATGCTAAGCAAAAAATTTATATTATTTATTAAATTATTTCACTATTAAGTTTGATATTATTTATAATTTTTGTTGCATTTTGAATCAATAACAAATTATTAGTACTATATAATTAATGATATGTTACTATTCAAATGAGATCAAATAAATTTATTATGAGACGATATTATCAATATTATGAGACGATATTATCAATATTATCATAAAAAATACATAATCATAGGAAAATGAGATCAAATAATTTTATTATGAGGCGATATTATTAATATTATCTTGATTGACATGGTCGCCGAGTAACGCGAGTATTTTTCTAGTGTTATTTTTCAAATGTCAAAACATAAAAAAAAAAATGAAGAGGTATAGGTCCAATACATTTTCTTGCATAGCCCAATACAAAGCCATACTTTCGAAAATTGAAATATTTCCAATTTGAAGTCCATTTTCCAAAATAATACAAGAATTATTGCAAGTTTTCTGGAATTAGATAATTTATAATATTATCTTAATCAACTATATGAAAGTTACCAGAACAAAATAGTAACTTGTACCGTACTGTTTTTTCTTTATATTTTTTGTTCTCTGTGGACTAGAACAAGATAGTAAAAAAAGACCAATAAAACAGGGAATTGAGGGATTTCCGAAGGTTTATATTTTTTGTTTGTTTTTATCTTTTGTTCTCTGTGAAGTTAGTTCTCGATGCTAGTGACATTATTTTAATTTAAAATAAGATTAATTTTATAGATTCGAAATATTGAATTGACGTTTAGATAGAAAATTATGGATTATAATTTTTTAAATCTTATTATTTCAAACTTTTAATTGTTTTTATTGCTTGCAATTATTTAATTACTGTTTGCATCGTTTACAACAATGACTTCAATCTTGATCACCAAATTTTCCTGTTTCCAATGAAAAATGTGCTCTATTTGTTGAGCAATAACATTTTACTTATCAATAATTTCAGCGCATTATATTTCTATTTTTCACGGAATTTTACGATTTTAGATACGATTTTACAATTACAATTCGATTAGCTTTCATTCATGAACGATTTGAAATAGAATCCCCCAGATTTTAACAACTTTGTGTGGTACAACCCAAAAATTTTGTCGTTCCTAAGAATTTCGTAAAAGTACATAAGCTTCGTAGTTCTATTAATGGATTCAAGCAAGCTCATGGAGTTGGAATATCATTTTTGACGAGGTAATCAAACATTTTGATTTCATCAATAGCGAAATTTTTTTTTGTGTACACAAGAAATTCAGTGGGAGCAACATGATTTTTATTGATGCTTATATATGTGCTATATTACTCAATGAAAATGATATTATATATTCTTACGAGTTAAGAAATATTTGGGAAATCAATTCGCAATGAAAAACTTACGAGAATCCATCCATACTAGGTGTGAAGATTTATAGACATATTGAAAAGATTTCTGGAATTAAGTCAGAACACATATATTGACAAGGTACTGAAAATATTCAATATGCAAGAATCCAAAAAAGAATCCTTGCGGCCTTGCCAATCGCACAAGACATTCCACTCCAACAAATCTCAATGTCTCACTACAAGAGATGAATGAAATCGAATGAGTCGGATTCCTTTTTGCATCGGCATTAGGATCGATCATGTAATGATGTGATATGTACTATACTTGGTGTAACAAGTCGATATGGAGAGAAAGGAACGCGCGTATATTCCGCAACAAGCTTGAAACGCCTACAGTGACAGCAACTAAGGCGTCGGAAAATGCCAGATTATGGAGCAAAGTGAAGAACTAGCGACAGTTAGTTGCTAAGAAAGTCATAATAGGAAATAGTTTCGATAACGGGAACAACCTCTCCTTTGTAAATACCATTTTTCGTGAATGAAATTCTTTTGGATTGGCTTCTGCCTTCCAAATAAAAAAAAAAAACAAGTCGATATTAATTTGATCCGGGTAAACGTCATTGGTCCGTGGCCAAGTCAATCCTCAAGCACCTACGAAGGACTAATAATTTGTTCTTTATAAATGACAACTTGATACTAGTTTATTATACAACAGAAACATAATACATACATGTTAGTGAGGCGATGAGACTGCTCAAATGAACGAGATGTGTCATGTCGTTCATGCGGATTTGTGTAGCTTCTTGACCGGCCTTGTAGAGTCCGGTATGCTTTGTATGTTTTTAGCTATCGAATTTGAAAAGAAAAAAAATATATTTGTCCTCTCTAAATTTCCACACACCAATTAATGTGTTAGCGATTGATGACAACCAAACAAATAAAACAAAGACATGTATTGAACTTAAGTATTTAATGTGTTATGTCGGATTCATTTAACCATTTACTATATATTTGATTAACATATACTCATTTAATACATACACTTGTGTTAAATTTGGTCTTTTTACTTATTGATCACCTACTCACTTAACATCACAATGAACATTAAAATACAAAACGTCACAAATTGTGAGAATTGCAAGCGGGCTCCATGCCATCACTCATTTTAAAAATCTTTTTTTCCATAAATGTTAACGTTAATTAACGAAATCAGTTAGCTAATAAATAAACCGAATTTTTTAAAGTTAACACTTCTACAAAAATCGTTCTTAAAACCGGTTTCCTTAAACCGGTCTAAATTTGATAATTTGCACGCTCTTAACACTGGTTTTGAGAAAGCGGTGTAATGATTCTTATATTTTTGACCGGTTTAGTGTATCTGTTTAAATTTAGAGGCTTTTTAAAGCGGGTTTAAAAACCGGTTTAACAATAGAACCTTAAAAAGATAATCCCTTTTTCTCCTTTCCCAAATTGATGTGATTTGAAATTTGGCAAGACATTTGTTTACGATGAACTTGGATAAAATTTAAAACACTTGATATGAATTTGAAATTTGAAATATGATGTGATGTGAATTTAAAACTGATGTTCAGACATTTTAAATATGTCTAAAATTTTGTGTAATTTTTTTTTTTCAAAAAAAAAATATTAAAACCGGTTAAAACCGGTCTAACCTTTAATTTTTCTGAAAAATAAAATAAAATTGTTAAACCGGGTTCAAACCGTCTTACATTAAAAAAATCATAAATTTAAATGTCAAAATCGCGCCTAAACACGATTTAAACCGGTGTAAAAAACCGGCGTAAACTTTATCAACCGGTTTCTGAAACCGGTGTAAAGAGCGTTACCACGGTCATCATAACACCGGATAAAAACCGGTGTTAAACGCGTTTTACATCGGTTTTAACCGGTGTAAGAATTTTTCCAAACCACTACTAAACGTGTTTTTTGTAGTAGTGGAATGGTTAAGGTCAGGTCTGTTTGGAGATACTGAAGTAAAAAAGTAGATGCAGAAACGCTCCGTCAAAGCTTAAATTTTATTTTCTTCTATCATGATATAAGTAAGTGGTGTTTCCTTACGGAAAGTTCTATGATAGACTTATTTTCTTATCATGGACTTATTTTTTAAAAAAATATTTCGAATATTTGTTAAATAATGATTTTTTTTATAAGATTCTAGTGTATATTTATCATTTAATGTTATCCAAAACATAAATTTTATATAATTAATTAATAAATAGCTAAAATTTTTAAAATATTTTTTTGAAAAATGGTTCATGATAAGAAAATTGATTTATCATAGAACTTTCCTTTCCTTAATTATTAACGAGGTGATGTTTTGTCCAATATTGAATAATTAAGTGGTAAATTATTTATTAGACCGTTGAACATATATGCGTATGTATTAAATGAGTAAACGTTAAATAAATATATTATAAATAAATAAAATAATCCGATTTAATACACAAATTATTTTTATTTAATACATGTCATTGACTCAATTGATTGTTTGATTTAGTCCTAATGGTGTAGTTCAAATTGGTGAAAAAAGCCCTGATATACGCAAATGTGAGTTGTAGCTTGTAGCATGCAGCTTTAGTTTCAGGAGAGCTGTGGTACCTATCAACTTTTCAAATTTCTCTTCGATAGGCTTCTTTCCTCTATTTCTTTCTTTCTTTTGGGGTCCCCCTTTTTTGCTGTTTCCCCTCTTGAAAATTCCTTTTTCTAACTTTGGAGAAAGCAAAATAATTATATACTACTAAAGCATGCCCTCGATTCAATAGAAAGCTAATTCCACTCCCTCTTTTTAAATGAAGATTTCCCTCTCTCCTTTGAACCATTCATGGGTCTCCTCTTAACATCTTTTAAATAAGATTTTGTTTTTTATAAGTTGCATCCTAGCTCAGATTAGCATCATGATAGCACTTCATAGTTTAATTTTATACATGAAAATATAAGTTTCGCCAAAATCAATGAATTAATGACCTAGTTGGTTGATTATGAGACAAAAAAAAAATATTGTGAGAGCTTGTGCGTTCAATTCCCATAAACATCAATGAATGGAGGGCATATAAACATTTTTCATTTATTATAAAAAAATATAAGTTTCACGGAATAAATAAAAACATAGTAGCCGGATTCATTGTGCCACTTTACATATCACGTTTCGGTTCACGCATTATCAAAAATGAACATGACATTCAGAATGAAATTTGACAAACAAAATCATCATCTAATTTTTGTTATGTTCTTAATAAAATGATGAAAAAAAAGTATTTTATTACAACAAAAGAAATTAAAAAAGAAGAAAATAGTGAAAATAAATAAATAATATTTATGTGAACAATTTGTATGCTAGCAATATTTATGTTAGCAAGAAGACAAATAATTTGTCCGACAAGAAATTGCACATTTAACAAATATTTATATGAACGATGTTTATGTTAACAAATAAATTAACCAATTATATATATTGAGAGATGATATAGTATTTCATTTTTCTTTAGGGTGTGTTTGGATTGCGGTAATGTGAGATTATCATGATAATCACATTCCTTGGAATGTGATTTCCGGGAATCACATTCCCATTGACCGATAATATTTATGATAATATTTATGTTTGGTTAACTTTTTGACACAATGATTACTTGGTAAAATGAAAATGACAAAATTAACCTTTCTTATAGAATAATTAAATAATCAATAATTTCATGACACATCATTAATAAAAATAAGCAATATAATTATTTAATCAGTTATAATTATACATTTAGAAGGAGGATATCAAGCCCAAATATATTATTTTTCTTAAAATTATTATTATTATTATTATATTTAATAATTATTATAATTACTAAACTATGATTAATAATTATATTATAATTATTTGATAATTATATTATAATCATTATTACTTAATAATTATATTATTCTTAATTAATAATTATATTATATTTAATTTATATAATATAATATTTTTCTTAAAATAAATATGATTATATTATATTTAATGATTATTATAACTAATAATATAATAATTATTATTATATAACTAATAATTATATTACAATTATAATTACTTAATAAATATATTACAATTATAATTACTTAATAATTATATTACAATTATAAGTACTTAATAATTATATTATATTTAAATATATATATATATATATATATATATATATATATATATATATATATATATATATATATATATATATATATATATATATATATATATATATATATATATATAATATTTCTTAAAATAAACATAATTATTATTTTAATTATAACTACAATTATCTAATTATATTTAATTTGCAAATAAATAAAAAATGTTTCAAAATATAAACAATATAATAAATAGAGGATATTTTTGTAAATATCATAGGAATGTCACATTAGCATTATTTTTTGTGGGAATCACTTTTCCAAGAATGTGAAAAAATTACTACCCATTGGAATGTAACATTATTGTCACGTATGATTCTCATGATTTACCAAACATGGTAATCACACCCCCTTGGCCTAACT
This sequence comes from Luzula sylvatica, assembly GCA_946800325.1. Lineage (NCBI taxonomy): Eukaryota > Viridiplantae > Streptophyta > Magnoliopsida > Poales > Juncaceae > Luzula > Luzula sylvatica. Next base: position 29,455,431 of record OX326957.1, on the reverse strand, counting down.
TTTTAAGAAAAGTTGCAATTTTCCCATGATCCAAACACACACTTTAGAAGTTTTATGATGTTTTATTAGTAATCTGAATATTATTGTTTTGACATGTTATGTTTTTTATTATTTGAAATTAGTGTGTTTGTATGTTGTATGTGAATGAGTTCATCATACAATAATACACACATGCGCGCACACGCCCTCGCACGCACGCGCGCACACACACACTCCCGCACACCCGCCCCGCCCCCACGCACGCACAGCCCCCTCCCCCGCGCGCACATGTTAGGATCGTTACCGCGAACAAGCACAAAATAACACACACGAACACAAAGATTTGTATGTAGCAACCCCGAAGAAGAAAAAATCACGACCGCCGGCGCTTAAACTATTTTACTGTACTGGAGAAAGAGGAAATACAATTGTTTGATGTTTGTTGGAATGAATAAAACTCTAGTCTATCCCTGTATTTATAGCTAAGGATCTATCCAATCTAAGGAAATAACAAAAAGAAATAATCAATATGTAATTATTATTTAATCATGACAATAATAATATACGGAGAATTTTTCTTATCTCCTCAAAAGTTTTATTTTTTCAATTTCATAATTCCTCGGATTTTCAAAAGTGTACATACCATAACAACGCACACACGAAGAAATTATACCATACCCCACAAACATCTCTCAAAAATCCCCAAACCTCAATTAATCCTTGTAATTATCATAATAATTAACGATTAACACGTACTTAGTAAAAATGGTCTCTTAATGAAATTGCTTGAACAGGAGTTGTTATTTTGAATTCAATACGAATAGTTATAATTGATCATTATGTTGCTTGCGTGGTAGCAAAATCAAAAGGTTGTCATATGTTGATTGGAACATGTTGGTACCACTCAAACACAAGAACGGTGCCACATTGGCACATTGCATGATTTGTTTGCAAAGGTCCTACTACTGCTTGAGTTGTCTTCTCTCTAAACTGAAGATAATGTTGGAATAGTAAGACGAGAGAGAAAGAGAGTGAGAGGCTAGGGTTTAGTAAGTACTAGAACTAGAAGTCTAGAACACTTGAGTTGAGTAGGAAAATAATATAGATTCTTTTTTGAAGGGTCATGTATTTCAATCGTTTTTTTTTTAATTATAAGAGGTAAAAATAAAAAAAATTGAACTTCAAGTTTGAGGAGTAATGATATGGCTAAATAAAAAACCACAACCATGATTTTAATTTAGTATTAATTTGGTGTTAATTAATGAGAGTAATCAGCAATTCCAACCTACCAATAAAAATACATATTAATTAATTATTAATCTATTTTTACATATAAATTTAGTATTAATTTGATGTTAATTAAATTATTAATTAATGATTAATTAGCTTCATTATGATGTCATATAACAACAACAACAACAACAATAAAAAACATGAATGGTGCAGACATAGTATATGGCCTCTATTAATTAATCACGTATGTATTCTAAATAAAACACAAAATGAAACACTAGTGTCGCACTGTGATTGATTTATGTGACCAGATAATTACTTAAGTTTGAGCACTTATATATAGTTTTTTTTTTTTAATTTTAGGAGTCCGCATTTTATTTTATTTTTCTTTTGGTTTCAAACTTAATATTTTTCTTTTTGTATAAACTCAAACATAAAGATTACTGTTATATTGTAAAAACTTTCTAGTTGTCTTTGTAATGGGCATTGATAAACAAAAATAAGAAAAGAGATCAGCATACTGTATTGGCTTCTTTCGAGATGCGAAAATAGAGTACATGCTTGGAAATTGAAACTATGATTCATATTTGTGAGTTTTCATTGTTATTATGACATTTGCAAACTCTGAGAAAGAAAAGTAGATTCCAAATTCACGAAGGAAAGATTAAAGATTCAAAGAATAGTATAAAAACTACAGTGCACGCTTTTCCTTAATATTTTTTGTTCTTATTTAACCTTTTTTCAATTTCAAAAGAGATCGTCGGTGTCATGTTGACAGTGATTCATCAAACACGAATAAAGTCGAACGCAAATTTTCAGGATTTTTTTTTACACGTAGCCTGTTGTGAAAAGACCCAATTTGCACACATAGCTACGCATTTTTGTCCAATTTACAAAACTAACTCTTTCGTCGGAACGATGCGAAACTGTTTAACCATAATTTTTGTACGTTAACCTGAAAAAAATTTGGACGAAAGAAAAAATAATAATTTTATTAGCATTTTTTATAATTGTTTTCATTTTAAAATAGCAAAAAAAGAATTGCAATTTCGCCAGCCGGCTAGCGAAACTGTAGATACCAGCATATGTAGAAATTTTTCTGTAAGATTTCAGGTATCTATATGTTAATATATTATTTTTTATTGGTATATTCAAATTGAATTCCGTTTGTTTTGTTAGATTTGTTATTGTGCGTGGAATGATTGAGTGAAATTAGATAATTTTATCTTGAATTTCCAATATATTTGTATTTTTTTATTAATTATGAAATTATGTGAAAAATTAGTTTACAAGATTTTGTGATGTTTAAAATTATATAAAAAATATTTTTGTATTATATATTGTTTGTGCATCTTTTCACGTTTGGAAATTTGCTGTTTAATGAGAAAATAAAAATATAAAAAATATTTGGATAATTCGGTTAAATTTTTATGAAATTTTTTCATTTTTTATGTTGTTTTGTAAAATAAACTTGATTGCTTTCTATATCTTTTAAAATCACCAAAAAAATACTTCGTTTAATACTGATTGTGTCTAAGATAGTTCAGGATTTTATCTCACTCAATTTCATTTATTTTTCAATTTATTATAATTTTTAGTTGAAACCTATTTAGTAGAAACATATTCTTATAAAAAGATGTACTTTTAATAATAATCCAAAAATATACTTTTGCCTAATTATTCAAAAAATAAATTTAACCTAATTATTCAGAAATGTACTTTTGCCTAATCATTATATATTTTTTAGTAGAAACATATATTCTTATAAAAATATGCAATATATGTATTTTTAATAACAATTTTTTTTGATGAAATTTTTTTAATAACAATTCATATTATATTAATTTTTCAATATCACATGATTTACTTACATATCATGTACTTAACTTAAACATATCTTTTTATTATACTTTTTAAGTAACACTAACAAAACAATAACTTGAAAAAATAAATAGAGTCTTGGCGTGATTTCGGCGGCGAACGAGCCGATCTATTCCTAGCAATGAAATATGACTACAATTTATTGTAAATTTGAACATGTTATTGTATTTTTTTTATTTCTCTTATAAAATTATTTCTTGTGAAAACTTCTAATTTTGTAATTTTAATGCAAATAATAGGAGATCACATAACAAGTATTCCTAAAAATACATAACTACAATTTCTTACAAAAAATACAAGTTATCACAAAAATGCCATTTTTATGTAACATGTTACTCTTTTTTTTGTTGAGAAATAATGTAATATATTACTGTATTATAGCACACTATATATTATAAGGATATGCCTTGGATTTCTTTTTACACAAACCCAGTTATTGATAAAAATACAGTTTATAAGATGATAATTAAAAAAATCATAGGAACACAAAATCTCCAATTATGAGTAATTAATAAGTAGCAGTACGAATTCCATATACTCATTTATTGTACTGAGTATTAATGAGGAATATTCTCAGTAAATAAATAATTAATTAATATTTCTATAAATAGAAATATAATAAACGTGTATAGGGAATTACATGACAACGATATTGTTTTCAAATTTCAGAAAAAAGTAGCTCATATATATCGATCAAATCTGAAAATTCTGAACCCTAGTCTGAGAGAATCTCTTGGAGGATCCAGTGTCTAAAACAAAAATTCATGTGTTATATATATCAATAATGTTAGGCACCTAGATTTCGCACCTAGATTTTATCTAGATGTATACGTGGCAAATCACAGTGGATCCACCTCAAATAATTAAAAGGAAATTACATTCTGAAAATTCCAAATTTAATCGCCACGTGTACTTCTAGGTGCAAATCTAGAAAAAATTTCTAGGTGCATATCATTGTTGTATATATATACAGCAAAATAAAATTGCTATATATAGGAGGAAATAGATCAAAAATTAACAGTTTAAATATCATTTCAATAAATCTAATGGATCAAATAATACCAAATCAACACAATATTGTTCCCAATTAAAAAGGGGGGTATGTTAGAGACCAAGCGAATTATTTGATGTACAAAGAGAGAGAAAATTAAGATATAGAGAAGCATGTATATACCTGAAAGATTCATGGAAAGGCATTGTTACATCATAATTGTATGTTTTTATTAACATCACAGAAAAATATATAATATCACCTGGATCTGTCGTATGCAAGTCGATACTACAAAAATATGTTAGAAAAAAGAAGATTGATGCAAATAAATTCATAAATTATGTGAAATAGAGTGCAAATCTTGAAATTTAAGACGCTGAAGAATGAAGCTGAGAGAGAGAGAGAGAGAGAGAGAGAGAGAGAGAGAGAGAGAGAGAGAGAGAGAGAGAGAGAGAGCATGCTTGGCTCCTTGCACGCCACCCACAGTAGCTAATCTAAGCAAGATTAGGTCTTTATGTGTGGCATACAGGGAGCCAGGCACACCCCTTTTGTGTTCTTTTCTCACAATTCAATCGCCTCTCCGCAACCCTAGTTATCTATCAAAATTAAAAAGAATACACATGCAAGAAATTAATGGAGATTACTCCAATCCTTATTCCCAGAGAGAGAGAGAGAGTGAGAGAGAGTTTCACCGTGCGACTAACTGTGACGAGCTGCTCACAAATGGAGATCAAACCATTTCTTCATCTTTGAGAGAGAGGAGAGAGAAGTTGGGGGGGCAAAGGGGGAGGTGATGGGGGTTATATAAGCCAGAAGGGTCATAGGAAATGTCAATAAAGTAAAGAAATTTTGCATTAAACATTTTCCATGAAAGGGATTTGCTTATCTTCTCCAATTAATCTCCAGATTTTCCTCGACAAACCGAATTAGTCATAGATAGTAAAGTACTAAATGGGCCCTTCGGCGAAAAATAGAAATAAAAAATTAACGAAATAGAAAATAGCAATTTTATTATATTTTATTTCTTATTTGTCCGGCAAAACTAGTAGAATAAATATATGGATTAAAATGACGTAAAAAATTACAATGATCAAAGTATCCTCTAAATCATCATACAAATTAAATTGAAATAAAATCCTTTATCAAATAAATAATATAATATATATAATACAAATAATTAAAAGATAAAATAAATCCTAATACTATCTTCCAATTACAATAATAATAATTACATTATAAAAATTCATTTACCATAGTGCTAGTTCAAATCTTTCTCGTAACAGTTTAAAATTGTATCATGAGTAGCAATGCTTACACAAGTTTCTTTCTTTTTCTCGAATTAAGCAAATTATTTACATTTTGAACTCATTAATAGAAACATGAGAAAACCTAATTAAGTCGACAATATACTTTCTCTATCCTTTCTCTGTTTTTACATTTTCATAACAAACTAGGAGATTACCGCGCTTCGCGGCGGTTTTGTTTCATTTGTTTTACAATACACGTAATATATACACATAATATATAGTTATGATTTTTCGAGATCAAATATAGAATTTTATGAAAATAAATATCATATTGATTAAGATAGTTTGATGATGACAAAATTATTATATTATTTTTGAATATGACATATTGCGAAATATATATTTAGTACTTTAATGCAACACATACAAAAAAAATAAAAGTCACTATAAAATAATAAAACATGTGTGGACATAAACAAAAATCAAAACCATATGATATTTTAAATTTTCGTATCTAAAATTAAGAATAATAACATTGTAAAAGTTTAAAAAAATTATCTCTGTCTGATAAATTTTATGTTTCATGTTTATTATTCACAAATATTATATAAGTTAAAGAAATTATTTGTGTTTAGTAAATAAATATCTTTCATTATTTTTTTTTAAAGATTAACATGAAACTGTCTTAAGTACAAATACAAATACAAATATAACATAATTGTTTTAAAAATAATAGTAATAATTAGGATGTGAAATTTTTTTCAATTATATTTTTAAAAATAATAATAATTAGGATTACAAGTCATTAATGTAATTATATTTATTTTTACATCTTTTTTTACATAATTGATTTCATAATTTTAAGTTAGAGAAAAATATTGAATATATGATAATAACATACTTAATAGTATGTGCAATTTTTTTTAATTATAGTTTTAAAAATTATATAATTAGTTTTACAAGTCATTAATGTAATTATATTTTTTTTTATATTTTTTTTACATAATTGTTTTAATAATTTTAAGTTAGAGAAAAATATTAAATATATGACAATATGGATCTCAAAATAAAGATAAAATTACAGCGAATATATTTCTTATTTTTGTAAAAATTATATTATGAAAATACTAACAATATTTGATGTATGTTTTACGATATTATATATTAATTTATTAATGTTAGATATTTAAACTCTTCACATTCTATTTGTATTAACAATTGATCAGGTAACATATTGTGAAAAAAAATTCAAAATCAAATACAACTGGTCAAACATGAACCTAACAAATAATATTTTGACACGTCATCAGTGTAAGCCTGTAAGGTGACGTGGCCTTCTAAAATTGCTTAAAACTATGTATAAAATAAGGGACACATAAATATCTACAAATAAAACATAATCACACAAAATCAAAGATTAATCAATGTTTCATATGTTGCAACATATCCTAATCTAATGGTTCAAATAATTGTAATGATATGACATGAGTTGTGAAGATGTGGCATAAAGATATTGTATAAAGATGAGTCCAAAATAAGGGGTTGGTAAATTTGTTAAGCAAATCATCAAACAAATATTAAATAGAATAAATGATTGAAAATAAGAAAAACTAATCAAAATTAACCTTCAATTAATCGAGAAAATGAGAGAGAAAATAAACCTTGGAAATAAATGAATAATCTTTCTTCATAGACTAGTTCATTTGGCACGTATTGGAATAGTAAAATGTGTTTCTGTCCAAAATTTTAGTCTGTTCGAGGAATAGATCCATTCATCTCTCTACATGGATTTGGTCAAATTTTCTATTCCTTAGTTGTACTTGTATTCAAGTTATACTAAGATTGTTTGGTTAAAGAAATAGCCTAGTTAATTCTCTATCTGGTCTATTCAATCTTAGGTGAACAACTGTTAATATGTGTCTAAATTCAAATTTTCATCATGTTTGATATTTTTGCTTCTAATTTTATTGGGCAACTTTTAATTTAATGACTTGTTTTTCTATATATATCTTATATGCAGTTAGCGAAATTTGTAGCTATACTTGTTTAATTGGCAAGGTTGCAACAAGATTATTCCGACAAATTTACAATGAAAACAAACTCCATATAGTTCAAATCTAATAAAAAAATATTATACATTATTGTAAATGTTAATTTACGGACGGACTAAATAAAATTTTCAAAAATATTTTTTTACTCCGTGTGAATTAATCTAATAAAAAAATATTTGTAATTTAGCAGACATAGTTGTTATTTTAAATATTGTTAAATAACTCAACTTATTATTATTATTATTATTATTTAAACTTGAACAATGAGTTAGTTTGAGCAAATAAATTTTTTGACATTATATATATTCAAGTACATTTATATTGTATATTAATTTATAAGACGTGTTGAAATATTCAAGTGAGTATTTGTGATATATAATACCAAATATGTAAATACAAATAAGTTAAAATCAGGAATAAAAATGATTATTGAGAAATAATATCAACAATCAGATGTGTCAAAAAAATTGAATATTTATTAAATTATATTCACTATCTTGAGAAAATGAAGAACAAATACTTAATTATTACAATAAAAAAATAACATTAGAACAAAAAAATCTAATAAATTGGTTTGTAATAACAAATTATATTTTACAATCATAATAAAATATTACTACTATGACTTTAAAAATATTTTTTTATAAAAACATATAAATTAAATATTACTACTATGACTTAAAACATATTTAGTTTTTAATAAATATAAATATTTATATTGTCTCAACTGAAAATATTCTTTTATTCCCCGTAAATAACCAAATTGACCCATATTTATAATATATTTTTGTTAAAAGTATTTCTAGCGTGCCCATGAGATTCCCCCAGGTCTCTATATCACTAGCAGTTAATCATCGTGGTAATTAACAAAATGATACTTTATTAATAATTAATTAATATTAATTATTAACTGTTAATATATATGTATTTAAACTATATAGAAATATTTTTTGTTAATCATCATGATGCTAATTCGTGATATAAATAATGTCCAGGAGAATTTCAAGGACCCAATAAATGGATGTTTTTTTTGTTAAACACAACTTTTCTTATTTTTCACGTGTAAACACTATTTAGTATCATTATTGGAGCTAGCTATCTCTTCTTTGATAAAATATTGCATTTGGTATTCAGCTTTATAACCACCCCACCACCAAATCCGGCCAATGGGAGGGAATTCTCCAACAAGGTTTAAGATTTATTTACACTTCGGCAATGGATCGAGACTACATGAAACAAATAGAGGAAGCCCATTTCTTCTCGATCTTCTTCTCTTCATCCGAATCCATGTCCCTGCCATTCCCTCCAATTGCAAAATATACAAAATTATAAATTTCAAAAGTTAGCAATGGTCTAAAAGTAGAAGATGAAGGCGTGGGCTTATCATGTATCACCCTCCAAGGCAGAGCAACTTTATTAATAAAATATGATTTATAGAAAGTGAGATGGATTTTTGTCTGGAGGCCCTTGGATTAATGAGAGATTCTCTAAGCCAACCTGCCTCAACCAATGACAGAGAAGCAAATGCATCTTTGTACTTACACCTTGTCAGGCTTTCTTCTTGTGCCGATGTGGATACGTGATTGTTTAGTCTGTGTGGTGGTTCCCTGACTTGTCATCATTTCTACAGCACCCAAATTTTGACTGTTGCCGTTATGATAATTTCTTCTCTAAATTTGGATTTTTTTTGATGCATATACAGTGATATAATAATATAATATCGAAATTGATCATAGATTATCCGGGAAAGTAATCACGAGCGTTTTAAATATCACTTATATTGACTATTATGTGGGTTTCGTATGCATGTTCGTTATGATATATCATATATCGGTTGTGTAAAATCGGTCGATCGATATATTGATCGATATGAACCAATGACTATTATGTGGGTTTCTATTTAAATTACAATTTGTTTCGGTGTTCAATTTTGGTCCGGCCCATTATTACAATTTATTGTATTATTTATGAATTTTAAATTATAATTTTGAATACATTTTTAATTTATTTTGTATCTTTGAATTTTGCCTATTAATAACGTAGAATTTGAATTAAGCTTAGAAATTTAGTATAAATAAATATTATAAATATTTATTTAATATAATATATATTTTCTATAATATATATATTTAATATTAAAAAGTACAAAACCGGTATAGTACTCATATGACTCGATATAAATTCGTTATATCAGTCATATCGCTTACCGGTCGCCGACCGACCTGTAAATGATAAGTGATATCTTTAACATCGGTAATGACACGATCACGTAAATCGACTAGAAATGAGACATCCATTTTAATTTTTGTATTCGACTTGAAAGCCATGGAATAATTAATGTCATAAATTCAAACATTTGCATTATGTTTATGACTGGCATATCATGAGTGTAACCAGTGTTCTAAATATCACTTATACGGACTGGTATGTCGGTTTCATATCGTTAATCGGTTTATGTCCGTTACGATATGTCTCATATCGATTGAGTAAATCGGGCGACCGATATATAAATCGATATGGGCCAATATGGACCAATATGAATCTATTTGGACCGGTGTGAGTTTGAATTACAATTTATTTCGACATTTACTTTTGGACCGATCCAATATTTCACATTTTTTTTTAGGCCGAAGTTCATTTTTCTTTCCATGTTACGTGAATTTCTTCTTATTTTCCCTTTCCACCAATTAGGGCTGCAACTTGTAATATTCACCTCCACGATTTGCTACCTCCACGACTACATCGGCTGCACAACACCACTTCCCACAACTAGGCTCCACCTCCACGACTACACCGGATGCACAACACCACTTTCTACAATTAGACTCAACCTCCACGAGCATCAGCTCCCCAACATCACTTATGTGCCAGTATAAACGATATATAATTTGAATATAGTTGAATTTAACTTGAAATTTATTTTGTATTGTTGAATTTTGAATATTATATATATATATATATATATATATATATATATATATATATATATATAATGTCTTACAAAAAAAAAATTTGGATGTTTATTTTGGTTTGGTTCTAGTTGCATTGCTTTGCCTAAAATTGGACGGAACGATAATTACAAAAATAAATCTAACATTTATATCACTCGCACAAATTAATGTCTCAATTCAATCGTATTTTTTTTGAAAATTTTCAAATAACCCCAAACTTTTCTTGAATTTGTATAAAATTCCCTAACTTTTGAGAAAGTAAAAAAATCCTTCCAAACAAGATTTCATTTTCAATTACCCTCTATAGCGATTTATGGTGTTATAATTTTTTTGGACCAAAATAACCCTCTTTTCTTTATATTTAAATTTATTAAACATCTTTTTGTATAATTTTATTAATTTAAAATCACCATAAATATTTTGTACCACATACTAATTTCAATAAACCATATGTCATATACATAATTTTAATACTTTATTTATTATATATATTGTCATACAAAACTAGCATTAAACAAAACAAAACGATATAAAAAACATTCCGAAAAATATCTTGGCAAATTAATATTATTCTAGCATTTAGTTTTAATTCGCAATAGTTGTTGATAAAAATAGTTACTAAATAGTATTTCGTGCTGAATTAACAATAAATTAATGAACATTAAAACTAAGATTAAAATAATATTGTCGATAGTTTTAATTTCAGCAGCTAATTTGATTTCAGTAGCTAGTTTTTTAGTAATTTTTTTTATGAACAACTTTTGAGAATTAAAATTTTATTTTAAAATAATATTATTTGTGAAGATGTTTGCAGGAATATTTTTTATATCGTTATTTATTTATTTATTTAATTTTAGTTTTGTATGACAAAATATACAATAAATAAAATATTAAAAAATATGTATGTTATATATAGTTTTTTAAAATTAGTATATGTTAAAAAATATTTATGAAAATTTTGAAATTAATAAAATAATACAAAAAAGTTTAATAAATTTAAATATGATTAATTGAGCACTATTTTGGTCTAAAAAAATTATAAAATCACAAAATATCTCTGTAGAGGGTAATTGAAAATGAAATTTTGTTTGTACGGTTTTTTTTTTTTTTTTTTTTCAAAAGTGAGGTTTTTCTACAAATTCAAGAAAAAAATAAGGAGTTATTTTAAAATTTCTCATTTTCTTTTAAATGAATGATATGTCCACATAAATCAACCGTGACAAAAGAAAATCTAAATTGAAGTTAAAAAATTCAATCAAATTGAACCGTATCCTAATTGCATGTTACTAAATCATGCAAAAGCGTATTTGAACTGCTCAACAAAATTCTCTCCTCTAAATATATATAAAATAGGAGTGGAATTTTGAGGAGTTAGGTTCTGAAAGCCCTAAAATATTGGTTAATTATACCCCTACCCCTCATTTCCCCCACACCCCATCTATATCACAAATTAACCATTAATTGATGATTAATTAATATGCTAATTAACAAAAATACATCCGATTAACAGTTAATTAATCCGGATTAATCATTAATTAATTGTTATACATTATTTAATATTAAAAGTATATCCGATTAATCATTAATTCGATTAATTAACCCACTAATTAATGATTAATTAGTGGATCGAGGATGGGTGGGGAAAATGGGGGGTACAGTGTATGCCCTCTAATATATATATTTTAGGACACGACTTTAAATGTACATGACCCATAATAATATGTCCTATTTTTTGTGGAGGTTTTTAGAAAAAAAGATATACTCCGTTCAAAAGTTCAAAAATAATAATACAATACGAAATGATTATCTGGTATTTTTTACTAAAAATGGGTTGGAACCTACGTTACCGATACATACCGACGACTCGGATATTTCCATACATACTCCGTTCAAAAATGCAAAATTATCATGATGATATACATACCGGACGACTCAGATACATATCGAATACGTCACGTAAAATATTCGAATATTTTTATATTTTTTTTTTTTCGGATACATCGAGGATACGGCAGGATACGGTTTGGGATATTTCCAAAATATGATTGGATACTTCATTTAGTATAATTCGGCTCATTCTATATTTTGACCCATAATATTTTTAAATAAATTATATTAAATATTTCTAGGATAATTCTAGATTAGTTCTATGATAATTCTAGAATAAATTTATAATATTTTTATGATACTTGTATTGTTTGATTGATTTTATTTATTGTCATGATATTTAATTTAAAAATATTATTAATTTATTATCAATTTATTAATTATATATGATATAAATATATTAAAATTGTAATTATATTTTCGTATCTGTATCCGTGATTTTTTGAAAATTGCCGTATCGTCGTACTCGTATCGTATCGTATCAGATACGATACCCGTATCCGTATCCGTGCAATATAGGTTGGAACATTTAAACCTAAATATTTGAATTTTAATACAATTAATAGAGCAAATTTACGATACATTATTTAAAAAAGAGCATTTTCGATATTTTTACGTTAATCAATTTTTCTTTGATTAAGTGAACCATGCTTTTTTATTTTATTTAAACATAATATTAAATAAGTAATTGAAATAATATTCATTTTTTTTTTTTAATTTGTATATATTTTAAAAAAACGAATGTATCGTAGAATCGACCCAATTAATATCCAAAATAAAAATACAGAATGACCCTTGAAAGGTACATACCATCTTGATTCTTGAACTTGTTGGGACTAAAAGTTGGATTATATTTAGATTTTAGATATTCTAATGTCGCCTATGTGAGAACTTAGACCGCAAAGATTTGCTTTTATAAAGAGAAAGAAGGGAGACAAATGGTATAAAGGCAAGCATGAGAAGATGTTTTGGGATTTAATAGAATTAAGTCACAGGCACAACTATAATAGTAGATAATTAGGCTTTAACTACCCACGTTTTCTCTTTTCTTCTTGTTCAATTCTCTCTAATTCAAATTCAAATAAACAAATAGAAATATGACTAAATTTGATTCAAACATTATAAAAAGAACAGTGCTGTTCTTTGATATAATTTAATTTGAGAAGTCAAAGAAAACTGCAAAATTAACTTTTTTTATGAATTTATGAAATGACCTGAAGTGAGAGAAAGTGATTGGAATCCACTGCAACAAACACGTTGTAAAATTTAAAAGAAACATTTCTTAATCTCATACGCAGGGATGTCAATGGAGGCGGATATTGTCCGAACCAATTCGAACCGAATCCGAAAAATATCCGGTTTCGAAAATAAAATATACAGATCCGGATGGAACCGGATCCGGAACCGTATCCGTTTTTACGGATATGGATCCGGATCTATGAACTAAAATTTTGATGGATCCGGATACTATTCGGATCCGAATAAAATTTGTAAACGGATATTCGTTTTGTTGTAATTATAATCAAAATTATAGTAATACATAATAGACAATAACTATATTTTAATTCACAATAATAAATAATAATCAATAATCACTTATATACATATGTATATATATAATTTGTTTTAAAATTTTAAAATAATCAATATTTGAATTCTAAAAATATTATTATTATATTATATCATAATATCCGTTTTAATATCCGAAAAGGATCCGTATACGTATACGTATCCGTATCCGACAATATCCGAACCGTATCCGTATCCGTTCAATATCCGAACCCTATCCGGATCCGGATAGTACCGTATCCGGATCCATATCCGAAAAAAAATATGAATATGGATCTAGTACGACCACTATTCGAACCATATCCGAACCGTTGAAACCTCTATTTATACGACACTAAAATTTGAAAAACGGTTTGGAAAATATGCTAAAACTGATTTAAAACTGGATTTTAAAAATTTGGTACAACCTCATTTTCAAAACCCGATTGATTAATTATAACTTATGTATAAAGTAAACAAAATTATTCTAATCTGGTGAAGTCACGTCACTTCATTGATCTGAGCCGTCTGATGTGATGGTAATTTTCCTTCTTCCATCTAAACTGTTCATCTTTTGCCTGAACTTGGTCTTCGTACACCAGGATACATTATAAAGTATCTCTTAACTTGGATCACGATAAATCAAGTTCATTTAATTTTATTCCCCAAAAACATATACTTCCGCTCACTCCCTCTTTCTCTCTCATTTCTCGATATTTTTCGGCCGCTCACAAAAGATATAAGAAAAGTAGAAACCCTAACCTATATGAGATGCGACGGAAGCGACGGAAGAGGCGATTTGTGGGTTTTTTTGCTGAGATGGCGAGCGAGACGATCCCCATGACGACAAGGTATGTCCTAGCCGATTTTCTCCCTCTTTCTCCGCCAGAATACCTTTCTCCAAAACTCAATCCAGTAACGAGGTTCTTGAAGGAAATACAGTTTTGGATCAATGCTAAAATGATACGTAGAAGGACAAACGAACGTACGCGTTCGTGGGCATAAGAAACAGTTTTAGTAAAACTGGCATAACTTTCAGATAACGACTCCAATTTGAATGGTTCAAATTGGATTAGATAGATAATGAGATTATCTAGAACTTTCATGAAGAAATATATTTCATTTGAGCGACGTATCAGTGTCGTTTTAATGGAATACCGAAATGGTGCGACAGTTTGACATACAGTTAGTAAAACCGTCATAACTTTCGCATCCGAACTCCAATTGGGCTGGACCAAATTGGGTTGGAAAGATAATAAGATTATCTACATATTTCGTGAGGTTTGAAGTCGGTTGGAACGATTTAACAATTTCGTTTCAACAGAATACTGAAAGGGTGTATGCAGTTTTCTGTTTGAAAAGGTGTATAGTAGACATACATACATTTTGGCCCATCCTTATCCTATGTAGCATATATAGGATGTTTCTCTCTGATCTAAGTAATAAAAAAAGGTCAATCGAAGTGAATCAATGCCAATGAAAGAGTTAATCCTGAATCTAATTCAGATTAGACTAATTGAGATGATCATTCGAAAGAACACCATCAATAGTTGAATGGGTGTGATGAGAAAGAGAGAAAAGAGAAAAGGGGTTTTCTCAGATTAGAGAATCAAACGCGATCGAGCAAGTTCGCCGGTGAATCGTCTAGGCAGGTGCATCCGCGACCGAGGTGCTGCGACTCACGGTGGATACGAGTAGAGAAGCGACACATGTGGCTCTTAGTTGTGATCAAACCGGAGGCGTTCATGGAGTCCAAACGGTGGGAGACGTGTGGTATGGGACGCACGGGCTAGTCACCAACGTGACACCGGATAAGAGAAGGATGCGAGCGATCAACCCGTCGTGCGTGATCAATTTCACGCTGGTAATCGTCTATCCTACTTTGCATCGTACCCTCGATATCGAAGCGTGATCTCGGGATTTGGGAACCGGACCGGGCCTTCATATCCGCTGCGCGGGTCCGGGGACGGGATAATTCCCTTCAGTGGTATCAGAGCGAACGCCATCGATTCGAGGGTCGAATCATAGTCGTATATTCAATATATGCACGGGTTATCAAAGTTCGTACCCATTTGCATGATGTTAGATATTTAGAACGTCAATTTCGTTAAAATCACAAGTGGAATTCACTAGAGATCAATCAAAAGATGATTGAGAGTATCTAGGAATGATCGTGAAAAAGTTTCATGATTTATCGTTTTGGAAACGAGCGAAAACAGAAGAAACGGCGAAATCAGCAGAAATCAGCTTTTCTGTGGCCCCGGGGGCAGTTTTTGGCGCCCCGGGGAGGCTTTTCTCACGCCCGTGGGGTAGTCCGTAACAACGGACCTCCCCAGCGTCATGACGGAGCCGGGGGTGCGGGGGTGCGTTTGGGGGCTGTGTGGGGAAGCAATTTGTCGCCCCCAGCGTTACAACGGATGGTCCAGCGTTACAACGGACCCCCCTATGGATGTTGTTTTTGTTTTCGCGATAATTTTGGCTACGAAGCTCGAAATTTTGAGTTCTTTATATCGATAAAATCGGCATCATTCATACTTGCATATAAACTGATTATTAATTGTTAATGATCAATAAAATCTTGTGATATTGATATAATTAGATTATGTCAAAATTCAACATGCATTGGCATGATCTCTCATAATACTTAAGTCGTGGAAATGTCTTTCATGTCCACAACCACAGAGTTTGGTGCTACGTTTCACGTGGGTTCAGGCTAAAGTCGGGCACGTGATGTTGTAACTATCGAAAGGGTGGCAAGCGGTAAATAAGGACTTGTGAGGCCCAGGCTAAAGTCGACTCACTAGTAGTTTATTTGAACGATACGTTGGATATGGTTGTGACTCAACCGTCCAGGCCAATCGGATTGGAGTTCGGGGCATAGATAGAATGCACACACGGAACTGGGATTGTATATGATACGATCCATCACCGAAATTCTATAAAGGTTCAATAGTCGTATTGGATACGATTGGATATTCATCCTACCTAAATAACGGGATCTCACCCGATAGGCTAAAGTCACTTGTGGGAGGAACGGAAATATGGGTCTTGAGTGTTATGGACTTGGAGTCCCGTATTGGTATGAGGGTTACCGATTCGATTAAATGACACTTTCATATAATCATCATATAAGCATATAGATTAAGTACGTACGGTTAGGAGCTTAATCTTCATCATCCGTTTAGAATTATGTTTTCTAGCGACACCAAATATATCGATGAGATCGATATGATAGATGACTTTTGGGCCGGAATTACCGTAATTAACCTTGATAGTCAAAGAATATTAGTTCTTAGGCTTAAAGGAACGTGTTGGACACGGAAATGGTAGATTCAGGGCTCGAGGCTTTGGCTTTAGAGAAAGCCGGGTTCGATAAACTTTAAGAAGAAATCGAACGATATTACGTGCCTTGTGGTGGCATGTATAGACGCAAATTTCTCAAAATTATTTTGAGAATTCGGGTGCATACGAAAGTAAAACACAACGCTCATGAAATAGTTTCAAGAGCTAGAGTGCGTGGAATGGATCAATGCGGCTCAAAGAGTAGGTTAATTTTGAGACGACTTATGGGTCTTTGATTAACGCTCGTGTGTTGATGGTACGAGATTTGATCTTCGTGACCGAATATCATATGCATTCGATAGATAAGTCGATCCCGGAGTTGCATGAGATGCGATGTAAATTTGAATAGGAGATGCTTGGAGTATCCGGGGAATCCAAAGCATAGAGATGCGTGGATGTCCTTGTAATTCAAAGGCATGATCGAAAGAAATAAATGTCTAAGGGTATTTTGGGAAAATGTTTTCCAAACAAAAAGTTCGGACAAGGAGTTGTCCAAACTAATGACTCAAAGAACGGTGAAATCCGAGGAGGATTAAACCGAGAAGTTGATTGCTTCTTTTGGCGTTGCCGTCTTGGCCATATAAACGACATACACGTATCTAGATTCCATATGATGGGTTGTGATAACACGTAAAATAGGTCGTTAAAATGTGTAATTTCAATCTTACGAGTTAATCAAAACAATTTATAACAAATACTAATCATAGTGATAAGCATAGGTTCGATCCAAGGAAAGTTTGCGTATAATCGAAATTGCAATTCAAGAACTGTTTCTATTGGTCCAAAGGCTATAATATTTTGTCACAATCAATGTTTAATCTTCACAAATCTCTGGTCAAAATCTCACTTTCACACACACAAATTTCTAATTTATGCAGATGATTGATCACAAGGGTATTTTAGGCATTAAATGTTTTTCACAAAATTATAGATCACAAATCAAGATCTCAAATTTGGTACAAAGATTCACAATTTGATACTGAGCGAGTGGACAGAAGAATTTCACAGTTTTGATTTTTCAGTAAAAAGTAATGATCTAATTACAAATAAGCTTCTAATTGTAGTTTGAATCTAAATAGCAGTTTTCAACAAAACTGTGAAATAGCAGAAAATGGCTCAGTATCAAATTGGCTCAATTGAACCACAAACGCGCCCGACATTGGCCTGAACCCGTGTTTGTCCACTGTTAACGCGTACCGCTCACGTTAATACATACAACAATGCACGCCCGAATTTGGCCTGAAACCATGCAAGGTGTAAGATCAACCTCGGAGGTTGTGAACACGGAAGGCATTTCATGACTTTAATATTACTTAGGAGTTTTATGACATAATCTAATTACATCACTAAACAGGTTTAATCACGATGAATGAGTTATCTGAATATAATTATTAATTATTAGAACCAATATAAAGGTTTCTAGAAAAATTACACTGTCTGTCGTGACTGACACATGGTCTGTCACAACGCAAGTTACAGTCCCTCATGACGCACAACATGTTACGTCTGTTGGGTATCGGCGTCACTACCGAGCCCCGCGCAGCGGATTGTGAGGCCCGGTCCGACCCGATCCCTAGGACCACGTCAACGACTCGATCATACAAATCCTAAACTACGTGCAACTACCTATGAATATAACTCTTATATACATAGAAACATACCACGTGAAATTGATCATGGAGACGGGTTGTTCACTTAGTTGTTGCTAGCTTGCTTGCTTCGACTCCGGCGACACGCACGTCCCACGTGTAGGGTTACGCACACGTTTATCAAAGTGTGCAGCGGAATTAGTTTCGCATGCGTAACCTAATTCTACCGGGATCACGCCCGAAAACCATCCAAAAAGGAAGAGTTGGAGAAAATTACCTCGTACAAGTTAGTACGTGTCGACTTCTTCTCCAAATCCGTGAACCTTCTCCAAGGAATGCTGATGCAATACCTCTACTCGTGTCCACCTCGATTTCGACCGATCGGAATCGTCGACGTCGTTCTAGTCGCCGTCACGATCAATTCTCTCAAGAACTTGCTCGAATCTCCCTCTAAATCACTCTAGATCTAATCTATTTTATGTGGAAGAAGAGAGAGAAAGCGGCGGCTCAAAACCCTAATTCTGAAAATTAGATTAGGTTAAAATGAAATCAGAATTATATATATATAGGAAATAAGTTCGAACGGGCCCAATTCTGACTGCAGATTGGGCCCAATTCTGACTGCAGATTTGCCTATTTATATAAATTCTTCCAAGTTAATTCTTAAACCATATTTTCTTTCACCACGCCCGCGCGATTCGAGACCCAATACGAAGCTCCGATTTGTCGTATACAACCGGAATTTCTCCGGTTTGTCTCCAACCTTGCTCGACCTTGCTCTCGATTAATCACACCAGAGAATCTCAGTTGAGATTCCTCTACTCGTATCCACCTCGAGCTCGCGTTTTTCCATTGTGGCAAATTTCCCTAAAATTTCCGCAAACTTGCTCAAACTTGAATCTCTCTAATGGAGTTCTTCTCTCAAATTGTCCAACAAGTTTCTCTCTTTCAGATCTAGAATGAACCAGGGAGAGAGAGAGTGTGGAGTTGCTCAGATCTTATAATCAAAGCCCCCATTAATAGGACATTAATGAGTATCAAAACTGCTAATCCAGAATTTGGATCACAGTGCGTCATGACGCACGATATGGTGCGTCATGACACACGTGTCACGAGTACTAGATCTAGCCGTTATAATTATGCTCCGTCATGACGGACATGACTGTGCGTCATGACGCACCACCGTCATGACGCATTGGATGGTGCGTCATGACGGTATACTCACGTATTGGCTTATACAGAAATACATTACTGTGCGTCATGACGAACCATATGGTGCGTCGTGACGGACTATGTAATTTTTGCGATATTTGCATAATCTTATTATGCATCCAATCGTTCCGACGAACGCATACGTTCATCTATCCTCTTATGTACAATCTACTAGTTGATCTGTAACTGTATTTCCTTCAGCGTCATGACGGATCATGCCCATGTTTCCTCCTGTCTTGACCATCATTGAGGTCCATCATGATAAAACAACCAGTGCGTCACAACGGACTTCACATGTCCGTCACAACGCCAGACGGTGCGTCATGACGGAGTATACAAAATAATTTTGTTGTCCAATCCTGTGGCTAATTCGAGGGCTTCCGTCATGACGCACGACTTAGTAGATTGACTGAACGTAGAAAGCCTTCAACTTTGTTGTCCAATCCTTGACGCACAACATGTTGCAAAACAATTTTGCCTCGATTTCCAGGGGCTAATTCAGGTCCGTACGTCATGATGCATAGTATTAGCGTCACAACGGAAATCATTGATCCGTCACAATGCAACAACTTGCGTCATGACGGAGTGTACAAAACAATTTTGTACAAATTTTCAGGGGCTATTTGGGTCACTTCCATCATGGAGGACCATCTGGTTCGTCACAACGGATCTAATTTACACAGTGCGTCATGACGCACAACACTTGTGCATCACGACGGACCATTGTAACGCCTCAGATCCAACTCTTGGTTTTCTCGATACACAAGGGTCCGTCACGACGGACCAACCAGTCCATCCTGACGGACCTACACTGGAACTCAATTTTACCAGTGAATTATGCTGAAATTGAATCGTTTCGAAAATGATTAATCATGAAGCTCTTTCATGATTACTTCTAGATGCTTTTGATCATCGTATGATCAAAATCTAGTAAGTTTTCCTTCCATGGTCCTAATTATGAAACTATATGATTTATATTATAATTATATATGATTTTCCGAATAACTATTATCCGGAATTAATTCGACTCTCGAATCGCGACGATCGCTCTGATACCACTGTAGGGTATCGGCGTCGCTACCGAGTCCCGCACAGCGAAATGAAAGACCCTGTCCGACCCGATCTCGAGGACTGTTGGGTATCGGCGTCGCTATCGAGTCCCGCACAGAGAATTGAGAGACCCGGTCCGACCCGATCTCGAGGACCACGTCGACGACTCAAAAGTACGAATCCTAACATGCAACTACAAATATATATAACTCTTATATATAGAGAATAATACCACGTGAAATTGATCACGGAGACGGGTTGTTCACGTAGTTGCTGCTTGTTCGCTTTGATCCCGGTAACACGTGCGTCCACGACCGCACGATTCGACACCGCCGATGAAGTGCCGATTTGTCGTATACAACCGGAATATCTTCGGTTCGTCCCCGACCTAGCTCTCGATTGATCACCACAGAAATTTTTCGTTGAAAATTCTCTACTTGTATCCACCTCGAGCCTCGTCTTTCGGTCACACACGAATTCCCCTAAAATTTGTCGCAAACTTGGTTGAAAACTTAATCTCCAATGGAGCTTCTTTCTCTCTTTTACTTGTCCAACAAGTTCAGATATGGAATAATTATAATTTTTTATAGAGAAGAAGAAAAGATTGATATCTTATATAAAATCCCTCTATTAATACCATGATTAATGAGTATCAAATAAAACTGCCAACTCAGAATTTGGATTACAGTCCGTCCTGACGCATCATAGTTCGTCACGACGCACCATAGTCCGTCACGACGGACGTATCACATTTACTGAGATAGCCGTTACTACTAAGCTCCGGCACGACAGACCAACTTGTCCGTCCCGACGGAGCTCCGTCAAGACGCACAAATCAGTGCGTCACGACGGTATACTCACATATTGGTGTACATAAATTATGCTACGGTCCGTTATGACGGACCAACCAGTCCGTCACGACAGACTATGCATTTTCTGTCAATTCTGCATAATCTTATTATGCATCCAATCGTTTCGACGAACACTTACGTTCATCTATCCTCATGGGTACAATCTACTAGTTGATTTGTAACTGTATTTCCTTCATATTTATGGTTTGAAGCAGGCATCTCGAAGTTGGAATCTTCGTTTTGATGAAGTAATCAAGGATTATGGGTTCATCAAGAATGTGGAAGAACCTTGTGTATACAAGAAATTCAATGAGAGTTCACACATATTCTTAGTTCTTTACGTATATGACATATTGCTCATTGACAATGATATACCTATGTTCTTAAGTGTTAAGAAATATTTAGAGAATTAATTTGCAATGAAAGACCTAGGAGAATCAGCTTATATATTATGCGTAAAGATCTATAAAGATAGATCAAGGAACCTTCTAGGTCTAAGTCAAAGTACATACATTGACAAGGTATTGAAGAGATTCAATATGCAAGATTCCAAGAGAGGATCCTTGACAATGGCGCATGGCATCTCGTTAGATAAATCTCACTGTCCGACATCGAGAGATGAACGAGAACGTGTGAATAGAGTGCCATATGCTTCAGCAATTGGATATATTATGTACAACATGATATGTACTAGATCAGATGTGTCATATGCATTAAGTGTAACAAGCAGATACCAATCAGATCCAGGTAAATGTCACTGAATAGCAGTTAAGAATGTTCTTAAGTACTTGAGAAAGACTAAAAATGTATTCTTAATCTATGGGGGTTTGAAAAGTGAGCTGGTGATAACGGGTTATACCGATGCTAGCTTTCAAACCTGCATCGATGATTTTAGTTCGCAAAGTGGATATGTATTCTGTTTGAATGGAGGAGCAGTTGTTTGGAAAAGTTCCAAACATCTAACTGTCGCAGATTCTACAACGGAAGCGGAGTATATAGCAGCTTCAGAAGAAGCTAAAGAAGTTGTTTGGATCAAGAAATTTGTGAAAGAAATACAGTTTCGGATCAACCGTAAAAGTGTACACAAGGATAAACGAATGTAGTCGTACATTCGTGGCCATAACTTTCAGTAGGAAAATCCAATTAGAATGGTTCAAATTGGGTTAGATAGATAATGAGATTATCTACAACCTTCGTATAGAAATATATTTCATATGAACGAAGTATAAGTGTCGTTTCTGTGAAATACCGAAAGGGTGCAACAGTATGACATACAGTTAGTAAAACAGTCATAACTTTTGCATACGAACTCCAATTGGGCTGGGTCAAATTGGGTTGTGTAGATAATAAGATTATCTACAACTTTCGTGTTGGTTGATTTTCTGTCAGAGAAATTTATCAATTTCGTCTGGACAGAATACTGAACAGGTTCATACAGTTTTCTGTGTGAAAGGGTGTATATTGGATATACATGCCTTTTGGCTAATCCTTATCCTATTTAGGTATAAATAGGATTTTCTCTCTCATCTTCACTATGGAAATCAGTTGAATCATTCTAAGCAATTGATTATTCTGCCCAATATACACAAGAAAAAGAGCAAATTCAGATTTGATCTTTAGTGAGTGAAAGGGTGCGAAGAGAGATAAATCGAGAAAGGAGTTTCTCGAGTAATAGAGAATCGATTAGATCGAGCAAGTTCGCCGGTGCATCGTCTAGGCAGGTGCATCCGCGACCGACGTCTTGCGACTCACGGTGGATACAAGTAGAGGAGCGACAATTGTGGCTCTTGGATTGTGATCGACTCAAGGAGTGAGAAGACGGTCAACGAACGGTGAAAGACGCGTGGTATGGGACGCGCGGATTGTCACCAACGTGACAGGAGATAGAAGGCGGCGATCAACCCTTCGTGCGTGATCAATTTCACGCTGGTATAGATCTATCCTTCTATTCGCATCGTACCCTCGAAGTCATGGCGTGATCTCGGGAATCGGGGAATCGGACCGGGCCTTCATTCCGCTGCGCGGGCCCGGGGTCGAGGATATTCCCCTTCAATTTGTGACAGAACTAGGTGTAGTTCCCAGTGTGTTGGACCCTGTGACTCTCTTTTGTGATAACAATGGAGCAATCGCGCAATCCAGGGAGCCAAGGTCACACCATAGATCCAAACACATACTTTGGCGTTTTCATCTTATTCGAGAGATAATAGAGAGGGGAGGCGTGAATGTGTGCAAAATTCGAACTAATGATAATATAGATGATCCATTTATTAAGCCACTCTCGATAGCGAAACATGATCGTCACGCTAGAGCTATTGGTTTGGACTACCTCGGAGAGGAGAGTTGAGTGTGTATTATTGTCAGTTCATCCTAGTGCAAGTGGGAGACTGAAGGAAATAATGCACTAAGCTAAACTGTTTATCTTGTATGTAAACAAATGATAGTTATTATTTATGTGTTATTAATCTAATATTATATATTCAATTAAAGTTTCATTTAATACGTGTACTGGTTGTTTGCCATATTTAGGAATATGTGAATAAGCCATGAATTGTATCACTAGTTTGTACATCATCATAATATATGTTTATGATAGTAAAACTGTAAAAATGAACGTAATACGATTCTAAATGTCCATGTTCATATATAGGATGTGTGTATATATATATATATATATATATATATATATATATATATATATATATATATATATATATATATATATATATATATATATATATATATATAAGGAAATATAATATATGTGTACACCAGTATATTCGGATATGCGATGATTATGTTTTACTGATCATGGACATGAAATACATAGAGATGTAGTGATGTCAAATGTGCAATATAGATATGTATTAGAGACTACATATTGGACGCATCAACTTATGAGAATATAAATGGTTATTGTCATTATACATATTCTCATACACAAATAGAATTTTAATTCTTTGACCCGAGGTTTTCATTAGATTTCTCACATGTGAATTGTGATACTTAGATATGTTTCTTTGTTATCTCTAACCGGGTAATCAAGATCATCATTGGGTATTACATGAAGCATGTTGGAGGATGTAAATAACCAAGATGAAAGTTGTTCCTTTCATGATCGAAGAAGATATCTCTCAGGGTTCCCTGATGAATTAGGATTGAAGGAAATTCATGGCCACGCTCAATAAGATTAATATGTGTTGTTAATATTAATTGAATATTCAATCTGATTCTAGATCGGGAAAGAGTTAAGTTTATTTCGAAAGGATGACATTTGACCATCTCTTTGATCAACATATATCGCATGAACAAGAGAGCTTCTAATTTATCTATTTGATAAATAGATGATGATCACAAATCATTTATTTAATTTGGGTAGTCATAATGCTTTGCTAGAGGCCAATTATGGTTGACATAGCTAAATGGAGATTTAATATGCTGCCAACATTAAATAAACCTATAGGGTCACACACAAAGACAAGTTTGGATTGGACAAAGAAAATTAGATTAAGATGAAGGGGTGTAAGCATTAGATGCTACATGCATATATAGATGCATGTGATTTAATAATTAGAATTAATTCATTTGGGAAAAATGAATGAATTGGAAGATCTAGGGTTTTCCAAATCAGATTATAAATACTCACATATCTCTTCATAAAATGTAAGCTTGATAAGCATTCTTTTGAGGATTTTCATTCTCAATATTCAGAATATATATATATATATATATATATATATATATATATATATATATATATATATATATATATATATATAGAGAGAGAGAGAGAGAGAGAGAGAGAGAGAGATCCTAGCCGTCAGCCTAAGTTTTTTGAGAAGAAAGCGAGAGGCGGCAGCAGATTTTCTGAAGGGAGGAAGGATCCGACTAGCATCGGAGGTCTTCACATCCAGTCTAAACGAGTCGCATGTGAATACCGATAGCGGGTGGTGCCGGATCGAGCATACCTTACGTGATCTCTGCAACTTCCTTCAACCATATTTGAACTAAACTTCCTAGCCGCCAGCCTAAGTTTCTTGAGAAGAAAGCGAGAGGTGGCAGCAGATTTTCTGAAGGGAGGAAGGATCCGACTAGCATCGGAGGTCTTCACATCCAGTCTAAGCGAGTCACATGTGAATACCGATAGCGGGTGGTGCCGGATCGAGCATACCTTACGTGATCTCTGCAACTTCCTTCAACCAGATTTGAACTAAACTTCCTTCGTATCTCATTAGCAATACACAGATCCATGACTTTATGGATTCGGATGAGTTCCGATGTGCAATAAGTTTGCCCGAAAACCTAACATTATTTTTCTAGAATTTACGAGAATTTGTCACATCATGTGAATGTAACATTTTCACCACGAATGATTCTCATGTAAATCTAACATGAAAATGTAATTCCCACCTATCAACATTAGAGAATCATTTTACTATCTATTTTCCCTCCATCCAAACACACCAAGTTACGTGGATACTTAGATGCAATGTTGCAAAAAACGGTGTAAAACGGTAAAAAAACGGTAAAACGGTGCCAGACCGTACCGTTTTTTAGAAGAAAATTTCAAAAAACGGTCAACCGTTTTTTTACTGTCTTTAAAAAAAGCGTTTTAAACGTCTTTTTTTTAATCGTTTTTTTCATAAAAAAAAAAAAATTTTGGAATAAATTTTTTTTTTTTTGCATTAAAATCCCGTAGGGTTTTTTTAGTAAATTTGGAGAGAGATCAAAGGTTCTCTTCCAAATAATAGTTGTAATTAGTAGAATTTTGTGTCTAATTCGTACATGAACGAGGTGTTAACTCTGATCCAGCTTATCATGGTCAATTATTTTGTGTCTAATTCTGATTGACACATCTAATTAATTGATTTTTTTTTTGTCTAATTAGGTAGCTAAGAAGATTTATTCTGATATGTTTAGGTCGATGTACATTTATTCGATATGTTTTATTAGTACTTCGTATATATTTTTTTTATTTTGGACTTTCGTGTATGTTTAAGTTGAATTATAAAAATTGAATTATTATATTTTTGTTTGTTTTATTTTTAAATTTCAATTATAATTGCTATAAAATATTGCCGATTTAAGTAACCATTTTTTACCCCTTTTTTTACTGTTTTACGACTGTTTTACAGTAAAACATTTAAAACGGTGGCCGACCGTACCGTTTCCCGTCATTTGCACCATTGCTTAGATGGCCGCCGAAAATTTCTTTATATTTTTTATCACCAATTTGAAATCAATACAAACATATTACAAAGCTAATTTAATTTAACTGGCACAAAATTAAAAGAAATCCAAAACTAGTTTTACTTGCACAAAATAAAAATAAAAGAATCTTCGAAAAGGTATTAACAAAACCCACATCACAACATTTTCTTCCCATGAGAGAAACAAATAATGTAAAAAATAAACAATAACTCTCTTATCCAAACAAAAACTTACATTTTAAGCTTCTAAATTTGAATTTGAATTTACAAAAAATAACAAAAAAAGAATAATCATTGTCTTTCCGAAATTGCAGTAAAAGTCATGGAAACATGCGAGCTCTCATCAGAAGAGGAACCAATAAGAGAAGGAAACTCGAGAGGTTTCCTATCTCCTTGTAACTTGACTTGCATGAAATCATGAATCACAACCGGCTTCTCGATCTTTCCAGAATCAACATCTAACTCGCCATTTAACATTTTAATGACAGCTGGCATGTTGGGACGTAATTTCGTCACATCTTGTGTGCATAACAACCCAACTTTTAGAAATCTGTATGCTTCTTCTAAGTTCAAGTCTTGGTCTAAAGAAGGGTCGATTACTTTTTTAAGGTCACCTAGCTCGTATGAAGACCATGTCTGCATTAGAGGACATAACCATAATTTAAAATTCAGAATTTTTTTTTCAAGTGAAACGAACTTGAAAATAAAAGATAGGTATACATGTTTCCATATCGGACCATAATACTGATTAAATATTTATTTAGAAACAGTATTTTATTATAAAATATAAGATAAAGCATACCAATTCTAAAAGAAGTTGATTATCATAAGCTAATCTCATGTTTGTATTACATCTCCCGCTAATTATCTCCAGTAAAAGCACTCCAAAACTGTAAACATCTGATTTTCTAGTCACTTGCCCTCTAATGGCATACTCTGGTGCCAGGTAACCTCTGGAAAAAAAAAATAGAATAGACTGTTATAATATATACAAAATGTTTGGATTTATGATTTTTTTGATGAATTTGTACATTGAATATTGTTTTTGATGAATTTGTACATTGAATATTCTCCATTGAATTTGCACATTCCATGCAATAAAAAGTAATGAAGGGTTAATTACTTTATTATTTTGTTTGTATTATTTTTCTCTATATGCTTTGCAATGAGTTCTATATCAAGAGAATGCATAGACGTGACGTCCTATTAAAAGGGTTTAGTAAAATGTTTAAAAAGAGTATGCGATGCTAAATCCTTTTTTTTCATTTCTCCAAGAACAATGTTTTGAAATTCCAGTATATTTCCAAGATTATCAAATGCAGTACATGTATATTTTCTCGTAATTGTAGGAAAAAATAGACATCAAAGGATAAAAAATATGTCCACTTTATTGGAGCGCACGATATTGGATTAAAACCTGACATAACAATCGGACTCGACGTATCAATCAAAAAGGTTGGAATATAAATTCCCGAAACAAATCTGTTTTGGTCCTTACATTCTCTTTGATGTACTATGATTTATTTATTTGAAAAAAATTACCGAGGACCATACAAACTATGACTCGTTTCTAGTTTCTTTAGTGTAACTCATAAATTGAGCTATTATGCCAAAAAATAATTAATTATAAAACATATTGGACTACAATATGGGGTCAACTGAATCATTAGTTGTAAAACGTTTATTTATTTATATTTCTTTCATTTTTTAAATTTACGTTGTAACAAAATATAGCAATTCAAATGGTCCATAATGCAAGATCATCTAGGAATTATGTTCCTAAGAATATGTTTAAGAAATATAATTATTCGAAATATGTGATATTATATCAAATGTAGTACTAAAGATTTCTAAAAAAAGAGATAAATGAATGCATCATCCCAATTATACATGTAAACCTATAATAGTGATTATACTAAGTGTTGTTAAAGGTTCTTAAATATGAGATTTAAAAAACGACATGAATAACTCCTTTTTTTCAAGGAATGGCGGGCGCGATACGCGCTCGGTTAATTCATTTTAATAAAGAAAAAATGAATTTTTTACAAAGGGTATTTACACCTCTCTTTACCAGTAACCTAGTCCTTATATTAAATAACTACTTTGATCATTTACATTGTTAAGAACTAGCAGTGGCTACTCCATAATTTGGCCATGTCTAATTATAGGTTACACATTCAACCTAATATGATTACGACTTTTTTTTATGTGTCGTATAACTAGAAGATTAATATCACTGTACTTAAACTAGAGTCGGTTTCCTAATTCTTTTATACATAGTATGATTACATTTTTTTTTCTAATGGATTGTTCTTTCAGGTAGTTCCCTAGTTTTCTTTATTATTGGTTTTCTTAACTAGAGTTGGCTTAGATCTAAAGTATATTCAAGTGGGTCATGTAGTGTCCTCATTTTTCCCGATAAGAAAAACTGATAAAATTGCCTAAATTATTGATTTTCTAACTTGCTTAATAGAAGTGATTTTTAAAAGTTAAAATACAAGTTACTTTTTTCTTGCAAGAAGGGGTGATTTTTTTATGAAAGAAGGTTCTAACAAAATATAGGTTGAAATTCACTCTAGTTTAAACCTAATGGGGGTGTTCGTTTGCTGTGGAATAGGGTAGAATAGAGGAATAAAGAGGATTAAATGCTCTATTCCAACCGAACTGAATTAACTCGGATTAAGAGCTCAAAATTTGGAATTACTTTATTTCATATAAAACATGGAATATATAACTATTCCACATAATAGAGCAATATAAGGGACCAAATTACCCTCGTCTATTCCATTTAAATCTGACGTGGCAAGAATGAGAAGTAAAATACTATTTTTCCCATCTCTCTTCCATTTCAATTTTTCATAAACGTGCCATTACAAAAGCTCTTCCAATTCTTTTTCAAGTGGCTTTTCGACAATCCATGGAAAATCCACTCCTAAACAATTTATGCAGTTACGTACTTGTTTTTTTTTACTATCCAAAGAGATCCATCTCTCGCATATTATTTTGAGTCTTGGACGCCACCACCATTGATGACTGTAGTTACACAAGTGACGAAGAAACGAAATTGAGCAAGGTTTCGATTTGAGCATCAAGCAAGGTATGAATTTGAGTTTGTTTCTTTAATTAAAAGTTAATTTTGTTGATTAATTTGCTAAGCCTCTTGATTAGATTGCTTGCCAGTTGCCACTGAAATCTTTTTATATCGAGCCCTTTTTTTGAAGTTTTAATTATTTCGGCCTTATGCAGGGCCTTTTTTTGCAAGTAAAGATCCAATAGCTCGTTAATCAACCCCTGAAATCAACCCCACGTTGCTTTGAGCAAGGTATCAACCCCTGAAATCAACCCCACAAGGCACGACGACCTCAGAGCGGTGGCCGGAGAAGAAGCAACCGGAGAGAATGCACCGCCATTTGTACGAAATCGCGCAGTATTAACCCTGGGTGGCAAGATCGGACGCCCAATACCTCGCCACGCCGCCATCCTCTCCGCGATTTTGATTCGAACCCCTCATCCGACGTGACAATTTACATGTTTATACTTCATCAACTGTGCTAACGTGGTTCTGGATTAAATATCGGTTGAAGAAAACAATGCATAATTTTCAATTTAACAAAATATCAATTAACATCCTAGTAGGTTGGATCGTAATAACGGGCTAACATGAAAAAAGGAAAAAAAAATGAGTATGGTATAATAATAATAATTATTATTATTTGATTTGATTTTAATTAGAGAAAAATTAACTATAAGGACATTTTGGTCATTAGCACCATTCATTATTTTTAAACCTATATTTTTATTCCATTAGCTTTGCCGAACGATGTTGGAATAAAATGAATTAATTGACTATTCCCTATTCCTGGGAGTGAATTTCATATACTTTTCACTGAGATAGGTCCTTTGTCAGTCAGCCAATATGTATAGGTTGAAATTCACTCTAGTTTAAACATAATTATGTGAGTTGCATGTTCACTTAGGGGCTGTTTGGCAAGCGGAATTAGTAGAGTGGAATCGGATTATAAGGTGGAGGAGTAAAAAATTCTGGAATTAATAATTCCACAGTTTGTTTGGATGTCCGAATTATAAGATGCTGGAAAATATAATTTTTTGTTTGGTTGGTCACAAAATTTTCGAATTTTGTTATTGAAAATGTAGAAATAATATTTCATTAAAATTGATAAAGAATAATAATATTATTGTAATATTAGTTTGATAAAAAAATATTATTATAATACAATATTATTTCAATATAAAATTATAAAAATATTATTATATAAAATATTATTATATTGTTATATTTTATCAGTAATTATATAAATTCTGGAATTTAGTTGATTATTTTAATATAATTACTATATATATATATATATATATATATATATATATATATATATATATATATATTATTAAAATTATTAAAATTATTATTTTAATATATATGACTATTCTTTGATTAAAATATTTTTCTATGACTTATATAATAATAATATTATAATAGAATTAGTATAGATATTTATAATAATAATTAATAATATATTGTTATAATATATATTTTATATGAATGTAATAATTATAATATTATTGTTTTAGTATTATAATACAATTACTACATTATAATATTATTATTATAATTATTATTTTAGTGTTATAATTATTATTCAGTATTATAATAATTATAATATTATTATATGAATGTAATAATTATAATATTATTATTTTAGTAACAATTAAAGTATTATAATACAATTACTACATAATAATATTTATTTTTGTATTATAATTTTAGTTAATAATATATAATTTCATATCAATAATATGTATATATTTATTATAATATAGTTAATATATATTATTATAATAATATATAATTTTATATTAATAATATGGATATATTTATTATAACATAATTATTTTATCATTATAATATAAATATTACATATTATTATAATAATATACAATATTATATTGATTATTTTCTTATTATAATAATATTACTATATATTATTACAATAATTATTAATATATTTATTTTCTCATAATAGTCAATTATTATATATTATTATTAATATATAATTTTATATTAATTTTATGGATATATTATAATATAATTATTCCTGTCATTATAATATAATTATTATAACAATATACAATATTAATTAAGATGGATATAATTATTATAATAACATAGATATTAATTACTATGAATGTAATTATTATAAAATAATTATATTATATATTATTACAATAATTATTTCCCTATTAAATATCCATGTAATACATTATTGTAGTATATAATACTAATATTTTAATTATAATAATTATATTCATATAATACACTATTATAATAATACTAAATGTATTATTATACTATAATAATGTTTTATTGATATAATAATATTTTTGATAGTAATAAATATAATATATTATTGATTAAATATTTTCTTCCATTTTGGCACTCCTCAAATTTGTGGAATCAAATTTTGCTAGAATAATGAAATTAGGAGATTCAAGAATTATATATTTCCATTTTTTTGACACCCACCAAACAAAGAATTTAAGTTTGCATCATTTTAAAATACTAATTCCATTCAAAATTCCATCATTTTAAAATACTAATAAATTCAAAATAAGGGGCTTTTTTGGTAGTTAAAGGCTTGAAAAAGTGTGCTAAGAAGGAAGTACAAAACTAAATGTGTGAATTTGTACGAAAACGTTAGTTGGAAAATTTGCAAAATGCATGATCATTTAAACCTGCAACATTTATATTTCTCCCGCATCACTAATTTTGGTTCCATATACCGCCCATAGGATAGTCTAAATTAAATTGGTAGAAGCTAATGTTTATTTTTAAATAAATAAAACGTCCACATTAAATTGGTGGAAGCTAATGGACAATTTTTGTTATTGGAGAAAACTAAATAAAACAATATTCATATCAAAGGACATAACGGCTGGAAATTTCATTTTAATTTGATATAAGTCAAGTTGAATATGCCGAACATCGATAGAGATAACAATAACAAGGTTGTGTGAAAAGGGATTTTTAATATTAAATTCCTTTTATTTTATTATTGTCATTCAAATCATCTTTTATCGTAAATTAATGCACTTGTCCAAGGCACTGCAATAAAATCAGTTCTCCATTTTTTAGTTTAATAATTACGAAGTGATTTCAAGTTTATAATTATGTAATTAAAAAGAACTTGCGATAAAAGTTTATAAATTGAGATTAAGGATCAAATCACCCACTTAGTGCCACATTGAAATTAACTTTCAAGGAAAAAACAAAAAAAAAGGAACTATTATTATAAAATACATCTATTTTGTTTTTCATTTAAAATTTGTGATTTTAGTCAATTATAGTGCATGATATATTTGATCTCATTTAAAATTATTTCTCACTTTACTTCCCTACTCTCAAGCTGGTAAATACTATAATCTAACAAAGAAATAATTTATAACCATATTGATGAATATATGCGCACTATTGCCAATTTGTAATGTCAATGTGCCATCTAATTTGGTATATTGACTAGAAAATGTCACTGTTTGGTTGTACAGGTCGAGTTCACGATTTCTTTTTTTTTTTCATAATGACAATTAGTCAAAAAGGAAAAAAATGATTGAATAGAATTATTAAATGAGTTTAAACAAGCAAATTTAATGGGCATTTAATGAAAATTATATAAAACAAGAAAATAGTGTTACTCACAATGTCCCGGCAACCCGAGTGCTGACATGGCTTGCGTTTGGAGGGAGAAGTCTCGCCAACCCAAAATCAGATATTTTTGGAGTTAAATCTTTGTCGAGTAAAATATTACTTGCTTTGATGTCTCTGTGTACTATGCGTGGTTGTACTTCCTCGTGCAAATAAGCCAATCCCCTCGCGACACCTAAGATAATCTTCACTCGTGTTTTCCAGTTGAAATATATGTTACTCTGCCCAGAAGACCTTGAACCTTACAACATAGATAAATAAATACAATATCGTTACATGATGATTTCATATTGTTTCAATCATTCCAGAGAATCCAAACAACCAACTCTTACCTAGAAGGGTTTGTGCGAGGCTATTATTTTCGAGATAATTGTAGACGAGAATTCTATGATCTCCCTCGACACAACAGCCATAAAGTCTCACGAGATTCTCGTGTAATACATCTGATACGATAATTAATTCGGCTAAAAATTCTCTCACTCCTTGTTTTGATTCGGTAGAAAGAACCTTAACTGCTACTTCCTTGCCATCATTCAGCCTTCCCTACATATTATTTTGAAATAAAAAAAATTTAGGGTTTATTTTGTCTCATTCGTTGCTTCCGATTTTGAAATAATCATCCATTTTGGAATTATAAATTAAGAATAGTTAGTATCGATTTACCTTGTAAACACAACCAAAACCTCCTTCTCCAATCTTATGAGAAAAATTTGAGGTGGCTCTTCTAAGTTCACGGTAGGAATACTTTACTATATTTCCAATTCCTTCAATATCTGAATAAAAATTAAAAACATAATAATAAGACCACTATATTTCTATATAACAATAGAAATAAAATAAAATAAATACCTTGGTTTCGATCTAATACTTGTTCATTAGAAGATTTTTTTCTCTTGAAGAAGTCAACGAAACACGACATTATTTTTCTGCAATTTGATATACAACGAAAATATTCTTTTTTATCTCCACCTAACTCATGGGTATGACATAATGCCCTGCACAAGAAAATAAATTTAAGACAAAAACATTTATGTTCACTGAATTCAAATGAAACCAAGAATAAGTAGGATATTATGTTTTAAATAATTCAATGTTTTCTCCCAAAACGACCAATTTTATTTGAATAATAAACTACCATAAAAGATGTGACTAAATTAAAATAATCACCAATAACTAGAAGTCTAGAACCAAGTCGAACTTCATCAAAGAATTATCATACAAATTAACTTCTATGCAAGTAAATTTCATTGAAGTTTCATAATGTGATCTCATAATCTTTGGATAAAATTGAGTTCTTTCAAACTCTTCTATCAACATGAAGCACAAAGAAATATACAAAGCATACAAGACAGTTTGGCCGAGTGGTCTAAGGCGCCAGATTTAGGCTCTGGTCCGAAAGGGCGTGGGTTCAAATCCCACAGCTGTCAATTTCTTTTTTTTATTTTCCTTTTTCTAAAATTTTCGTTTTATTGAAGAAATTAAAGATATAAAAGTCCCAAAAAATGCATACCTCAACAGAGCGGTATCGTTTCAAAGTAGAATTTATTTCTTCCGAGATATTGACTGCAAAATTGGAAAAGAAACAACGAGGAAGTCTTTAAAAAACCAATAATTAGATGAACTTCATTGTTAAATAAAGAACCCAGAAAGAAATTTTACCCAAAACCAAGAATCAAAACGAAAATCCGAGTCGGAAATAAGCACGGCTCTTCTGCTCAACTCACCCCAAATTTGATTCTGCAATATTAAAAAAAAAATAGTAATCAAACTGAGTAGTTTTACTTAGAATAGGAAAATCCAGAAAGAAATTATACAATAATGGATGAATTAACGCGGATATCGGAGATAAGCTCTCTCTTCTTTTTTTTTTTTTCTTTTTTCTCTCTCTCTCTCCCTCTCTCTCTCTCTTCCAGAAGTAGACTATTTTGATTTGACTAGTCGATGATATTATCGCGGGATAAAAAAGATTTATATAGAAACCGTTGTCCAAAGGTGGAGTATTTTGATTGGACTCTTAGTCAGCCAAACTCTCCAGTTCCCCGAAACTACTTTTTGTTTTTAATTTTTTTTTTGTGTGGATAATTTGATGATTGTTTGAAACTACTTTAAAATTGGGAAATTTACAAATAACTCCCTAACTTTTTTTGAATTTATAAAAAACTCCTTAACTTTTGAGAAACTAAAAAAAAACCCCTACATACAAGATTTTCTTTTATATCACATTTTAATGTTAAATAGTTATTGCTACAAAACTAACTGCTGAAATAAAATTGTTGAAATTAGAACTAACGACAATATTATTTTAATGCTAGTTTTGATGTTCACTCATGCATTGCTAATTTGGTAAGAAATACTATTTAGTAACAATTTTTATTAACAACTATTTAACATTAAAATTAAATACTAAAATAATATTAATTTGTCAAGATATTTTATGGAATATTTTTTATATCATATTTTTATTTAATTTTAGTTTTCTTTGATAAAATATATAATAAATAAAAGATTAAAATTACGTATATGATATATAGTTTTTAAATTAGTATATGTTAAAAAATATTTATAGTGATTTTAAATTAATTAAATAATATAAAAATATGTTTATTAAATTTAAAGATGAAAAATAGAGGGGTAATTGTTGGTTATCGGCGTCACTACCGAGCCCCGCGCAGCGGATTGAGAGGCCCAGTCCGACCCTATCCCGAGGACCACGTCATGACGCACAATATGGTGCGTCATGACTGTATACTCACAGATTGGTTTCTACAGAAATACATTACTGTGCGTCATGACGGACCATATGGTGCGTCATGACGGACTATGTAATTTCTGAGATATTTGCATAATCTTATTATGCATCCAATCGTTCCGACGAACGCGTACGTTCATCTACCCTCATATGTTCAATCTACTAGTTGATCTGTAACTGTATTTTCTTCAGTAATTTGGTCCAAAAAAATTGTAATACCATGAAATACCCCTATAAGGGGTAATTGAAAAGAAAACCTTGTATGTAGGTTTTTTTTTGGAGTTTCTCAAAAGTTAGGGGTTTTTACAAATTCAAGAAAAGTTAGGGGGTTATTTGTAAAGTTCCCTTTAAAATTTTGTATTGCGTATCTGAGAAGATAGTCATATGATAAACGTAAAATACGTATACGATATTTTAGGTGACGAATTCGAATAATTTATTATTAAGTCATATGACAAATGCTTCTCGAATATTTAGATAATTCTCGTGTAATACAGGCCCGGACCAATCATGGAAGCCATGTAGGCTATGGTTGAGAACCCCAAATTTTACCAGCCCCCCTACATATGTATATATGGTTTTGAGTTATTGGGTATATTTTTTTGTCAAACCGAATCATAACTCACTGTTATTATATTTTACGATTTCATTCCTTCTTGATAATGTCACCCCGACATATTTTGGGAAGTTTCCTTCGTAGCCATGCCCAAATTTCCTTGATTACCATAGCAAATTTGGTAGCATCCCAAATTCTGAAGCACGCCAAATTTCTTCTGATAATTTCACCTCAAAATTCTTGATTGGTGAACCTACATAATTGATAAGTTTGTTATCCATTATATTTTCCTTTAATTTTCCAATAATATAACACCAAGAATTAGCTTTCTTTCCAATTAAATTTCTTATTGTACTTTGTTTTGTTTTTTTCCAATTTGATTTTGCATTGGGTTTCAATTCGATTCTTCTTGATTTCTAATTAAATACTGTCAAATTAACAAAGTTTCTTATTTTTCAATTCGATTTAGCCACTTGGGTTTATGGATATTTGATTTTTCATGCAATTCAAGTTCTTTCAATTTGAGTTTGTTCAAATTGATCAATTTCTAGTATTAATTGATTATTAATCAATTTCAGATTCACAAATTATGTTAATTAAATTTTCTTTTATGCAGTTTTGATTGATAATTATGGAATTTCAGATGCAAATCAACATTGGGCTCATGAAGACAAATTATGTTAATTAAATTGTATATAATAAGAAAAAGCCTTTTAATTTTTTTTGTCGAGAGCCTCCGAAAAGCTTGAGCCGGTCATGGTATAATACTAACATATAAATAAGGAGAATTCTATCATACACCCTTTTACAAGGGTATTTTGGGTATTTTAGTAATTAATTATATTTATAAAAGGGTGTATCATAAAATTTATTTTTTATGGATATTTTTGTTTAAATGAACAACAAAAAATTCCAATTTAGTCAAACATTAATTGATAAATATATTTGAGATCTTGCCTTAAATATTCATAAATGGATAATTACTCCAAATATCCTTGAAAATGGATGTATGATAAGGAAAATGATTTATGATAGAAGCCCCCTACAAATAAATATATTTGAGAAAAGAAGCTATTATAATTAAAACTAAATTAAATAAATAATAAAATATTATATATGACATACGTATAGAGAGCCAACTTCGTTAAATTGAAAATGATAATTTTTTTAATTGCACAACCAATTCGGATGATTTTAATGTCGTAACCCGAGCCAAAAACAAATCTTAATATTGTCTAAAATAATTTCTCAAAAAAAAAAAATTAGCGTAGCTAATTTATAAAATTAATCTCCAGCTAACATATTTCTATTCTGAAAGCATATACAAAATAAATATTTGTGTCTTATCGATAAAAATATGAGAAGATTTATGATAATGTATCATTTTGTATCTTTCGAAATAAAATTTTCAATCAACTCATCATATTTTAATAATTTAATTTATCCAAATTTTTTTTTTTGGATCAAGACCAAATGGAGGTTTCCTGCTTTACCTAACCGAAGAGTATCTTGACAAACCAAAACTGGTCCTGTCCATCATGGACCGAGCGCGTGGACCCGGTTCATTAATTATATATTTATTGAGAATGTGGAGGGGGTTGATAAAAAGAAAAGTTTGACTTTGACTAGGCCATATTTGGTTTATTGTTAATTAATTCTCTCATTGAACATTTTTTCAAAACATGTTAATTATGTTTAATTAAACTTTAATAATGCACTGATCAAAGTTTTTGACTAATTGGACCGATTATTATGGTACAGAGTAAAATATTAGCAATATAAAAAAGATTGTATTGAACAAGAGATTTATGTTGAAATTATAAAAAGTTAAGAGTATCAATGGGGGTGTGAAATTACACAGAAATGTTTGTCGAAGTTTTTCTTTAAAGTAAAGGATAAGATGAATTTTTTATTTAAAAAATAGCATAAATAAATGTGAACAAAAAAAAGTATGGTTATTGAAGTAAAAAAGAAACGGACTGGCAAAATCAAAATAGATATGAAGGTAAAAGTGGAACATAAAAATGTTTCTATTGTTTGTAGAATTTTGCAAACATTAAAAAAGTACTTAACTATAAAATAGAATAGTAAATAAAAAAAACTATAAAATAGAATAAATGGACATTTTTCGTAGCTATAAATATTGAATCGTTGAATAAATAAAGAATGCAAGAAAGAAAAGTTATATTGTATTCTAATTGTCTTATGTTATTTTTTGCAATAAAAGTTCGTGAGATCGAAATAGATTTTATTTTCTTGTTTTTTATTAAATTTTTTAATCGTTGCCTCAAAGAAAAGAAGAAGAAAATGATTGAGATTTTGAGAAAGAAAGAGAGTAGAAATGATTTTTATTTATTATATTTTCGAATTTTGTTTATAATTAGTCTCAAGTTTATAATTTGTGTATTAAAAAAAACTATTCAATCAATGAACGAAACAATTAAAAGTATAATATTATACAGGTGGCCAACGGCCCATAACTGTGCATAACACAATAAATCATAAACCATGATTTCAATTTTTGTTGCCATCAAATAATGGATGGGAGAGTAAGGGCATGTTTGATTTGGGTGATTTTGGAATACATGGATATATTATATACATGTATTTGATAATTCATGTATTCGAGAATTCATATAAGTTATGATTAATTGTATTTTAAAATCATGTTTATAAAATCTCCTAATTGAGAGGTCCCTTAGTTATATTGTTTTACATTATATTTATTATATACTTTTATACTATATTATAATATATTATATTATATTGTTTTACTATATTATATTATGCTGGTTTATATTATAATATAATATATTATATTATATTATATTATATTATATTATATTATATTGTATTATATTATTTTATTTTATATTATATTATATTATTTTATTCTATATTGTATTATTATATTATATTTAGGGGTGGCAATAGTATGGATATTGTCCGAACCGATCCGAACCGTATCCGAAGAAATATCCATATTTGAAAAAATATCCGTATCCGAACTCGGATCCGGATATAAATAAGGTTACTAATATTTTGATTAGGAATCAGATTCGATATTTGGTACTGGTGTCGGGACCTAATTCGTGTTCCCGGTCTGGGTATTATTAGGATCCAGATACTCGGAACTTAATTTGAGTATTCGGATCCGTATATTATATTTTTTTTATGTATATTATTTGATATATGTTGAAAAATCATATATAAATAAATGAGTTGTGAGCGATTTAAAATCACAATTGTTTAAATATAATTATATATATCGTTCATGTCACAAATTATCTATATTTATAGTTATGAAATAAGTTATGTTATCATAATATATTATCCGTTTCAGTATCCGAAAAAAAATATCGTATTCGTATCCGAATCTCATCTGTATATGTTTATTATATGAACCGTATTCGGATCTGGGTAATTCCGTATCCGAAAAATAATATGGATATGGATGGGTATGACCACTATCCGAACCGGATCCGAACCTTTAACACCCCTAATATACCCCTAGTTCTTATTGGATTTATTTTACTTCTTGTTGGATGTGATTAAAACAAGTTAACACTCCATTTGTATTAGGCTAAAATTATGAGGTGTGCCTAGTTAAAGATAGTTAGGCTTAGGTGTACAAGAGAACTGTCACATATTTAGGGTTTCTACTTTCTAGAAGGATCATTAGTTAGTATAAATTATAAATAGAGACCATGTATAATGTATAATGATTTGATTCAAGGAATAAAATACAATAAACTATCTCTTTAATTTCCTTCAATAATAAACATAAAAATTCCATAGAGTGTGAGGAAGAAAATTGCCTAAGAGTTCAGTGGTACAATAAATAATAAATACGTAAATTTTTTTTTTTTTTTTTTGAAGAAATTTGGAGAGGGTTCATTCGCCCCTCGTCCAAAAATTTTGTATATATAGATTTTTATTTACAAGTATTTCCTAACTATTCTCTAACCTATATATACACTTCATTTATGTCTTATTACAACAGAAGACATAAAAGGCTAAAATAATATGACTATATCAATCTTATTTCATCGGCCCGTTAACTTCATTCACTGAGCCCATAACCCATCTTATTTCTACTTTTCTCATTCAGGGGGTAGAGAGAGAATACACATATCTCATCTCCTTTCTTTCTTCTAGTACATTCTTTTCATCCTTGTCATCAGTTCGTCGGATCTGAGATGCCCAGATTTGAAGAACTATTCCTTCTCGCTCGCTGTATCAAACTCCATTCCCCCATAATCTCTTGGATCAATGATGCTTTCTCTCGCTTCTCCTCCGAGAAACATCTCCTGCAACGCTCCCTCCAGAGACCGTGGAAGCTTATTAAGAAGAACTCGTTACGATCCGATCTCGAAGAGTTTGTGAAAGCCAGATCCATCTCTTCCTGCACTGAGTTCAGCTTGACCCCGTCGAATCGAGCTTCGATCTGCAACGCGTTCCAGTGCCACTCCATAAATTCGCATCCTCTCACTAGGTGTTCGAGCTTCGATCCGAACTCGTTACGTAAATTTTATTTACTAGGCTGAAAAAACAAGCATGAATATTAATATTATAACCGAATCAATTAACATGTTGGTATACTTCTTTGACATATTTGACAAATTAAACGTCATCTTAAGAGTTTTCTTTTTGAATTGACGGATTGTTTTAATTTTATTGATGAATGACGAATTGCTGGACTGAATTATTTACACGTAAATAGCTGGCATGGATCATGGATGCGTGCATGCGGAAGATCTTTTAAAACTTTTTATCTAGCAAATAATAATCAACGGTTAACAATATAAAAGCTCCAAAATCACGAGGATAGGTTAAATACGCGCGATTCTCACTCTACGTAACGTAGGGCAGTCCAAAAATAATTGAGCTCATATATGGTGTTCCCTATATACTCACAGCCAATGTTGATTGAATCAGCATTACCTCATGACTGTTAATTCGAACGGACTGGGCTGGAAATTGCTTTTTATAAGGGGCTGAGCGGTGTCTAGAATTAACTCGGTCGGCGATTAACAGTTAATCGGACGGGTTTTGCAGATGTATTAACAATTAATTTGGGCCAACATGTATATCCAAATCCTAACAATCTCTCTCCTCTCTCTCGTTTCCCAACCGCCACCCACACACACCTCGCACACCTCTCTCTCTCTCTCTCTCTCTCTCTCTCTCTCTCTCTCTCACACACACACACACACACAAACTCACACAAACCCTAGCCGTCCTAACAATCTTTTTGGAGATTTTATTGACAATTTCGCCTTGATTTTTTTTTTTTTTTTTTTCGTTTTCTTGGAGACGTTGACTGATTTCTTGGTGTTTTTGGAGATTTTGAGTGATTTCTTACTGAACACCATTCTCTCGTTTTTTGTTTTTTTTTGAGCGATTTAGTTTTGTTTCTTTTTTCGTTCGTTTTTTTGGAAATTTTGAAATGTAGAAATCAATTGGTTTTCTCTTTTTTTGACCATTTATTGGTAAAAATAGTTGTTCTTGTATTGTTTCAGTTTCACTTTTCTCTCTTGTTTATTGAAGTGTGTAGACTGTATTTTTTGTTATAATTTATTTTTATGTGCGAGTACAAAAAGTTGGAGTGGACGCTATTGACAAGTTGTACTAAGTGTC
Organism: Luzula sylvatica; assembly: GCA_946800325.1. Lineage (NCBI taxonomy): Eukaryota > Viridiplantae > Streptophyta > Magnoliopsida > Poales > Juncaceae > Luzula > Luzula sylvatica. The sequence goes on along the minus strand of OX326957.1, from coordinate 29,412,749 downwards.
TAAGTTCACGGTGTTTCTCGATTCATCGTCATCGATGTGGATTCGAGAGGAGAAGATATAGAGTTTGGGTGTTGTCGTCGTTGTCGTAACTTATACGACCTTCGACTCTTGGCCGTCGTGTTGAGCACTATTTTAAACGTGATAGTCTCGTCGTACTCGGACCGTGGAGATGTAGTTGGGGATGGATATTAGAATCATTTAGTATTATTTTAAAATTATTAGTATCATTGTAACTAAATTTTTGATTTAGATAATTAAGGTCCAACTGTTTTAAATTAAGCCTTAATCTAAAATTGTTGTGCCTTAATTATCTAAGTCCAAAGTTTAAAACTGTTGAGCCGTAACTATTTTTTTTTCTTTCTCAATTTTGTGGGGGGGCGACTACGGTTAGCCCTCTCAATTTTTTCTCTCTCTTTTGCTCTTTCCACACAGAAAGAAGAAAAAAAGCTCGTGACATAAACAATAAGTAAAATACTATAAAAAAGTAGTGATGCATGTTTCTTAATATTCTCTCACACAATCCTCTATGATATGACATAATTTTTAAAAATTAATTTTACACCTTATTTTATGGTTTGACACTCTAATTTATTTATGATTTAATTATGTTAATTTATGATTTAACATTTTATTAAAGTGTCAAACCATAAATTATTGTGTTAAAATTTAAGATGTTAAATCATATTCACATCATCAAAAATTGTGGGGGAGAGTACTGGGAAATGTCTAACATTTTCCATAAAAAAAATCCATAATCAATTTTTATTGAGAATATTTTCCCAATTAATTTTGATGTTGTCATAAATAAATGTCAAATGGACACTTCACACAAGCAAATGTCCAGCCACTTTCCTGGTTAAAGATAAATCAATGAACTTAATACTCAGTATCAGTATCAGTGTCCGATTCAAATTATGTGCTATTTGGACCCTGTAAGTTCTTATATCCCCAATTACGAGATTTTACTTTCCCGTGCATATTTAGTCTATTTAGAAGCCCGTATTTTTCCGAGTTAGCCTCTATCCTCGAATTCTCCTGGAACCGCACAACCATCCGCACTCCGCATAAATTCAAATTTACAAGATTTCATGTATACCCCTCAAAATGTGTGTGGTAGTTTTCTATTTGGAATCAACTCACCTTGAGAAAATCCCATGCTCGAAAAATATGAACTATCCCATATATACGTAATACGTCTGCAAAAATCTGAAATTATCATGTATAGGTCTACAAAAATCTATTATCATGCATGTCCTATACAAAATCTGAAATTATCATGTATAGGTCTACAAAAATCTATTATCATGCATGTCCTATACAAAATCTGAAATTATCATATATAGGTCTACAAAAATCTATTATCATGCATGTCTGTATAGGTCTACAAAAATCTATTATCATGCATGTCCTATACAAAATCTGAAATTATCATGTATAGGTCTACAAAAATCTATTATCATGCATGTCCTATACAAAATCTAAATTATCATGTATGGTCTTACAAAAGCTGAAATTATCATGCATACCTTACCATGCAAAAATATGAATTATCATGTATACCCCTATAAAAATATGAATTATCATATATATCCCTACAAAAATATTAAAATTTCATGTGTGGTATGGTATTATGATGTATACCCGTACAAAAATCTGAAATTATCATCTAAACCTCTATACAAATATGAAAAAAATGAGAAATAAACCCTACATTTTAAGAAATCAGAAGTTATCATGTACCTCTACAAAAATCTGAAATTATCATATATATACTCCAATAAAAATATGAAATTAATGATATAATATGAGAAATATCTAAAAAATCACTTATATTTTGTAACTTTTATAAAAAAGAATAGAAAAAGAAAGCATTTTTACAATTACCTGAAATTTGCGACTCTCCATCTTCAACCTTATAAAAATATGAAATGAAAGCAATGGTCCCAAAATCTAGTGGTGGGATTCTTGACACAAGATATCATAAGGTATCGGGTTCGAGTCTCGTTGCTTATTATCAATAAAAATATGAAACCAAATATATCCACGATTCGTGGATTAGGTTTTCTTAAAAAAAAAAAAAAAAAATCTGAAATGAACAAATATAATATGGGAAATATCTCAAAAAGACCTTATATTTTCTGAATTTTTAAAAAAATAGCTAACAAACATATTTTTAAAATGGAAATTTTTTAAAACTAACCACGTTTGAAAACAAAATTGCAAAAATAACCAAGTTTTAAAAGAAATTCCGAAAATGTCTTTTGCGGGGTACCATTCAGCGCCTTTTTTAAATTGCGGGGAACCATTCAGCGCCTTTGTTTACGGGAGTAATTAAGGGAGTTAAATAAAGGCGCCGAATGAAACAGCACTAGGCGCTGAATGATTCAGCGCCATTTCACAGATATTTAAAAAAAAAATATTATTCCACTCCAAGATGTACCCGCAGAATTCTCCATTATTTAGTTATTACGTTCAATTATATTGATAATTAAGATATACAATTAAATATTCAGTAAAATTTATTCAAATTTATGAATTTGAATGAATATTAATTATGTATTAAGTTAACAACTAATATGTAATGGTTATTATTTTAATTAAATATACGAATCGAAATTATCCAAATTTTATCATAACATTTCTATGTTATAATTAATATATTTAATTCAAATGATAACCAGTACATGTAAGCTGTTAACTTAATATGTAATTAATAATTGTTCGAATTCATAAATTTGAATAAATTTTACTGAATATTTAATTATATATCTTAATTATCAATATAATTGAACGTAATAACTAAATAATGGAGAATTCGGCGGGTACATTTTGGAGAAAATTAATTTTTTTATTTTTAATATCCGACATACACACGTGACCATGTTGAAAAAATATGTGAAAAAATTAAACCCCTCCAAAGTGTACACGCCGAATTCTCCATTATTTAGTTATTACGTTCAATTATATTGATAATTAAGATATATAATTAAATATCCAGTAAAATTTATTCAAATTTATGAATTCAAACAATTATTAATTATATATTAAGTTAACAGCTAACATGTACTTGTTATCATTTTAATTAAATAGACGAATCGAAATTATCCAAATTTTACCATAACATCTCTATGTCCTAATTAGTATATTTAATTAAAATAATAACGAGTACATGTTGGCTGTTAACTTAATATATAATTAATAATTGTTTGAATTCATAAATTTGAATAAATTTTACTGAATATTTAATTATATATCTTAATTATCAATATAATTGAACGTAATAACTAAATAATGGAGAATTCGGCGTGTACACTTTGGAGGGGTTTAATTTTTTTATATATTTTTTCCACATGGTCACGTGTGTATGTCGGATATTAAAAATAAAAAAATTAATTTTCTCCAAAATGTACCGCCGAATTCTCCATTATTTAGTTATTACGTTCAATTATATTGATAATTAGGATATATAATTAAATATTCAGTAAAATTTATTCAAATTTATGAATTCGAACAATTATTAATTACATATTAAGTTAACAGCTTACATGTACTGGTTATCATTTTAATTAAATATATTAATTATAACATAGAAATGTTATGATACAATTTGGATAATTTCGATTCGTATATTTAATTAAAATAATAACCATTACATATTAGATGTTAACTTAATACATAATTAATATTCATTCAAATTCATAAATTTGAATAAATTTTACTGAATATTTAATTGTATATCTTAATTATCAATATAATTGAACGTAATAACTAAATAATGGAGAATTCGGCGGGTACATCTTGGAGTGGAATAATTTTTTTTTTTTAAATATCTGTGAAATGGCGCTGAATCATTCAGCGCCTGGCGCTGTTTCATTCGGCGCCTTTATTTAACTCCCTTAATTACTCCCGTAAACAAAGGCGCTGAATGGTTCCCCGCAATTTAAAATAAGCGCTGAATGATACCCCGCAAAAGACATTTTCGGAATTTCTTTCAAAACTTGGTTATTTTTGCAATTTTGTTTTCAAACGTGGTTAGTTTTAAAAAATTTCCTTTTAAAATCACCTGAATTTTGCCGCTGATCTCCATCTCCAACTTGAATAAAAGAAATGAGCTGCACATCACAATCGAGACCTTTCCATTTGGGACCCGGACCCGAGTCGAGGAATATTTGGCCAATTTTTCGCAAACTTAAAAAAAATATTGGACATACTTCCACATCTCCTCCAAAAATCTTGATGACGCGAATATGATTTAACACCTTAATTCATGATTAGAAATCTTAATTTTATGTCCAATCATACATTAAAATAATCAAATCATAAATTAAGATGCTAAATCATGTATTTATTTGTTAATTATTAAGATGTTACGTCATCAAGATTCTTGAACAAGAGTACTAGAGCCGTACATCACTACTCATTAGGAAATATTTGAACACATTAGATTTAACACCTTTCCGAGTAAGTAAATGTTTGACCGATATCTTGCAACCCTTAATGATTCGATATTGCCACCCACCAAACAGTGAAAGAATACATTTCCTACCACAATTAGGGGGTATTTGGATGACCGTGGTAGGAAATGCTAGAGGAATTTGAATCAATGTTGGTCCAATTCCTGCAGTTGCATGCTAGTTTCTTGTGTTTGGATCAAAGAGTTTAAATTGTTGCAATTGGAAAGTTTATGTTTGGATTGATACAATAACAACAACAATGTAATTATATAATAGGATCATTTGTATATTTTATTATTCAAATCTAACAAAATGAAATAAAAAACATACAAATAAAATTTAAGCATAACACTTTATAATCTTTCATTAAAAAATAAATAGTTGGTAAATAATTATATTTATGGTACACAATCTAACAATTATAATAGAAAAATATAACAATTGAAAGAAACCAATCAATGTATGTATCGTTTCCACATTTTGTTTTATAAGAAGCATAAAAATAACAAAATCTCGAATCATGATACTCACAGTAGCTATTCAGTTTTTCTCAGTGAACATTGTGACAATATATCTTTTTCTGGAAAAAAAAACATTGTGATAATACTGAAATAATAAAACACTGATCGAATTAAATTATTTTTCATGCAATCACAGAAACATCGAACCCCTTTTCCTTGGCGATGATCAAAGCAACGTTCATCAATTGAAGCCAATCGAAGCAAGGGAGTTTTCGTCGAGACGTTATAATACGAATACATTGCTTTCAAAATGGAATATTTTTTATTATTCAATATCGACGAAGGCGACGAGTAAAAACTACAAAAATCAGTGATCTCGTGGATCTCGGGATTCTCCTCCATAAAACTTCCACCACATCCTCCCTCAGCAAGCCAATGCTCCAAGCCAGTCTCGTCGAAATTACCTAAATACCCTCGTAAAATTCTCGTAATTGCGGGTACATCCCTCAATTCCATTTTGCGAAGTCCTGGAGTAAGGGTACTTCCAGGTAATTTATACAATCGCACGGTACGGCTCATCGTCATTCTTGGTACCAATCTCGAAACAGAACCTATATTCAGCAAAATACGTTATTTCAGCAAAATACGGAGTAAGAGTACACATCGATTTATTTCAGCAAAATCCCAAAAAACTGACCTCGAGTTGTACCAGTTAGGGTCGATGTTGGTACATACAAAAATGATTTACATCAAAAATAGCAATTACAAGTACATAACTGCTGTTTCCAAACCATGCGATTCTGGGGAAGTACATAACTGCTGCAATAAGGGGCATCATAGAAATTGCAATTACAAGTATGTTATCAATTACATCGTACCAAACTGTGAGAATTAAGCCAATGCAGTAATTAGGACTACTAACTACCCTATCTACATCAATCCAAACAGCTCCTAAATCAAACACATCGTAAGAATTGTGCAAAATTCAAGCTTATTAAAAATAAAAATTTAATTGCACAATTGAAGCTCAATTGAGGCTTGTTAGTTATTACCGATCTAAGGAGAATTCGAGATCTGAACTAAGTTTGTCTCGTAGTAAAATTGAATATTTAGTCTTTAATTTTGCTATCCATATAATATTTCTTCAATCACTGTATCGGCTACAAAAAAAATCTGCAAATATACATAACTATCCGATAAACATGCTGAAAAAATAAATTAATTTCCTCAGTCTTAGTTATAAATTTTTTAATTACTGTTTTTCATAGTTATACATTTTTTAATCACTGTTTTCATAGTTATACATTTTTTAATGATTGAATAGATATAAATTGTATATTCGAGGACTGTGCTATATTATAATTACCGCTATGATATTCGCAATAAAAAATGAAGACGCAAGATGAAAATAAATTTAATTTTCTTTGATTTTCTATTTACTTCTTGTTTGCCCTCATGGAGAGAACAAAATGACAAATATTTCAAGAAAGGAGTACCAATAACATATTATGATGGTTTAAAAGATTACAAACAAATATCTCACAAAAATTATAGAAATTATTTAGTTAATCTCTTCGTACATAAAAATAAAATCATGCCCAATTCAATCTCCTTTTTAAATCTGCCCAAAAAGGATAGGTCCACAAATAATACAACCTCACGAGAACAATTTTTTTGTATAACCTTAGTTTTTTTCCGAGTTTACACAATTGAAGCTGAGTTGAGTTAATTGTGAAAACATTGTTTTCGCCCTATGAATGGTCGGGACAATATAAAGTTTCGCGTTTCCAACAAGCGTTTCCGACAATGTGAATTCTTTCCATTGTTTCCCCTTGTTCACCCAGGTTTTTTTTTTCTGTATTGCGCCCTACAGTAGCCCGAACTCGAAACAACACAAATTAGCAATTAATTTATGTTAACCTGATAATAAGAAAAAATAACCGTGATGCGTACGGAAAAATCGCCAATTTATTTTGTCGCGGCCATTTACAGGAAGAAAACGTCATTTCAACCCGTGTTTCTATAAACTTGAGCAAAACTGAGGTTATATGTAAAAAAAATTCCTCATTTGAGAAGAAGGAATAAACCACACAAAAATACACAGCTCACATTAATGGCTGATCTTACATAAGAGAGAGAGAGAGAGAGAGAGAGAGAGAGAGAGATCAGATTGGATCTCTATTTAATCTATTATAATTAAAAATAAAATAAATGAAAAATGCTCGTTTATCCTTCATGCATTGACGTCAATGAGATTTGAATCCAGAACCTGTCAAAACAAATTGATTTTTTGTATTTACTCAACTAACTGGACTATGAACCTATTGACAAATCTACTATAATATACCAATTAATATCCAGGAGATTCTGAAGATTCTGTCAACACCGTAGTGACCGTTGTCGCCGAAGAAAACGACATGCGAGAAGGTGTTTCCGAAGATTTTATGAAAACAGTGGGTATTTTACTATGCATCCTTATTTGTTCCTCTTTTATCAACTGATTGGCCGTACACTCGAGTCTCTCTTGATTTGTTTCCTTCATCAATTTCTTTTCTTGAAATAATATGGACTCGACACTTGTTTCGTTTAACATGTCGTCGACATTCATTCCCTCATTAATCTCATTTCCCTAAAATAATTAAAACATGAAGATATATTACAAGTTTTCGAAAATAAAGTTTGATAAAAAGTGAATTTTACTCTTTTCAAAAAGGTCTACCCGAGAATTCTCCTGATATAAAATTGTTATTTAATGTCAATTAGTACCTGTATTCTAACGTAATTACTTTTCCTGCTCTCGCCAAAAGCCAAGGCTACGCTTTGATCGACTAGATCAGCTTGACAAGATCTGGCAATGCTAACAATATCTTTTTTGCCCGTACCGTCACCTCCAATGGACAAAACGAACAAATCCTCTAACCCGTTAACGAAAGGAAACTCCTGTTTGTTATGCATCACGTGGGTGATTCCAACTATTGTCGGGTTCAAGCACGCACCTTCATTTGCAACCCGAATATATGTTCTTCCGTCGGTGGACATCACATCCTTAATCCTCTTTTCCTGACCAGTGACGGCCTCACAGATATCACGGATCCTGAAATCGAACCCGTCAGACTCGACCGCATCTGCACGGGAGAAAACGAAAGGCGCGCCTGTGTTCAGATCGTAGCTCGCTATTAGCAGAGGCTTATACGTATCTTTCAAACTCATTTTGCCCAATGTTTTACGAATTGCTTTGTCCTCTCTTTTTAACATCCTCCCTAACCGGTTTAGGGTTCCAGTTCCGTCTAATCGGGCTTTAGACAAAATCCGGTAGGCATCACAAGCGGATAGGTTTTTGGCGAAGAGAAGGGAGGCGAGGAGAGCGCCGGATCCGGATCCAACGGCAATATCGAAGAATTGGGGGATTGAGGCCGAAGCATTGCCGGAGAGACGACGAAGAGCGAACTCGAGACGAACGAGAGCAGAAGCAGCCAGTTGGGCGGAGCCACCATCGATGGATAGGATCCGAACCTTCCCAACGCCTGGAATCCCTGGCGATGGCGATGCAGGATTCATGACCAGAGAAGCGGAGCCAAAGAGAAAACGAGATTCCAAAATGGAGAAGATATCTTGGCATAGCTGGGGTGAATGTACCGCGGATTGTTCGTACGCCATTTTCCTTCTGATTGATTCTTGTAAAAAATTTAGCTGGTTTCGAATTTTCCTTCTGATGAATCTGTACTTTTCTTAATTTAGACTGTGATTGCGTGTGAATTATATATAACAGGAGAATGAACGCGCGAATATTAACAACCAGTGGTTTCATGTTAAAAATTTAATGCACATGGTCTACCACGTAATGAACTCCTATAGTCTCTGTCATTGGAGCCCCCTTGAAACGAATGAAGAAATTATTGGTATTTCTAGAAAGAAAATCGGTGGTTTGCGCGGACACGTGGATAGTTCAAGGGGGAAGTAATGAGGAATGGATGGTGGAAATTGCAAGTGGTTTTTGTCGGAAAAACAAGAAGACACGGCAAAAATTTAATAATGTTTGTATTTTATACGCATACAATATAATATGTCCCAATTAACAATTATATTATATTCTTTTGTAATGATAAGTGTTATCGTATCGTATTATAAAGTTGGTTATTTCCCTTTAAAATGTTAGGTATACATATTTGATTAATCTCCTCTCATTTTCATTAATTTCTAAGGTAGTTCACACGGGTGTGTCTATGATTAAGGTTTGAACCTAACTAATCATCATCATTATCATCATAGGGCAATAACAAAATGCATGCATAAATTAACTAACTCAAATGACGCATATGATTTCGTTAGGGGACATCATAATTCATAAGTTTGTTTATGATCCTAGAGAACCAAGAATTTTCAATTGATCATTTGATTCATGTGATTAGATTAATTAAGAATGCTTTCAGAAGCATCAAAGCACAAGCCCCCCTCCCCTAACATGTAATCATTATGCTAATCATAGATTCATAACTCTCTTTACCAGAATATGGAAACGTGGCACCTTTTGAGGCAACCTCATTAATCGTTGCAGTGCTAGTAGGTGATGTTGTTTCATGAACAACCTGTGAGTTTTTTTTAATGATTAGAAAGAAGCCTTCCTAGGATCTTCCTTTTTAAAAATTGAACATATGTTTTTCATTTTTAGTAACTAAGAATGTATTAGGGCAGATAAAACGTTTCTTTCTCTTTGAGAGCTACGTTTCAAGTATTTGATAATTTCGAACAAACATGCATTTCAGTTTCATTTCATGAGCCTATTTTAAATTTGAAAAAAATTCGGCATGCCGGTTTAAATTGACTCGATGCACACGTAACATACGATGATCCCATCCAATTACATCGATATATTTCATATTACAGGTGTAGTACATGTTCATCCCGTATCCAGCTTACATTTGTATTTTATATATTTTTAAATATATCTTATGCATTTTAAATGTATGATATATACTTTGGAATAAATGTATGTTATATATTTTTATGTGTAAAATATTTCTTTTATGTTTGTATATTTTGTAGATGCATATTATATACATATTTAGATGTATGATATACATTATTTTTAAATATAATATATGTTACAATTTTTTACATGAGCAATATGTCTTATTTTTATTAAACGTGTTTAGATGTATGATATATTTTTTGAAGTACAATACATGTTATACCATTTTACATGTACTATACGGACTCGATGGCATCACATAAATAAAAAAACATATGTTTTTCAATGGATTATTTCCAGCGAAAGACTAAATTCGAAAAATAGCCTAACAAAAAAAGTGATGACCGTCGATCTTATTTGTGTTTTGTGTCCACGGAAAAGCGAAAGCCTCATACTTCTGTTACTACATTGCAACTTCTCAAAAACGAGTTGGCGTAACAGACAGAGAATCACCAATGCTCAAAAAAGGACGATGCGGGGAACATCTAGCTTAGAAGGAAAATGTTGCTCTTCCCCCAGATTCCCCCCCACGCCCTTTGATGTGCTCGCAACAGTGTTAATCTTTGTCGACACATGGTAAACCATGACTAGCCAGACGACCAATCATCACTCTGTTAATCCATACATAAGTGTTAAGCGTTAAGCGTCTGATAGTGTACAGGTGTACAATACACTCACTGCCAGACAGTGTACAGAGTCAGATCATCTTTAGCCTTATTTTTTGTGCATCTCAAGACCCCAAAAAAATAACATGTATATTTTTTGAATAGATATCTTTCTCTCACATCTCTCTTCTCTCTTTTCTCATCTCCATCAAATCTCTTTTTTCAAGCTTCCACAAAAGAACATCACAAGCATAGTAATAATAATTTATTTGAATTACTTTCTTTGTTCTTCTACACTATTTTTTCCGTTCTTTTTTCTTTTTCTTCAATATTCTCTGTTTTTTCTCACATCATTTTCTTTACTTCATCATTTCATGGTATACAACAATGAAGCATGGTTCGACGGACGACGATTTTTCAGTGTTCGGTCATGTACGCGGGTAAGAAATTTCGAATGTTTCAAGATTATATGCAATTTTTCGTTTACCTTTTGTTCGGGTTGTAATAAAATTTGATATTTTTGTTGATTTGCAACGATTTTTTTCAGTACAAGCATGACCATTAAAATAACTCGGTTAATACCAAAAGTGACTGGTGGTAAGATCTATTATGTTATTGAAAAATTCACAACTGTTAAATCATACGCCAGGTGATAAATTATGTTTTTTCAAGACTATTTAAAAAAAATGTGGATCGTAATAATATTTAATATAAATTATGATTTAACAGGAATTATGACGATGACCATCCTTATGGTTGAATATTTAAGTTTGTTTTAATACAAAAAACCAAGTTTAATGTTAAGTGAAAATTAAAACAGTTATAAGTTCTCTTATGGTTGAACTTGTTTCTAGGATACCGCTTTCCAGTGTCAAACCTTATAAATTACTAATATTTAACAAGAATTATTAGATGGTTTGTAATAGTATTTAACATGGATTATGATTTAATATTCTTTTTGTTCATGTTTATTTTGGACTCTACTTTCTCTGTATTAAAATAGCAATACATTCTCCTATGGTTGAACTATTTGTTTGGTTAGTTCTCTTATGGTTAAACTCTACTTTCTCTGTATTTGTGTTATGGTTAAATTAGTTTGTTATTGATAGTTCTCATGGTTGAATTTGTATGTATTTAACTAGTGTGTTTATTGTCTGTTTTTTCTATGGTTGCAAATCAATTAGTTCTTTGATAATGATCATTGTGGCTAAGTTCGGACTAAGGTCAACTATTAATGTCAATTAGGATTCTATTTTGCAATTATTCCTTCCATTATAACGTCTAGGACCATTGTTAGTTTTGTTTTTTGATAATTACCATTTTAAAATTGATAAAACTGTATCAAAGACATCAAATAAACACAGCAAAACGAGAAATGAACTACTTTAAAATTTTTGAACATCTGGACCATTGTTATGAAAATTCATTTTGAGTACTTTCTGTAAAACATCTTAGACTAAAGCAAATTCAACCTTATTTTGATCAAAAATTTTATGAAAAAATAATTGTAAAACCATTTCATCCAAAATATTTCTAAAAAAAGAAATGTCAGTTTACTCGTAATAAATTACCAACCATAATATTATTTTCAACTAAAAAATACAATGTAATTCAACCTTATTGAGGCCCTGTCCGGTTTCCAAAATCCTAGATCACGCATCGACTTCGAGAGTACGATGCATAGAAGGATAGACGATTACCGGTGTGAAATTGATCACACACGAAGGGTTGATCGCTTATCCTCCTTTCTCCTTGTCACGTTAGTGACAAAACGCGCGTCCCACGCCCACGCGTCTCCCACCGGTTCGTTGACGATAAACGCGACTGGAGTTTGATTACAACGAAAAGCCACAAGTTGTCGCTCCTCTACTCGTATCCACCGTGAGTCGTAGCACCTCGGTCGCGGGTGCAACTGCATAGACGATGCACCGGCGAACTTGCTTGAACACGTTCGATTCTCTAAACCGAGAAAACTCCTTTTCTCTTTCTCTCTTTCTCTTCACACTCACTCAACTATTGATGATGTTGTTTCAAATGATTTACTTAGATTGGATCAGGAGAAAGAGAGAGATTCACCAATTCTCAAAAAAGGACGGTGCGGGGAACATCTAGCTTAGAAGGAAAATGTTGCTCTTCCCCCTGATTCCCCCCACGCCCCTTGATGTGCTGGCAGCAGTGTTAATCCTTGTTGACACATGGTTAGCCATGACCATCCAGACGACCAATCATCACTCTGTTAATCCATACATAGGTGTTAAGCGTTAAGCGTCTGACAGTGTACAGTGTCAGAGCATGCTTTAACCTCATTTTTTGTGCATCTCAAGACCCCAAACAAATAACATGTATATTTTTTGAATCAATATTTTTCGCTCACATCTCTCTTCTCTCTTTTCTCTTCTCCAACAAATCTCTTTTTTCAAGCTTCAACAATAGAACATGACAAGCATAGTAATAATCATTTATTTGAATTACTTTCTTTGTTCTTCTGCACTATTTTTTCCATTTTTTTTTTCTCACATCATTTTCTTTGCTTCATCATTTCATGGTATACAACAATGAAGCATGGTTCGACGGACGACATTTTTTAGTGTTCGGTCATGTACGTGGTCAAGAAATTTCGAATGTTTCAAGATTATATGCAATATTTCGTTTACCTTTTGTTCGGGTTGTAATAAAATTTGATTTTTTTGTTGATTTGCAACGATTTTTTTCAGCATAAGCATGACCATTAAAATAACTCGTACGTCAGGTGATAAATTATGTTTTTTCTAGACTATTTTAAAAAAATATGGATCGTAATAATATTTAATATAAATTATGATTTAACAGGAATTTTGACGATGACCATCCTTATGGTTGAATATTTAATTTAGTTTTATTACAAAAAACCAAGTTTAATGATAAGTGAAAATTAAAACAGTTATAAGTTTTCTTATGGTAAAACTTTTTTCTTGGATACCGCTTTCCAGTGTCAAACCTTATAAATTACTAATATTTAACAAGAATTATTAGATGGTTTGTAATAGTATTTAACATGGATTATGATTTAATATTCTTTTTGTTCATGTTTATTTTGGACTCTACTTTCTCTGTATTAAAATAGTAATAAATTCTCCTATGTTGAACTATTTGTTTGGTTAGTTCTCTTATGGTTAAACTCTACTTTCTCTGTATTTGTGTTATGGTTAAATTAGTTTGTTATTGATTGTTCTCATGGTTGAACTTGTATGTATTTAACTAGTGTGTTTATTGTCTGTTTTTTCTATGTCTGCAAATCAATTAGTTCTTTGATAATTATCATTGTGGCTAAGTTTGGACTAAGGTCAACTATTAATGTCAATTAGGATTCTATTTTGCAATTATTCCTTCCATTATAACGCCTAGGACCATTGTTAGTTTTGTTTTTTTGTTAATTACCATTTTAAAATTGATAAAACTGTTTCGAAGACATCAAATAAACACTGCAAAACGAGAAATGAACTACTTTAAAAATATTGAACATCTAGACCATTGTTATGAAAGTTCATTTTGAGTACTTTCTGTAAAACATCTTAGACTAAAGCAAATTCGACCTTATTTTGATCAAAAATTTCTTGAAAAAATAATTGTAAAACAATTTCATCCAAAACATTTCTAAAAACAGAAATATCAGTTTACTCGTAATAAATTACAAACCATAATATTATTTTCAACTAAAAAAATACAATGTAATTCAACCTTATTGAAGACCCTGTCCGGTTTCCAAAATCCGAGATCACGCATCGACTTCAAGAGTACGATGCATAGAAGGATAGACGATTACCGTGAAGGAAATACAGTTTTGGATCATCGCTAAAATGGTACGTAGGACAAACGAACGTACGCGTTCGTGGGCATACGAAACAGATTAGTAAAACTGGTATAACTTTCAGTAGGAAACTCCGATTTGAATGGTTCAAATTGGGTTAGTTAGATAATGAGATTATCTAGAATGTTCATGTTGTAATATATTTCATTTGAGCGAAGTATCAATATCGTTCTAATGAAATACCGAAAGGGTGCGACAGTTTGACATACAGTCAATAAAACGGCCGTAACTTTCGGGTCCGAACTCCAATTGGGCTGGGCCAAATTGGGTTGGAAAGATAATTAGATTATCTACAACTTTCGTAAATGTTCAAAGTCGGCTGGAACGATTTAATATTTTCGTTCTGACAGATTACTGAAAGGGTGTATGCAGTTTTCTGTTTGAAAAAGGTGTATAAATATACATACCTTTTGGCCCATCCTTATCCTATGGAGTATATATATGATGTTTCTCTCTCTCTCATCAGTCCAACAAGTTGAATAATTAGATTAGTTCAACCAGAAAATTAATGGAGTTAATTTAGAATTAATCCAGAAATTAAGAGACTCTAATCACCTGATGAAAGAGTGCGAAGAGATTGAGAGAGAAGGAGAAAAGAATTTTCTCCGTCTAGAGAATCGAAACGCAATCATGCAAGTTCGCCGGTGCATCGTCTAGGCAGGTGCATCCGCGACCGAGGTGCTACGACTCACGGTGGATACGGGTAGAGGAGCGACACATGTGGCTCTTCGTTGTGATCAAACCGGAGAAGTAATCGAGTAACGGGCTGTGGAATCATGCGGGCATGGAACGCACGAAGACAACCCGAGGCGTGTCGAAACGGTGGGAGACGTGCGGTATGGGACGTACGGGCTAGTCACCAACGTGACACCGAAGGAAATAGAAGGCGGCGATCAACCCTTCGTGTGCCATCAATTTGGCACTGGTATGAATCTGTCCTTCTATTCGCATCGTACCCTCGAAGTCGTGGCGTGATCTCGGGAATCGAACCGGGCCTACATATCCGCTGCGCGGGCCCGGGGTCGAGGATATTCCCCAACATACCGGTGTGAAATTGATCACACACGAAGGGTTGATCGCTTATCCTCCTTTCTCCTTGTCACGTTAGTGACAAAACGCGCATCCCACGCCCACGCGTCTCCCACCGGTTCGTTGACGATAAACGCGTCTCGGATTTGATTACTACGAAAAACCACAAGTTGTCGCTCCTCTACACGTATCCACCATGAGTCGTAGCACCTTGGTCGCAGGTGCAATTGGCTGGATGATTCACCGACGAACTTGCTTGAACACGTTCGATTCTCTAAACCGAGAAAACTCCTTTTCTCTTTCTCTCTTTCTCTTCCCACTCACTCAACTATTGATGATGTTGTTTCGAATGATTTGCTTAGATTGGATCAGGAGGGAGAGAGAGAGAGAGAGAATTATCCTATTCATATGTAATTCTCTCTCTCTCTCTCTCTCCTTATGGTGTGCCTAGACGATGCACCGGTTATTAGTTCTCTTGTTAGCGATATCTGTTAATCAAAAGGCATGGTGATAGTCATCCTTATAGTTTAATTAACAACACTTATTTCCTGATTCCAAATTGAGTTAACAAATTTCAATCAATATTAACAGTTAATATCATTGACTGCGGCCGCAATTTTCGTTAATCAACTCATCGAGCGGCGCCTAAGGGATATCTCTTCATTTCGGAATAAACAATTCCTATCTTGGAGACTCACATCGAATTCCGTGTTTTGGACAATACCCAATAATGACCGTTTTGGGCCCCTTTTACGGAAGGTGTAAGATCATATGAAAGCATTGTGTTACGCAAGTAACGCAATCAATGGTCCCCTCAAGTATAAAGAACCTAATATCCTATTCGTTGCGAGTCCATCCATAATGACTAATCCATGTCATGGTCTCGCACCTTTGGTCATATCCAATATACGTCATCTAGCATATATCTCAGTGCTTTAAATTGCGGCGATATTGCGGATATTGCGGGCTGAGATTTAGAATCTCTATATCGCAATGAAGTATTGCGAAAATATGATTTTTTGAGAAATTGCGGATATTGCGGCGAGATTGCGGCGAAATATCGGTAATATTGCGGCCATATCGGGTCAAATATTGCGGATAATATTCAAATCGTTGTAATTTTGTCATCCTTCCACCAAATTACATGAAATTTATATCGAAGTCGTTCGTCTCGACGAGAGGAATGCAGTGATGGGATTGAATTTGTTAAATTTTGTCTTTTACCCTGAATTAAACACAAAACACACGTTAAAGTAATTTTATCGAGAATTATTTAATATAAATATTATAACATAAATTTTGTGATTATTTAATACTTAGTTTCCATGTTTTATTATCAAAATATTTAATAAAATATGCTCATAACATATATAACTTCTAAAATGTGTCATTTTCATCTATAAATGTATGAATTTAGTAATTTTCATTGTATTTCATTGATGTTTCGATTTAAAATTTGAGTTATAGTGTTTTGATATTTTTAGGATGTCGACAAAAAATTCTTCAACAAAATACAATTCCAAAGATCCCGTATAATTGCCATTTTAATGGAAATTTTATAATCAACTTTTATTTACACTGAAAAGGTTCCTGGACAATCAACTTTTTTATTCTTTTTAGAAGAAAATTATAAAGGAAATTTTACGATATTAATGGTGATAAAAAATATTGTGAAAAATATATTTAAACAAACTATTATCTTTACATAATTTAATGTCGCAACGACTGTCCGCAATAAGGTCATTGCGCCGCAATTGCGCCCGCAAACGCAATCCGCTGCAAAAAAGACCCGACCGCAATGGACCGCAATATCGCAATTTAAAACATTGATATATCTACATTCTTGATTAAACAAGCACCTTGTCCTATGATTAGCACAACATAATCATTTCCTCGTCTAACGTACTAGTGTACACGTTCAGTCTATTATCAAATAATAGAAATGCTTATCTCTTAAGAAAATTGACCCGCGACTAGGGATGTTTAAAAATAAAACTTTAAGTGTGACGGTTTCGCTGTACATAATCACGTATTATGCCGACGCCCACACAAGCTCAAATCAGGGTTCATGTAATCATATTACACAACCCGCACACGATTTTCATATAAGGTAAATGCAAATGAAATAAATTTTAAAATCTCGAAATTGCATTAATATAAGATAAGTTTGGGGTGATACCACGTTTACTACTACTATCCGACTAATCTCGTCATACAAAACTATCGTTTAGATAACTAACTAACTCTCATCCCCCTCTAGGTATCTCAAACCTATAGCTTTCGCATGGTAGTCATTCTTAGCTTGCGAGAGTGGCTTAGTAAACGGGTCCACAACATTCCTGTAAGTATCAATCTTCTCAATGATCACATCCTTTCGTTGCAAAATCTCACGTATAAGGTGAAATTTTCTGAGTATGTGCTTGGAGCGATGATGTGCCATCTGTTCCTTGGACTGTGCTATTGCGCAAGTATTATCGCAATACACAACCACGGGTTCCGAGATACTCGGGACTACAGCAAGTTCGGTCACAAACTTCTTGATCCATACCGTCTCTTTTGCCGGTTCGGAAGCCGCAATATAATCTGATTCAGTTGTAGAGTACGCAATCGTGGGGTGTTTGGAACTCTTCCATACGACCGTTCCACCATTTAGAAAAAATACGTATCCGATTTGTGATCGAAAGTCATCGACACATGTTTGGAACCAACCTGGATGTCTTCCCACCATAAATTAGAAATTGATCCTTAGTCCTTCGTAAGTACTTAAGGATGTTCTTGACCGTGATCCAAGGCATATCCCCTGGATTTGATTGGTAGCGCGAAACGACGCTCAATGCATACGACACATCGGGGCGCGCACAAATCTGCCGAAGCATATGGAACAATACTCATCGCATTCTTATCCTCGCTCGATGTCGGACATTGAGCTTTAGAATACGGTATGCCATTCGACATCGGAAGAAACCCTTTCTTCTAATCATGCATTGAAAACCGTTTCAATACTTTGTCGATGTACGAGCTTTGACTCAAGCCGAGTAACTTCTTGGATCTATCTCCATAAATCCTCACGTCTAAAATATAGGTGGCCTCGCCTAAATCTTTCATAGCGAAACGGGTATTCAAATACTTCTTAACATCCATAAGCATCGGTATGTCATTTCTTATGATCAAGATGTCATCTACATATAAAACAAGAAATACTACGCGGCTCCCACTAACCTTCTTGTACACACAAGTTTCTTCTACGTTTTTGACGAATTTATACTCGCTTATAACTGCATCGGAACGATGTTCCAACTCCGAGAAGCTTGCTTCAATCCATAAATGGATCGTTGTAACTTACACACTTTGTCCGGATTCTTTGAATCGACAAAACCCTCGGACTGTGTGTCATGTACACATCCTCTTGCAAATTTCCGTTAAGGAAGGGGATTTTGACATCCATTTGCCAAATCTCATAGTCGTAATATGCAACGATGGCAAGTAAGATCCGTATGGATTTAAGCATTGCTACGGACGAAAACGTTTCTTCATAGTCGACACCATGAATTTGTTTGAAATCTTTCGCCACAAGCCATGCCTTATAAGTGTTTACATTCCCATCCATGTCGGTTTTCTTCTTGAAAACCCACTTGCATCCCACGGGTCTCACCCCGGGAGGTGGATCAATCATGTTCCAAACTTGATTATCGTACATGGATTGAATCTCGGATTTCCTGGCCATATGCCACCTTTTGGAATCCTCGTTTTTCATAGCCTCATGGTATGACGTCGGCTCATTATTTATGAGTTCGACTTCATCATCATTAGCCACTATAAAACCATATCGTACCGTCTCTTTGAAGGGAATCGATCCGTCCCCGGGCCCGCGCAGCGGATATGAAGGCCCGGTCCGGTTCCCAAATTCCGAGATTACGCCTCGACTTTGAGAGTACGATGCAAAGTAGGATAGACGATAACCAACGTGAAATTGATCACGCACGACGGGTTGATCGCTCGCATCCTTCTCTTCTCCGGTGTCATATTGGTGACTAGCCCGTGTGTCCCATACCACACGTCTCCCACCGTTTGGACTCCATTAACGCCTCCGGTTTGATCACAACTAAGAGGCACATGTGTCGTTCCTCTACTCGTATCCACCTTGAGTCGCAGCACCTCGGTCGCGGATGGACCTGCCTATTCGATGCACCGGCGAACTTGCTTGATCGCGTTTGATTCTCTAATCCGAGAAAACTCCTTTTCTCTTTTCTCTCATTCTCATCACACCCATTCAACTATTGATGGTGTTCTTTCGAATGATCGTCCCTAGAGGTGGCAATCGGGCGGGTCGGGTCGGGTTCGGGTCGGGTCATTTCGGGTTTGGGTCGTTTCGGGTTGCGGGTCGTTCGGGTCATCGGGTCGTTCGGGTCGCGGGTCGTTCGGGTCATCGGGTCGTTCGGGTCGCGGGTCGTTCGGGTCGCGGGTCGTTCGGGTTTCGGGTCGTTCGGGTTTTGGGTCGTTTCGGGTTTCGGGTCGTTCGGGTTCGGGTCATTTCGGGTTTCGGGTCGTTCGGGTTCGCGTCGTTTCGGTTTTCGGCTCATTCGGGTTCGGGTCGTTTCGGTTTTCGGGCCATTCGGGTCGTGACTATTTTGATTTTCGGGTAATTCAGATTTCACAAAATTTGATTTCGAATCATTCGATTTTCCAAAAATTTAGTTTTCGGGTAATTTCTGATTTATTTTATTGATTCCGAGATATTTTAGCAATATTATATTGATTTTAACAATAATATTTTAATTGTCGGGTCATTCGGGTCGTGAATTTCGGGTCATTCGGGTCGTGAGTTTCGGGTCATTCGGGTTTCGGGTCGTTCGGGTTTCGGTTCATTCGGTTTCGGGTCGATTTCGGGTTCGGGTCATTCAGTTTCGGGTCGATTTCGGGTTCGGGTCATTCGGTTTCGGTTTCGGTTTCGGATTCGGGTTCGGGTCGTTGACTTTTCAATATTTTCGGGTCGGGCGGATCGGGTCGTTTTTTCGGGCCAGGTCAGATTTTGCCAGCTCTAATCGTCCCAATTAGTAGAGCCGGCAAAGTTGACCCGAACCCGAAAAACCGACCCGAGTAACCTGAAGCCCGACCCGACCCGACTAGACAAAATTTACGAAAATCAAACAACCCGACTCGGACCGACCCGGGACTAAATAACCCGAACCCGAAAGTAGATGTTTTATATGTTACCCGAACTCGACCCGATCCGAAACCGAGTAACCCGAGACCCGAATATAACCCGAATTTACTAGTTGAATCAAATCGTATAATTTGAAAATTTAGTTATTATTTTTGTCCGCAACTGTATTAATTCAAACCCGACATAACCCGAACCCGAAGAATCTGACCCGAACACACAATTTAACCCGAAAAGAACCCGGCAAAAATAAAACCCGAACACAACCCGACCCGATCCGACTTAACTTCACCCGAAAATAACCCGAACATAAAAATGACCCGAACCCGAAAATACCCACCCGATTATTACCCGACCCACCCGATTTGCCACCTCTACCAATTAGTCTAATCTGAATTAGATTCAGGATTAACTCTTTAATTGACATTGATTCACTTCGATTGACTTTCTATTGACTGCATAGATCAGAGAGAAACACATCCTATATATACTATACACCTTCTCAAACAGAAAACTGCATACACCATTTCAGTATTCTGTTGAAACGAAATTGGGAAATCGTTCCAACCGACTTTAAAACTTCACGAAAGTTGTAGATAATCTTATTATCTTTTCAACCCAATTTTGCCCAGCCTAATTGGATTTCAGATGCTAACGTTATGACGGTTTTACTAACGGTATGTCAAACTGTCGTACCCTTTCGGTATTCCATTAAAATGACACTGATACATCGCTCAAATGAAATATATTTCTTCATGAAAGTTCTAGATAATCTCATTATCTATCGAACCCAATTTGAAACATTCAAATTGGAGTCGTAATCTGAAAGTTATGCCAGTTTTACTAAAACTGTTTCTTATGCCCACGAACGCGTACGTTCGTTTGTCCTTCTACGTACCATTTTACCGTTGATCCAAAACTGTATTTCCTTCACTCTTGACGAGTCCTACCTAATCTACGAATCACGCCTTGTGCACTTGACTCCGGATCCTCAACTATTGACGAAACCGGGTCAACGATTATCAGTTCAACATTCGTTTGCGGGTCTCGAACCTCTTCGAGATCAATTCCATTTTCATTAACTCGCCTAGAGACAAAATCCTCCTCAAGGAAGACCGCTCTTCGAGCTACGAAAATATTATTTTCGACTGGAAGATAGAAATAATATCCTTTCGTTTCCTTATGATACCCGACAAATAAATATTTTTCAGATTTGGATTCGAGCTTGTCCGAAATTAATTTTCGAACATATGATTCGCAACCCCAAATCTTCACAAAAGATAACCTCGGAGGTTTTCCATACCACATCTCATATGGTGTCTTTTGTACCGATTTAGAAGGTAAGCGATGTATAAGAAAAGCCGCAGTCTCAAGGACATATTCCCAAAAGGATTTTGGGAGAACCGTTTGACTCATCATTGATCGAACCATGTCCAACAAGGTTCGATTTCTCCTGTCGGACGCGCCATTCCATTGTGGTGTGCCTGCCGGAGTCATTGTGGAACTATTTCACAATCCTTTAGATGATCTTCAAACTCGTAGCTCAAATACTCGCCTTCTCGATCCGATCGAATGGCTTTGATTTTCTTGCCAAGCTGATTTTGAACTTCGTTTTGAAACTCTTTGGTCTCCGCTTTGGTACGCATCAAATAGATATATCCATATCTACTATAATCGTCCATAAACGTAACAAAATATCGGGAGCCTCCTCTTGCCTCGATGCTCATTGGTCCACACACATTAGAATGTATGAGTTCCAACAAGTCGTTGGACTGCTCTCCGACCTTGGAGAACGGCGCCTTTGTCATCTTGCCAAGTAAACAAGATTCGCAATTCCCATATGAATAAATTAATTCAAATGTGAGTCTAGCATTCCATCCTTATAGAGTCTAGCAATGTGTTTCTCATTCACATGACCGAGACGACAATGCCAAAAGAAAGTGCGATTATCAACTTTAGGTTTAATCTTTTTCGCATTGACGTTATAAATGGACTCATTATTTTTGTGATCGAAATCCAACACATAAAGACAATTTTCTAATAGAACATTTTCATAGATAATATTATTCTTACATATCGAAAATTCATTATTCTTAATAATAAATTCATAGCCATCCTTGGCAAGTTTCGACACACTTATTATGTTCTAACATAACGACGGTACATAATAACAATTATTTAGTACTAATATAAGTCCACTCGGCAAAGTTAAATTAACTACTCCTACGGCAAACGCCGCAACTGTTGCTCCATTCCCGACGCATAGATCAACTTCGCCTTTCTCCAACCTTCGACTATTTTGAAGAACCTGCATATTCCGACAAAGATGAGTCCCGCAACCGGTATCTAATTGAAGGAAATACATTTATAGATCAACTAGTAGCTTGCACACATGAGGATAGACGAGCGTACGCGTTCGTCGATATGATTGGATGCATAATAAGATTAATTATGCAAATCAGACATAAATATGGTTGATCAGTCATGACTGACCAATGGGTTAATCTGTCAGATTACATAGAAATATACACAGTCAGTCATGACGGACCAAAAGGAATTTTGTGTACCAATCTGTGAGTATGAGTCATGACTGACTGTATGTCAGTCATGACGGATTATAAGAGTAACTGCTGTTTCCAGTAACCGTGACTAGGACGTCATGACGGACTGTGATCCAAATTCCAGATTAGCAGTTTTCTTTGTACTCATTAATCCCTCATTAATTATGGGGTTAATATAAGATATTGACCTGTTCTTGCTCTCTCTATTTCCAATTGATTCCAGATCTGGATTATGAAAAAAAGATTATACTTGTGAGACAAGTAAAATAGAGAGAAGAACACCATTACAGATGATGTTCGAGCAAGTTTACGGCGATTTTAGAGGAATCGCGCGTAACCCAAAGACGAGGCTCGAGGTGGATACGAGTAGAGGGATTTCACCTGAAATCTTCTATTGTGATCAAGCGAGAGCATGATGAAGAACCGGATGCGATCCGGTTGTATACGACAAACCGGAGCTCCATCGAAGGTGTCGAATCGAGCGAGAATGGGACGCGTGTATTGCCGAGGATTGGAGCAGCGAAAGGGCAGCAACTACACGATCAACCCGTCACCGTAATCATTTTCACGATCAACCGTAAGGGTGCGTTCGAACGGACCCCTTCGAGTATAAAATAATTTTATACATACTCATGACAGGAAGCAGTCCGTTCAAACGAACTGTATGTTGCGTTCGAAAGAACATGCTGCTGGAAGTGTATATTGGATATACACAACCTTTCACCCAATCCTTATCCTATTTTAGTATAAATAGGATGCCTCTCTCTCTCTCTCTCTCTCTCTCTCTCTCTCTCTCTCTCTCTCTCTCTATTCAGACAATTCAGAATTCAGAATTCTGTCCAAAGAAGTCTAAGTCAATTAAAGTCTAATTCAGTCCAGAAATGAGAGAGACTCTTATCAAGTTGTTGAAAGAGTGCGAAGAAAAAGAGAGAAAGAGAAAAGGTGTTTTCACGGTTTAGAGAATAAAACGCAATCATGCAAGTTCGTCGGTGCATCGTCTAGTCAGGTGCATCCACGACCGAGGTGCTATGACTCACGGTGGATACGAGTAGATGAGTTCGCACTTTGTGGCTCTTCGTTTGTGATCAAACCAGAGAAATAAAGGAGTGAAATGCTGCGGAAGCGTGTGGACATGAGACGCACGAAGACAACCGGAGGCGTGCCAAGACGGTGGGAGACGTGTGGTATGGGACGCACGGGCTAGTCACCAACGTGACACCGAAGAAGAGAAGGATGCGAGCGATCAACCCGTCGTGCGTGATCAATTTCACGCTGGTAATCGTCTATCATACTTTGCATCGTACCCTCAATTTCACGCTGTGCGGGCTCGGAGATGGGATAATTCCCTTCAGTGGTATCAAAGCAAGCACCGAGATTCGAAGGTCGAATTATAGTCGTATATTCGATATACGCACGGGTTATCAAAGTTTGTACCCGTTTGCATGATGCTGGATATTTAGAAGTTTAATTTTTTCGTTAAAATCACAAGTGGAATTCACTAGAGATCAATCATGAGATGATTGAGAGTATCTAGGAATGATCGTGAAAAAATTTCGTGATTTATCGTTTCGGAAACGAGCGAAAACGAAAAAACAACGAAAAAACTGCACGAAAACAGGGTTTTCAGAGTCCCCAGGGACCAGTTCGTTCGAACTGACTGGCCAGTTCATCCCGGACGAACCGGGGGTGCGAGGATACTGTTTTTATAATAATCATCATTGTTATTGTCATTAACATAATCATATCATATTACTTAATTCAAATGGAGAATAGAGATCCATAACACAGATCCAGACATTCCACAGAGTAGTCTCAAATATACCCCTTTTAAAGCGCCTCCAAGTACAAGTACAAGCACAAGCGTCGGCACGGAGGTACGGAGAATTGAGATCCAAACCGAACAGACAGATCTCACCAGCTCATCTATCTAGCTGGCCTCGTACATTATTATCACTCTCACTCTCTCTCTCTCTCTCTCTCTCTCTCTCTCTCTCTCTCTCAGTGCATTGCATTGTATTCCACTCTCACACCTCTTGTGAGTGACAGACAGCATGACACATTCAACTTATCAGCCTTGCTCCCTCATGTGAGAAATTAAATGATTCTGAATTCTGAGTCCCAGTCATGTAAATATTTTACTTATGATCGTACCAATTTGACTGCATATACTATTTGGGACATTTGTACTACCCATTTGTAACCAAAATGTTAAACTGTCTAATTGCAATTAGCTAGCTAGATAATTAAATAGTTAAACTAGGGCTATCGAGCAAGTAAATGTCCATTACAAGAATTGCACCGACAAAGTACCACATGTATGACCAAGGTACATCACAAAGATTGAATCCCCTATGCCCATTTATTTGTGATAAATCATATAGCGAATCGATACATGCATGATTGTTTCGTATATAAAAAGATGCATGCAAAACATATAACATAAAATCAGACTGTGCACACGTTGATGGAATAAATGCATTTCATTTCATGCAAATAAAGAGTGGGGATGTGGCTCTTACCACGTCATTACTTCTTCAAATAAATGCTAGACAATTTGGTTGTTACACAGATTTCCATCTTTGATCAATGAGTTTATGTATGAAAGGTCCATCTAGTAATTGCTCGAGTTAAACTATTCTACCAAGTACTACATTAAAGCTTCTTAATTTTCGAAAGGAATATAGTAGATATTTTGAGTCGAATGTTTGAGTATAATGAAGTTATATACGATCGATATAAAACTTGGATAGTTTTATGCATAACCAATCCGGTACGTACGATGGTACGACTTGGATTAGATAAATATTTTGCAACTTTTGTTATTCACTATTTCCCTGTTTATCCACTATCAGTCTGTCATGTTTAATCTAAACACGGCCTTTCAGAATATCCATAGATCAGCTCCACTAGTTAGTATTAGTAATTATGTCTTTTCTACCGATATATATATATATGCTTTTTTATTTTTTATTTTTTTTTATCTCTTGAACATATATTCTTGTTTGTTAAGTATACATATGTTTTATTAATTGTAAATTCCAATATATTTGTTTAAAAAAAATTCAAATTAGAATCATTTTTTTTTATCTCCTGAACATATATTGCTATCGTTTTTAGACCTATAGGAACCGACATTCTTAAAATGTCACTTCGTAATATGTTTAAAGTAAATTAATTTTAATTATGATATTAAATGTCGAAATTTTGTTTATGGTATGATAATTGAGTAATGCTACACAACAGTATTGGCAGCATGATATTGAAATGACATAGACAAGTATGAAATTTCATCAAATCACACTACACTATATATACTGAATTGGCATCAACAAAATACAATGCCAACAAAACATCATGTTTCTATCATGTTGTGAGATGATGTTGTATATATTTATTCGTGATAATTAGTTTGTCAAATAACGATGCAATAACATCGTTAAAAATACGAGGAGTTCTACCATACAACCTTTTAAATATATATTTTAGGTATTTACCAATTAATTATATTTTTTAAAAATGTATCATAAAATTTATTTTTCAAGAAGATTTTTTCTTGAAATGAACTACAATTTTTTTTTATTTAGTCAAACATTAATCCATAAATATATATTAATTAATTATTATTCAATATTTTTGAAAAAAAATATATCAAAAAGAATGTACGATAAAAGCCTAAAAGTGCAATGTTATAATTTAATAAATAACAACCTCGTTTATAGCAGGTAATGTCGAAAATGAGTCGAATCACTAGGAATCATTATATCTGCGGCATAATGATGAGAATTGATAAATAAGTAGCGGTTCACCGGGTACCCTTGTAGTGTGTGGGACTCGAAGAATTAGTGGCATTAAAAAGTAACTTCTTTTTAGTTTTCAAAGAAATGCATATTTTACTAATTAAATTAATGTGAACACCTAACATAGGAATCCTTGAATAAAAAAAAAATCCTAAAAACAAAAAGATAAAACAAAGCGAACAAAAATAAAATAGAAGGTCATTTCTAAGAAGCTTCGCATGCATGCATGCAAGGCTGTTATTTCGATCTGTCTCAATTTAAACATGAATCACGACAAATATATTAATTAGCGGCGTTCGTTTTTAAATTTTGCAAATAAACGTTGTGCTTCCACGTACGTATGTATCCCCTTTACGACTGAAAAGGTTCACGCATAAAAGATGGTCAATAGAAAGCAACACATTTTTGTTGGCAATAATCACCTATGTTTTGTCTGCGATTACTGCTGACAATTCTAGTACGTCCCGAGTTTCCCCCGATCTCCTTCTACGTGACGGATCTTGACATGATTTTTTCGAGGGAACGAAATGAAAAACTGATTCTGAAATTATACTGCACGTTTTTTTTTTTGGGAGGAGGGCAAATAATAAATTTTGCACTGTTCTACTAATAAAATACACGGAATCACTAAATATATATATTATTCGGCGAAAATCTGGACCGCCCCCTACTAAGATCCGCCCTTACTCCTCTATATCACGAATTAGTGGTCAATCATCATGGTGATTATCAAAAGGGCACTCCATTAATAATTAATTAATATTGATTATTAACTGTTAATGCATACGTATTTTAATTATATATTAATTGACTGTTAATAGAGTGTTTTTTTTTTATTAATCATCATGATAATTAACCGTTAATTCGTGATATAAATGATGTTGGAGAAATTTCAGGAGCACACTAAATGAGCTCATTATATAATAATCATCACATTATCAACAAATTGTTCCCTAACAAATGTTACAAATCACATGCTAATATTTCTACCCAATAGTCAAAGAGTTCAATCATCTATACACTCGTGTGATGACAATGGATAATCAATCTTCAAGGAATCAAGCTAATTATTTAACTTCCACTATCATTATTTTTTTTGTTGATTACGCCGACAGATTGGTATATATCAACTTATCTTCCAACACATCTCATTATTTTATTAACTCGTTCTTCATCTTATTAAATAACTATATTTAGAAAATTATCACGTTATCACCTAGTCTGTAGTGCTATATAACCCCTCGTCGTCCTCCCGCCATAACTCATCCTATCTCTCACACACACAGTGACAATATACAATCACTTCAATCAAACATACCTAACGAATTCAATGGCATTAGAGGGAGCATACTTCTGTGATTCAGCCATGGTAGATTCACCCAAGCTGTGTCAAGATATCTTCTCCATTTTAGAATCTCAGTTCCTCTTTGGCTCAAGTTCTCCGGTCGCTCCGGCCATCTTCAACACCGGAAAGGTTCGAATTCTCTCCATCGATGCGGGCTCCGTCAATCTCGCTGCTGCTGCTCTCGTACGGACAGAATCCGCACTTCGCCGTCTCTCCGGCGACCCCTCCGCCTCGATTTCTCAGTTTTTCGATCTCGCAATTGGATCTGGATCCGGCGCCGTTCTCGCTTCCCTTATCTTTGCCAACAACCTCTCCGCTAGTGAAGCGTCTCAGATCGTGTCTAGGACCCAATTGGACGGATCTGAAAGAGCCTGGTACGAGAGGCTGTTTAAAAGAGAGAACAAAACGATTCGTAAAGTATTTGGAGAGACGAGTTTGAAGGACGCGTCTAAGCCTTTGCTCATAGCGAGCTATGATCTGAACACAGGAGCGCCATTCGTTTTCTCCCGTGCAGATGCGGTCGAGTCTGACGAGTTCGATTTCAGGATCCGAGACGTCTGCGAGGCCGCCGCGTCTCCGGTAAAAC
This sequence comes from Luzula sylvatica, assembly GCA_946800325.1. NCBI lineage: Eukaryota > Viridiplantae > Streptophyta > Magnoliopsida > Poales > Juncaceae > Luzula > Luzula sylvatica. The sequence goes on along the minus strand of OX326957.1, from coordinate 29,383,934 downwards.
GGATCAAGGAGGTGAAGTCGATAGATCGACAAACACGGATTCGGGTCGCCAATGCAGGCACGGGTTTGAACCCCACTGCAGCTGGGATTACCCATGTGATGTATAACAAACAAGAGTTCCCTTTTGTTAACCGGTACGAAGATTTATTCGTTTTGTCTATCGGTGGCGATGGAGCCTACGACCGTGATGTCGTTAGTATCGTCAGGGCTTGTCAGGCTGATCTGGTGGATCAAGCTGTAGCCATGGCTTTTGGAGAGAACAGAAAAAATAATTACGTTAGAATACAGGTACTTATTCGCGTAAAATCACATGTCAGAATAATTATACTTCAAATGTTTATTTTCAATTTTCCAAAAAGCTTATCATAAATCTTGTTCTTATAATTATTGCAGGGAAATGGAATTAATGGTGGAACAGAAGTAGAGGATGTGTTAAACCAAACAAGTGTCGATTCTGTATTGTTTCAAGGGAAGAAATTGACGAACAAGACGAACCAAGAGAGATTGGATTCGACGGCCAATGAATTGATAAAAGAACAAAACAGAAGGCTAGAGAGTAAAATTCCGACGGTTTTTATAAAACCTTCGGTAACGCCGTCCCGCACGTCGTCGTCTTCTTCGGCCATGACATTGACGACTGTGTTGACAGGATCTTCGGAATCTCCTAGATATTAATTGGTTTATTTGAGTAAATTAGATTAGGATTTTGTTTCTCTTAGTAGCCATTGTATTGTTTTCGGATTCTTCAGGACCGAATAAAAATAATATATTTCATAATGGATTAGCGAGCACGTACAATGCAAATAAAAATTCGCAAGTAATTGAATGGTATATATTTAGAAAATTGTCAATGGACCCATAATCCAATTAATTCAGTGTTTGACACAAAATTCATATATTTTGAGAGATTGTAAATTCAAATTTCATTGATATGAATGTATAGAGAACAAATAACCTTTCTCAAATTATTCTCAAAAAATATATTTAGAAAAATATCAATATCAACAAATAAAATACATACAATGCATATTCTTGGAAGTTTAATTAACACATGTTAATTAACTATTAATATTACTTGCTTGATACATGCCGTACTCAAAATACTCCATAATTGAAGACTAACACACACAAATTTCAATTTATTAAAAAATTTCTTAAAATACAAAATATTAAGTCTAACACCTTAAAAAAAAATTCAATGAATATATTTTTAAAAAAATGTTAAAATTTAAGTGTAACACAAGCAAAACACTCAATTTTCATGCCGTACTCAAAATACTCCGTAATTGAAGACAAACACACAAAAATTTTAATTTTTTCAAAAAATTCTTAAAAATGCAAAAACAGAAGTCTAACTCCTTCAAAAAATTCAATTAAGATATTTTTAAAAAAATGTTAAAATTGAAGTGTAACACAAGAAAAATACTCAATTTTCATGTCGTACTCAAAATACTCCGTAATTGAAGAATAACACACAAAAATTTCAAAATTTTCAAAAATTTCTAAAAAATATAAAAACTGAAATCTAACACCTTCAAAAAAAAATCAATTAAGATATTTTAAAAAAAAATGTTAAAATTGAAGTGTCACAGAAGAAAAATACTCAATTTTTATGCCGTACTAAAAATACTCCGTAATTGAAGACTCACACACACAAATTTCAATTTTTCAAAATATTTCTTAAAAATGCAAAAACAGAAGTCTAACACCTTCAAAAAATTCAATTAAGATATTTTTTAAAAAATTGTTAAAATTGAACCGTAACACAAGCAAAATACTCAATTTTCATGCCGTACTCAAAATACTCCGTAATTGAAGACTAACAGACACAAATTTCAATTTTTTCAAAAATTTCTTAAAAATGCAAAAGCTGAAGTCTAACACCTTCAAAAAAAATTCAATTAAGATAATTTTTAAAAAAATTGTTAAAATTGAAGTGTAACAAAAGTAAAATACTCAATTTTCAAGTCGTACTCAAAATACTCCCTAATTGAAGACTAACACACACACATTTCAATTTTTTCAAAAAATTCTTAAAAATGCAAAAATTGAAGTCTAACACCTTCAAAAAATTCAATTAAGATATCTTTCTAAAAAATGTTAAAATTGAAGTGCTACTCAAGCAAAATACTAAATTTTCATGTCGTACTCAAAATTCTCTGTAATTGATGACTTAACACAAACAAATTTCATTTTTTTCAAAAATTTATTAAAAATGCAAAAACTGAAGTCTTAACATCTTCTAAACATTCAATTAAATTTTTTTTTCAAACAATATAAAAATTGAAGTGTGACACAAGAAAAATACTCAATTTTCATGTCGTACTCAAGATACTCCATAATTGAAGATTAACACACACAAATTTCAATTTTTTCAAAAATTTCTTAAAAATGCAAAAAGTGAAGTCTTGACACCTTCAAAAAATTCATTTAATATATTTTACAAAAAATCTCAAAATTGAAGTGTAACACACGCAAAATACTCAATTTTTATGCCGTACTCAAAATACTCCGTAATTGAACACTAATACACACAAATTTCAAAATTTTCAAAAAATTCTTAAAAATGCAAAAACAGAAGTCTAACACCTTCAAAAAATTCAATTATGATATTTTTAACAAGTTGTTAAAATTGAAGTGTAACACAAGCAAAATACTCAATTTTCATGTCGTACTCAAAATACTCCTTAATTGAAGACTAACACACACAAATTTCAATTTTTTCAAAAATTCTTAAAAATACAAAAACCGAAGCATAACACCTTGAAAAAAAATTCAATTTAAATAGTTTTTCAAAAAATGTTAAAATTGAAGTGTAACACAAGTAAAACACTCAATTTTCGTATCGTACTTAAAATACTCCGTAATTGAAGACTAACACACACAAATTTCAATTTTTTAAAAAATTTCTTTAAAATGCAAAAACAGAAGTCTAACACCTTTAAAAAATTCAATTAAGATATTTTTTTTAAAAATGTTAAAATTGAAGTGTAACACAAGCAAAATACTCAATTTTCATGTCGTACTAAAAATACTCCGTAATTGAAGACTAACGCCCACAAATTTCAATTTTTTCAAAACATTCTTAAAAAAGCAAAAACGGAAGTCTACCACCTTCAAAAAATTCAAATGAGATATTTAAAAAAAATTAGTTAAAAATGAAATGTAACACAAGCAAAATAATCAATTTAACCTCGAACTCAAAATAGTACATAATTGAAGACTAGCACACACAAATTTCAAAATTTTCAAATATTTCATAAAAATGCAAAAACTGAAGTCTAACACCTTCAAAAAAATTAAATTAAGATATTTTTAAAAAATGTAAAAATTGAAGTGTAACACAAGCAAATTGATCAATTTTCATGTCGTACTCAAAATACACCGTAATTGAAGACAAACACACAGACAAATTTCAATTTTTTCAAAAAATTCTTAAAAATGCCAAAACTGAAGTCTAACACCTTCTAAAAATTCAATTAAGATATTTAACAAAAAACGTTAAAATTTAAGTGCAACACAAGCAAAATACTCAATTGTCATGTCGTACTCAAAATACTCCGTAATTGAAGACTAACACATACAAATTTCAATTTTTTCAAAACATTCTTAAAAAAAAAAAAATCAAAGTCTAACACGTTCATAAATGCAAACAAGATTTTTTTCAAAAATAAATGTTAAAATTGAAGTGTAACACCAGAAAATATTCGATTTTCACGTCGTACTAAAAATACTCCGTAATTGAAGACTAACACACACAAATTTCAAATTTTTCCAAAATTTCTTAAAAATACAAAAACTGAAGTCTAACACCTTCAAAAAAATTTAATTAAGATATTTTTTAAAAAAATGTTAAAATTGAAGTGTAACACAAGAAAAATACTAAATTTTCATGTCGTTCTAAAAATACTCCGTAATTGAAGACTAACACATACAAATTTTAAAATTTTCAAAATTTTCTAAAAAATGCAAAAACTGAAGTATAACACCTTCTTAAAGATTCAATTAAGACATTTTTTAAAAAAATGTTAAAATTGAAGTGTAACACAAGCAAAATACTCAATTGTCATGTCGTACTCAAAATACACCCTAATTGAAGACTAACACACACAAATTTCATATTTTTCAAAAAATTCTTAAAAATGCAAAAATTGAAATCTAACACCTTCTAAAAATTCAATTAAGATATTTTTAAAAAATTGTTAAAATTGAAGCATAACACAAGCAAAATACTCGATTTTCGTGTGGTACTCAAAATACTCCTTAATTGAAGACTAACACACACAAATTTCAATTTTGTCAAAAATTTCTTAACAATGCATAAACTGAAGTCCAACACCTTCAAAAAATTCAATTAAGATATTTTTTTAAAAAATGTTAAAATTGAAGTGTAACACAAGCAAAATACTCAAATTTCATGTCGTACTAAAAATACACCCTAATTGAAGACTAACACACACAAATTTCAATTTTTTCAAAAATGACTTAAAAATTCAAAAATTGAAGTCTAACACCTTCTAAACATTCAATTAAGATATTTTTTTTTAAAATGTTTAAATTGAAGTGTTTCTCAAGCAAAATACTCAATTTTCATGTCATACTCAAAATAATCCATAATTGAAGACTAACACACACAAATTTCAATTTTTTAAAAAATTTCTTAAAAATGCAAAAACTGAAGTCCAACACCTTCAAAAAATTCAATTAAGATATTTTTTTAAAAAGGTCAAAATTGAAGTGTAACACGAGCAAAATACTTAATTTTCATGTCGTACTCAAAATACTCCCTAATTGATGACTAACACACACAAATTTCAATTTATTCAAAAATTTCTTAAAAATGAAAAAATTGTAGTCTAACACCTTCAAAAATTTCAATTAAGATATTTTTTAAAATAATGTTAAAATTGAAGTGTTACTCAAGAAGAGTACTCAATTTTCATGTCGTACTCAAAATACTCCGTAATTGAAGACTAACACACAGAAATTTCATTTTTTTCAAAAATTTCTTAAATATGCAAAATCTGAAGTCTAACACCCTTCTAAACATTCAATTAAAATAATTTTTCCAAAAATATTAAAATTGAAGTGTAACACAAGCAAAATACTCAATTTTCATGTCGTACTCAAAATACTCCATAATTGAAGACTAACACACACAAATTTCAATTTTTTCAAAAATTTCTTGAAAATGCAAAAACTGAAGTCTAACACCTTCAAAAAAATTTAATTGAGATATTTTTTAAAAAAATGTTAAAATTGTAGTGTAACACAAGAAAAATACAAAATTTTCATGTCGTACTAAAAATACTCCGTAATTGAAAACAAACACATACAAATTTCAAAATTTTCAAAAATTTCTTAAAAATGTAAACACTGAAGTCTAACACCATCAAAAAGATCCAATTGAGATACTTTTAAAAAAAAAATTAAAATAGATGTGTCACACAAGTAAAATACTCAATTTTCATGCCGTACTAAAAATACTCCGTAATTGAAGACTAACACACACAAATTTCAATTTTTTAAAAAATTTCTTAAAAATGCAAAAATTCAAGTCTAACACCTTCAAAAAATTCAATTAAGATATTTTTTAAAATAATGTTAAAATTGAAGTGTTACTCAAGAAAAATACTCAATTTTCATGTCGTACTCAAAATACTCCGTAATTGAAGACTAACACACAGAAATTTCATTTTATTCAAAAATTTCTTAAATATGCAAAATCTGAAGTCTAACACCTTCTAAACATTCAATTAAAATAATTTTTTAAAAAATATTAAAATTGAAGTGTAACACAAGCAAAATACTCAATTTTCATGTCGTACTCAAAATACTCCATAATTGAAGACTAACACACACAAATTTCATTTTTTTCAAAAAATTTTTAAAAATGCAAAAACTGAAGTCCTACACCTTCAAAAATTCAATTAAGATATTTTTTTAAAAAATGTTAAAATTGAAGTGTAACACAAGCAAAATACTCAATTTTCATGTCGTACTCAAAATACTCCGTATTTGAAGACAAACACATACAAATTTCAAAATTTTCAAAAATTTCTTACAAATGCAAAAACTGAAGTCTAACAGTTTCAAAAAGATTCAATTAAGATATTTTTTAAACAAATGTTAAAATTGAAGTGTCACACAAGTAAAATACTCAATTTTCATGCAGTACTCAAAATACTCCGTAATTGAATACTAACACACACAAATTTCAATTTTTTAAACAAATTCTTAAAATTGCAAAAACAGAAGTCTAACACCTTCAAAAAATTCAATTAAGATATTTTTAAAAAATTGTTAAATTTGAAGCATAACACAAGCAAAATACTAAATTTTCATGTCGTACTCAAAATACTTCTTAATTGAAGACTAACACACACAAATTTCAACTATTTCAAAAATTTCTTAAAAATGCAAAAACTGAAGTCCAACACCTTCAAAAAATTCAATTGAGATATTTTTTTAAAAAATGTTAAAATTGAAGTGTAACACAAACAAAATACTCAAATTTCTTGTCGTACTCAAAATACTCCCTAATTGAAGACTAACACACACAAATTTCAATTTTTTCAAAAATTACTTAAAAATTCAAAAATTGAAGTCTAACACCTTCTAAACATTCAATTAAGATATTTTTTTAAAAAAATTGTTAAAATTGAAGCATAACACAAGCAAAATACTCAATTTTCGTGTCGTACTCAAAATACTCTTTAATCGAAGACTAACACACACAAATTTCAATTTTTTCAAAAATTTCTTAAAAATGGAAAAACTAAAGTCCAACACCTTCAAAAAAATTTAATTAAGATATTTTAAAAAAAAATGATAAAATTGAAGTGTAACACAAGAAAAATACTCAATTTTCTTGTCGTACTAAAAATACTCCGTAATTGAAGACTAAAACATACAAATTTCAAAATTTTCAAAAATTTCTTAAAAATGCAAAAACTGAAGTCTAACACCTTCAAAAAGATTCAATTAAGATATTTTATAAAAAAATGATAAAATTGAAGTGTCCCACATGCAAAATACTCTATTTTCGTGTCGTACTCAAAATACTCCGTAATTGAAGACTAACAAACACAAATTTCAAATTTTTCAAAAATTTCTTAAAAATGCAAAAACTGAAGTCTAACACCTTCAAAAAAATTTAATAAAGATATTTTTTAAAAAAATGTTAAAATTGTAGTGTAACACAAGAAAAATACAAAATTTTCGTGTCATACTCAAAATACTCCGTAATTGAAGACTAAAACATACAAATTACAAAATTTTCAAAAATTTCTTAAAAATGCAAAAACTGAAGTCTAACACCTTCTAAACATTCAATTAAAATAATTTTTCAAAAAATATTAAAATTGAAGTGTAACACAAGCAAAATACTCAATTTTCATGTCATACTCAAAATACTCCATAATTGAAGACTAACACACACAAATTTCAATTTTTTCAAACAATTCTTAAAAATGCAAAAACTGAAGTCCAACACCTTCAAAAATTCAATTAAGATATTTTTTTTAAAAATTTTAAAATTGAAGTGTAACACAAGCAAAGTACTTAATTTTCATGTCGTACTCAAAATACTCCGAATTTGAAGACAAACACATACAAATTTCAAATTTTTCAAAAATTTCTTAAAAATGCAAAAACTGAAGTCTAACACCTTCAAAAAAATTTAATTAAGATATTTTTTAAAAAAATGATAAAATTGAAGTGTAACACAAGAAAAATACTCTACTTTCATGTCGTACTAAAAATACTCCGTAATTGAAGAATAAAACATACAAATTTCAAATTTTTCAAAAATTTATTAAAAATGCAAAAACTGAAGTCTAACACCTTCAAAAAGATTCAATTAAGATATTTTTTATAAAATTGTCGAAATTGAAGCATAACACAAGCAAAATACTCAATTTTCATGTCGTACTCAAAATACTCCCTAATCGAAGACTACCACACACAAATTTAAATTTTTTCAAGAATTACTTGAAAATGCAAAAATTGAAGTCTGACACCTTCTAAAAATTCAATTAAGATATATTTTTTTAAAAATGTCTAAATTGAAGTGTTGCTCAAGCATAATACTCAATTTTCATGTCATACTGAAAATACTCCATAATTGAATACTATCACCCACAAATTTCAATTTTTTAAAAAATTTCTTAAAAATGCAAAAACTGATGTCCAACACCTACAATAAATTCAATTAAGATGTTTTTTTTTTAAAATGTTTAAATTGAAGTGTTTGTCAAGCAAAATACTCAATTTTCATGTCGTACTCAAAATACTCCTTAATTGAAGACTAACATACACAAATTTTAATTTTTTCAAAAATTTCTTAATAATGCAAAAAATGAAGTCCAACACCTTAAAAAAATTCAATTAATATATTTTTTAAAAAAATGTTAAAATTGAAGTGTAACACAAGCAAAATACACAATTTTCGTGCCTACTCAAAATACTCCGTAATTGAAGACTAACACACACAAATTTCAATTTTTTCAAAATATTCATAAAATTGCAAAAACAGAAGTCTAACACCTTCAAAAAATTCCATTAAGATATTTTTAAAAAATTGTTAAAATTGAAGCATAACACAAGCAAAATACTCAATTTTCATGTCGTACTCAAAATACTCCTTAATTGAAGACTAACACACACAAATTTCAACTTTTTCAAAAATTTCTTAAAAATGCAAAAACTGAAGTCCAACACCTTCAAAAAATTCAATTGAGATTTTTTTTAAACAAATGTTAAAATTGAAGTGTCACACAAGTAAAATACTCAATTTTCATGCAGTACTCAAAATACTCCGTAATTGAATACTAACACAAACAAATTTCAATTTTTTCAACAAATTCTTAAAATTGCAAAAACAGAAGTCTAACACCTTCAAAAAATTCAATTAAGGTATTTTTAAAAAATTGTTAAAATTGAAGCATAACACTAGGAAAATACTAAATTTTCATGTCGTATTCAAAATACTCCTTAATTGAAGACTAACACACACAAATTTCAACTTTTTCAAAAATTTCTTAAAAATGCAAAAACTGAAGTCCAACACCTTCAAAAAATTCAATTGAGATTTTTTTTTAAAAAATGTTAAAATTGAAGTGTAACACAAGCAAAATACTCAAATTTCATGTCGTACTCAAAATACTCCCTAATTGAAGACTAACACACACAAATTTCAATTTGTTCAAAAATTACTTAAAAATTCAAAAATTGAAGTCTAACACCTTCTAAACATTCAATTAAGATATTTTTTTAAAAAATTGTTAAAATTGAAGCATAACACAAGCAAAATACTCAATTTCCGTGTCGTACTCAAAATACTCCTTAATTGAAGACTAACACAAACAAATTTCAATTTTTTCAAAAATTTCTTGAAAATGTAAAAATTGAAGTCCAACACCTTCAAAAAATTCAATGAAGATATTTTTGAAAAAAATGTTAAAATTGATGTGTAACACAAGCAAAATACTTAATTTTCATGTCGTACTCAAAATACTCCGTAATTGAAGACTAACAAACACAAATTTCAAATTTTTCAAAACTTTCTTAAAAATACAAAAACTGAAGTCTAACACCTTCAAAAAAATTTAATGAAGATATTTTAAAAAAAATGATAAAATTGAAGTGTAACACAAGAAAAATACTCAATTTTCATGTCGTACTAAAAATACTCCATAATTGAAGACTAAAACATACAAATTTCATATTTTTTAAAAATTTCTTAAAAATGCAAAAACTGAAGTCTAACTCCTTCAAAAAGATTCAATTAAGGTATTTTTTAAAAAAATGTTAAAATTGAAGTGTCACACGAGTAAAATACTCAATTTTCATGCCGTACTGAAAAAGCTCTGTAATTGAAGACTAACACACACAAATTTCAATTTTTTCTAAAAATTCTTAAAATTCTAAAACCTGAAGTCCAACACCTTCAAAAAATTCAATTAAGATATTTTTTTCAAAAAATGTTAAAATTGATGTGTGACACAAGCAAAATACTCAATTTTCATGTCGTACTCAAAATAATCCGTAATTGAAGACTAACAAACACAAATTTCAAATTTTTCAAAATTTTTTTAAAAATTCAAAAACTGAAGTCTAACACCTTCAAAAAAATTTAAAAAAGATATTTTAAAAAAAATGATAAAATTGAAGTGTAACACAAGAAAAATACTCAATTTTCATGTCGTACTAAAAATACTCCGTAATTGAAGACTAAAACATTCAAATTTCAAATTTTTCAAAAATTTCTTAAAAATGCAAAAACTGAAGTCTAACACCTTCAAAAGGATTCAATTAAGATATTTTATAAAAAAATGTTAAAATTGAAGTGTCCCAGATGCAAAATACTCTATTTTCGTGTCATACTCAAAATACTCCGTAATTGAAGACTAACAAACGCAAATTTCAAATTTTTAAAAAATTTCTTAAAAATGCAAAAACTGTAGTCTTACACCTTCAAAAAAATTTAACTAAGTTATTTAAAAAAAAAATGATAAAATTGAAGTGTAACACCAGAAAAATACTCAATTTTCATGTCGTACTAAAAATACTCCGTAATTGAAGACTAAAACATACAAATTTCGAAATTTTCAAAAATTTCTTAAAAATGCAAAAACTGAAGTCTAACACCTTCAATAAGATTCAATTGAGACATTTTTTAAAAAATTGTTACAATTGAAGCATAACACAAGCAAAATACTCAATTTTCATGTCGTACTCAAAATACTCCCTAATCGAAGCCTACCACACACAAATTTCAATTTTTTCAAAAATTACTTAAAAATGCAAAAATTGAAGTCTGACACCTTCTAAAAATTCAATTAAGATATTTTTTTTAAAAATGTTTAAATTGAAGTGTTGCTCAAGCATAATACTCAATTTTCATGTCGTACTCAAAATACTCCATAATTGAAGACTAACACCCACAAATTTCAATTTTTAAAATTTTTTTTTAAAATGCAAAAAACTGAAGTCCAACACCTTCAATAAATTCAATTAAGATATTTTGTAAAAAAATGTTAAAATTGATGTGTAACACAAGCAAAATACTCAATTTTCATGTCGTACTGAAAATACTCCGTATTTGAAGACTAACACATACAAATTTCAAAATTTTCAAAACTTTCTAAAAAATGCAAAAACCGAAGTCTAACACCTTCAAAAAAATGTTAAAATTGAAGTGAAACACAAGCAAAATACTTAATTTTCATGTCGTACTCAAAATACTCCCTAATTGAAGACTAACACAAATAAATTTCAATTTGTTCAAAAATTACTTAAAAATGCGAAAATTGAAGTCTTAACACCTTCTAAAAATTCAATTAAGATGTTTTTTTTAAAAAATGTTTAAATTGAAGTGTTTGTCAAGCAAAATACTCAATTTTCGTGTCGTACTCAAAATACTCCTTAATTGAAGACTAACACACACAAATTTCAATTTTTTCAAAAATTTCTTAAAAATATAAAAACTGAAGTCCAACACCTTCAAAAAATTCAATTAAAATATTTAAAAAAAAAATGATAAAATTGATGTGTAACACAAGAAAAATACTCAATTTTCATGTCGCACTCAAAATACTCCGTAATTGAAGACTAACAAACACAAATTTCAAATTTTTCTAAAATTTCTTAAAAATGCAAAAACTGAAGTCTAACACCTTCAAAAAAATTTAATTAAGATATTTTTTAAAAAAATGATAAAATTGAAGTGTAACACAAGAAAAATACTCTACTTTCATGTCGTACTAAAAATACTCCCTAATCGAAGACTACCACACACAAATTTAAATTTTTTCAAGAATTACTTAAAAATGCAAAAATTGAAGTCTGACACCTTCAAAAAGATTCAATTAAGATATTTTTTATAAAATTGTCGAAATTGAAGCATAACACAAGCAAAATACTCAATTTTCATGTCGTACTCAAAATACTCCCTAATCGAAGACTACCACACACAAATTTAAATTTTTTCAAGAATTACTTAAAAATGCAAAAATTGAAGTCTGACACCTTCTAAAAATTCAATTAAGATATATTTTTTTAAAAATGTCTAAATTGAAGTGTTGCTCAAGCATAATACTCAATTTTCATGTCATACTGAAAATACTCCATAATTGAATACTATCACCCACAAATTTCAATTTTTTAAAAAATTTCTTAAAAATGCAAAAACTGAAGTCCAACACCTACAATAAATTCAATTAAGATGTTTTTTTTTTTAAAATGTTTAAATTGAAGTGTTTGTCAAGCAAAATACTCAATTTTCATGTCGTACTCAAAATACTCCTTAATTGAAGACTAACATACACAAATTTTATTTTTTTCAAAAATTTCTTAATAATGCAAAAAATGAAGTCCAACACCTTAAAAAAATTCAATTAATATATTTTTTAAAAAAATGTTAAAATTGAAGTGTAACACAAGCAAAATACACAATTTTCGTGCCTACTCAAAATACTCCGTAATTGAAGACTAACACACACAAATTTCAATTTTTTCAAAATATTCATAAAATTGCAAAAACAGAAGTCTAACACCTTCAAAAAATTCCATTAAGATATTTTTAAAAAATTGTTAAAATTGAAGCATAACACAAGCAAAATACTCAATTTTCATGTCGTACTCAAAATACTCCTTAATTGAAGACTAACACACACAAATTTTAATTCTTTCAAAAATTTCTTAATAATGCAAAAACTGAAGTCCAACACCTTCAAAAAATTCAATTAAGATATTTTTTAAAAAAATGTTAAAATTGAAGTGTAACACAAGCAAAATACTTAATTTTCATGTCGTACTCAAAATACTCCCTAATTGAAGACTAGCACAAACAAATTTCAATTTGTTGAAAAATTACTTAAAAATGCGAAAATTGAAGTCTAACACCTTCTAAAAATTCTATTAAGATGTTTTTTTTAAAAAATGTTTAAATTGAAGTGTTTGTCAAGCATAATACTCAATTTTCTTGTCGTACTCAAAATACTCCATAATTGAAGACTAACACACACAAATTTCAATTTTTTCAAAAATTTCTTAATAATGCAAAAAATGAAGTCCAACACCTTCAAAAAATTCAATTAAGATATTTTTAAAAAAAATGTTAAAATTGAAGTGTAACACACGCAAAATTCTTAATTTTCAAGTCGTACTCAAAATGCTCCCTAATTGAAGAGTAACACACACAAATTTCAATTTGTTCAAAAATTACTTAAAAACGCGAAAATTGAAGTCTAACACCTTCTAAAAATTCAATTAAGATGTTTTTTTTAAAAAATGTTTAAATTGAAGTGTTTGTCAAGCATAATACTCAATTTTCTTGTCGTACTCAAAATACTCCATAATTGAAGACTAACACACACAAATTTCAATTTTTTCAAAAATTTCTTAAAAATGCAAAAACTGAAGTCCAACAACTTCAAAAAGTACAATTAGGATATTTTTTTAAAAAATGTTAAAATTGATGTGTAACACAAGCAAAATAGTCATTTTTCATGTCGTACTCAAAATACTCCGTAATTGAAGACTAACAAACACTAATTTCATATTTTTCAAAAATTTCTTTAAAATGCAAAAACTGAAGTCTAACACCTTCAAAAAAATTTAATAAAGATATTTTTAAAAAAAATGATAAAGATGAAGTGTAAGACAAGAAAAATACTCAATTTTCATGTCGTACTAAAACTACTCCGTAATTGAAGACTAAAACATAAAAATTTCAAATTTTTCAAAAATTTCTTAAAAATGCAAAAACTGAAGTCTAACACCTTCAAAAAGATTCAATTAAGATATTTTATAAAAAAATGTTAAAATTGAAGTGTCACACATGCAAAATACTCTATTTTCGTGTCGTACTCAAAATACTCCTTAATTGAAGACTAACACACACAAATTTCAATTTTTTCAAAAATTTCTTAAAAATGTAAAAACTGAAGTCCAACACCTTCCAAAAATTCAATTAAGATATTTTATAAAAAAATGTTAAAATTGATGTGTAACACAAGAACAATACTCAATTTTCAGGTCGTACTCAAAATACTCTGTAATTGAAGACTAACAAACACAAATTTCAAATTGTTCAAAAATTTCTTAGAAATGCAAAAACTGAAGTCTAACACCTTCAAAAAAATTTAATTAAGATATTTTTAAAAAAAATGATAAAATTGAAGTGTAACACAAGAAAAATACTCAATTTTCATGTCGTACTAAAAATACTCCGTAATTGAAGACTAAAACTTACAAATTTCAAAATTTTCAAAAATTTCTGAAAAATGCAAAAACTGAAGTCTAACACCTTCAAAAAGATTCAATTAAGATATTTTTTAAAAAATTGTTAAAACTGAAGCATAACACAAGCAAAATACTCAATTTTCATGTCGTACTCAAAATACTCCCTAATCGAAGACTACCACACACAAATTTCAATTTTTTCAAAAATTACTTAAAAATGCAAAAATTGAAGTCTGACACCTTCTAAAAATTCAATTAAAATATTTTTTTTTAAAAATGTTTAAATTGAAGTGTTTCTCAAGCATAATACTCAATTTTCATGTCCTACTCAAAATACTCCATAATTGAAGACAAACACCCACAAATTTCAATTTTTTAAAAAATTGCTTAAAAATGCAAAAACTGAAGTCCAACACCTTCAATAAATTCAATTAACATATTTTTTTAAAAAATGGTAAAATTGATGTGTAATACAAGCAATATACTCAATTTTCATGTCATACTGAAAATACTCCGTATTTGAAGACTAACACATACAAATTTCAAAAATTTCAAAAATTTCTTCAAAATGCAAAAACTGAAGTCTAACACCTTCAAAAAGATTCAATTAAGATATTTTTTAAACAAATGTTAAAATTGAAGTGTCACACAAGTAAAATACTCAATTTTCATGCCGTACTCAAAATACTCCGTAATTGAAGACTAACACACACAAATTTCAATTTTTTCAAAAAATTCATAAAATTGCAAAAACAGAAGTCTAACACATTCAAAAAAATTCAATTAAGATATTTTTAAAAAATTGTTAAAATTGAAGCAAAACACAAGCAAAATACTCAATTTTCATGTCGTATTGAAAATACTCCTTAATTGAAGACTAACAGACACAAATTTTACATTTTTCAAAAATTTCTTAATAATGCAAAAACTGAAGTCCAACACCTTCAAAAAATTCAATTAAGATATTTTTAAAAAAAATGTTAAAATTGAAGTGTAACACAAGCATAATACTTAATTTTCATGTCGTACTCAAAATACTCCCTAATTGAAGACTAACACAAACAAATTTCAATTTGTTCAAAAATTACTTAAAAATGCGAAAATTGAAGTCTAACACCTTAAAAAATATCGTACTCAATTAAGTATTTGAATTCAATTAAGATGTTTTTTTTAAAAAATGTTTAAAATTGAAGTGTAACACATGCAAAATACTCAATTTTCATGTCATACTCAAAATACTCCACAATTGAAGACTAACACACACAAATTTCAATTTTTTCAAAAATTTCTTAAAAATACAAAAACTGTAGTCCAACTACTTCAAAAAATTCAATTAAGATATTTTTTTTAAAAATGATAAAATTGAAGTGTAACACAAGCAAAATACTCAATTTTCATGTCGTACTCAAAATTCTCCCTAATTGAAGACTATCACGCACAAATTTCAATTTTTTCGAAATATTTCTTAAAAATGCAAAAATTGAAGTCTAACACCTTCAAAAAATTCAATTAAGATATTTTTTAAAATAATGTTAAAATTGAAGTGTTACTCAAGAAAAATACTCAATTTTCATGTCGTACTCAAAATACTCCGTAATTGAAGACTAACACACAAAAATTTCATTTTTTTCAAAAATTTCTTAAATATGCAAAATCTGAAGTCTAACACCTTCTAAACATTCAATGAAAATAATTTTTCAAAAAATATTATAATTGAAGTGTAACACAAGCAAAATACTCAATTGTCAAGTCGTACTCGAAATACTCCATAATTGAAGACTAAACACACAAATTTCAATTTTTTCAAAAAATTCTTAAAAATGCAAAAACTGAAGTCCAACACCTTCAAAAATTGAATTAAGATATTTTTAAAAAAAATGTTAAAATTGAAGTGTAACACAAGCAAAATACTCAATTTTCATGTCGTACTCAAAATACTCCGTATTTGAAGACAAACATATACAAATTTCAAAATTTTCAAAACATTCTTAAAAATGCAAAAACTGAAGTCTAACAACTTCAAAAAGATTCAATTAAGATATTTTTTAAACAAATGTTAAAATTGAAGAGTCACACAAGTAAAATACTCAATTTTCATGTAGTACTCAAAATACTCCGTAATTGAATACTAACACACACAAATTTTAATTTTTTCAACAAATTCATAAAATTGCAAAAACAGAAGTCTAACACCTTCAAAAAATTCCATTAAGATATTTTCAAAATTTTTTTTAAATTGAAGCATAACACAAGCAAAATACTAAATTTTCATGTCGTACTCAAAATACTCCTGAATTGAAGACTAACACACACAAATTTCAATTTTTTCAAAAATTTCTTAAAAATGCAAAAACTGAAGTCCAACACCTTCAAAAAATTCAATTGAGATATTTTTTTAAAAAATGTTAAAATTGAAGTGTAACACAAGCAAAATACTAAAATTTCATGTCTTACTCAAAATACTCCCTAATTGAAGACTAGCACACACAAATTTCAATTTTTTCAAAAATTACTTAAAAATACTAAAATTGAAGTCTAACACCTTCTAAACATTCAATTAAGATATTTTTTTAAAAAATTGTTAAAATTGAAGCATAACACAAGCAAAATACTCAATTTTCGTGTCGTACTCAAAATACTCCTTAGTTGAAGACTAACACACACAAATTTCAATTTTTTCAAAAATTTCTTAAAAATGTAAAAACTGAAGTCCAACACCTTCAAAAAATTCAATTAAGATATTTTTTTAAAAAATGTTAAAATTGATGTGTAACACAAGCAAAGTACTCAATTTTCATGTCGTACTCAAAATACTCCGTAATTTAAGACTAACAAACACAAATTTCAAATTTTTCAAAACTTTCTTTTAAATGCAAAAACTGAAGTCTAACACCTTCAAAAAAATTTAATTAAGATATTTAAAAAAAAATGATAAAATTGAAGTGTAACACAAGAAAAATACTCAATTTTCATATCGTACTAAAAATACTCCGTAATTGAAGACTAAAACATACAAATTTCATATTTTTCAAAAATTTCTTAAAAATGCAAAAACTGAAGTCTAACACCTTCAAAAAGATTCAATTTAGGTATTTTTTAAAAAAATGTTAAAATTGAAGTGTCACACGAGTAAAATACTCAATTTTCATGCCGTACTCAAAATACTCTGTGATTGAAGACTAACACACACAAATTTCAATTTTTTCTAAAAATTCTTAAAATTGCAAAAACTGAAGTCCAACACCTTCAAAAAATTCAATTAAGATATTTTTTTAAAAAATGTTAAAATTGAAGTGTAACACAAGCAAAATACTCAATTTTCATGTCGTACTCAAAATACTCCGTAATTTAAGACTAACACACACAAATTTCAATTTTTTCTAAAAATTCTTAAAATGCAAAAACTGAAATCTAACACCTTCAAAAAGATTAAATTAAGATATTTTTTAAAGAAATGTTAAAATTGATGTGTAACACAAGCAAAATACTCAATTTTCATGTCGTACTCAAAATACTCCGTAATTGAAGACTAACAAACTAAAATTTCAAAATTTTCAAAAAATTCTTAAAAATGCAAAAACTGAAGTCCAACACCTTCAAAAAATTCAATTAAGATATTTTTTAAAAAAATGTTAAAATTGAAGTGTAACACAAGCAAAATACTCAATTTTCATGTCGTACTCAAAATACTCCGTAATTGAAGACTAACACACACAAATTTCAATTTTTTCGAAAAATTCTTAAAATGCAAAAACTGAAGTCTAACACCTTCAAAAAGATTAAATTAAGATATTTTTTAAACAAATGTTAAAATTGATGTGTAACACAAGCAAAATACTCAATTTTCATGTCGTACTCAAAATACTCCGTAATTGAAGACTAACAAACTAAAATTTCAAAATTTTCAAAAATTTCTTAAAAATGCAAAAACTGAAGTCTAACACTTTCAAAAAGATTCCATTAAGATATTTTTTAAAAAAATTGTTAAAATTGAAGCATAACACAAGTAAAATACTCAATTTTCATGTCGTACTCAAAATACTCCCTAATTGAAGACTACCACACACAAATTTCAATTTTTAAAAAAATTACTTAAAAATGAAAAAATTGAAGTCTGACACGTTCTAAAAATTCAATTAAGATATTTTTTTTTAAAATGTTTAAATTGAAGTGTTGCTCAAGCATAATACTCAATTTTCATGTCATACTCAAAATATTCCATAATTGAAGACTAACACCCACAAATTTCAATTGTTTAAAAAATTTCTTAAAAATGCAAAAACTGAAGGCCAACCCCTTCAAAAAATTCACTTAAGATATTTTTTTAAAAAATGTTAAAATTGAAGTGTAACACAAGAAAAATACTCAATTTTCATGTCGTACTCAAAATTCTCCCTAATTGAAGACTAACACGCACAAATTTCAATTCTTTCAAAATATTTCATAAAAATGCAAAAACTGAAGTCTAACACCTTCAAAAAGATTCAATTAAGATATTTTTTAAAATAATGTTAAAATTGAAGTGTTACTCAAGAAAAATACTCAATTTTCATGTCGTACTCAAAATACTCCGTAATTGAAGACTAACACACAGAAATTTCATTTTTTTCAAAAATTTCTTAAATATGCAAAATCTGAAGTCTAATACCTTCTAAACATTCATTTAGAATAATTTTTGAAAAAATATTAAAATTGAAGTGTAACACAACCAAAATACTCAATTTTCATGTCGTACTCAAAATACTCCTTAATTGAAGACTAATCCCCACAAATTTCAATTTTTTCAAAAATTTCTTGAAAATGCAAAAACTGGAGTCCGACACCTTCAAAAAATTCAATGAGGATATTTTTTAAAAAATGCTAAAATTGAAGTGTAACACAATCAAAATACTCAATTTTCACGTCGTACTAAAAATACTCCGTAATTGAAGACTATAACATACAAATTTCAAATTTTTCAAAAATTTCTTAATAATGCAAAAACTGAAGTCTAACACCTTCTAAAAGATTCAATTAAGATATTTTTAAAAAATATATTAAAATTGAAGTGTCACACAAGTAAAATACTCAATTTTCATGCCGTACTCAAAATACTCCATAATTGAAGACTCACACACACAAATTTCAATTTTTTCAAAAATTTCTTTAAAATGGAAAAACCGAAGTCCAACACCTTCAAAAAATTCAATTAAGATATTTTTTAAAAAATGTTTAAATTGAAGTGTAACACAAGCAAAATACTCAATTTTCATGTCGTACTCAAAATTCTCCCTAATTGAAGACTAACACGCACAAATTTCAATTTTTTCAAAATATTTCTTAAAAATGCAAAAATTGATGTCTAAGACCTTCTAAACATTCAATTAAAATAATTTTTCGAAAAATATTAAAATTGAAGTGTAACTCAACCAAAATACTCAATTTTCATGTCGTACTCAAAATACTCCATAATTGAAGACTAACACACACAAATTTCAATTTTTTCAAAAATTTCTTGAAAATGCAAAAACTGAAGTCTAACACCATCAAAAAAAATTAATTAAGATATTTTTTTAAAAAATGTTAAAATTGAAGTGTAACACAAGAAAAATACTCAATTTTCATGTCGTACTAAAAATACTCCGTAATTGAAGACTAACACATACAAATTTCGAATTTTTCAAAAATTTCTTAAAAATGCAAACACTGAAGTCTAACACCTTCAAAAAGATTCAATTAAGATATTTTTTAAAAAAATGTTAAAATAAAAGTGTCACACAAGTAAAATACTCAATTTTCATGCCATACTCAAAATACTCCGTAATTGAAGACTAACACACACAAATTTCAATTTTTTAAAAAAATTCTTAAAATTGCAAAAACAGAAGTCTAACACCTTCAAAAAATTCAATTAAGATGGTTATAAAAAATTGTTAAAATTGAAGTATAACACAAGAAAAATACTAAATTTTCATGTCGTACTCAAAATACTCCTTAATTGAAGAGTAACACACACAAATTTCAATTTTTTCAAAAATTTCTTAAAAATGCAAAAACTGGAGTCAAACACCTTCAAAAAATTCAATTATGATATTTTTTTTAAAATGCTAAAATTGAAGTGTAACACAAGCAAAATACTCAATTTTCGTGTCGTACTCAAAATACTCCCTACTTGAAGACTAACACACACAAATTTCAATTTTTTAAAAAATTTCTAAAAAATGCAAAAATTGAAGTCCAACACCTTCAAAAAATTCAATTAAGGTATATTTTTTAAAAATGTTTAAATTGATGTGTAACACAAGCAAAATACTCAATTTTGTTGTCGTACTCAAAATACTCCGTAATTGAAGACTAACACACACAAATTTAAAAATTTTCAAAACTTTCTTAAAAATGCAAAAATTTCAGTCCAACACCTTCAATAAATTCAATAAAGATATTTTTTAAAAAATGTTAAAATTGATGTGTAACAAAAGCAAAATACTCAATTTTCATGTCGTACTCAAAATTCTCCTTAATTGAAGAGTAACACGCAAAAATTTCAATTTTTTCAAAATATTTCTTAAAAATGCAAAAATTGAAGTCCAACACCTTCAAAAAATTCAATGAAGATATTTTTTTTAAAAATGTTTAAATTGATGTGTTTCTCAAGCAAAATACTCAATTTTCATGTCGTACTAAAAATACTCCGTAATTGAAGACTAACCAATACAAATTTCAAAATTTTCAAAAATTTCTTAAAAATGCAAACACTGAAGTCTAACAATTTCAAAAAGATTCAATTAAGATATTTTTTAAAAAATGTTAAAATAGAAGTGTCACACAAGTAAAATACTCAATTTTCATGCCGTACTCAAAATACTCCGTAATTGAAGACAAACACACACAAATTTCAATTTTTTATAAAAATTCTTAAAATTGCAAAAACAGAAGTCTAACACCTTCAACAAATTCAATTAAGATGTTTTTAAAAAATTGTTAAAATTGAAGTATAACACAAGCAAAATACTCAATTTTCATGTCGTACTCAAAATACTCCTTAATTGAAGACTAATCCACACAAATTTCAAATTTTTCAAAAATTTCTTAAAAATGCAAAAACTGGAGTCCCACACCTTCAAAAAATTCAATTAAGATATTTTTTTAAGAAATGCTAAAATTGAAGTGTAACACAATCAAAATACTCAATTTTCATGTCGTACTAAAAATACTCCGTAATTAAAGACTAAAACATACAAATCTCAAATTTTTCAAAAAATTCTTAAAAATTCAAAAAATGATGTCTGGCACCTTCAAAAAGATTCAATTAAGATATTTTTTTTTAAATGTTAAAATTCAAGTGTCACACCAGTAAAATACTGAATTTTCATTCCGTACTCAAAATACTCCGTAATTGAAGACTAATACACACAAATTTCAATTTTTTCAAAAAATTCTTAAAATTGCAAAAACAGAAGTCTAACACCTTCAAAAAATTTAATTAAGATACTTTTAAAAAATTGTTAAAATTGAAGCATAACACAAGAAAATAACTCAAATTTCATGTCGTACTCAAAATACTCCGTAATTCAAGACTAACACACACAAATTTCAATTTTTTCAAAAATTTCTTAAAAATGCAAAAACAGAAGTCCAACACCTTCAAAAAATTGAATTAAGATATTTTTTAAAAAAAAGGTTCAAATTGATGTGTAACACAAGCAAAATACTCAATTTTCTTGTCGTACTCAAAATACTCCGTAATTGAAGACAAACACACACAAATTTCAAATTTTTCAAAAATATCATAAAAATGCAAAAACTGGAGTCCAACACCTTCAAAAAATTCAATTAAGATATTTTTTTAAAAATGCAAAAATATAAGTGTAACACAAGAAAAATACTCAATTTTCAAGTCGTACTCAAAATACTCCCTAATTGAAGACTAACAATCACAAATTTCAATTTTTTAAAACATTTCTTAAAAATGCATAAATTGAAGTCCAACGCCTTCAAAAAATTCAATTAAGATATTTTTTTTAAATGTTCAAATTGATGTGTTTCTCAAGCAAAATACTCAATTTTCATGCCGTACTAAAAATACTCCTTAATTGAAGACTAACACACACAAATTTCAATTTTTTCAAAAATTTCTTAAAAATGCAAAAACTGAAGTCCAACACCTTAAAGAAATTCAATTAAGATATTTTTTTTAAAAATGTTAAAATTGATGTGTAACACAAGCAAAATACTCAATTTTCATGTCGTACTCAAAATACTCCGTAATTGAAGACTAACACACAGAAATTTCAAATTTTTCAAAATTTTTTTAAAAATGCAAAAACTGGAGTCCAACACCTTCAAAAAATTCAATTAAGATGTTTTTTTTAAAAATGCTAAAACAGAAGTGTAACACAAGCAAAATACTCAATTTTCATGTCGTACTCAAAATACTCCCTAATCCAAGACTAACACACACAAATTTCAATTTTCTAAAAAATTTCGTAAAAATGCATAAACTGAAGTCCAACCAACACCTTCAAAAAATTCAATTAAGATTTTTTTTTAAAGATGTTTAAATTGATGTGTTTCTCAAGCAAAATACTCAATTTTCATGTCGTACTCAAAATACTCCATAATTGAAGACTAACACACACAAATTTCAATTTTTTCAAAAATTTCTTAAAAATACAAAAACTGAAGTCACACCTTCAAAAAATTCAATTAAGATATTTTTTTTAAATGTTAAAATTGATGTGTAACACAAGCAAAATACTCAATTTTCATGTCGTACTCAAAATACTCCGTAATTGAAGACTAACACACACAAATTTCAAAAATTTCAAAAATTTCTTAAAAATGTAAAAACTGAAGTCCAACACCTTCAAAAAATTCAATCAAGATATTTTTTTTTAAAATGTTAAAATTGAAGTGTAACACAAGCCAAATAATCAATTTTCATGTCGTACTCAAAATTCTCCCTAATTGAAGACTAACACGCACAAATTTCAATTTTTTCAAAATATTTCTTAAAAATGCAAAAACTGAAGTCCAACACCTTCAAAAAATTCAATCAAGATATTTTTTTAAAAAATTTTAAAATTGAATTGTAACACAAGCAAAATAATCAATTTTCATGTCGTACTCAAAATTCTCCCTAATTGAAGACTAACACGCACAAATTTCAATTTTTTCGAAATATTTCTTAAAAATGCAAAAATTGAAGTCTAACACCTTCTAAAAATTCGATTAAGATTTTTTTTTTTAAATGTTTAAATTGATGTGTTTCTCAAGCAAAATACTCAATTTTCATGTCGTACTCAAAATACTCTGTAATTGAAGACTAGCACACAGAAATTTCATTTTTTTCAAAAATTTCTTAAATATGCAAAATGTGAAGTCCAACACCTTCTAAACATTCAATTAAAATAAATTTTCAAAAAATATTAAAATTGAAGTGTAACACAAGCAAAATACTCAATTTTCATGTCGTACTCAAAATACTCCGTAATTGAAGACTAACACATACAAATTTCAAAAATTTCAAAAATTTCTTGAAAATGCAAACACTGAAGTCTAACACTTTCAAAAAGATTCAATTAAGATATTTTTAAAAAAAATGTTAAAATAGAAGTGTCACACAAGTCAAATACTCAATTTTCATGCCGTACTCAAAATACTCCGTAATTGAAGACTAACACACACAAATTTCAATATTTTATAAAAATTCTTAAAATTGCAAATACAGAAATCTAACACCTTCAAAAAATTCAATTAAGATGTTTTTAAAAAATTGTTAAAATTGAAGTATAACACAAGCAAAATACTCAATTTTCATGTCGTACTCAAAATACTCCTTAATTGAAGACTAATCCACACAAATTTCAAATTTTTCAAAAATTTCTTAAAAATGCAAAAACTGGAGTCCAACACCTTCAAAAAATTCAATTAAGATATTTTTTTAAAAAATGCTAAAATTGAAGTGTAACACAATCAAAATACTCAATTTTCATGTCGTACTAAAAATACGCCGTAATTGAAGACTAAAACATACAAATCTCAAATTTTTCAAAACATTCATAAAAATGCAAAAACTGATGTCTAACACCTTCAAAAAGATTCAATTAGGATATTTTTTTTAAAAAATGTTAAAATTCAAGTGTCACACAAGTAAAATACTCAATTTTCATTCCGTACTCAAAATACTCCGTAATTGAAGACTAATACACACAAATTTCAATTTTTTAAAAAAATTCTTAAAATTGCAAACACAGAAGTCTAACACCTTCAAAAAATTCAATTAAGATATTTTTAAAAAATTGTTAAAATTGAAGCATAACACAAGCAAAATAGTCAAATTTCATGTCGTACTCAAAATACTCCGTAATTGAAGACTAACACACACAAATTTCAATTTTTTCAAAAATTTCTTAAAAATGCAAAAACTGAAGTCCAACACCATCAAAAAATTCAATTAAGATATTTTATTAAAAAAAGGTTCAAATTGATGTGTAACACAAGCAAAATACTCAATCTTCTTGTCGTACTCAAAATACTCCGTAATTGAAGACTAACACACACAAATTTCAAATTTTTCAAAACTTTCTTAAAAATGCAAAAACTGGAGTCCAACACCTTCAAAAAATTCAATTAAGATATTTTTTTAAAAAATGCTAAAATATATGTGTAACACAAGCAAAATCCTCAATTTTCATGTCGTGCTCAAAATACTCCCTAATTGAAGACTAACAATCACAAATTTCAATTTTTTAAAAAATTTCTTAAAAATGCATAAACTGAAGTCCAACGCCTTCAAAAAATTCAATTAAGATATTTTTTTTAAATGTTTAAATTGATGTGTTTCTCAAGCAAAATACTCAATTTTCATGTCGTACTAAAAATACTCCTTAATTGAAGACTAACACACACAAATTTCAATTTTTTCAAAAATTTCTTAAAAATGCAAAAACTGAAGTCCAACACCTTAAAGAAATTCAATTAAGATATTTTTTTGTAAAAATGTTATAATTGATGTGTAACACAAGCAAAATACTCAATTTTCATGTCATACTCAAAATACTCCGTAATTGAAGACTAACACACACAAATTTCAAATTTTTCAAAAATTTCTTAAAAATGCAAAAACTGGAGTCCAACACCTTCAAAAAATTCAATTAAGATTTTTTTTTTTAAAATGCTAAAATATAAGTGTAACACAAGCAAAATACTCAATTTTCATGTCGTACTCAAAATACTCCCTAATCCAAGACTAACACACACAAATTTCAATTTTTTAAAAAATTTCTTAAAAATGCATAAACTGAAGTCCAACACCTTCAAAAAATTCAATTAAGATATTTTTTTTAAAGATGTTTAAATTGATGTGTTTCTCAAGCAAAATACTCAATTTTCATGTCGTACTCAAAATACTCCATAATTGAAGACTAACACGCACAAATTTCAATTTTTTCAAAAATTTCTTAAAAATACAAAAACTGAAGTCCAACGCCTTCAAAAAATTCAATTAAGATATTTTTTTTAAAAATGTTAAAATTGATGTGTAACACAAGCAAAACACTCAATTTTCATATCGTACTCAAAATACTCCGTAATTGAAGACTAACACACACAAATTTCAAAATTTTCAAAAATTTCTTAAAAATGTAAAAACTGGAGTCCAACACCTTCAAAAAATTCAACTAATATATTTTTTTTTTAAAATGCTAAAATTGAAGTGAAACATCCGCAAAATACTCAATTTTCATGTCGTACTCAAAATACTCCCTAATCCAAGACTAACACACACAAATTTCAATTTTTTCAAAAATTTCTTAAAAATACAAAAACTGAAGTCCAATACCTTCAAAAAATTCAATTAAGATATTTTTTTTAAAAATGTTAAATATGATGTGTAACACAAACAAAATACTCAATTTTCATGTCGTACTCCAAATAATCCGTAATTGAAGACTAACACACACAAATTTCAAATTTTTCAAAAATTTCTTAAAAATACAAAAACTGGAGTCCAACACCTTCAAAAAATTTCAATTAAGATATTTTTTTTAAAAATGCTAAAATTGAAGTGAAACACCCGCAAAATACTCAATTTTTGTGTCGTACTCAAGATACTCCCTAATTGAAGACTAACACATACAAATTTCAATTTTTTCAAAATTTTCTTAAAAATGCAAAAATAGAAGTGTAACACCTTCTAAAAATTCAATTAAAATATTTTTTTAAAACATGTTTAAATTGAAGTGTTTCTCAAGCAAAATACTCAATTTTCATGTAGTACTCAAAATACTCCGTAATTGAAGACTAACACACACAAATTTCAAATTTTTCAAAAATTTCTTAAAAATGCAAAAACTGAAGTCTAACACCTTCAAAAAAATTTCATAAAGATATTTTTTTTAAAAATGTTAAAATTGATGTGTAACACAAGAAAAATACTCAATTTTCATGTCGTACTAAAAATACTCCGTAATTGAAGACCAACACATACAAATTTCAAATTTTTCAAAAATTTCTTAAAAATGCAGAAACTGAAGTCTAACACCTTCAAAAAGATTCAATTAAGATATTTTTTAAAAAAATGCTAAAATTTAAGTGTCACACAAGTAAAATACTCAATTTTCATGCCGTACTCAAAATACTCCGTAATTGAAGACTAACACACACAAATTACAATTTTTTCAACAAATTCTTAAAATTGCAAAAACAGAAGTCTAACACCTTCAAAAAATTCAATTAAGATATTTTTAAAAAATTGTTAAAATTGAAGCATAACACAAGCAAATTACTCAATTTTCATGTCGTACTCAAAATACTCCTTAATTGAAGACTAACACACAAAAATTTCAATTTTTTTAACAATTTCTTAAAAATGCAAAAACTGAAGTACAACACCTTCAAAAAAATTCAATTAAGATATTTTTTAAAAAAATGCTAAAATTGAAGTGTAATACAAGGAAAATACTCAATTTCCATGTCGTACTCAAAATACTCCCTAATTGAAGACTAACACACACAAATTTCAAATTTTTCAAAAAAATTTCTTAAAAATAAAAAAATTGAAGTCTAACGCCTTCTACAAATTCAATTAAGATATTATTTTAAAAAATGTTTAAATTGAAGTGTTTCTCAAGCAAAATACTCAATTTTCATGTCGTACTCAAAATACTCCACAATTGAAGACAAACAAACCCAAATTTCAATTTTTTCAAAAATTTCTTAAAAATGCAAAAACTGAAGTCCAACACCTTAAAAAAATTCAATTAAGACATTTTTTTTTAAATGTTAAAATTGATGTGTAACACAAGCAAAATACTCAATTTTCATGTCGTACTCAAAATAATCCGTAATTGAACACTAACACACACAAATTTCAAATTTTTCAAAAATTTCTTAAAAATGCAAAAACTGAAGTCTAACACCTTCAAAATGATTCAATTAAGATATTTTTTTTAAAAATGTGAAAATCGAAGTGTCACACAAGTAAAATACTCAATTTTTATGTCGTACTCAAAATACTTCATAATTGAAGACAAACACACACAAATTTCAAAATTTTCAAACATTTCGTAAAATTGCTAAAAAACAGAAGTCTAACACCTTCAAAAAATTCAATTAAGATATTTTTAAAAAATTGTTAAAATTGAAGCATAACACAAGCAAAATACTCAATTTTCATGTCGTACTCAAAATACTCCATTATTGAAGACTAACACACACAAATTTCAATTTTTTCAAAAATTTCTTAAAAATACAAAAACTGAAATCCAACACCTTCAAAAAATTCAATTAAGATATTTTTTTTTAAAATGCTAAATATGATGTGTAACACAAGCAAAATACTCAATTTTCATGTCGTACTCAAAATAATCCGTAATTGAAGACTAACACACACAAATTTCAAATTTTTCAAAAATTTCTTAAAAATGCAAAAACAGGAGTCCAACACCTTCAAAAAATTTCAATTAAGATATTTTTTTTAAAAATGCTAAAATTGAAGTGAAACACCAACAAAATACGCAATTTTTGTGGCGTACTCAAGATACTCCCTAATTGAAGAGTAACACATACAAATTTCAATTTTTTCAAAATTTTCTTAAAAATGCAAAAATAGAAGTGTAACACCTTCTAAAAATTCAATTAAGATATTTTTTTAAAACATGTTTAAATTGAAGTGTTTCTCAAGCAAAATACTCAATTTTCATGTAGTACTCAAAATACTCCGTAATTGAAGACTAACACACACAAATTTCAAATTTTTCAAAAATTTCTTAAAAATGCAAAAACTGAAGTCCAACACCTTCAAAAAAATTTCATAAAGATATTTTTTAAAAAAATGTTAAAATTGATGTGTAACACAAGAAAAATACTCAATTTTCATGTCGTACTAAAAATACTCCGTAATTGAAGACCAACACATACAAATTTCAAATTTTTCAAAAATTTCTTAAAAATGCAAAAACTGAAGTCTAACACCATCAAAAAGATTCAATTAAGATATTTTTTTAAAAAATGCTAAAATTTAAGTGTCACACAAGTAAAATACTCAATTTTCATGCCGTACTCAAAATACTCCGTAATTGAAGACTAACACACACAAATTACAATTTTTTCAACAAATTCTTAAAATTGCAAAAACAGAAGTCTAACACCTTCAAAAAATTCAATTAAGATATTTTTAAAAAATTGTTAAAATTGAAGCATAACACAAGCAAATTACTCAATTTTCATGTCGTACTCAAAATACTCCTTAATTGAAGACTAACACACAAAAATTTCAATTTTTTTAACAATTTCTTAAAAATGCAAAAACTGAAGTCCAACACCTTCAAAAAAATTCAATTAAGATATTTTTTTAAAAAATGCTAAAATTGAAGTGTAATACAAGGAAAATACTCAATTTCCATGTCGTACTCAAAATACTCCCTAATTGAAGACTAACACACACAAATTTCAAATTTTTCAAAAATTTCTTAAAAATAAAAAAATTGAAGTCTAACGCCTTCTACAAATTCAATTAAGATATTATTTTAAAAAATGTTTAAATTGAAGTGTCTCTCAAGCAAAATACTCAATTTTCATGTCGTACTAAAAATACTCCACAATTGAAGACAAACACACCAAAATTTCAATTTTTTCAAAAATTTCTTAAAAATACAAAAACTGAAGTTCAACACCTTAAAAAAATTCAATTAAGACATTTTTTTTAAAATGTTAAAATTGATGTGTAACACAAGCAAAATACTCAATTTTCATGTGGTACTCAAAATACTCCGTAATTGAAGACTAACACACACAAATTTCAAATTTTTCAAAAATTTCTTAAAAATGCAAAAACTGAAGTCTAACACCTTCAAAATGATTCAATTAAGATATTTTTTTTTAAAATGTTAAAATTGAAGTGTCACACAAGTAAAATACTCAATTTTTATGTCGTACTCAAAATACTCCATAATTGAAGACAAACACACACAAATTTCAAATTTTTCAAACATTTCGTAAAATTGCTAAAAACAGAAGTCTAACACCTTCAAAAAATTCAATTAAGATATTTTTAAAAAATTGTTAAAATTGAAGCATAACACATGAAAAATACTCAATTTTCATGTCGTACTCAAAATACTCCTTAATTGAATACTAACACAAACAAATTTCAATTTTTTTTTAAATTTCTTAAAAATGCAAAAAGTGAATTCCAACAGCTTCAAAAACTTCAATTAAGATATTTTTTAAAAAAATGCTAAAATTGAAGTGTCACACCAGTAAAATATTCAATTTTCATGTCGTACTCAAAATACTCCGTAATTGAAGACAAACACACACAAATTTCAATTTTTTCAAAAAATTCGTAAAATTGTAAAAACAGAAGTCTAACACCTTCAAAAAATTCAATTAAGATATTTTTAAAAAATTGTTAAAAATGAAGCATAACACAAGCAAAATACTCAATTTTCATGTCGTACTCAAAATACTCCTTAATTGAAGACTAACACAGACAAATTTCAATTTTTTTAAAAATTTCTTAAAAATGCAAAAAGTGAAGTCCAACACCTTCAAAAAATTCAATTAAGACATTTTTTAAAAAAATGATAAAATTCAAGTGTAATACAAGGAAAATACTCAATTTCCATGTCGTACTCAAAATACTCCCTAATTGAAGACTAACACACACAAATTTCAATTTTTTCAAAAATTTCTTAAAAATAAAAAAATTGAAGTCTTAAACCTTCTAAAAATTCAATTAAGATATTTTTTTAAAAAATGTTTAAATTGAAGTGTTTCTCAAGCAAAATTCTGAATTTTCATGTCGTACTCAAAATACTCCTTAATTGAAGACTAACACACACAAATTTCAATTTTTTAAAAAATTTCTTAAAAATGCAAAAACTGAAGTCCAACACCTTCAAAAAATTCAATAAAGATAGTTTTTAAAAAAATGCTAAAATTGAAGTGTAATTACAAGGAAAATACTCAATTTTCATGTCGTACTAAAAATACTCCCTAATTGAAGACTAACACACACAAATTTCAAATTTATCAAAAATTTCTTAAAAATAAAAAAAATTGAAGTCTAACACCTTCTACAAATTCAATTAAGATATTATTTTAAAAAATGTTTAAATTGAAGTGTTTCTCAAGAAAAATACTCAATTTTCATGTCGTACACAAAATACCCCATAATTGAAGACAAACAAACACAAATTTAAGTTTTTCAAAAATTTCTTAAAAATGCAAAAACTGAAGTCCAACGCCTTCAAAAAGATTCAATTAAGATATTTTTTTAAAAAATGCTAAAATTGAAGTGTCACACAAGTAAAATACTCAATTTTCATGCCGTACTCAAAATACTCCGTAATTAAAGACTAACACATACAAATTTCAATTTTTTCAAAAATTTCTTAAAAATGCAGAAACTGAAGTCTAACACCCTCAAAAAGACTAAATTAAGATATTTTTTTTAAAAATGTTAAAATTGAAGTGTCACACAAGTAAAATACTCAATTTTCATGCTGTACTCAAAATACTCCGTAATTGAAGACTAACACACACAAATTTCAATTTTTTCAAAATATTCTTAAAATTGGAAAAACTGAAGTCTAACACCTTCAAAAAATTCAATTAAGATATTTTTAAAATATTGTTAAAATTGAAGCATAATACAAGCAAAATTCTCAATTTTCATGTCGTACTCAAAATACTCCTCAATTGAAAACTAACACACACAAATTTCAATTTTTTAAAAAATTTCTTAAAAATGCAAAAACTGAAGTCTAACAACTTAAAAAGATTCTATTAAGATATTTTTTTTTTTAAAATGTTAAAATTGAAGTGTCACACCAGTAAAATACTCAATTTTCATGTCGTACTCAAAATACTCCGTAATTGAAGACAAACACACACAAATTTCTATTTTTTTGCAAAATATCGTAAAATTGCTAAAACAGAAGTCTAACACCTTCAAAATATTCAATTAAGATATTTTTAAAAAATTGTTAAAATTGAAGCATGCCACAAGGAAAATACTCAATTTTCATGTCGTACTCAAAATACTCCTTAATTGAAGACTAACACAAACAAATTTCAATTTTTTTAAAAATTTCTTAAAAATGCAAAAAGTGAAGTCCAACACCTTCAAAAAATTCAATTAAGACATTTTTTAAAAAAATTATAAAATTGAAGTGTAATACAAGGAAAATACTCAATTTCCATGTCGCACTCAAAATACTCCCTAATTGAAGACTAACACACACAAATTTCAATTTTTTCAAAATTTTTTTAAAAATAAAAAAATTGAAGTCTTACACCTTCTAAAAATTGAATTAAGATATTATTTTTAAAAATGTTAAAATTGATGTGTAACACAAGCAAAACACTCAATTTTCATATCGTACTCAAAATACTCCGTAATTGAAGACTAACACACACAAATTTCAAAATTTTCAAAAATTTCTTAAAAATGTAAAAACTGGAGTCCAACACCTTCAAAAAATTCAACTAATATATTTTTTTTTTAAAATGCTAAAATTGAAGTGAAACATCCGCAAAATACTCAATTTTCATGTCGTACTCAAAATACTCCCTAATCCAAGACTAACACACACAAATTTCAATTTTTTCAAAAATTTCTTAAAAATACAAAAACTGAAGTCCAATACCTTCAAAAAATTCAATTAAGATATTTTTTTTAAAAATGTTAAATATGATGTGTAACACAAACAAAATACTCAATTTTCATGTCGTACTCCAAATAATCCGTAATTGAAGACTAACACACACAAATTTCAAATTTTTCAAAAATTTCTTAAAAATACAAAAACTGGAGTCCAACACCTTCAAAAAATTTCAATTAAGATATTTTTTTTAAAAATGCTAAAATTGAAGTGAAACACCCGCAAAATACTCAATTTTTGTGTCGTACTCAAGATACTCCCTAATTGAAGACTAACACATACAAATTTCAATTTTTTCAAAATTTTCTTAAAAATGCAAAAATAGAAGTGTAACACCTTCTAAAAATTCAATTAAAATATTTTTTTAAAACATGTTTAAATTGAAGTGTTTCTCAAGCAAAATACTCAATTTTCATGTAGTACTCAAAATACTCCGTAATTGAAGACTAACACACACAAATTTCAAATTTTTCAAAAATTTCTTAAAAATGCAAAAACTGAAGTCTAACACCTTCAAAAAAATTTCATAAAGATATTTTTTTTAAAAATGTTAAAATTGATGTGTAACACAAGAAAAATACTCAATTTTCATGTCGTACTAAAAATACTCCGTAATTGAAGACCAACACATACAAATTTCAAATTTTTCAAAAATTTCTTAAAAATGCAGAAACTGAAGTCTAACACCTTCAAAAAGATTCAATTAAGATATTTTTTAAAAAAATGCTAAAATTTAAGTGTCACACAAGTAAAATACTCAATTTTCATGCCGTACTCAAAATACTCCGTAATTGAAGACTAACACACACAAATTACAATTTTTTCAACAAATTCTTAAAATTGCAAAAACAGAAGTCTAACACCTTCAAAAAATTCAATTAAGATATTTTTAAAAAATTGTTAAAATTGAAGCATAACACAAGCAAATTACTCAATTTTCATGTCGTACTCAAAATACTCCTTAATTGAAGACTAACACACAAAAATTTCAATTTTTTTAACAATTTCTTAAAAATGCAAAAACTGAAGTCCAACACCTTCAAAAAAATTCAATTAAGATATTTTTTAAAAAAATGCTAAAATTGAAGTGTAATACAAGGAAAATACTCAATTTCCATGTCGTACTCAAAATACTCCCTAATTGAAGACTAACACACACAAATTTCAAATTTTTCAAAAAAATTTCTTAAAAATAAAAAAATTGAAGTCTAACGCCTTCTACAAATTCAATTAAGATATTATTTTAAAAAATGTTTAAATTGAAGTGTTTCTCAAGCAAAATACTCAATTTTCATGTCGTACTCAAAATACTCCACAATTGAAGACAAACAAACCCAAATTTCAATTTTTTCAAAAATTTATTAAAAATGCAAAAACTGAAGTCCAACACCTTAAAAAAATTCAATTAAGACATTTTTTTTTAAATGTTAAAATTGATGTGTAACACAAGCAAAATACTCAATTTTCATGTCGTACTCAAAATAATCCGTAATTGAACACTAACACACACAAATTTCAAATTTTTCAAAAATTTCTTAAAAATGCAAAAACTGAAGTCTAACACCTTCAAAATGATTCAATTAAGATATTTTTTTTAAAAATGTGAAAATCGAAGTGTCACACAAGTAAAATACTCAATTTTTATGTCGTACTCAAAATACTTCATAATTGAAGACAAACACACACAAATTTCAAAATTTTCAAACATTTCGTAAAATTGCTAAAAAACAGAAGTCTAACACCTTCAAAAAATTCAATTAAGATATTTTTAAAAAATTGTTAAAATTGAAGCATAACACAAGCAAAATACTCAATTTTCATGTCGTACTCAAAATACTCCATTATTGAAGACTAACACACACAAATTTCAATTTTTTCAAAAATTTCTTAAAAATACAAAAACTGAAATCCAACACCTTCAAAAAATTCAATTAAGATATTTTTTTTTAAAATGCTAAATATGATGTGTAACACAAGCAAAATACTCAATTTTCATGTCGTACTCAAAATAATCCGTAATTGAAGACTAACACACACAAATTTCAAATTTTTCAAAAATTTCTTAAAAATGCAAAAACAGGAGTCCAACACCTTCAAAAAATTTCAATTAAGATATTTTTTTTAAAAATGCTAAAATTGAAGTGAAACACCAACAAAATACGCAATTTTTGTGGCGTACTCAAGATACTCCCTAATTGAAGAGTAACACATACAAATTTCAATTTTTTCAAAATTTTCTTAAAAATGCAAAAATAGAAGTGTAACACCTTCTAAAAATTCAATTAAGATATTTTTTTAAAACATGTTTAAATTGAAGTGTTTCTCAAGCAAAATACTCAATTTTCATGTAGTACTCAAAATACTCCGTAATTGAAGACTAACACACACAAATTTCAAATTTTTCAAAAATTTCTTAAAAATGCAAAAACTGAAGTCCAACACCTTCAAAAAAATTTCGTAAAGATATTTTTTAAAAAAATGTTAAAATTGATGTGTAACACAAGAAAAATACTCAATTTTCATGTCGTACTAAAAATACTCCGTAATTGAAGACCAACACATACAAATTTCAAATTTTTCAAAAATTTCTTAAAAATGCAAAAACTGAAGTCTAACACCATCAAAAAGATTCAATTAAGATATTTTTTTAAAAAATGCTAAAATTTAAGTGTCACACAAGTAAAATACTCAATTTTCATGCCGTACTCAAAATACTCCGTAATTGAAGACTAACACACACAAATTACAATTTTTTCAACAAATTCTTAAAATTGCAAAAACAGAAGTCTAACACCTTCAAAAAATTCAATTAAGATATTTTTAAAAAATTGTTAAAATTGAAGCATAACACAAGCAAATTACTCAATTTTCATGTCGTACTCAAAATACTCCTTAATTGAACACTAACACACAAAAATTTCAATTTTTTTAACAATTTCTTAAAAATGCAAAAACTGAAGTCTAACACCTTCAAAATGATTCAATTAAGATATTTTTTTTAAAAATGTGAAAATCGAAGTGTCACACAAGTAAAATACTCAATTTTTATGTCGTACTCAAAATACTTCATAATTGAAGACAAACACACACAAATTTCAAAATTTTCAAACATTTCGTAAAATTGCTAAAAAACAGAAGTCTAACACCTTCAAAAAATTCAATTAAGATATTTTTAAAAAATTGTTAAAATTGAAGCATAACACAAGCAAAATACTCAATTTTCATGTCGTACTCAAAATACTCCATTATTGAAGACTAACACACACAAATTTCAATTTTTTCAAAAATTTCTTAAAAATACAAAAACTGAAATCCAACACCTTCAAAAAATTCAATTAAGATATTTTTTTTTAAAATGCTAAATATGATGTGTAACACAAGCAAAATACTCAATTTTCATGTCGTACTCAAAATAATCCGTAATTGAAGACTAACACACACAAATTTCAAATTTTTCAAAAATTTCTTAAAAATGCAAAAACAGGAGTCCAACACCTTCAAAAAATTTCAATTAAGATATTTTTTTTAAAAATGCTAAAATTGAAGTGAAACACCAACAAAATACGCAATTTTTGTGGCGTACTCAAGATACTCCCTAATTGAAGAGTAACACATACAAATTTCAATTTTTTCAAAATTTTCTTAAAAATGCAAAAATAGAAGTGTAACACCTTCTAAAAATTCAATTAAGATATTTTTTTAAAACATGTTTAAATTGAAGTGTTTCTCAAGCAAAATACTCAATTTTCATGTAGTACTCAAAATACTCCGTAATTGAAGACTAACACACACAAATTTCAAATTTTTCAAAAATTTCTTAAAAATGCAAAAACTGAAGTCCAACACCTTCAAAAAAATTTCATAAAGATATTTTTTAAAAAAATGTTAAAATTGATGTGTAACACAAGAAAAATACTCAATTTTCATGTCGTACTAAAAATACTCCGTAATTGAAGACCAACACATACAAATTTCAAATTTTTCAAAAATTTCTTAAAAATGCAAAAACTGAAGTCTAACACCATCAAAAAGATTCAATTAAGATATTTTTTTAAAAAATGCTAAAATTTAAGTGTCACACAAGTAAAATACTCAATTTTCATGCCGTACTCAAAATACTCCGTAATTGAAGACTAACACACACAAATTACAATTTTTTCAACAAATTCTTAAAATTGCAAAAACAGAAGTCTAACACCTTCAAAAAATTCAATTAAGATATTTTTAAAAAATTGTTAAAATTGAAGCATAACACAAGCAAATTACTCAATTTTCATGTCGTACTCAAAATACTCCTTAATTGAAGACTAACACACAAAAATTTCAATTTTTTTAACAATTTCTTAAAAATGCAAAAACTGAAGTCCAACACCTTCAAAAAAATTCAATTAAGATATTTTTTTAAAAAATGCTAAAATTGAAGTGTAATACAAGGAAAATACTCAATTTCCATGTCGTACTCAAAATACTCCCTAATTGAAGACTAACACACACAAATTTCAAATTTTTCAAAAATTTCTTAAAAATAAAAAAATTGAAGTCTAACGCCTTCTACAAATTCAATTAAGATATTATTTTAAAAAATGTTTAAATTGAAGTGTCTCTCAAGCAAAATACTCAATTTTCATGTCGTACTAAAAATACTCCACAATTGAAGACAAACACACCAAAATTTCAATTTTTTCAAAAATTTCTTAAAAATAAAAAAATTGAAGTCTAACGCCTTCTACAAATTCAATTAAGATATTATTTTAAAAAATGTTTAAATTGAAGTGTTTCTCAAGCAAAATACTCAATTTTCATGTCGTACTCAAAATACTCCACAATTGAAGACGTTACACCCAAATTTCAATTTTTTCGAAAATTTCTTAAAAATGCAAAAAGTGAAGTCCAACACCTTAAAAAAATTCAATTAAGACATTTTTTTTTAAAATGTTAAAATTGACGTGTAACACAAGCAAAATACTCAATTTTCATGTCGTACTCAAAATACTCCGTAATTGAAGACTAACACACACAAATTTCAAATTTTTCAAAAATTTCTTAAAAATGCAAAAACTGAAGTCTAACACCTTCAAAATGATTCAATTAAGATATTTTTTTTTAAAATGTCAAAATTGAAGTGTCCCACAAGTAAAATACTCAATTTTTATGTCGTACTCAAAATACTCCGTAATTGAAGACGAACACACACAAATTTCAAATTTTTCAAACATTTCGTAAAATTGCTAAAAACAGAAGTCTAACACCTTCAAAAAATTCAATTAAGATATTTTTAAAAAATTGTTAAAATTGAAGCATAACACAAGCAAAATACTCAATTTTCATGTCGTACTCAAAATACTCCTTAATTGAATACTAACCCAAACAAATTTCAATTTTTTTTTAAATTTCTTAAAAATGCAAAAAGTGAATTCCAACAGCTTCAAAAAATTCAATTAAGATATTTTTTAAAAAAATGCTAAAATTGAAGTGTCACACCAGTAAAATATTCAATTTTCATGTCGTACTCAAAATACTCCGTAATTGAAGACAAACACACACAAATTTCAATTTTTTCAAAAAATTCGTAAAATTGTAAAAACAGAAGTCTAACACCTTCAAAAAATTCAATTAAGATATTTTTAAAAAATTGTTAAAATTGAAGCATAACACAAGCAAAATACTCAATTTTCATGTCGTACTGAAAATACTCCTTAATTGAAGACTAACACAGACAAATTTCAATTTTTTTA
This sequence comes from Luzula sylvatica, assembly GCA_946800325.1. Lineage (NCBI taxonomy): Eukaryota > Viridiplantae > Streptophyta > Magnoliopsida > Poales > Juncaceae > Luzula > Luzula sylvatica. The sequence goes on along the minus strand of OX326957.1, from coordinate 29,345,804 downwards.
AAAATTTCTTAAAAATGCAAAAAGTGAAGTCCAACACCTTCAAAAAATTCAATTAAGACATTTTTTTAAAAAATGATAAAATTGAAGTGTAATACAAGGAAAATACTCAATTTCCATGTCGTACTCAAAATACTCCCTAATTGAAGACTAACACACACGAATTTCAATTTTTTCAAAACTTTCTTAAAAATAAAAAATTGAAGTCTTAAACCTTCTAAAAATTCAATTAAGATATTATTTTAAAAAATGTTTAAATTGAAGTGTTTCTCAAGCAAAATACTAAATTTTCATGTTGGACTCAGAATACTCCTTAATTGAAGACTAACACAGACAAAATTTCAATTTTTTAAAAAAATTCTTAAAAATGCAAAAACTGAAGTCCAACACCTTCAAAAAATTCAATTAAGATAGTTTTTAAAAAAATGCTAAAATTGAAGTGTAATTACAAGGAAAATACTCAATTTTCATGTCGTACTAAAAATACTCCCTAATTGAAGACTAACACACACAAATTTCAAATTTATCAAAAATTTCTTAAAAATAAAAAAAATTGAAGTCTAACACCTTCTACAAATTCAATTAAGATATTATTTTAAAAAATGTTTAAATTGAAGTGTTTCTCAAGAAAAATACTCAATTTTCATGTTGTACTCAAAATACCCCATAATTGAAGACAAACAAACACAAATTTAAGTTTTTTCAAAAATTTCTTAAAAATGCAAAAACTGAAGTCCAACGCCTTCAAAAAGATTCAATTAAGATATTTTTTAAAAAAATGCTAAAATTGAAGTGTCACACAAGTAAAATACTCAATTTTCATGCCGTACTCAAAATACTCCGTAATTAAAGACTAACACATACAAATTTCAATTTTTTCAAAAATTTCTTAAAAATGCAGAAACTGAAGTCTAACACCCTCAAAAAGACTCAATTAAGATATTTTTTTTAAAAATGTTAAAATTGAAGTGTCACACAAGTAAAATACTCAATTTTCATGCCGTACTCAAAATACTCCGTAATTGAAGACTAACACACACAAATTTAATTTTTTTCAAAAATTTCTTAAAATTGGAAAAACTGAAGTCTAACACCTTCAAAAAATTCAATTATGATATTTTTAAAATATTGTTAAAATTGAAGCATAACACAAGCAAAATTCTCAATTTTCATGTCGTACTCAAAATACTCCTCAATTGAAAACTAACACACACAAATTTCAATTTTTTAAAAAATTTCTTAAAAATTCAAAAACTGAAGTCTAACATCTTCAAAAAGATTCTATTAAGATATTTTTTTTAAAAATGTTAAAATTGAAGTGTCACACAAGTAAAATACTCAATTTTCATGCCGTACTCAAAATACTCCGTAATTGAAGACTAACACACACAAATTTCATTTTTTTCAAAAAATTCTTAAAATTGGAAAAACTGAAGTCTAACACCTTCAAAAAATTAGGATATTCTTTTAAAAAATGTTTAAATTGAAGTGTTTCTCAAGCAAAAAACTCAATTTTCATGTCGTACTCTAAATACCCCATAATTGAAGACAAACACACACAAATTTCAATTTTTTCAAAAATTTCTTAAAAATTCAAAAACAGAAGTCCAACGCCTTCAGAAAGATTCAATTAAGATATTTTTTAAAAAAATGCTAAAATTGAAGTGTCACACAAGTAAAATACTCAATTTTCATGCCGTACTCAAAATACTCCGTAATTAAAGACTAACACATACAAATTTCAATTTTTTCAAAAATTTCTTAAAAATGCAGAAACTGAAGTCTAACACCCTCAAAAAGACTCAATTAAGATATTTTTTTTAAAAATGTTAAAATTGAAGTGTCACACAAGTAAAATACTCAATTTTCATGCCGTACTCAAAATACTCCGTAATTGAAGACTAACACACACAAATTTCATTTTTTTCAAAAATTTCTTAAAATTGGAAAAACTGAAGTCTAACACCTTCAAAAAATTCAATTAAGATATTTTTAAAATATTGTTAAAATTGAAGCATAACACAAGCAAAATTCTCAATTTTCATGTCGTACTCAAAATACTACTCAATTGAAAACTAACACACACAAATTTCAATTTTTTAAAAAATTTCTTAAAAATTCAAAAACTGAAGTCTAACATCTTCAAAAAGATTCTATTAAGATTTTTTTTTTTAAAATGTTAAAATTGAAGTGTCACACCAATAAAATACTCAATTTTCATGTCGTACTCAAAATTCTCCGTAATTGAAGACGAACACACACAAATTTCTATTTTTTCAAAAATATCGTAAAATTGCTAAAACAGAAGTCTAACACCTTCAAAATATTCAATTAAGATATTTTTAAAAAATTGTTTAAATTGAAGCATGACACAAGCAAAATACTCAATTTTCATGTCGTACTCAAAATACTCCTTAATTGAAGACTGACACAAACAAATTTCAATTTTTTTAAAAATTTCTTAAAAATGCAAAAAGTGAAGTCCAACACCTTCAAAAAATTCAATTAAGACATTTTTTAAAAAAATTATAAAATTGAAGTGTAATACAAGGAAAATACTCAATTTCCATGTCGCACTCAAAATACTCCCTAATTGAAGACTAACATACACAAATTTCAATTTTTTCAAAATTTTTTTAAAAATAAAAAAATTGAAGTCTTACACCTTCTAAAAATTGAATTAAGATATAATTTTAAAAAATGTTTAAATTGAAGTGTTTCTCAAGGAAAATACTGAATTTTCATGTCGTACTCAAAATACTCCTTAATTGAAAACTAACACACACAAATTTCAATTTTTTAAAAAATTTCTTAAAAATGCAAAAACTGAAGTCCAACACCTTCAAAAAATTCAATTAAGATATTTTTTTAAAAAATGCTAAAATTGAAGTGTAATTACATGGAAAATACTCAATTTTCATGTCGTACTCAAAATACTCCCTAATTGAAGACTAACACACACAAATTTCAAATTTATCAAAAATTTCTTAAAAATAAAAAAATTGAAGTCTAACACCTTCTACAAATTCAATTAAGATATTCTTTTAAAAAATGTTTAAATTGAAGTGTTTCTCAAGCAAAATACTCAATTTTCATGTCGTACTCAAAATACCCCATAATTGAAGACAAACACACACAAATTTCAATTTTTTCAAAAATTTCTTAAAAATTCAAAAACAGAAGTCCAACGCCTTCAAAAAGATTCAATTAAGATATTTTTTAAAAAAATGCTAAAATTGAAGTGTCACACAAGTAAAATACTCAATTTTCATGCCGTACTCTAAATACTCCGTCATTGAAGACTAACACACACAAATTTCAATTTTTTCAAAAAATTCTTAAAATTGGAAAAACAGAAGTCTAACACCTTCAAAAAATTCAATTAAGATATTTTTAAAAAATTGCTAAAATTGAAGCATAACACAAGCAAAATTCTCAATTTTCATGTCGTACTCAAAATACTCCTCAATTGAAAACTACCACACACAAATTTCAATTTTTTAAAAAATTTCTTAAAAATGCAAAAACTGAAGTCTAACACCCTCAAAAAGACTCAATTAAGATATTTTTTTAAAAAATGCTAAAATTGAAGTGTCACACCAGTGAAATACTCAATTTTCATGTCGTACTCAAAATACTCCGTAATTGAAGACAAACACACACAAATTTCTATTTTTTCAAAAATTTCGTAAAATTTCTCAAACAGAAATCTAACACCTTCAAAAAATTCAATTAAGATATTTTTAAAAAATTGTTAAAATTGAAGCATGACACAAGCAAAATATTCAATTTTCATGTCGTACTCAAAATACTCCTTAATTGAAGACTAACACAAACAAATTTTAAATTTTTTACAAATTTCTTAAAAATGCAAAAAGTGAAGTCCAACACCTTCAAAAAATTCAATTAAGATATTTTTTTAAAAAATGATAAAATTGAAGTGTAATACAAGGAAAATACTCAATTTTCATGTTGTACTCAAAATACTCCCTAATTGAAGACTAACACACACAAATTTCAAATTTTTCAAAAATTTCTTAAAAATAAAAATATTGAAGTCTGACACCTTCTACAAATTCAATTAAGATATTATTTTAAAAAATGTTTAAATTGAAGTGTTTCTCAAGCAAAATACTCAATTTTCATGTCGCACTCAAAATACTCCATAATTGAAGACAAACACACACAAATTTCAATTTTTTCAAAAATTTCTTAAAAATGCAAAAACTGATGTCCAACACCTTAAAAAAATTCAATTAAGATATTTTTTTTTAAATGTTAAAATTGATGTGTAACACAAGCAAAATACTCAATTTTCATGTCGTACTCAAAATACTCCGTAATTGAAGACTAACACACACAAATTTCAATTTTATCAAAAAATTTGTAAAGTTGCAAAAACAGAAGTCTAACACCTTCAAAAAGTTCAATTAAGATTTTTTTAATAAATTGTTAAAATTGAAGCATAACACGAGCAAAACACTCAATTTTCATGTCGTACTCAAAATACTCCTTAATTGAAGACTAACACACAAAAATTTCAATTTTTTTAAAAATTTCTTAAAAATGCAAAAACTGAAGTCCAACACCTTCAAAAAAATTGAATTAAGATATTTTTAAAAAAAATGCTAAAATTGAAGTGTAATACAAGGAAAATACGCAATTTTCATGTCGTACTTAAAATACTCCCTAATTGAAGACTAACACACACAAATTTCAAATTTTTAAAAAATTTCTTAAAAATGCAAAAACTGAAGTCCAACACCTTCAAAAATTTCAATTAAGATATTTTTTTAAAAAATGCTAAAATTGAAGTGTAATACAAGGAAAATACTCCATTTTCATGTCGTACTCAAAATACTCCATAATTGAAGACTAACACACACAAATTTCAAATTTTTCAAAAATTTCTTAAAAATAAAAAAAAATTGAAGTCTAACACCTTCTACAAATTCAATTAAGATATTATTTAAAAAAAATGTTTAAATTGAAGTGTTTCTCAAGCAAAATACTCAATTTTCATGTCGTACTCAAAATACTCCATAATTGAAGACAAACACACACAAATTTCACTTTTTTCAAAAATTTCTTAAAAATGCAAAAACTGAAGTCCAACACCTTCAAAAAATTCAATTAAGATATTTTTTATAAAAATGTTAAAATTGATGTGTAACACAAGCAAAATACTCAATTTTCATGTCGTAATCAAAATACCCCGTAATTGAAGACTAACACTCACAAATTTCAAATTTATCAAAAATTTCTTAAAAATGCAAAAACTGAAGTCTAACACCTTCAAAAAGATTCAATTAAGATATTTTTAAAAAAAATGTTAAAATTGAAGTTTCACACAAGTAAAATACTCAATTTTCATGCCGTACTCAAAATACTCCGTAAATGAAGACTAACACAAACAAATTTCAATTTTTTCAAAAAATTCTTAAAATTGCAAAAACAGAAGTCTAACACCTTCAAAATATTCACATAAGATATTTTTCAAAAATTGTTAAAATTGAAGCATAACACAAGCAAAATACTGAATTTTCATGTCGTACTCAAAATACTCCTTAATTGAAGACTAACACACACAAATTTCAATTTTTTAAAAAATTTCTTAAAAATGCAAAAACTGAAGTCCAACACCTTCAAAAAATTCAATTAAGATATTTTTTAAAAAAATGCTAAAATTGAAGTGTAATACAAGGAAAATACTCAATTTTCATGTCGTACTCAAAATACTCCCTAATTGAAGACTAACACAAAGAAATTTCAAATTTTTCAAAAATTTCTTAAAAATAAAAAAAATTGAAGTCTAACACCTTCTACAAATTCAATTAAGATATTATTTAAAAAAATGTTTAAATTGAAGTGTTTCTCAAGCAAAATACTCAATTTTCATGTCGTACTCAAAATACACCATAATTGAAGACTATCACACACAAATTTCAATTTTTTCAAAAATTTCTTAAAAATGCAAAAACTGAAGTCCAACGCCTTCAAAAAATTCAATTAAGATATTTTTTAAAAAAATGTTAAAATTGATGTGTAACACAAGAAAAATACTCAATTTTCATGTCGTACTCAAAATACTCCGTAATTGAAGACTAACACACACAAATTTCAAATTTTTCAAAATTTCTTAAAAATGCAAAACTGAAGTCTAACACCTTCAAAAAAAAATTCATTAAGATATTTTTTTAAAAAATGTTAAAATTGATGTGTAACACAAAAAAAATACTCAATTTTCATGTCGTACTAAAAATACTCCGTAATTGAAGACTAACACATACAAATTTCAAATTTTTCAAAAATTTCTTAAAAATGCAAAAACTGAAGTCCAACGCCTTCAAAAAGATTCAATTAAGATATTTTTTAAAAAAATGCTAAAATTGAAGTGTCACACAAGCAAAACACTCAATTTTCTTGTCGTACTCAAAATACTCCGTAATTGAAGACTAACACACACAAATTTCATATTTTTCAAAAATTTCTTAAAATGCAAAAACTGAAGTCTAACACCTTCAAAAAGATTCAATTAAGATATTCTTTTAAAAATGTTAAAATTGAAGTGTCACACAAGTAAAATACTCAATTTTCATGTCGTACTCAAAATACTCCGTAATTGAAGACAAACAAACACAAATTTCAATTTTTTCAAAAATTTCGTAAAATTGCTAAAACAGAAGTCTAACACCTTCAAAAAATTTAATTAAGATATTTTTAAAAAATTGTTAAAATTGAAGCATGACACAAGCAAAATACTCAATTTTCATGTCGTACTAAAAATACTCCGTAATTGAAGACTAACACAGACAAATTTCAAATTTTTTAAAAATTTCTTAAAAATGCAAAAAGTGAAGTCCAACACCTTAAAAAAATTCAATTAAGATATTTTTTAAAAAAATGATAAAATTGAAGTGTAATACAAGGAAAATACTCAATTTTCATGTCGTACTCGAAATACTCCCTAATTGAAGACTAACACACAAATTTCAATTTTTTCAAAAATTTCTTAAAAAAAAAAAAATTGAAGTCTAACACCTTCTAAAAATTTAATTAAGATATTTTTTTTTAAAAATGTTAAAATTGAAGTGTTAACACAAGAAAAATACTCAATTTTCATGTCGTACTAAAAATACTCCGTAATTGAAGCCTAACACATACAAATTTGAAATTTTTCAAAAATTTCTTAAAAATGCAAAAACTGAAGTCTAATACCTTCTAAAAGATTCAATTAAGATATTTTTTTTAAAAATGTTAAAATTGAAGTGTCACACAAGTAAAATACTCAATTTTCATGTCGTACTCAAAATACTCCGTAATTGAAGACTAACACACACAAATTTCAATTTTTTCAAAAAATTCGTAAAATTGCAAAAACAGAAGTCTAACACCTTCAAAAAATTCAATTAAGATATTTTTAAAAAATTGTTAAAATTGAAGCATAACACAAGCAAAATACTCAATTTTCATGCCGTACTCAAAATACTCCGGAATTGAGACTAACACAAGCAAATCCAATTTTTTGAAAAATTTCTTAAAATTTCAAAAACTGAAGTCCAATACCTTCAAAAAATTCAATTAAGATATTTTTTTTAAAAATGCTAAAATTGAAGTGTAATACAAGGAAAATACTCAATTTTCATGTCGTACTCAAAATACTCCCTAATTGAAGACTAACACACAAAAATTTCAAATTTTTCAAAAAATTCTTAAAAATTAATAAATTAAAGTCTAACACCTTCTACAAATTCAATTAAGATATTATTTTAAAAAATGTTTAAATTGAAGTGTTTCTCAAGCAAAATACCCAATTTTCATGTCATACTCAAAATACTCCATAATTGAAGACAAACACACACAAATTTCAATTTTTATGAAATATTTCTTACAAATGCAAAAACTGAAGTCCAACACCTTAAAAAAATTCAATTAAGATATTTTTTTTTGAATGTTTAAATTGATGTGTAACACAAGCAAAATACTCAATTTTCATGTCGTACTCAAAATACTCCGTAATTGAAGACTAACACACACAAATTTCATATTTTTCAAAAATTACTTAAAATGCAAAAACTGAAGTCTAACACCTTCAAAAATATTCAATTAAGATATTTTTTTAAAAATGTTAAAATTGAAGTGTCACACAAGTAAAATTCTCAATTTTCATGTCGTACTCAAAATACTCCGTAATTGAAGACTAACACACACAAATTTCATATTTTTCAAAAATTTCTTTAAATGCAAAAACAGAAGTCTAACACCTTCAAAAAGATTCAATTAAGATATTTTTTCAAAAATGTTAAAATTGAAGTGTCACACAAGTAAAATACTCAATTTTCATGTCGTACTCAAAATACTCCGTAATTGAACACTAACATACACAAATTTCAATTTTTTCAAAAAATTTGTAAAATTGCAAAAACAGAAGTCTAACACCTTCAAAAAATTCACATACGATATTTTTCAAAAATTGTTAAAATTGAAGCATAACACAAGCAAAATACTGAATTTTCATGTCGTACTCAAAATACTCCTTAATTGAAGACTAACAGACACAAATTTCAATTTTTTAAAAAATTTCTTAAAAATGCAAAAACTGAAGTCTAACACCTTCTACAAATTCAATTAAGATATTATTTTAAAAAAATGTTTAAATTGAAGTGTTTCTCAAGCAAAATACTCAATTTTCATGTCGTACTCAAAATACTCCATAATTGAAGACTAACACACACAAATTTCAATTTTTTCAAAAATTTCTTAAAAATGCAAAAACTGAAGTCCAACACCTTCAAAAAATTCAATTAAGATATTTTTTTTAAAAATGTTAAAATTGATGTGTAACACAAGCAAAATACTCAATTTTCATGTCATACTCAAAATACTCCGTAATTGAAGACTAACACACACAAATTTCAAATTTTTCAAAATTTCTTAAAAATGAAAAACTGAAGTCTAACACCTTCAAAAAAAAATTCAATTAAGATATTTTTTTAAAAAATGCTAAAATTGAAGTGTAATACAAGGAAAATACTCAATTTTCATGTCGTACTCAAAATACACCCTAATTGAAGACTAACACACAGAAATTTCAAATTTTTCAAAAATTTCTTAAAAATAAAAAAAATTGAAGTCTAACACCTTCTACAAATTCAATTAAGATATTATTTTAAAAAAATGTTTAAATTGAAGTGTTTCTCAAGCAAAATACTCAATTTTCATGTCGTACACAAAATACTCCATAATTGAAGACTAACACACACAAATTTCAATTTTTTCAAAAATTTCTTAAAAATGCAAAAACTGAAGTCCAACACCTTCAAACAATTCAATTAAGATATTTTTTTTAAAAATGTTAAAATTGATGTGTAACACAAGCAAAATACTCAATTTTCATGTCATACTCAAAATACTCCGTAATTGAAGACTAACACACACAAATTTCAAATTTTTCAAAATTTCTTAAAAATGCAAAACTGAAGTCTAACACCTTCAAAAAAAATTCATTAAGATATTTTTTAAAAAAATGTTAAAATTGATGTGTAACACAAAAAAAATACTCAATTTTCATGTCGTACTAAAAATACTCCGTAATTGAAGACTAAAACATACAAATTTCAAATTTTTCAAAAATTTCTTAAAAATGCAAAAATGGAAGTCCAACGCCTTCAAAAAGATTCAATTAAGATATTTTTTAAAAAAATGCTAAAATTGAAGTGTCACACAAGCAAAACACTAAATTTTCATGCCGTACTCAAAATACTCCGTAATTGAAGACTAACACACACAAATTTCAATTTTTTAAAAAATTTCTTAAAAAGGCAAAAACTGAAGTCTACCACCTTCAAAAAGATTCTATTAAGATATTTTTTTTTAAAAATATTAAAATTGAAGTGTCACACCAGTAAAATACTCAATTTTCATGTCGTACTCAAAATATTCCGTAATTGAAGACAAACAAAAACAAATTTCAATTTTTTCAAAAATTTCGTAAAATTGCTAAAACAGAAGTCTAACTCCTTCAAAAAATTCAATTAAGATATTTTTAAAAAATTGTTAAAATTGAAGCATGACACAAGCAAAATACTCAATTTTCATGTCGTACTAAAAATACTCCGTAATTGAAGACTAACACAGACAAATTTCAATTTTTTTAAAAATGTCTTAAAAATGCAAAAAGTGAAGTCCAACACCTTCAAAATATTTAATTAAGATATTTTTTAAAAAAATGATAAAATTGAAGTGTAATACAAGGAAAATACTCAATTTTCAAGTTGTACTCGAAATAATACTCCCTAATTGAAGACTAACACACAAATTTAAACTTTTTCAAAAATTTCTTAAAAATAAAACAATTGAAGTCTAACACCTTCTAAAAATTTAATTAAGATATTTTTTTTAAAAATGTTAAAATTGAAGTGTTAACACAAGAAAAATACTCAATTTTCATGTCGTACTAAAAATACTCTGTAATTGAAGCCTAACAAATACAAATTTCAAATTTTTCAAAAATTTCTTAAAAATGCAAAAACTGAAGTCTAACCTTCAAAAAGATTCAATTAACATATTTTTTTTAAAAATGTTAAAATTGAAGTGTCACACAAGTAAAATACTCAATTTTCATGTCGTACTCAAAATACTCCGTAATTGAAGACTAACACACACAAATTTCAAATTTTTCAAAATTTCTTAAAAATGCAAAACTGAAGTCTAACACCTTCAAAAAAAATTTATTAAGATATTTTTTAAAAAAATGTTAAAATTGATGTGTAACACAAAAAAAATACTCAATTTTCATGTCGTACTAAAAATACTCCGTAATTGAAGACTAACACATACAAATTTCAAATTTTTCAAAAATTTCTTAAAAATGCAAAAACTGAAGTCCAACGCCTTCAAAAAGATTCAATTAAGATATTTTTTAAAAAAATGCTAAAATTGAAGTGTCACACAAGCAAAACACTCAATTTTCATGCCGTACTCAAAATACTCCGTAATTGAAGTCTAACACACACAAATTTCAATTTTTTAAAAAATTTCTTAAAAATGCAAAAACTGAAGTCTACCACCTTGAAAAAGATTCTATTAAGATATTTTTTTTAAAAAATGTTAATATTGAAGTGTCACACCAGTAAAATACTCAATTTTCATGTCGTACTCAAAATACTCCGTAATTGAAGACAAACAAACACAAATTTCAATTTTTTCAAAAATTTCGTAAAATTGCTAAAACAGAAGTCTAACACCTTCAAAAAATTCAATTAAGATATTTTTAAAAAATTGTTAAAATTGAAGCATGACACAAGCAAAATACTCAATTTTCATGTCGTACTAAAAATACTCCGTAATTGAAGACTAACAAAGACAAATTTCAATTTTTTTAAAAATTTCTTAAAAATGCAAAAAGTGAAGTCCAACACCTTCAAAAAATTCAATTTAGATATTTTTTTAAAAAATGATAAAATTGAAGTGTAATACAAGGAAAATACCCAATTTTCATGTCGTACTCAAAATACTCCATAATTGAAGACAAACACACACAAATTTCAATTTTTTTGAAATATTTCTTACAAATGCAAAAACTGAAGTCCAACACCTTAAAAAAATTCAATTAAGATATTTTTTTTAAATGTTTAAATTGATGTGTAACACAAGCAAAATACTCAATTTTCATGTCGTACTCAAAATACTCCGTAATTGAAGACTAACACACACTAATTTCATATTTTTCAAAAATTTCTTAAAATGCAAAAACTGAAGTCTAACACCTTCAAAAAGAATCAATTAAGATATTTTTTTAAAAATGTTAAAATTGAAGTGTCACACAAGTAAAATACTCAATTTTCATGTCGTACTCAAAATACTCCGTAATTGAAGACTAACACACACAAATTTCAATTTTTTCAAAAAATTCGTAAAATTGCAAAAACAGAAGTCTAACACCTTCAAAAAATTCAATTAAGGTTTTATTAAAAAATTGTTAAAATTGAAGCATAACACAAGCAAAATACTCAATTTTCATGTCGTACTCAAAATACTCCGTAATTGAGACTAACACAAGCAAATCCAATTTTTTGAAAAATTTATTAAAAATGCAAAAACTGAAGTACCTTCAAAAAATTCAATTAAGATATTTTTTTTAAAAATGCTAAAATTGAAGTGTAATACAAGGAAAATACTCAATATTCAGGTCGTACTCAAAATACTCCCTAATTGAAGACTAACACACACAAATTTCAAATTTTTCAAAAAATTCTTAAAATTTAATAAATAGAAGTCTAACACCTTCTACAAATTCAATTAAGATATTATTTTAAAAAATGTTTAAATTGAAGTGTTTCTCAAGCAAAATACCCAATTTTCATGTCGTACTCAAAATACTCCATAATTGAAGACAAACACACACAAATTTCAATTTTTTTGAAATATTTCTTACAAATGCAAAAACTGAAGTCCAACACCTTAAAAAAATTCAATTAAGATTTTTTTTTTTAAATGTTTAAATTGATGTGTAACACAAGCAAAATACTCAATTTTCATGTCGTACTCAAAATACTCCGTAATTGAAGACTAACACACACAAATTTCAAATTTTTCAAAATTTCTTAAAAATGCAAAACTGAAGTCTAACACCTTCAAAAAAAATTCATTAAGATATTTTTTAAAAAAATGTTAAAATTGATGTGTAACACAAAAAAAATACTCAATTTTCATGTCGTACTAAAAATACTCCGTAATTGAAGACAAACACACACAAATTTCAATTTTTTTGAAATATTTCTTACAAATGCAAAAACTGAAGTCCAACACCTTAAAAAAATTCAATTAAGATATTTTTTTTAAATGTTTAAATTGATGTTTAACACAAGCAAAATACTCAATTTTCATGTCGTACTCAAAATACTCCATAATTGAAGACAAACACACACAAATTTCAATTTTTTTGAAATATTTCTTACAAATGCAAAAACTGAAGTCCAACACCTTAAAAAAATTCAATTAAGATATTTTTTTTTAAATGTTTAAATTGATGTTTAACACAAGCAAAATACTCAATTTTCATGTCGTACTCGAAATACTCCGTAATTGAAGACTAACACACACAAATTTCATATTTTTCAAAAATTTCTTAAAATGCAAAAACTGAAGTCTTACACCTTCAAAAAGATTCAATTAAGATATTTTTTTTAAAATGTTCAAATTGAAGTGTCACACAAGTAAAATACTCAATTTTCATGTCGTACTCAAAATACTCCGTAATTGAAGACAAACAAACACAAATTTCAATTTTTTCAAAAATTTCATAAAATTGCTAAAACAGAAGTCTAACACCTTCAAAAAATTCAATTAAGATATTTTTAAAAAATTGTTAAAATTGAAGCATTAACACAAGCAAAATACTCAATTTTCATGTCGTACTCAAAATACTCCGTAATTGAAGCCTAACACATACAAATTTGAAATTTTTCAAAAATTTCTTAAAAATGCAAAAACTGAAGTCTAATACCTTCTAAAAGATTCAATTAAGATATTTTTTTTAAAAATGTTAAAATTGAAGTGTCACACAAGTAAAATACTCAATTTTCATGTCGTACTCAAAATACTCCGTAATTGAAGACTAACACACACAAATTTCAATTTTTTCAAAAAATTCGTAAAATTACAAAAACAGAAGTCTAACACCTTCAAAAAATTCAATTAAGATATTTTTAAAAAATTGTTAAAATTGAAGCATTAACACAAGCAAAATACTCAATTTTCATGTCGTACTCAAAATACTCCGTAATTGAGACTAACACAAGCAAATCCAATTTTTTGAAAAATTTCTTAAAAATGCAAAAAACTGAAGTCCAATACCTTCAAAAAATTCAATTAAGATAGTTTTTTTAAAAATGCTAAAATTGAAGTGTAATACAAGGAAAATACTCAATTTTCATGTCGTACTCAAAATACTCCCTAATTGAAGACTAACACACACAAATTTCAAATTTTTCAAAAAATTCTTAAAAATTAATAAATTGAAGTCTAACACCTTCTACAAATTCAATTAAGATATTATTTTAAAAAATGTTTAAATTGAAGTGTTTCTCAAGCAAAATACCCAATTTTCATGTCGTACTCAAAATACTCCATAATTGAAGACAAACACACACAAATTTCAATTTTTTTGAAATATTTCTTACAAATGCAAAAACTGAAGTCCAACACCTTAAAAAAATTCAATTAAGATATTTTTTTTTAAATGTTTAAATTGATGTTTAACACAAGCAAAATACTCAATTTTCATGTCGTACTCAAAATACTCCGTAATTGAAGACTAACACACACAAATTTCATATTTTTCAAAAATTTCTTAAAATGCAAAAACTGAAGTCTAACACCTTCAAAAAGATTCAATTAAGATATTTTTTTTTAAATGTTAAAATTGATGTGTCACACAAGTAAAATACTCAATTTTCATGTCGTACTCAAAATACTCCGTAATTGAAGACAAACAAACACAAATTTCAATTTTTTCAAAAATTTCGTAAAATTGCTAAAACAGAAGTCTAACACCTTCAAAAAATTCAATTAAGATATTTTTAAAAAATTGTTAAAATTGAAGCATGACACAAGCAAAATACACAATTTTCATGTCGTACTAAAAATACTCCGTAATTGAAGACTAACAAAGACAAATTTCAATTTTTTTAAAAATTTCTTAAAAATGCAAAAAGTGAAGTCCAACACCTTCAAAAAATTCAATTAAGATATTTTTTAATAAAATGATAAAATTGAAGTGTAATACAAGGAAAATACTCAATTTTCATGTCGTACTCGAAATACTCCCTAATTGAAGACTAACACACCAATTTCAATTTTTTCAAAAATTTCTTAAAAATAAAAAAATTGAAGTCTAATACCTTCAAAAAGATTCAATTAAGATATTTTTTTTAAAAATGTTAAAATTGAAGTGTCACACAAGTAAAATACTCAATTTTCATGTCGTACTCAAAATACTCCGTAATTGAAGACTAACACACACAAATTTCAATTTTTTCAAAAAATTCGTAAAATTACAAAAACAGAAGTCTAACACCTTCAAAAAATTCAATTAAGATATTTTTAAAAAATTGTTAAAATTGAAGCATAACACAAGCAAAATACTCAATTTTCATGTCGTACTCAAAATACTCCGTAATTGAGACTAACACAAGCAAATCCAATTTTTTGAAAAATTTCTTAAAAATGCAAAAAACTGAAGTCCAATACCTTCAAAAAATTCAATTAAGATAGTTTTTTTAAAAATGCTAAAATTGAAGTGTAATACAAGGAAAATACTCAATTTTCATGTCGTACTCAAAATACTCCCTAATTGAAGACTAACACACACAAATTTCAAATTTTTCAAAAAATTCTTAAAAATTAATAAATTGAAGTCTAACACCTTCTACAAATTCAATTAAGATATTATTTTAAAAAATGTTTAAATTGAAGTGTTTCTCAAGCAAAATACCCAATTTTCATGTCGTACTCAAAATACTCCATAATTGAAGACAAACACACACAAATTTCAATTTTTTTGAAATATTTCTTACAAATGCAAAAACTGAAGTCCAACACCTTAAAAAAATTCAATTAAGATATTTTTTTTTAAATGTTTAAATTGATGTTTAACACAAGCAAAATACTAAATTTTCATGTCGTACTCAAAATACTCCGTAATTGAAGACTAACACACACAAATTTCATATTTTTCAAAAATTTCTTAAAATGCAAAAACTGAAGTCTAACACCTTCAAAAAGATTCAATTAAGATATTTTTTTTTAAATGTTAAAATTGATGTGTCACACAAGTAAAATACTCAATTTTCATGTCGTACTCAAAATACTCCGTAATTAAAGACAAACAAACACAAATTTCAATTTTTTCAAAAATTTCGTAAAATTGCTAAAACAGAAGTCTAACACCTTCAAAAAATTCAATTAAGATATTTTTAAAAAATTGTTAAAATTGAAGCATGACACAAGCAAAATACTCAATTTTCATGTCGTACTAAAAATACTCCGTAATTGAAGACTAACACAGACAAATTTCAATTTTTTTAAAAATTTCTTAAAAATGAAAAAAGTAAAGTCCAACACCTTCAAAAAATTCAATGAACATATTTTTTAAAAAAATGATAAAATTGAAGTGTAATACAAGGAAAATACTCAATTTTCAAGTCGTACTCGAAATAATACTCCCTAATTGAAGACTAACACACAAATTTAAATTTTTTCAAAAATTTCTTAAAAATAAAACAATTGAAGTCTAACACCTTCTAAAAATTTAATTAAGATATTTTTTTTAAAAATGTTAAAATTGAAGTGTTAACACAAGAAAAATACTCAATTTTCATGTCGTACTAAAAATACTCCGTAATTGAAGCCTAACAAATACAAATTTCAAATTTTTCAAAAATTTCTTAAAAATGCAAAAACTGAAGTCTAACCTTCAAAAAGATTCAATTAAGATATTTTTTTAAAAAATGTTAAAATTGAAGTGTCACACCAGTAAAATACTCAATTTTCATGTCGTACTCAAAATACTCCGTAATTGAAGACTAACACACACAAATTTCAAATTTTTCAAAATTTCATAAAAATGCAAAACTGAAGTCTAACACCTTCAAAAAAAATTCATTAAGATATTTTTCAAAAAAATGTTAAAATTGATGTGTAACACAAAAAAAATACTCAATTTTCATGTCGTACTAAAAATACTCCGTAATTGAAGACTAACACATACAAATTTCAAATTTTTCAAAAATTTCTTAAAAATGCAAAAACTGAAGTCCAACGCCTTCAAAAAGATTCAATTAAGATATTTTTTAAAAAAATGCTAAAATTGAAGTGTCACACAAGCAAAACACTCAATTTTCATGCCGTATTCAAAATACTCCGTAATTGAAGTCTAACACACACAAATTTCAATTTTTTAAAAAATTTCTTAAAAATGCAAAAACTGAAGTCTACCACCTTCAAAAAAATATCTTAATATTTTTTTTAAAAAATGTTAATATTGAAGTGTCACACCAGTAAAATACTCAATTTTCATGTCGTACTCAAAATACTCCGTAATTGAAGACAAACAAACACAAATTTCAATTTTTTCAAAAATTTCGTAAAATTGCTAAAACAGAAGTCTAACACCTTCAAAAAATTCAATTAAGATATTTTTAAAAAATTGTTAAAATTGAAGCATGACACAAGCAAAATACTCAATTTTCATGTCGTACTAAAAATACTCCGTAATTGAAGACTAACACAGACAAATTTCAATTTTTTTAAAAATTTCTTAAAAATGCAAAAAGTGAAGTCCAACACCTTCAAAAAATTCAATTAAGATATTTTTTAAAAAAATGATAAAATTGAAGTGTAATACAAGGAAAATACTCAATTTTCATGTCGTACTCGAAATACTCCCTAATTGAAGACTAACACACAAATTTCAATTTTTTCAAAAATTTCTTAAAAATAAAAAAATTGAAGTCTAACACCTTCTAAAAATTTAATTAAGATATTTTTTTTAAAAATGTTAAAATTGAAGTGTTAACACAAGAAAAATACTCAATTTTCATGTCGTACTAAAAATACTCCGTAATTGAAGCCTAACAAATACAAATTTCAAATTTTTCAAAAATTTCTTAAAAATTCAAAAACTGAAGTCTAATACCTTCAAAAAGATTCAATTAAGATATTTTTTTAAAAAATGTTAAAATTGAAGCGTCACACAAGTAAAATACTCAATTTTCATGTCGTACTCAAAATACTCCGTAATTGAAGACTAACACACACAAATTTCAATTTTTTCAAAAAATTCGTAAAATTGCAAAAACAGAAGTCTAACACCTTCAAAAAATTCAATTAATATATTTTAAAAAATTTGTTAAAATTGAAGCATAACACAAGCAAAATACTCAATTTTCATGTCGTACTCAAAATACTCCGTAATTGAGACTAACACAAGCAAATCCAATTTTTTGAAAAATTTCTTAAAAATGCAAAAACTGAAGTCCAATACCTTCAAAAAATTCAATTAAGATATTTTTTTTAAAAATGCTAAAATTGAAGTGTAATACAAGGAAAATACTCAATTTTCAGGTCGTACTCAAAATACTCCCTAATTGAAGACTAACACACACAAATTTCAAATTTTTCAAAAAATTCTTAAAAATTAATAAATTGAAGTCTAACACCTTCTACAAATTCAATTAAGATATTATTTTAAAAAATGTTTAAATTGAAGTGTTTCTCAAGCAAAATACCCAATTTTCATGTCGTACTCAAAATACTCCATAATTGAAGACAAACACACACAAATTTCAATTTTTTTGAAATATTTCTTACAAATGCAAAAACTGAAGTCCAACACCTTAAAAAAATTCAATTAAGATATTTTTTTTTAAATGTTTAAATTGATGTTTAACACAAGCAAAATACTCAATTTTCATGTCGTACTCAAAATACTCCGTAATTGAAGACTAACACACACAAATTTCATATTTTTTAAAAATTTCTTAAAATGCAAAAACTGAAGTCTTACACCTTCAAAAAGATTCAATTAAGATATTTTTTTTAAAATGTTCAAATTGAAGTGTCACACAAGTAAAATACTCAATTTTCATGTCGTACTCAAAATACTCCGTAATTGAAGACAAACAAACACAAATTTCAATTTTTTCAAAAATTTCGTAAAATTGCTAAAACAGAAGTCTAACACCTTCAAAAAATTCAATTAAGATATTTTTAAAAAATTGTTAAAATTGAAGCATGACACAAGCAAAATACTCAATTTTCATGTCGTACTAAAAATACTCCGTAATTGAAGACTAACACAGACAAATTTCAATTTTTTTAAAAATTTCTTAAAAATGCAAAAAGTGAAGTCCAACACCTTCAAAAAATTCAATTAAGATATTTTTTAAAAAAATGATAAAATTGAAGTGTAATACAAGGAAAATACTCAATTTTCATGTCGTACTAGAAATACTCCCTAATTGAAGACTAACACACAAATTTCAATTTTTTCAAAAATTTCTTAAAAATAAAAAAATTGAAGTCTAACACCTTCTAAAAATTTAATTAAGATATTTTTTTTACAAATGTTAAAATTGAAGTGTTAACACAAGAAAAATACTCAATTTTCATGTCGTACTAAAAATACTCCGTAATTGAAGCCTAACAAATACAAATTTCAAATTTTTCAAAAATTTCTTAAAAATGCAAAAACTGAAGTCTAATACCTTGAAAAAGATTCAATTAAGATATTTTTTTAAAAAATGTTAAAATTGAAGTGTCACACAAGTAAAATACTCAATTTTCATGTCATACTCAAAATACTCCGTAATTGAAGACTAACACACACAAATTTCAATTTTTTCAAAAAATTCGTAAAATTACAAAAACAGAAGTCTAACACCTTCAAAAAATTCAATTAAGATATTTTTAAAAAATTGTTAAAATTGAAGCATAACACAAGCAAAATACTCAATTTTCATGTCGTACTCAAAATACTCCGTAATTGAGACTAACACAAGCAAATCCAATTTTTTGAAAAATTTCTTAAAAATGCAAAAACTGAAGTCCAATACCTTCAAAAAATTCAATTAAGATATTTTTTTAAAAAATGATAAAATTGAAGTGTAATACAAGGAAAATACTCAATTTTCATGTCGTACTCGAAATACTCCCTAATTGAGGACTAACACACAAATTTCAATTTTTTCAAAAATTTCTTAAAAATAAAAAAATTGAAGTCTAACACCTTCTAAAAATTTAATTAAGATATTTATTTTTAAAATGTTAAAATTGAAGTGTTAACACAAGAAAAATACTCAATTTTCATGTCGTACTAAAAATACTCCGTAATTGAAGCCTAACAAATACAAATTTCAAATTTTTCAAAAATTTCTTAAAAATGCAAAAACTGAAGTCTAATACCTTCAAAAAGATTCAAT
This sequence comes from Luzula sylvatica, assembly GCA_946800325.1. NCBI lineage: Eukaryota > Viridiplantae > Streptophyta > Magnoliopsida > Poales > Juncaceae > Luzula > Luzula sylvatica. The sequence continues at coordinate 29,325,825 of OX326957.1, read as the reverse complement.
TAAGATATTTTTTTAAAAAATGTTAAAATTGAAGTGTCACACAAGTAAAATACTCAATTTTCATGTCGTACTCAAAATACTCCGTAATTGAAGACTAACACACACAAATTTCAATTTTTTCAAAAAATTCGGAAAATTGAAAAAACAGAAGTCTAACACCTTCAAAAAATTCAATTAAGATATTTTAAAAAAATTGTTAACATTGAAGCATAACACAAGCAAAATACTCAATTTTCATGTCGTACTCAAAATACTCCGTAATTGAGACTAACACAAGCAAATTCAATTTTTTGAAAAATTTCTTAAAAATGCAAAAACTGAAGTCCAATACCTTCAAAAAATTCAATTAAGATATTTTTTTAAAAAATGATAAAATTGAAGTGTAATACAAGGAAAATACTCAATTTTCATGTCGTACTCGAAATACTCCCTAATTCAAGACTAACACACAAATTTCAATTTTTTCAAAAATTTCTTAAAAATAAAAAAATTGAAGTCTAACACCTTCTAAAAATTTAATTAAGATATTTTTTTTAAAAATGTTAAAATTGAAGTGTTAACACAAGAAAAATACTCAATTTTCATGTCGTACTAAAAAATACTCCGTAATTGAAGCCTAACAAATACAAATTTCAAATTTTTCAAAAATTTCTTAAAAATGCAAAAACTGAAGTCTAATACCTTCAAAAAGATTCAATTAAGATATTTTTTTAAAAAATGTTAAAATTGAAGTGTCACACAAGTAAAATACTCAATTTTCATGTCGTACTCAAAATACTCCGTAATTGAAGACGAACACACACAAATTTCAATTTTTTCAAAAAATTCGTAAAATTACAAAAACAGAAGTCTAACACCTTCAAAAAATTCAATTAAGATATTTTTAAAAAATTGTTAAAATTGAAGCATAACACAAGCAAAATACTCAATTTTCATGTCGTACTCAAAATACTCCGTAATTGAGACTAACACAAGCAAATCCAATTTTTTGAAAAATTTCTTAAAAATGCAAAAACTGAAGTCCAATACCTTCAAAAAATTCAAATAAGATATTTTTTTTAAAAATGCTAAAATTGAAGTGTAATACAAGGAAAATACTCAATTTTCATGTCGTACTCAAAAAACTCCCTAATTGAAGACTAACACACACAAATTTCAAATTTTTCAAAAAATTCTTAAAAATTAATAAATTGAAGTCTAACACCTTCTACAAATTCAATTAAGATATTATTTTAAAAAATGTTTAAATTGAAGTGTTTCTCAAGCAAAATACCCAATTTTCATGTCGTACTAAAAATACTCCATAATTGAAGACAAACACACACAAATTTCAATTTTTTTGAAATATTTCTTACAAACGCAAAAACTGAAGTCCAACACCTTAAAAAAATTCAATTAAGATATTTTTTTTAAATGTTTAAATTGATGTTTAACACAAGCAAAATACTCCGTAATTGAAGACTAACACACACAAATTTCATATTTTTCAAAAATTTCTTAAAATGCAAAAACTGAAGTCTAACACCTTCAAAAAGATTCAATTAAGATATATTTTTTAAAATGTTAAAATTGAAGTGTCACACAAGTAAAATACTCAATTTTCATGTCGTACTCAAAATACTCCGTAATTGAAGACAAACAAACACAAATTTCAATTTTTTCAAAAATTTCGTAAAATTGCTAAAACAGAAGTCTAACACCTTCAAAAAATTCAATTAAGATATTTTTGAAAAATTGTTAAAATTGAAGCATGACACAAGCAAAATACTCAATTTTCATGTGGTACTAAAAATACTCCGTAATTGAAGACTAACACAGACAAATTTCAATTTTTTTAAAAATTTCTTAAAAATGCAAAAAGTGAAGTCCAACACCTTCAAAAAATTCAATTAAGATATTTTTTAAAAAAATGATAAAATTGAAGTGTAATACAAGGAAAATACTCAATTTTCATGTCGTACTAGAAATACTCCCTAATTGAAGACTAACACACAAATTTCAATTTTTTCAAAAATTTCTTAAAAATAAAAAAATTGAAGTCTAACACCTTCTAAAAATTTAATTAAGATATTTTTTTTAAAAATGTTAAAATTGAAGTGTTAACACAAGAAAAATACTCAATTTTCATGTCGTACTAAAAATACTCCGTAATTGAAGCCTAACAAATACAAATTTCAAATTTTTCAATAATTTCTTAAATATGCAAAAACTGAAGTCTAATACCTTCAAAAAGATTCGATTAAGATATTTTTTTAAAAAATGTTAAAATTGAAGTGTCACACAAGTAAAATACTCAATTTTCATGTCGTACTCAAAATACTCCGTAATTGAAGACGAACACACACAAATTTCAAATTTTTCAAAATTTCTTAAAAATGCAAAACTGAAGTCTAACACCTTCAAAAAAAATTCATTAAGATATTTTTTAAAAAAATGTTAAAATTGATGTGTAACACAAAAAAAATACTCAATTTTCATGTCGTACTAAAAATACTCCGTAATTGAAGACTAACACATACAAATTTCAAATTTTTCAAAAATTTCTTAAAAATGCAAAAACTGAAGTCCAACGCCTTCAAAAAGATTCAATTAAGATATTTTTTAAAAAAATGCTAAAATTGAAGTGTCACACAAGCAAAACACTCAATTTTCATGCCGTACTCAAAATACTCCGTAATTGAAGTCTAACACACACAAATTTCAATTTTTTAAAAAATTTCTTAAAAATGCAAAAACTGAAGTCTACCACCTTCAAAAAGATTCTATTAAGATATTTTTTTTTTAAAATGTTAATATTGAAGTGTCACACCAGTAAAATACTCAATTTTCATGTCGTACTCAAAATACTCCGTAATTGAAGACAAACAAACACAAATTTCAATTTTTTCAAAAATTTCGTAAAATTGCTAAAACAGAAGTCTAACACCTTCAAAAAATTCAATTAAGATATTTTTAAAAAATTGTTAAAATTGAAGCATGACACAAGCAAAATACTCAATTTTTAATGTCGTACTAAAAATACTCCGTAATTGAAGACTAACACAGACAAATTTCAATTTTTTTAAAAATTTCTTAAAAATGCAAAAAGTGAAGTCCAACACCTTCAAAAAATTCAATTAAGATATTTTTTAAAAAAATGATAAAATTGAAGTGTAATACAAGGAAAATACTCAATTTTCATGTCGTACTCGAAATACTCCCTAATTGAAGACTAACACACAAATTTCAATTTTTTTCAAAAATTTCTTAAAAATAAAAAAATTGAAGTCTAACACCTTCTAAAAATTTAATTAAGATATTTTTTTTAAAAATGTTAAAATTGAAGTGTTAACACAAGAAAAATACTCAATTTTCATGTCGTACTAAAAATACTCCGTAATTGAAGCCTAACAAATACAAATTTCAAATTTTTCAAAAATTTCTTAAAAATGCAAAAACTGAAGTCTAATACCTTCAAAAAGATTCAATTAAGATATTTTTTTAAAAAATGTTAAAATTGAAGTGTCACACAAGTAAAATACTCAATTTTCATGTCGTACTCAAAATACTCCGTAATTGAAGACTAACACACACAAATTTCAATTTTTTCAAAAAATTCGGAAAATTGAAAAAACAGAAGTCTAACACCTTCAAAAAATTCAATTAAGATATTTTAAAAAAATTGTTAACATTGAAGCATAACACAAGCAAAATACTCAATTTTCATGTCGTACTCAAAATACTCCGTAATTGAGACTAACACAAGCAAATCCAATTTTTTGAAAAATTTCTTAAAAATGCAAAAACTGAAGTCCAATACCTTCAAAAAATTCAATTAAGATATTTTTTTAAAAAATGATAAAATTGAAGTGTAATACAAGGAAAATACTCAATTTTCATGTCGTACTCGAAATACTCCCTAATTCAAGACTAACACACAAATTTCAATTTTTCCAAAAATTTCTTAAAAATAAAAAAATTGAAGTCTAACACCTTCTAAAAATTTAATTAAGATATTTTTTTTAAAAATGTTAAAATTGAAGTGTTAACACAAGAAAAATACTCAATTTTCATGTCGTACTAAAAAATACTCCGTAATTGAAGCCTAACAAATACAAATTTCAAATTTTTCAAAAATTTCTTAAAAATGCAAAAACTGAAGTCTAATACCTTCAAAAAGATTCAATTAAGATATTTTTTTTAAAAATGTTAAAATTGAAGTGTCACACAAGTAAAATACTCAATTTTCATGTCGTACTCAAAATACTCCGTAATTGAAGACGAACACACACAAATTTCAATTTTTTCAAAAAATTCGTAAAATTACAAAAACAGAAGTCTAACACCTTCAAAAAATTCAATTAAGATATTTTTAAAAAATTGTTAAAATTGAAGCATAACACAAGCAAAATACTCAATTTTCATGTCGTACTCAAAATACTCCGTAATTGAGACTAACACAAGCAAATCCAATTTTTTGAAAAATTTCTTAAAAATGCAAAAACTGAAGTCCAATACCTTCAAAAAATTCAAATAAGATATTTTTTTTAAAAATGCTAAAATTGAAGTGTAATACAAGGAAAATACTCAATTTTCATGTCGTACTCAAAAAACTCCCTAATTGAAGACTAACACACACAAATTTCAAATTTTTCAAAAAATTCTTAAAAATTAATAAATTGAAGTCTAACACCTTCTACAAATTCAATTAAGATATTATTTTAAAAAATGTTTAAATTGAAGTGTTTCTCAAGCAAAATACCCAATTTTCATGTCGTACTAAAAATACTCCATAATTGAAGACAAACACACACAAATTTCAATTTTTTTGAAATATTTCTTACAAATGCAAAAACTGAAGTCCAACACCTTAAAAAAATTCAATTAAGATATTTTTTTTAAATGTTTAAATTGATGTTTAACACAAGCAAAATACTCCGTAATTGAAGACTAACACACACAAATTTCATATTTTTCAAAAATTTCTTAAAATGCAAAAACTGAAGTCTAACACCTTCAAAAAGATTCAATTAAGATATTTTTTTTAAAATGTTAAAATTGAAGTGTCACACAAGTAAAATACTCAATTTTCATGTCGTACTCGAAATACTCCGTAATTGAAGACAAACAAACACAAATTTCAATTTTTTCAAAAATTTCGTAAAATTGCTAAAACAGAAGTCTAACACCTTCAAAAAATTCAATTAAGATATTTTTGAAAAATTGTTAAAATTGAAGCATGACACAAGCAAAATACTCAATTTTCATGTCGTACTAAAAATACTCCGTAATTGAAGACTAACACAGACAAATTTCAATTTTTTTAAAAATTTCTTAAAAATGCAAAAAGTGAAGTCCAACACCTTCAAAAAATTCAATTAAGATATTTTTTAAAAAAATGATAAAATTGAAGTGTAATACAAGGAAAATACTCAATTTTCATGTCGTACTAGAAATACTCCCTAATTGAAGACTAACACACAAATTTCAATTTTTTCAAAAATTTCTTAAAAATAAAAAAATTGAAGTCTAACAACTTCTAAAAATTTAATTAAGATATTTTTTTTAAAAATGTTAAAATTGAAGTGTTAACACAAGAAAAATACTCAATTTTCATGTCGTACTAAAAATACTCCGTAATTGAAGCCTAACAAATACAAATTTCAAATTTTTCAATAATTTATTAAATATGCAAAAACTGAAGTCTAATACCTTCAAAAAGATTCGATTAAGATATTTTTTTTAAAAATGTTAAAATTGAAGTGTCACACAAGTAAAATACTCAATTTTCATGTCGTACTCAAAATACTCCGTAATTGAAGACTAACACACACAAATTTCAAATTTTTCAAAATTTCTTAAAAATGCAAAACTGAAGTCTAACACCTTCAAAAAAAATTCATTAAGATATTTTTTAAAAAAATGTTAAAATTGATGTGTAACACAAAAAAAATACTCAATTTTCATGTCGTACTAAAAATACTCCGTAATTGAAGACTAACACATACAAATTTCAAATTTTTCAAAAATTTCTTAAAAATGCAAAAACTGAAGTCCAACGCCTTCAAAAAGATTCAATTAAGATATTTTTTAAAAAAATGCTAAAATTGAAGTGTCACACAAGCAAAACACTCAATTTTCATGCCGTACTCAAAATACTCCGTAATTGAAGTCTAACACACACAAATTTCAATTTTTTAAAAAATTTCTTAAAAATGCAAAAACTGAAGTCTACCACCTTCAAAAAGATTCTATTAAGATATTTTTTTTTTAAAATGTTAATATTGAAGTGTCACACCAGTAAAATACTCAATTTTCATGTCGTACTCAAAATACTCCGTAATTGAAGACAAACAAACACAAATTTCAATTTTTTCAAAAATTTCGTAAAATTGCTAAAACAGAAGTCTAACACCTTCAAAAAATTCAATTAAGATATTTTTAAAAAATTGTTAAAATTGAAGCATGACACAAGCAAAATACTCAATTTTCATGTCGTACTAAAAATACTCCGTAATTGAAGACTAACACAGACAAATTTCAATTTTTTTAAAAATTTCTTAAAAATGCAAAAAGTGAAGTCCAACACCTTCAAAAAATTCAATTAAGATATTTTTTAAAAAAATGATAAAATTGAAGTGTAATACAAGGAAAATACTCAATTTTCATGTCGTACTCGAAATACTCCCTAATTGAAGACTAACACACAAATTTCAATTTTTTTCAAAAATTTCTTAAAAATAAAAAAATTGAAGTCTAACACCTTCTAAAAATTTAATTAAGATATTTTTTTTAAAAATGTTAAAATTGAAGTGTTAACACAAGAAAAATACTCAATTTTCATGTCGTACTAAAAATACTCCGTAATTGAAGCCTAACAAATACAAATTTCAAAATTTTCAAAAATTTCTTAAAAATGCAAAAACTGAAGTCTAATACCTTCAAAAAGATTCAATTAAGATATTTTTTTAAAAAATGTTAAAATTGAAGTGTCACTCAAGTAAAATACTCAATTTTCATGTCGTACTCAAAATACTCCGTAATTGAAGACTAACACACACAAATTTCAATTTTTTCAAAAAATTCGTAAAATTGCAAAAACAGAAGTCTAACACCTTCAAAAAATTCAATTAAGATATTTTAAAAAAATTGTTAAAATTGAAGCATAACACAAGCAAAATACTCAATTTTCATGTCGTACTCAAAATACTCCGTAATTGAGACTAACACAAGCAAATCCAATTTTTTGAAAAATTTCTTAAAAATGCAAAAACTGAAGTCCAATACCTTCAAAAAATTCAATTAAGATATTTTTTTTAAAAATGCTAAAATTGATGTGTAATACAAGGAAAATACTCAATTTTCAGGTCGTACTCAAAATACTCCCTAATTGAAGACTAACACACACAAATTTCAAATTTTTCAAAAAATTCTTAAAAATTAATAAATTGAAGTCTAACACCTTCTACAAATTCAATTAAGATATTATTTTAAAAAATGTTTAAATTGAAGTGTTTCTCAAGCAAAATACCCAATTTTCATGTCGTACTCAAAATACTCCATAATTGAAGACAAGCACACACAAATTTCAATTTTTTTGAAATATTTCTTACAAATTCAAAAACTGAAGTCCAACACCTTAAAAAAATTCAATTAAGATATTTTTTTTTAAATGTTTAAATTGATGTTTAACACAAGCAAAATACTCAATTTTCATGTCGTACTCAAAATACTCCGTAATTGAAGACTAACACACACAAATTTCATATTTTTCAAAAATTTCTTAAAATGCAAAAACTGAAGTCTTACACCTTCAAAAAGATTCAATTAAGATATTTTTTTTTAAATGTTCAAATTGAAGTGTCACACAAGTAAAATACTCAATTTTCATGTCGTACTCAAAATACTCCGTAATTGAAGACAAACAAACACAAATTTCAATTTTTTCAAAAATTTCGTAAAATTGCTAAAACAGAAGTCTAACACCTTCAAAAAATACAATTAAGATATTTTTAAAAAATTGTTAAAATTGAAGCATGACACAAGCAAAATACTCAATTTTCATGTCGTACTAAAAATACTCCGTAATTGAAGACTAACACAGACAAATTTCAATTTTTTTAAAAATTTCTTAAAAATGCAAAAAGTGAAGTCCAACACCTTCAAAAAATTCAATTAAGATATTTTTTAAAAAAATGATAAAATTGAAGTGTAATACAAGGAAAATACTCAATTTTCATGTCGTACTAGAAATACTCCCTAATTGAAGACTAACACACAAATTTCAATTTTTTCAAAAATTTCTTAAAAATAAAAAAATTGAAGTCTAACACCTTCTAAAAATTTAATTAAGATATTTTTTTTACAAATGTTAAAATTGAAGTGTTAACACAAGAAAAATACTCAATTTTCATGTCGTACTAAAAATACTCCGTAATTGAAGCCTAACAAATACAAATTTCAAATTTTTCAAAAATTTCTTAAAAATGCAAAAACTGAAGTCTAATACCTTCAAAAAGATTCAATTAAGATATTTTTTTAAAAAATGTTAAAATTGAAGTGTCACACAAGTAAAATACTCAATTTTCATGTCGTACTCAAAATACTCCGTAATTGAAGACTAACACACACAAATTTCAAATTTTTCAAAATTTCTTAAAAATGCAAAACTGAAGTCTAACACCTTCAAAAAAAATTCATTAAGATATTTTTTAAAAAAATGTTAAACTTGATGTGTAACACAAAAAAAATACTCAATTTTCATGTCATACTAAAAATACTCCGTAATTGATGACTAACACATACAAATTTCAAATTTTTCAAAAATTTCTTAAAAATGCAAAAACTGAAGTCCAACGCCTTCAAAAAGATTCAATTAAGATATTTTTTAAAAAAATGCTAAAATTGAAGTGTCACACAAGTAAAACACTCAATTTTCATGCCGTACTCAAAATACTCCGTAATTGAAGACTAACACACACAAATTTCAATTTTTTAAACAATTTCTTAAAAATGCAAAAACTGAAGTCTACCACCTTCAAAAAGATTCTATTAAGATATTTTTTTTTAAAAATGTTAAAATTGAAGTGTCACACCAGTAAAATACTCAATTTTCATGTCGTACTCAAAATACTCCGTAATTGAAGACAAACAAACACAAATTTCAATTTTTTCAAAAATTTCGTAAAATTGCTAAAACAGAAGTCTAACACCTTCAAAAAATTCAATTAAGATATTTTTAAAAAATTGTTAAAATTGAAGCATGACACAAGCAAAATACTCAATTTTCATGTCGTAATAAAAATACTCCGTAATTGAAGACTAACACAGACAAATTTCAATTTTTTTAAAAATTTCTTAAAAATGCAAAAAGTGAAGTCCAACACCTTCAAAAAATTTAATTAAGATATTTTTTAAAAAAATGATAAAATTGAAGTGTAATACAAGGAAAATACTCAATTTTCATGTCTTACTCGAAATACTCCCTAATTGAAGACTAACACACAAATTTCAATTTTTTCAAAAATTTCTTAAAAATAAAAAAATTGTAGTCTAACACCTTCTAAAAATTTAATTAAGATATTTTTTTTAAAAATGTTAAAATTGAAGTGTTAACACAAGAAAAATACTCAATTTTCATGTCGTACTAAAAATACTCCGTAATTGAAGCCTAACAAATACAAATTTCAAATTTTTCAAAAATTTCTTAAAAATGCAAAAACTGAAGTCTAATACCTTCAAAAAGATTCAATTAAGATATTTTTTTAAAAAATGTTAAAATTGAAGTGTCACACAAGTAAAATACTCAATTTTCATGTCGTACTCAAAATACTCCGTAATTGAAGACTAACACACACAAATTTCAATTTTTTCAAAAAATTCGGAAAATTGCAAAAACAGAAGTCTAACACCTTCAAAAAATTCAATTAAGATATTTTAAAAAAATTGTTAAAATTGAAGCATAACACAAGCAAAATACTCAATTTTCATGTCGTACTCAAAATACTCCGTAATTGAGACTAACACAAGCAAATCCAATTTTTTGAAAAATTTCTTAAAAATGCAAAAACTGAAGTCCAATACCTTCAAAAAATTCAATTAAGATATTTTTTTTAAAATGCTAAAATTGAAGTGTAATACAAGGAAAATACTCAATTTTCAGGTCGTACTCAAAATACTCCCTAATTGAAGACTAACACACACAAATTTCAAATTTTTCAAAAAATTCTTAAAAATTAATAAATTGAAGTCTAACACCTTCTACAAATTCAATTAAGATATTATTTTAAAAAATGTTTAAATTGAAGTGTTTCTCAAGCAAAATACCCAATTTTCATGTCGTACTCAAAATACTCCATAATAGAAGACAAACACACACAAATTTCAATTTTTTTGAAATATTTCTTACAAATGCAAAAACTGAAGTCCAACACCTTAAAAAAATTCAATTAAGATATTTTTTTTAAATGTTTAAATTGATGTTTAACACAAGCAAAATACTCCGTAATTGAAGACTAACACACACAAATTTCATATTTTTCAAAAATTTCTTAAAATGCAAAAACTGAAGTCTAACACCTTCAAAAAGATTCAATTAAGATATTTTTTTTAAAATGTTAAAATTGAAGTGTCACACAAGTAAAATACTCAATTTTCATGTCGTACTCAAAATACTCCGTAATTGAAGACAAACAAACACAAATTTCAATTTTTTCAAAAATTTCGTAAAATTGCTAAAACAGAAGTCTAACACCTTCAAAAAATTCAATTAAGATATTTTTAAAAAATTGTTAAAATTGAAGCATGACACAAGCAAAATACTCAATTTTCATGTCGTACTAAAAATACTCCGTAATTGAAGACTAACACAGACAAATTTCAATTTTTTTAAAAATTTCTTAAAAATGCAAAAAGTGAAGTCCAACCCCTTCAAAAAATTCAATTAAGATATTTTTTTAAAAAATGATAAAATTGAAGTGTAATACAAGGAAAATACTCAATTTTCATGTCGTACTAGAAATACTCCCTAATTGAAGACTAACACACAAATTTCAATTTTTTCAAAAATTTCTTAAAAATAAAAAAATTGAAGTCTAACACCTTCTAAAAATTTAATTAAGATATTTTTTTTAAAAATGTTAAAATTGAAGTGTTAACACAAGAAAAATACTCAATTTTCATGTCGTACTAAAAATACTCCGTAATTGAAGCCTAACAAATACAAATTTCAAATTTTTCAATAATTTCTTAAATATGCAAAAACTGAAGTCTAATACCTTCAAAAAGATTCGATTAAGATATTTTTTTAAAAAATGTTAAAATTGAAGTGTCACACAAGTAAAATACTCAATTTTCATGTCGTACTCAAAATACTCCGTAATTGAAGACTAACACACACAAATTTCAAATTTTTCAAAATTTCTTAAAAATGCAAAACTGAAGTCTAACACCTTCAAAAAAAATTCATTAAGATATTTTTTTTAAAAATGTTAAAATTAATGTGTAACACAAAAAAAATACTCAATTTTCATGTCGTACTAAAAATACTCCGTAATTGAAGACTAACACATACAAATTTCAAATTTTTCAAAAATTTCTTAAAAATGCAAAAACTGAAGTCCAACGCCTTCAAAAAGATTCAATTAAGATATTTTTTAAAAAAATGCTAAAATTGAAGTGTCACACAAGCAAAACACTCAATTTTCATGCCGTACTCAAAATACTCCGTAATTGAAGTCTAACACACACAAATTTCAATTTTTTAAAAAATTTCGTAAAAATGCAAAAACTGAAGTCTACCACCTTCAAAAAGATTCTATTAAGATATTTTTTTTTAAAAATGTTAATATTGAAGTGTCACACCAGTAAAATACTCAATTTTCATGTCGTACTCAAAATACTCCGTAATTGAAGACAAACAAACACAAATTTCAATTTTTTCAAAAATTTCGTAAAATTGCTAAAACAGAAGTCTAACACCTTCAAAAAATTCAATTAAGATATTTTTAAAAAATTGTTAAAATTGAAGCATGACACAAGCAAAATACTCAATTTTCATGTCGTACTAAAAATACTCCGTAATTGAAGACTAACACAGACAAATTTCAATTTTTTTAAAAATTTCTTAAAAATGCAAAAAGTGAAGTCCAACACCTTTAAAAAATTCAATTAAGATATTTTTTAAATAAATGATAAAATTGAAGTGTAATACAAGGAAAATACTCAATTTTCATGTCGTACTCGAAATACTCCCTAATTGAAGACTAACACACAAATTTCAATTTTTTTCAAAAATTTCTTAAAAATAAAAAAATTGAAGTCTAACACCTTCTAAAAATTTAATTAAGATATTTTTTTTAAAAATGTTAAAATTGAAGTGTTAACACAAGAAAAATACTCAATTTTCATGTCGTACTAAAAATACTCCGTAATTGAAGCCTAACAAATACAAATTTCAAATTTTTCAAAAATTTCTTAAAAATGCAAAAACTGAAGTCTAATACCTTCAAAAAGATTAAATTAAGATATTTTTTTAAAAAATGTTAAAATTGAAGTGTCACTCAAGTAAAATACTCAATTTTCATGTCGTACTCAAAATACTCCGTAATTGAAGATTAACACACACAAATTTCAATTTTTTCAAAAAATTCGTAAAATTGCAAAAACAGAAGTCTAACACCTTCAAAAAATTCAATTAAGATATTTTAAAAAAATTGTTAAAATTGAAGCATAACACAAGCAAAATACTCAATTTTCATGTCGTACTCAAAATACTCCGTAATTGAGACTAACACAAGCAAATCCAATTTTTTGAAAAATTTCTTAAAAATGCAAAAACTGAAGTCCAATACCTTCAAAAAATTCAATTAAGATATTTTTTTTAAAAATGCTAAAATTGAAGTGTAATACAAGGAAAATACTCAATTTTCAGGTCGTACTCAAAATACTCCCTAATTGAAGACTAACACACACAAATTTCAAATTTTTCAAAAAATTCTTAAAAATTAATAAATTGAAGTCTAACACCTTCTACAAATTCAATTAAGATATTATTTTAAAAAATGTTTAAATTGAAGTGTTTCTCAAGCAAAATACCCAATTTTCATGTCGTACTCAAAATACTCCATAATTGAAGACAAACACACACAAATTTCAATTTTTTTGAAATATTTCTTACAAATTCAAAAACTGAAGTCCAACACCTTAAAAAAATTCAATTAAGATATTTTTTTTTAAATGTTTAAATTGATGTTTAACACAAGCAAAATACTCAATTTTCATGTCGTACTCAAAATACTCCGTAATTGAAGACTAACACACACAAATTTCATATTTTTCAAAAATTTCTTAATATGCAAAAACTGAAGTCTCACACCTTCAAAAAGATTCAATTAAGATATTTTTTTTTAAATGTTCAAATTGAAGTGTCACACAAGTAAAATACTCAATTTTCATGTCGTACTCAAAATACTCCGTAATTGAAGACAAACAAACACAAATTTCAATTTTTTCAAAAATTTCGTAAAATTGCTAAAACAGAAGTCTAACACCTTCAAAAAATACAATTAAGATATTTTTAAAAAATTGTTAAAATTGAAGCATGACACAAGCAAAATACTCAATTTTCATGTCGTACTAAAAATACTCCGTAATTGAAGACTAACACAGACAAATTTCAATTTTTTTAAAAATTTCTTAAAAATGCAAAAAGTGAAGTCCAACACCTTCAAAAAATTCAATTAAGATATTTTTTAAAAAAATGATAAAATTGAAGTGTAATACAAGGAAAATACTCAATTTTCATGTCGTACTAGAAATACTCCCTAATTGAAGACTAACACACACAAATTTCAAATTTTTCAAAAAATTCTTAAAAATTAATAAATTGAAGTCTAACACCTTCTACAAATTCAATTAAGATATTATTTTAAAAAATGTTTAAATTGAAGTGTTTCTCAAGCAAAATACCCAATTTTCATGTCGTACTCAAAATACTCCATAATTGAAGACAAACACACACAAATTTCAATTTTTTTGAAATATTTCTTACAAATGCAAAAACTGAAGTCCAACACCTTAAAAAAATTCAATTAAGATATTTTTTTTAAATGTTTAAATTGATGTTTAACACAAGCAAAATACTCCGTAATTGAAGACTAACACACACAGATTTCATATTTTTCAAAAATTTCTTAAAATGCAAAAACTGAAGTCTAACACCTTCAAAAAGATTCAATTAAGATATTTTTTTTAAAATGTTAAAATTGAAGTGTCACACAAGTAAAATACTCAATTTTCATGTCGTACTCAAAATACTCCGTAATTGAAGACAAACAAACACAAATTTCAATTTTTTCAAAAATTTCGTAAAATTGCTAAAACAGAAGTCTAACACCTTCAAAAAATTCAATTAAGATATTTTTAAAAAATTGTTAAAATTGAAGCATGACACAAGCAAAATACTCAATTTTCATGTCGTACTAAAAATACTCCGTAATTGAAGACTAACACAGACAAATTTCAATTTTTTTAAAAATTTCTTAAAAATGCAAAAAGTGAAGTCCAACCCCTTCAAAAAATTCAATTAAGATATTTTTTAAAAAAATGATAAAATTGAAGTGTAATACAAGGAAAATACTCAATTTTCATGTCGTACTAGAAATACTCCCTAATTGAAGACTAACACACAAATTTCAATTTTTTCAAAAATTTCTTAAAAATAAAAAAATTGAAGTCTAACACCTTCTAAAAATTTAATTAAGATATTTTTTTTAAAAATGTTAAAATTGAAGTGTTAACACAAGAAAAATACTCAATTTTCATGTCGTACTAAAAATACTCCGTAATTGAAGCCTAACAAATACAAATTTCAAATTTTTCAATAATTTCTTAAATATGCAAAAACTGAAGTCTAATACCTTCAAAAAGATTCGATTAAGATATTTTTTTAAAAAATGTTAAAATTGAAGTGTCACACAAGTAAAATACTCAATTTTCATGTCGTACTCAAAATACTCCGTAATTGAAGACTAACACACACAAATTTCAAATTTTTCAAAATTTCTTAAAAATGCAAAACTGAAGTCTAACACCTTCAAAAAAAATTCATTAAGATATTTTTTTTAAAAATGTTAAAATTAATGTGTAACACAAAAAAAATACTCAATTTTCATGTCGTACTAAAAATACTCCGTAATTGAAGACTAACACATACAAATTTCAAATTTTTCAAAAATTTCTTAAAAATGCAAAAACTGAAGTCCAACGCCTTCAAAAAGATTCAATTAAGATATTTTTTAAAAAAATGCTAAAATTGAAGTGTCACACAAGCAAAACACTCAATTTTCATGCCGTACTCAAAATACTCCGTAATTGAAGTCTAACACACACAAATTTCAATTTTTTAAAAAATTTCTTAAAAATGCAAAAACTGAAGTCTACCACCTTCAAAAAGATTCTATTAAGATATTTTTTTTTAAAAATGTTAATATTGAAGTGTCACACCAGTAAAATACTCAATTTTCATGTCGTACTCAAAATACTCCGTAATTGAAGACAAACAAACACAAATTTCAATTTTTTCAAAAATTTCGTAAAATTGCTAAAACAGAAGTCTAACACCTTCAAAAAATTCAATTAAGATATTTTTAAAAAATTGTTAAAATTGAAGCATGACACAAGCAAAATACTCAATTTTCATGTCGTACTAAAAATACTCCGTAATTGAAGACTAACACAGACAAATTTCAATTTTTTTAAAAATTTCTTAAAAATGCAAAAAGTGAAGTCCAACACCTTTAAAAAATTCAATTAAGATATTTTTTAAATAAATGATAAAATTGAAGTGTAATACAAGGAAAATACTCAATTTTCATGTCGTACTCGAAATACTCCCTAATTGAAGACTAACACACAAATTTCAATTTTTTTCAAAAATTTCTTAAAAATAAAAAAATTGAAGTCTAACACCTTCTAAAAATTTAATTAAGATATTTTTTTTAAAAATGTTAAAATTGAAGTGTTAACACAAGAAAAATACTCAATTTTCATGTCGTACTAAAAATACTCCGTAATTGAAGCCTAACAAATACAAATTTCAAATTTTTCAAAAATTTCTTAAAAATGCAAAAACTGAAGTCTAATACCTTCAAAAAGATTAAATTAAGATATTTTTTTAAAAAATGTTAAAATTGAAGTGTCACTCAAGTAAAATACTCAATTTTCATGTCGTACTCAAAATACTCCGTAATTGAAGATTAACACACACAAATTTCAATTTTTTCAAAAAATTCGTAAAATTGCAAAAACAGAAGTCTAACACCTTCAAAAAATTCAATTAAGATATTTTAAAAAAATTGTTAAAATTGAAGCATAACACAAGCAAAATACTCAATTTTCATGTCGTACTCAAAATACTCCGTAATTGAGACTAACACAAGCAAATCCAATTTTTTGAAAAATTTCTTAAAAATGCAAAAACTGAAGTCCAATACCTTCAAAAAATTCAATTAAGATATTTTTTTTAAAAATGCTAAAATTGAAGTGTAATACAAGGAAAATACTCAATTTTCAGGTCGTACTCAAAATACTCCCTAATTGAAGACTAACACACACAAATTTCAAATTTTTCAAAAAATTCTTAAAAATTAATAAATTGAAGTCTAACACCTTCTACAAATTCAATTAAGATATTATTTTAAAAAATGTTTAAATTGAAGTGTTTCTCAAGCAAAATACCCAATTTTCATGTCGTACTCAAAATACTCCATAATTGAAGACAAACACACACAAATTTCAATTTTTTTGAAATATTTCTTACAAATTCAAAAACTGAAGTCCAACACCTTAAAAAAATTCAATTAAGATATTTTTTTTTAAATGTTTAAATTGATGTTTAACACAAGCAAAATACTCAATTTTCATGTCGTACTCAAAATACTCCGTAATTGAAGACTAACACACACAAATTTCATATTTTTCAAAAATTTCTTAATATGCAAAAACTGAAGTCTCACACCTTCAAAAAGATTCAATTAAGATATTTTTTTTTAAATGTTCAAATTGAAGTGTCACACAAGTAAAATACTCAATTTTCATGTCGTACTCAAAATACTCCGTAATTGAAGACAAACAAACACAAATTTCAATTTTTTCAAAAATTTCGTAAAATTGCTAAAACAGAAGTCTAACACCTTCAAAAAATACAATTAAGATATTTTTAAAAAATTGTTAAAATTGAAGCATGACACAAGCAAAATACTCAATTTTCATGTCGTACTAAAAATACTCCGTAATTGAAGACTAACACAGACAAATTTCAATTTTTTTAAAAATTTCTTAAAAATGCAAAAAGTGAAGTCCAACACCTTCAAAAAATTCAATTAAGATATTTTTTAAAAAAATGATAAAATTGAAGTGTAATACAAGGAAAATACTCAATTTTCATGTCGTACTAGAAATACTCCCTAATTGAAGACTAACACACACAAATTTCAAATTTTTCAAAAAATTCTTAAAAATTAATAAATTGAAGTCTAACACCTTCTACAAATTCAATTAAGATATTATTTTAAAAAATGTTTAAATTGAAGTGTTTCTCAAGCAAAATACCCAATTTTCATGTCGTACTCAAAATACTCCATAATTGAAGACAAACACACACAAATTTCAATTTTTTTGAAATATTTCTTACAAATGCAAAAACTGAAGTCCAACACCTTAAAAAAATTCAATTAAGATATTTTTTTTAAATGTTTAAATTGATGTTTAACACAAGCAAAATACTCCGTAATTGAAGACTAACACACACAGATTTCATATTTTTCAAAAATTTCTTAAAATGCAAAAACTGAAGTCTAACACCTTCAAAAAGATTCAATTAAGATATTTTTTTTAAAATGTTAAAATTGAAGTGTCACACAAGTAAAATACTCAATTTTCATGTCGTACTCAAAATACTCCGTAATTGAAGACAAACAAACACAAATTTCAATTTTTTCAAAAATTTCGTAAAATTGCTAAAACAGAAGTCTAACACCTTCAAAAAATTCAATTAAGATATTTTTAAAAAATTGTTAAAATTGAAGCATGACACAAGCAAAATACTCAATTTTCATGTCGTACTAAAAATACTCCGTAATTGAAGACTAACACAGACATATTTCAATTTTTTTAAAAATTTCTTAAAAATGCAAAAAGTGAAGTCCAACACCTTCAAAAAATTCAATTAAGATATTTTTTAAAAATATGATAAAATTGAAGTGTAATACAAGGAAAATACTCAATTTTCATGTCGTACTCGAAATACTCCCTAATTGAAGACTAACACACAAATTTCAATTTTTTCAAAAATTTCTTAAAAATAAAAAAATTGAAGTCTAACACCTTCTAAAAATTTAATTAAGATATTTTTTTTAAAAATGTTAAAATTGAAGTGTTAACACAAGAAAAATACTCAATTTTCATGTCGTACTAAAAATACTCCGTAATTGAAGCCTAACAAATACAAATTTCAAATTTTTCAAAAATTTCTTAAAAATGCAAAAACTGAAGTCTAATACCTTCAAAAAGATTCACTTAAGATATTTTTTTAAAAAATGTTAAAATTGAAGTGTCACACAAGTAAAATACTCAATTTTCATGTCGTACTCAAAATACTCCGTAATTGAAGACTAACACACACAAATTTCAATTTTTTCAAAAAATTCGTAAAATTACAAAAACAGAAGTCTAACACCTTCAAAAAATTCAATTAAGATATTTTTAAAAAAATGTTAAAATTGAAGCATAACACAAGCAAAATACTCAATTTTCATGTCGTACTCAAAATACTCCGTAATTGAGACTAACACAAGCAAATCCAATTTTTTGAAAAATTTCTTAAAAATGCAAAAACTGAAGTCCAATACCTTCAAAAAATTCAATGAAGATATTTTTTTAAAAAATGCTAAAATTGAAGTGTAATACAAGGAAAATACTCAATTTTCAGGTCGTACTCAAAATACTCCCTAATTGAAGACTAACACACACAAATTTCAAATTTTTCAAAAAATTCTTAAAAATTAATAAATTGAAGTCTAACACCTTCTACAAATTCAATTAAGATATTATTTTAAAAAATGTTTAAATTGAAGTGTTTCTCAAGCAAAATACCCAATTTTCATGTCGTACTCAAAATACTCCATAATTGAAGACAAACACACACAAATTTCAATTTTTTTGAAATATTTCTTACAAATGCAAAAACTGAAGTCCAACACCTTAAAAAAATTCAATTAAGATATTTTTTTTTAAATGTTTAAATTGATGTTTAACACAAGCAAAATACTCAATTTTCATGTCGTACTCAAAATA
The DNA here is from genome assembly GCA_946800325.1 of Luzula sylvatica. Lineage (NCBI taxonomy): Eukaryota > Viridiplantae > Streptophyta > Magnoliopsida > Poales > Juncaceae > Luzula > Luzula sylvatica. The sequence goes on along the minus strand of OX326957.1, from coordinate 29,306,493 downwards.
CTCCGTAATTGAAGACTAACACACACAAATTTCATATTTTTCAAAAATTTCTTAAAATGCAAAAACTGAAGTCTTAAACCTTCAAAAAGATTCAATTAAGATATTTTTTTTAAAATGTTAAAATTGAAGTGTCACACAAGTAAAATACTCAATTTTCATGTCGTACTCAAAATACTCCGTAATTGAAGACAAACAAACAAAAATTTTAATTTTTTCAAAAATTTCGTAAAATTGCTAAAACAGAAGTCTAACACCTTCAAAAAATTCAATTAAGATATTTTTAAAAAATTGTTAAAATTGAAGCATGACACAAGCAAAATACTCAATTTTCATGTCGTACTAAAAATACTCCGTAATTGAAGACTAACACAGACAAATTTAAATTTTTTTAAAAATTTCTTAAAAATGCAAAAAGTGAAGTCCAACACCTTCAAAAAATTCAATTAAGATATTTTTTAAAAAAATGATAAAATTGAAGTGTAATACAAGGAAAATACTCAATTTTCATGTCGTACTAGAAATACTCCCTAATTGAAGACTAACACACAAATTTCAATTTTTTCAAAAATTTCTTAAAAATAAAAAAATTGAAGTCTAACACCTTCTAAAAATTTAATTAAGATATTTTTTTTAAAAATGTTAAAATTGAAGTGTTAACACAAGAAAAATACTCAATTTTCATGTCGTACTAAAAATACTCCGTAATTGAAGCCTAACAAATACAAATTTCAAATTTTTCAAAAATTTCTTAAAAATGCAAAAACTGAAGTCTAACACCTTCAAAAAGATTGAATTAAGATATTTTTTTAAAAAATGTTAAAATTGAAGTGTCACACAAGTAAAATACTCAATTTTCATGTCGTACTCAAAATATTCCGTAATTGAAGACTAACACACACAAATTTCAAATTTTTCAAAATTTCTTAAAAATGCAAAACTGAAGTCTAACACCTTCAAAAAAAATTCATTAAGATATTTTTTAAAAAAATGTTAAAATTGATGTGTAACACAAAAAAATTACTCAATTTTCATGTCGTACTAAAAATACTCCGTAATTGAAGACTAACACATACAAATTTCAAATTTTTCAAAAATTTCTTAAAAATGCAAAAACTGAAGTCCAACGCCTTCAAAAAGATTCAATTAAGATATTTTTTAAAAAAATGCTAAAATTGAAGTGTCACACAAGTAAAATACTCAATTTTCATGTCGTACTCAAAATACTCCGTAATTGAAGACAAACAAACACAAATTTTAATTTTTTCAAAAATTTCGTAAAATTGCTAAAACAGAAGTCTAACACCTTCAAAAAATTCAATTAAGATATTTTTAAAAAATTGTTAAAATTGAAGCATGACACAAGCAAAATACTCAATTTTCATGTCGTACTAAAAATACTCCGTAATTGAAGACTAACACAGACAAATTTCAATTTTTTTAAAAATTTCTTAAAAATGCAAAAAGTGAAGTCCAACACCTTCAAAAAATTCAATTAAGATATTTTTTAAAAAAATGATAAAATTGAAGTGTAATACATGGAAAATACTCAATTTGCATGTCGTACTCGAAATAGTCCCTAATTGAAGACTAACACACAAATTTCAATTTTTTCAAAAATTTCTTAAAAATAAAAAAATTGAAGTCTAACACCTTCTAAAAATTTAATTAAGATATTTTTTTTAAAAATGTTAAAATTGAAGTGTTAACACAAGAAAAATACTCAATTTTCATGTCGTACTAAAAATACTCCGTAATTGAAGCCTAACAAATACAAATTTCAAATTTTTCCAAAATTTCTTAAAAATGCAAAAACTGAAGTCTAATACCTTCAAAAAGATTCAATTAAGATATTTTTTTAAAAAATGTTAAAATTGAAGTGTCACACAAGTAAAATACTCAATTTTCATGTCGTACTCAAAATACTCCGTAATTGAAGACTAACACACACAAATTTCAATTTTTTCAAAAAATTCGTAAAATTGCAAAAACAGAAGTCTAACACCTTCAAAAAATTCAATTAAGATATTTTAAAAAAATTGTTAAAATTGAAGCATAACACAAGCAAAATACTCAATTTTCATGTCGTATTCAAAATACTCCGTAATTGAGACTAACACAAGCAAATCCAATTTTTTGAAAAATTTCTTAAAAATGCAAAAACTGAAGTCCAATACCTTCAAAAAATTCAATTAAGATATTTTTTTTTAAAATGCTAAAATTGAAGTGTAATACAAGGAAAATACTCAATTTTCAGGTCGAACTCAAAATACTCCCTAATTGAAGACTAACACACACAAATTTCAAATTTTTCAAAAAATTCTTAAAAATTAATAAATTGAAGTCTAACACATTCCACAAATTCAATTAAGATATTATTTTAAAAAATGTTTAAATTGAAGTGTTTCTCAAGCAAAATACCCAATTTTCATGTCGTACTCAAAATACTCCATAATTGAAGACAAACACACACGAATTTCAATTTTTTTGAAATATTTCTTACAAATGCAAAAACTGAAGTCCAACACCTTAAAAAAATTCAATTAAGATATTTTTTTTGAAATGTTTAAATTGATGTTTAACACAAGCAAAATACTCAATTTTCATGTCGTACTCAAAATACTCCGTAATTGAAGACTAACACACACAAATTTCATATTTTTCAAAAATTTCTTAAAATGCAAAAACTGAAGTCTAACACCTTCAAAAAGATTCAATTAAGATATTTTTTTTAAAATGTTAAAATTGAAGTGTCACACAAGTAAAATACTCAATTTTCATGTCGTACTCAAAATACTCCGTAATTGAAGACAAACAAACACAAATTTCAATTTTTTCAAAAATTTCGTAAAATTGCTAAAACAGAAGTCTAACACCTTCAAAAAATTCAATTAAGATATTTTTAAAAAATTGTTAAAATTGAAGCATGACACAAGCAAAATACTCAATTTTCATGTCGTACTAAAAATACTCCGTAATTGAAGACTAACACAGACAAATTTCAATTTTTTTAAAAATTTCTTAAAAATGCAAAAAGTGAAGTCCAACACCTTCAAAAAATTCAATTAAGATATTTTTTAAAAAAATGATAAAATTGAAGTGTAATACAAGGAAAATACTCAATTTTCATGTCGTACTAGAAATACTCCCTAATTGAAGACTAACACACAAATTTCAATTTTTTCAAAAATTTCTTAAAAATAAAAAAATTGAAGTCTAACACCTTCTAAAAATTTAATTAAGATATTTTTTTTAAAAATGTTAAAATTGAAGTGTTAACACAAGAAAAATACTCAATTTTCATGTCGTACTAAAAATACTCCGTAATTGAAGCCTAACAAATACAAATTTCAAATTTTTCAAAAATTTCTTAAAAATGCAAAAACTGAAGTCTAACACCTTCAAAAAGATTGAATTAAGATATTTTTTTAAAAAATGTTAAAATTGAAGTGTCACACAAGTAAAATACTCAATTTTCATGTCGTACTCAAAATATTCCGTAATTGAAGACTAACACACACAAATTTCAAATTTTTCAAAATTTCTTAAAAATGCAAAACTGAAGTCTAACACCTTCAAAAAAAATTCATTAAGATATTTTTTAAAAAAATGTTAAAATTGATGTGTAACACAAAAAAATTACTCAATTTTCATGTCGTACTAAAAATACTCCGTAATTGAAGACTAACACATACAAATTTCAAATTTTTCAAAAATTTCTTAAAAATGCAAAAACTGAAGTCCAACGCCTTCAAAAAGATTCAATTAAGATATTTTTTAAAAAAATGCTAAAATTGAAGTGTCACACAAGCAAAACACTCAATTTTCATGCCGTACTCAAAATACTCCGTAATTGAAGACTAACACACACAAATTTCAATTTTTTAAAAAATTTCTTAAAAATGCAAAAACTGAAGTCTACCACCTTCAAAAAGATTCTATTAAGATATTTTTTTTTAAAAATGTTAAAATTGAAGTGTCACACCAGTAAAATACTCAATTTTCATGTCGTACTCAAAATACTCCGTAATTGAAGACAAACAAACACAAATTTCAATTTTTTCAAAAATTTCGTAAAATTGCTAAAACAGATGTCTAACACCTTCAAAAAATTCAATTAAGATATTTTTAAAAAATTGTTAAAATTGAAGCATGACACAAGCAAAATACTCAATTTTCATGTCGTACTAAAAATACTCCGTAATTGAAGACTAACACAGACAAATTTCAATTTTTTTAAAAATTTCTTAAAAATGCAAAAAGTGAAGTCCAACACCTTCAAAAAATTCAATTAAGATATTTTTTAAAAAAATGATAAAATTGAAGTGTAATACATGGAAAATACTCAATTTTCATGTCGTACTCGAAATAGTCCCTAATTGAAGACTAACACACAAATTTCAATTTTTTCAAAAATTTCTTAAAAATAAAAAAATTGAAGTCTAACACCTTCTAAAAATTTAATTAAGATATTTTTTTTAAAAATGTTAAAATTGAAGTGTTAACACAAGAAAAATACTCAATTTTCATGTCGTACTAAAAATACTCCGTAATTGAAGCCTAACAAATACAAATTTCAAATTTTTCCAAAATTTCTTAAAAATGCAAAAACTGAAGTCTAATACCTTCAAAAAGATTCAATTAAGATATTTTTTTAAAAAATGTTAAAATTGAAGTGTCACACAAGTAAAATACTCAATTTTCATGTCGTACTCAAAATACTCCGTAATTGAAGACTAACACACACAAATTTCAATTTTTTCAAAAAATTCGTAAAATTGCAAAAACAGAAGTCTAACACCTTCAAAAAATTCAATTAAGATATTTTAAAAAAATTGTTAAAATTGAAGCATAACACAAGCAAAATACTCAATTTTCAAGTCGTACTCAAAATACTCCGTAATTGAGACTAACACAAGCAAATCCAATTTTTTGAAAAATTTCTTAAAAATGCAAAAACTGAAGTCCAATACCTTCAAAAAATTCAATTAAGATATTTTTTTTTAAAATGCTAAAATTGAAGTGTAATACAAGGAAAATACTCAATTTTCAGGTCGAACTCAAAATACTCCCTAATTGAAGACTAACACACACAAATTTCAAATTTTTCAAAAAATTCTTAAAAATTAATAAATTGAAGTCTAACACATTCCACAAATTCAATTAAGATATTATTTTAAAAAATGTTTAAATTGAAGTGTTTCTCAAGCAAAATACCCAATTTTCATGTCGTACTCAAAATACTCCATAATTGAAGACAAACACACACGAATTTCAATTTTTTTGAAATATTTCTTACAAATGCAAAAACTGAAGTCCAACACCTTAAAAAAATTCAATTAAGATATTTTTTTTGAAATGTTTAAATTGATGTTTAACACAAGCAAAATACTCAATTTTCATGTCGTACTCAAAATACTCCGTAATTGAAGACTAACACACACAAATTTCATATTTTTCAAAAATTTCTTAAAATGCAAAAACTGAAGTCTAACACCTTCAAAAAGATTCAATTAAGATATTTTTTTTAAAATGTTAAAATTGAAGTGTCACACAAGTAAAATACTCAATTTTCATGTCGTACTCAAAATACTCCGTAATTGAAGACAAACAAACACAAATTTCAATTTTTTCAAAAATTTCGTAAAATTGCTAAAACAGAAGTCTAACACCTTCAAAAAATTCAATTAAGATATTTTTAAAAAATTGTTAAAATTGAAGCATGACACAAGCAAAATACTCAATTTTCATGTCGTACTAAAAATACTCCGTAATTGAAGACTAACACAGACAAATTTCAATTTTTTTAAAAATTTCTTAAAAATGCAAAAAGTGAAGTCCAACACCTTCAAAAAATTCAATTAAGATATTTTTTTAAAAAATGATAAAATTGAAGTGTAATACAAGGAAAATACTCAATTTTCATGTCGTACTAGAAATACTCCCTAATTGAAGACTAACACACAAATTTCAATTTTTTCAAAAATTTCTTAAAAATAAAAAAATTGAAGTCTAACACCTTCTAAAAATTTAATTAAGATATTTTTTTTAAAAATGTTAAAATTGAAGTGTTAACACAAGAAAAATACTCAATTTTCATGTCGTACTAAAAATACTCCGTAATTGAAGCCTAACAAATACAAATTTCAAATTTTTCAAAAATTTCTTAAAAATGCAAAAACTGAAGTCTAATACCTTCAAAAAGATTCAATTAAGATATTTTTTTTCAAAATGTTAAAATTGAAGTGTCACACAAGTAAAATACTCAATTTTCATGTCGTACTCAAAATATTCCGTAATTGAAGACTAACACACACAAATTTCAAATTTTTCAAAATTTCTTAAAAATGCAAAACTGAAGTCTAACACCTTCAAAAAAAATTCATTAAGATATTTTTTAAAAAAATGTTAAAATTGATGTGTAACACAAAAAAAATACTCAATTTTCATGTCGTACTAAAAATACTCCGTAATTGAAGACTAACACATACAAATTTCAAATTTTTCAAAAATTTCTTAAAAATGCAAAAAATGAAGTCCAACGCCTTCAAAAAGATTCAATTAAGATATTTTTTAAAAAAATGCTAAAATTGAAGTGTCACACAAGCAAAACACTCAATTTTCATGCCGTACTCAAAATACTCCGTAATTGAAGACTAACACACACAAATTTCAATTTTTTAAAAAATTTCTTAAAAATGCAAAAACTGAAGTCTACCAGCTTCAAAAAGATTCTATTAAGATATTTTTTTTTAAAAATGTTAAAATTGAAGTGTCACACCAGTAAAATTCTCAATTTTCATGTCGTACTCAAAATACTCCGTAATTGAAGACAAACAAACACAAATTTCAATTTTTTCAAAAATTTTGTAAAATTGCTAAAACAGAAGTCTAACACCTTCAAAAAATTCAATTAAGATATTTTTAAAAAATTGTTAAAATTGAAGCATGACACAAGCAAAATACTCAATTTTCATGTCGTACTAAAAATACTCCGTAATTGAAGACTAACACAGACAAATTTCAATTTTTTTAAAAATTTCTTAAAAATGCAAAAAGTGAAGTCCAACACCTTCAAAAAATTCAATCAAGATATTTTTAAAAAAAATGATAAAATTGAAGTGTAATACAAGGAAAATACTCAATTTTCATGTCGTACTCGAAATAGTCCCTAATTGAAGACTAACACACAAATTTCAACTTTTTCAAAAATTTCTTAAAAATAAAAAAATTGAAGTCTAACACCTTCTAAAAATTTAATTAAGATATTTTTTTTAAAAATGTTAAAATTGAAGTGTTAACACAAGAAAAATACTCAATTTTCATGTCGTACTAAAAATACTCCGTAATTGAAGCCTAACAAATACAAATTTCAAATTTTTCATAAATTTCTTAAAAATGCAAAAACTGAAGTCTAATTCCTTCAAAAAGATTCAATTAAGATATTTTTTTTTAAAATGTTAAAATTGAAGTGTCACACAAGTAAAATACTCAATTTTCATGTCGTACTCAAAATATTCCGTAATTGAAGACTAACACACACAAATTTCAAATTTTTCAAAATTTCTTAAAAATGCAAAACTGAAGTCTAACACCTTCAAAAAAAATTCATTAAGATATTTTTTAAAAAAATGTTAAAATTGATGTGTAACACAAAAAAAATACTCAATTTTCATGTCGTACTAAAAATACTCCGTAATTGAAGACTAACACATACAAATTTCAAATTTTTCAAAAATTTCTTAAAAATGCAAAAAATGAAGTCCAACGCCTTCAAAAAGATTCAATTAAGATATTTTTTAAAAAAATGCTAAAATTGAAGTGTCACACAAGCAAAACACTCAATTTTCATGCCGTACTCAAAATACTCCGTAATTGAAGACTAACACACACAAATTTCAATTTTTTAAAAAATTTCTTAAAAATGCAAAAACTGAAGTCTACCACCTTCAAAAAGATTCTATTAAGATATTTTTTTTTAAAAATGTTAAAATTGAAGTGTCACACCAGTAAAATACTCAATTTTCATGTCGTACTCAAAATACTCCTTAATTGAAGACAAACAAACACAAATTTCAATTTTTTCAAAAATTTCGTAAAATTGCTAAAACATAAGTCTAACACCTTCAAAAAATTCAATTAAGATCTTTTTAAAAAATTGTTAAAATTGAAGCATGACACAAGCAAAATACTCAATTTTCATGTCGTACTAAAAATACTCCGTAATTGAAGACTAACACACACAAATTTCAAATTTTTCAAAATTTCTTAAAAATGCAAAACTGAAGTCTAACACCTTCAAAAAAAATTCATTAAGATATTTTTTAAAAAAATGTTAAAATTGATGTGTAACACAAAAAAAATACTCAATTTTCATGTCGTACTAAAAATACTCCGTAATTGAAGACTAACACATACAAATTTCAAATTTTTCAAAAATTTCTTAAAAATGCAAAAACTGAAGTCCAACGCCTTCAAAAAGATTCAATTAAGATATTTTTTAAAAAAATGCTAAAATTGAAGTGTCACACAAGCAAAACACTCAATTTTCATGCCGTACTCAAAATACTCCGTAATTGAAGACTAACACACACAAATTTCAATTTTTTAAAAAATTTCTTAAAAATGCAAAAACTGAAGTCTACCACCTTCAAAAAGATTCTATTAAGATATTTTTTTTAAAAAATGTTAAAATTGAAGTGTCACACCAGTAAAATACTCAATTTTCATGTCGTACTCAAAATACTCCGTAATTGAAGACAAACAAACACAAATTTCATTTTTTTCATAAATTTCGTAAAATTGCTAAAACAGAAGTCTAACACCTTCAAAAAATTCAATTAAGATATTTTTAAAAAATTATCAAAATTGAAGCATGACACATGCAAAATACTCAATTTTCATGTCGTACTCAAAATACTCCGTAATTGAAGACTAACACACACAAATTTCAAATTTTTCAAAATTTCTTAAAAATGCAAAACTGAAGTCTAACACCTTCAAAAAAAATTCATTAAGATATTTTTTAAAAAAATGTTAAAATTGATGTGTAACACAAAAAAAATACTCAATTTTCATGTCGTACTAAAAATACTCCGTAATTGAAGACTAACACATACAAATTTCAAATTTTTCAAAAATTTCTTAAAAATGCAAAAACTGAAGTCCAACGCCTTCAAAAAGATTCAATTAAGATATTTTATAAAAAAATGCTAAAATTGAAGTGTCACACAAGCAAAACACTCAATTTTCATGCCGTACTCAAAATACTCCTTAATTGAAGACTAACACACACAAATTTCAATTTTTTAAAAAATTTCTTAAAAATGCAAAAACTGAAGTCTACCACCTTCAAAAAGATTCTATTAAGATATTTTTTTTTAAAAATGTTAAAATTGAAGTGTCACACCAGTAAAATTCTCAATTTTCATGTCGTACTCAAAATACTCCGTAATTGAAGACAATCAAACACAAATTTCATTTTTTTCATAAATTTCGTAAAATTGCTAAAACAGAAGTCTAACACCTTCAAAAAATTCAATTAAGATATTTTTAAAAAATTATCAAAATTGAAGCATGACACAAGCAAAATACTCAATTTTCATGTCGTACTCAAAATACTCCGTAATTGAAGACTAACACACACAAATTTCAAATTTTTCAAAATTTCTTAAAAATGCAAAACTGAAGTCTAACACCTTCAAAAAAAATTCATTAAGATATTTTTTAAAAAAATGTTAAAATTGATGTGTAACACAAAAAAAATACTCAATTTTCATGTCGTACTAAAAATACTCCGTAATTGAAGACTAACACATACAAATTTCAAATTTTTCAAAAATTTCTTAAAAATGCAAAGACTGAAGTCCAACGCCTTCAAAAAGATTCAATTAAGATATTTTTTAAAAAAATGCTAAAATTGAAGTGTCACACAAGCAAAACACTCAATTTTCATGCCGTACTCAAAATACTCCGTAATTGAAGACTAACACACAAAAATTTAAATTTTTTAAAAAATTTCTTAAAAATGCAAAAACTGAAGTCTACCACCTTCAAAAAGATTCTATTAAGATATTTTTTTTAAAAAATGTTAAAATTGAAGTGTCACACCAGTAAAATACTCAATTTTCATGTCGTACTCAAAATACTCCGTAATTGAAAACAAACAAACACAAATTTCATTTTTTTCATAAATTTCGTAAAATTGCTAAAACAGAAGTCTAACACCATCAAAAAATTCAATTAAGATATTTTTAAAAAATTATCAAAATTGAAGCATGACACAAGCAAAATACTCAATTTTCATGTCGTAATAAAAATACTCCGTAATTGAAGACTAACACAGACAAATTTCAATTTTTTTAAAAATTTCTTAAAAATGCAAAAATTGAAGTCCAACACCTTCAAAAAATTCAATTAAGATATTTTTTAAAAAATTGATAAAATTGAAGTGTACTACAAGGAAAATACTCAATTTTCATGTCGTACTCGAAATACTCCCTAATTGAAGCATAACACAAGCAAAATACTCAATTTTCATGTCGTACTCAAAATACTCCGTAATTGAGACTAACACAAGCAAATCCAATTTTTTGAAAAATTTCTTAAAAATGCAAAAACTGAAGTCCAATACCTTCAAAAAATTCAATTAAGATATTTTTTTTTAAAATGCTAAAATTGAAGTGTCACACCAGTAAAATACTCAATTTTCATGTCGTACTCAAAATACTCCGTAATTGAAGACAAACAAACACAAATTTCATTTTTTTCATAAATTTCGTAAAATTGCTAAAACAGAAGTCTAACACCTTCAAAAAATTCAATTAAGATATTTTTAAAAAATTATCAAAATTGAAGCATGACACATGCAAAATACTCAATTTTCATGTCGTACTCAAAATACTCCGTAATTGAAGACTAACACACACAAATTTCAAATTTTTCAAAATTTCTTAAAAATGCAAAACTGAAGTCTAACACCTTCAAAAAAAATTCATTAAGATATTTTTTAAAAAAATGTTAAAATTGATGTGTAACACAAAAAAAATACTCAATTTTCATGTCGTACTAAAAATACTCCGTAATTGAAGACTAACACATACAAATTTCAAATTTTTCAAAAATTTCTTAAAAATGCAAAAACTGAAGTCCAACGCCTTCAAAAAGATTCAATTAAGATATTTTATAAAAAAATGCTAAAATTGAAGTGTCACACAAGCAAAACACTCAATTTTCATGCCGTACTCAAAATACTCCTTAATTGAAGACTAACACACACAAATTTCAATTTTTTAAAAAATTTCTTAAAAATGCAAAAACTGAAGTCTACCACCTTCAAAAAGATTCTATTAAGATATTTTTTTTTTAAAATGTTAAAATTGAAGTGTCACACCAGTAAAATTCTCAATTTTCATGTCGTACTCAAAATACTCCGTAATTGAAGACAATCAAACACAAATTTCATTTTTTTCATAAATTTCGTAAAATTGCTAAAACAGAAGTCTAACACCTTCAAAAAATTCAATTAAGATATTTTTAAAAAATTATCAAAATTGAAGCATGACACAAGCAAAATACTCAATTTTCATGTCGTACTCAAAATACTCCGTAATTGAAGACTAACACACACAAATTTCAAATTTTTCAAAATTTCTTAAAAATGCAAAACTGAAGTCTAACACCTTCAAAAAAAATTCATTAAGATATTTTTTAAAAAAATGTTAAAATTGATGTGTAACACAAAAAAAATACTCAATTTTCATGTCGTACTAAAAATACTCCGTAATTGAAGACTAACACATACAAATTTCAAATTTTTCAAAAATTTCTTAAAAATGCAAAGACTGAAGTCCAACGCCTTCAAAAAGATTCAATTAAGATATTTTTTAAAAAAATGCTAAAATTGAAGTGTCACACAAGCAAAACACTCAATTTTCATGCCGTACTCAAAATACTCCGTAATTGAAGACTAACACACAAAAATTTAAATTTTTTAAAAAATTTCTTAAAAATGCAAAAACTGAAGTCTACCACCTTCAAAAAGATTCTATTAAGATATTTTTTTTAAAAAATGTTAAAATTGAAGTGTCACACCAGTAAAATACTCAATTTTCATGTCGTACTCAAAATACTCCGTAATTGAAAACAAACAAACACAAATTTCATTTTTTTCATAAATTTCGTAAAATTGCTAAAACAGAAGTCTAACACCATCAAAAAATTCAATTAAGATATTTTTAAAAAATTATCAAAATTGAAGCATGACACAAGCAAAATACTCAATTTTCATGTCGTAATAAAAATACTCCGTAATTGAAGACTAACACAGACAAATTTCAATTTTTTTAAAAATTTCTTAAAAATGCAAAAATTGAAGTCCAACACCTTCAAAAAATTCAATTAAGATATTTTTTAAAAAAATGATAAAATTGAAGTGTACTACAAGGAAAATACTCAATTTTCATGTCGTACTCGAAATACTCCCTAATTGAAGCATAACACAAGCAAAATACTCAATTTTCATGTCGTACTCAAAATACTCCGTAATTGAGACTAACACAAGCAAATCCAATTTTTTGAAAATTTTTTAAAAATGCAAAAACTGAAGTCCAATACCTTCAAAAAATTCAATTAAGATATTTTTTTTAAAATGCTAAAATTGAAGTGTAATACAAGGAAAATACTCAATTTTCAGGTCGTACTCAAAATACTCCCTAATTGAAGACTAACACATACAAATTTCAAATTTTTCAAAAAATTCTTAAAAATTAATAAATTGAAGTCTAACACATTCCACAAATTCAATTAAGATATTATTTTAAAAAATGTTTAAATTGAAGTGTTTCTCAAGCAAAATACCCAATTTTCATGTCGTACTCAAAATACTCCATAATTGAAGACAAACACACACGAATTTCAATTTTTTTGAATTATTTCTTAAAAATGCAAAAACTGAAGTCCAACACCTTAAAAAAATTCAATTAAGATATTTTTTTTGAAATGTTTAAATTGATGTTTAACACAAGCAAAATACTCAATTTTCATGTCGTACTCAAAATACTCCGTAATTGAAGACTAACACACACAAATTTCATATTTTTCAAAAATTTCTTAAAATGCAAAAACTGAAGTCTAACACCTTCAAAAAGATTCAATTAAGATATTTTTTTTAAAATGTTAAAATTGAAGTGTCACACAAGTAAAAAACTCAATTTTCATGTCGTACTCAAAATACTCCGTAATTGAAGACAAACAAACAATAATTTCAATTTTTTCAAAAATTTCGTAAAATTGCTAAAACAGAAGTCTAACACCTTCAAAAAATTCAATTAAGATATTTTTAAAAAATTGTTAAAATAGAAGCATGACACAAGCAAAATACTCAATTTTCATGTCGTACTAAAAATACTCCGTAATTGAAGACTAACACAGACAAATTTCAATTTTTTTAAAAATTTCTTAAAAATGCAAAAAGTGAAGTCCAACACCTTCAAAAAATTCAATTAAGATATTTTTTTAAAAAATGATAAAATTGAAGTGTAATACAAGGAAAATACTCAATTTTCATGTCGTACTCGAAATACTCCCTAATTGAAGACTAACACACAAATTTCAATTTTTTCAAAAATTTCTTAAAAATAAACAAATTGAAGTCTAACACCTTCTAAAAATTTAATTAAGATATTTTTTTTAAAAATGTTAAAATTGAAGTGTTAACACAAGAAAAATACTCAATTTTCATGTCGTACTAAAAATACTCCGTAATTGAAGCCTAACAAATACAAATTTCAAATTTTTCATAAATTTCTTAAAAATGCAAAAACTGAAGTCTAATACCTTCAAAAAGATTCAATTAAGATATTTTTTTAAAAAATGTTAAAATTGAAGTGTCACACAAGTAAAATACTCAATTTTCATGTCGTACTCAAAATATTCCGTAATTGAAGACTAACACACACAAATTTCAAATTTTTCAAAATTTCTTAAAAATGCAAAACTGAAGTCTAACACCTTCAAAAAAAATTCATTAAGATATTTTTTAAAAAAATGTTAAAATTGATGTGTAACACAAAAAAAATACTCAATTTTCATGTCGTACTAAAAATACTCCGTAATTGAAGACTAACACATACAAATTTCAAATTTTTCAAAAATTTCTTAAAAATGCAAAAAATGAAGTCCAACGCCTTCAAAAAGATTCAATTAAGATATTTTTTAAAAAAATGCTAAAATTGAAGTGTCACACAAGCAAAACACTCAATTTTCATGCCGTACTCAAAATACTCCGTAATTGAAGACTAACACACACAAATTTCAATTTTTTAAAAAATTTCTTAAAAATGCAAAAACTGAAGTCTACCACCTTCAAAAAGATTCTATTAAGATATTTTTTTTTAAAAATGTTAAAATTGAAGTGTCACACCAGTAAAATACTCAATTTTCATGTCGTACTCAAAATACTCCGTAATTGAAGACAAACAAACACAAATTTCAATTTTTTCAAAAATTTCGTAAAATTGCTAAAACAGAAGTCTAACACCTTCAAAATATTCAATTAAGATATTTTTAAAAAATTGTTAAAATTGAAGCATGACACAAGCAAAATACTCAATTTTCATGTCGTACTAAAAATACTCCGTAATTGAAGACTAACACAGACAAATTTCAATTTTTTTAAAAATTTCTTAAAAATGCAAAAAGTGAAGTCCAACACCTTCAAAAAATTCAATTAAGATATTTTTTTAAAAAATGATAAAATTGAAGTGTAATACAAGGAAAATACTCAATTTTCATGTCGTACTCGAAATACTCCCTAATTGAAGACTAACACACAAATTTCAATTTTTTCAAAAATTTCTTAAAAATAAAAAAATTGAAGTCTAACACCTTCTAAAAATTTAATTAAGATATTTTTTTAAAAAATGTTAAAATTGAAGTGTTAACACAAGAAAAATACTCAATTTTCATGTCGTACTAAAAATACTCCGTAATTGAAGCCTAACAAATACAAATTTCAAATTTTTCATAAATTTCTCAAAAATGCAAAAACTGAAGTCTAATACCTTCAAAAAGATTCAATTAAGATATTTTTTTAAAAAATGTTAAAATTGAAGTGTCACACAAGTAAAATACTCAATTTTCATGTCGTACTCAAAATATTCCGTAATTGAAGACTAACACACACAAATTTCAAATTTTTCAAAATTTCTTAAAAATGCAAAACTGAAGTCTAACACCTTCAAAAAAAATTCATTAAGATATTTTTTAAAAAAATGTTAAAATTGATGTGTAACACAAAAAAAATACTCAATTTTCATGTCGTACTAAAAATACTCCGTAATTGAAGACTAACACATACAAATTTCAAATTTTTCAAAAATTTCTTAAAAATGCAAAAAATGAAGTCCAACGCCTTCAAAA
Organism: Luzula sylvatica; assembly: GCA_946800325.1. Classification (NCBI taxonomy): domain Eukaryota; kingdom Viridiplantae; phylum Streptophyta; class Magnoliopsida; order Poales; family Juncaceae; genus Luzula; species Luzula sylvatica. Next base: position 29,291,076 of record OX326957.1, on the reverse strand, counting down.
AGATTCAATTAAGATATTTTTTAAAAAAATGCTAAAATTGAAGTGTCACACAAGCAAAACACTCAATTTTCATGCCGTACTCAAAATACTCCGTAATTGAAGACTAACACACACAAATTTCAATTTTTTAAAAAATTTCTTAAAAATGCAAAAACTGAAGTCTACCACCTTCAAAAAGATTCTATTAAGATATTTTTTTTTTAAAATGTTAAAATTGAAGTGTCACACCAGTAAAATACTCAATTTTCATGTCGTACTCAAAATACTCCGTAATTGAAGACAAACAAACACAAATTTCAATTTTTTCAAAAATTTCGTAAAATTGCTAAAACAGAAGTCTAACACCTTCAAAATATTCAATTAAGATATTTTTAAAAAATTGTTAAAATTGAAGCATGACACAAGCAAAATACTCAATTTTCATGTCGTACTAAAAATACTCCGTAATTGAAGACTAACACAGACAAATTTCAATTTTTTTAAAAATTTCTTAAAAATGCAAAAAGTGAAGTCCAACACCTTCAAAAAATTCAATTAAGATATTTTTTTAAAAAATGATAAAATTGAAGTGTAATACAAGGAAAATACTCAATTTCAATGTCGTACTCGAAATACTCCCTAATTGAAGACTAACACACAAATTTCAATTTTTTCAAAAATTTCTTAAAAATAAAAAAATTGAAGTCTAACACCTTCTAAAAATTTAATTAAGATATTTTTTTTAAAAATGTTAAAATTGAAGTGTTAACACAAGAAAAATACTCAATTTTCATGTCGTACTAAAAATACTCCGTAATTGAAGCCTAACAAATACAAATTTCAAATTTTTCATAAATTTCTCAAAAATGCAAAAACTGAAGTCTAATACCTTCAAAAAGATTCAATTAAGATATTTTTTTAAAAAATGTTAAAATTGAAGTGTCACACAAGTAAAATACTCAATTTTCATGTCGTACTCAAAATATTCCGTAATTGAAGACTAACACACACAAATTTCAAATTTTTCAAAATTTCTTAAAAATGCAAAACTGAAGTCTAACACCTTCAAAAAAAATTCATTAAGATATTTTTTAAAAAAATGTTAAAATTGATGTGTAACACAAAAAAAATACTCAATTTTCATGTCGTACTAAAAATACTCCGTAATTGAAGACTAACACATACAAATTTCAAATTTTTCAAAAATTTCTTAAAAATGCAAAAAATGAAGTCCAACGCCTTCAAAAAGATTCAATTAAGATATTTTTTAAAAAAATGCTAAAATTGAAGTGTCACACAAGCAAAACACTCAATTTTCATGCCGTACTCAAAATACTCCGTAATTGAAGACTAACACACACAAATTTCAATTTTTTAAAAAATTTCTTAAAAATGCAAAAACTGAAGTCTACCACCTTCAAAAAGATTCTATTAAGATATTTTTTTTTTAAAATGTTAAAATTGAAGTGTCACACCAGTAAAATACTCAATTTTCATGTCGTACTCAAAATACTCCGTAATTGAAGACAAACAAACACAAATTTCAATTTTTTCAAAAATTTCGTAAAATTGCTAAAACAGAAGTCTAACACCTTCAAAATATTCAATTAAGATATTTTTAAAAAATTGTTAAAATTGAAGCATGACACAAGCAAAATACTCAATTTTCATGTCGTACTAAAAATACTCCGTAATTGAAGACTAACACAGACAAATTTCAATTTTTTTAAAAATTTCTTAAAAATGCAAAAAGTGAAGTCCAACACCTTCAAAAAATTCAATTAAGATATTTTTTTAAAAAATGATAAAATTGAAGTGTAATACAAGGAAAATACTCAATTTCAATGTCGTACTCGAAATACTCCCTAATTGAAGACTAACACACAAATTTCAATTTTTTCAAAAATTTCTTAAAAATAAAAAAATTGAAGTCTAACACCTTCTAAAAATTTAATTAAGATATTTTTTTTAAAAATGTTAAAATTGAAGTGTTAACACAAGAAAAATACTCAATTTTCATGTCGTACTAAAAATACTCCGTAATTGAAGCCTAACAAATACAAATTTCAAATTTTTCATAAATTTCTCAAAAATGCAAAAACTGAAGTCTAATACCTTCAAAAAGATTCAATTAAGATATTTTTTTAAAAAATGTTAAAATTGAAGTGTCACACAAGTAAAATACTCAATTTTCATGTCGTACTCAAAATATTCCGTAATTGAAGACTAACACACACAAATTTCAAATTTTTCAAAATTTCTTAAAAATGCAAAACTGAAGTCTAACACCTTCAAAAAAAATTCATTAAGATATTTTTTAAAAAAATGTTAAAATTGATGTGTAACACAAAAAAAATACTCAATTTTCATGTCGTACTAAAAATACTCCGTAATTGAAGACTAACACATACAAATTTCAAATTTTTCAAAAATTTCTTAAAAATGCAAAAAATGAAGTCCAACGCCTTCAAAAAGATTCAATTAAGATATTTTTTAAAAAAATGCTAAAATTGAAGTGTCACACAAGCAAAACACTCAATTTTCATGCCGTACTCAAAATACTCCGTAATTGAAGACTAACACACACAAATTTCAATTTTTTAAAAAATTTCTTAAAAATGCAAAAACTGAAGTCTACCACCTTCAAAAAGATTCTATTAAGATATTTTTTTTTTAAAATGTTAAAATTGAAGTGTCACACCAGTAAAATACTCAATTTTCATGTCGTACTCAAAATACTCCGTAATTGAAGACAAACAAACACAAATTTCAATTTTTTCAAAAATTTCGTAAAATTCCTAAAACAGAAGTCTAACACCTTCAAAATATTCAATTAAGATATTTTTAAAAAATTGTTAAAATTGAAGCATGACACAAGCAAAATACTCAATTTTCATGTCGTACTAAAAATACTCCGTAATTGAAGACTAACACAGACAAATTTCAATTTTTTTAAAAATTTCTTAAAAATGCAAAAAGTGAAGTCCAACACCTTCAAAAAATTCAATTAAGATATTTTTTTAAAAAATGATAAAATTGAAGTGTAATACAAGGAAAATACTCAATTTCAATGTCGTACTCGAAATACTCCCTAATTGAAGACTAACACACAAATTTCAATTTTTTCAAAAATTTCTTAAAAATAAAAAAATTGAAGTCTAACACCTTCTAAAAATTTAATTAAGATATTTTTTTTAAAAATGTTAAAATTGAAGTGTTAACACAAGAAAAATACTCAATTTTCATGTCGTACTAAAAATACTCCGTAATTGAAGCCTAACAAATACAAATTTCAAATTTTTCATAAATTTCTCAAAAATGCAAAAACTGAAGTCTAATACCTTCAAAAAGATTCAATTAAGATATTTTTTTAAAAAATGTTAAAATTGAAGTGTCACACAAGTAAAATACTCAATTTTCATGTCGTACTCAAAATATTCCGTAATTGAAGACTAACACACACAAATTTCAAATTTTTCAAAATTTCTTAAAAATGCAAAACTGAAGTCTAACACCTTCAAAAAAAATTCATTAAGATATTTTTTAAAAAAATGTTAAAATTGATGTGTAACACAAAAAAAATACTCAATTTTCATGTCGTACTAAAAATACTCCGTAATTGAAGACTAACACATGCAAATTTCAAATTTTTCAAAAATTTCTTAAAAATACAAAAAATGAAGTCCAACGCCTTCAAAAAGAATCAATTAAGATATTTTTTAAAAAAATGCTAAAATTGAAGTGTCACACAAGCAAAACACTCAATTTTCATGCCGTACTCAAAATACTCCGTAATTGAAGACTAACACACACAAATTTCAATTTTTTAAAAAATTTCTTAAAAATGCAAAAACTGAAGTCTACCACCTTCAAAAAGATTCTATTAAGATATTTTTTTTTAAAAATGTTAAAATTGAAGTGTCACACCAGTAAAATACTCAATTTTCATGTCGTACTCAAAATACTCCGTAATTGAAGACAAACAAACACAAATTTCAATTTTTTCAAAAATTTCGTAAAATTGCTATAACAGAAGTCTAACACCTTCAAAATATTCAATTAAGATATTTTTAAAAAATTGTTAAAATTGAAGCATGACACAAGCAAAATACTCAATTTTCATGTCGTACTAAAAATACTCCGTAATTGAAGACTAAGACAGACAAATTTCAATTTTTTAAAAAATTTCTTAAAAATGCAAAAAGTGAAGTCCAACACCTTCAAAAAATTCAATTAAGATATTTTTTTAAAAAATGATAAAATTGAAGTGTAATACAAGGAAAATACTCAATTTTCATGTCGTACTCGAAATACTCCCTAATTGAAGACTAACTCACAAATTTCAATTTTTTCAAAAATTTCTTAAAAATAAAAAAATTGAAGTCTAACACCTTCTAAAAATTTAATTAAGATATTTTTTTTAAAAATGTTAAAATTGAAGTGTTAACACAAGAAAAATACTCAATTTTCATGTCGTACTAAAAATACTCTGTAATTGAAGCCTAACAAATACAAATTTCAAATTTTTCATAAATTTCTTAAAAATGCAAAAACTGAAGTCTAATGCCTTCAAAAAGATTCAATTAAGATATTTTTTTTAAAAATGTTAAAATTGAAGTGTCACACAAGTAAAATACTCAATTTTCATGTCGTACTCAAAATATTCCGTAATTGAAGACTAACACACACAAATTTCAAATTTTTCAAAATTTCTTAAAAATGCAAAACTGAAGTCTAACACCTTCAAAAAAAATTCATTAAGATATTTTTTAAAAAAATGTTAAAATTGATGTGTAACACAAAAAAATACTCAATTTTCATGTCGTACTAAAAATACTCCGTAATTGAAGACTAACACATACAAATTTCAAATTTTTCAAAAATTTCTTAAAAATGCAAAAAATGAAGTCCAACGCCTTCAAAAAGATTCAATTAAGATATTTTTTAAAAAAATGCTAAAATTGAAGTGTCACACAAGCAAAACACTCAATTTTCATGCCGTACTCAAAATACTCCGTAATTGAAGACTAACACACACAAATTTCAATTTTTTAAAAAATTTCTTAAAAATGCAAAAACTGAAGTCTACCACCTTCAAAAAGATTCTATTAAGATATTTTTTTTAAAAAATGTTAAAATTGAAGTGTCACACCAGTAAAATACTCAATTTTCATGTCGTACTCAAAATACTCCTTAATTGAAGACAAACAAACACAAATTTCAATTTTTTCAAAAATTTCGTAAAATTGCTAAAACAGAAGTCTAACACCTTCAAAAAATTCAATTAAGATATTTTTAAAAAATTGTTAAAATTGAAGCATGACACAAGCAAAATACTCAATTTTCATGTCGTACTAAAAATACTCCGTAATTGAAGACTAACACACACAAATTTCAAATTTTTCAAAATTTCTTAAAAATGCAAAACTGAAGTCTAACACCTTCAAAAAAAATTCATTAAGATATTTTTTAAAAAAATGTTAAAATTGATGTGTAACACAAAAAAAATACTCAATTTTCATGTCGTACTAAAAATACTCCGTAATTGAAGACTAACACATACAAATTTCAAATTTTTCAAAAATTTCTTAAAAATGCAAAAACTGAAGTCCAACGCCTTCAAAAAGATTCAATTAAGATATTTTTTAAAAAAATGCTAAAATTGAAGTATCACACAAGCAAAACACTCAATTTTCATGCCGTACTCAAAATACTCCGTAATTGAAGACTAACACACACAAATTTCAATTTTTTAAAAAATTTCTTAAAAATGCAAAAACTGAAGTCTACCACCTTCAAAAAGATTCTATTAAGATATTTTTTTTAAAAAATGTTAAAATTGAAGTGTCACACCAGTAAAATACTCAATTTTCATGTCGTACTCAAAATACTCCGTAATTGAAGACAAACAAACACAAATTTCATTTTTTTCATAAATTTCGTAAAATTGCCAAAACAGAAGTCTAACACCTTCAAAAAATTCAATTAAGATATTTTTAAAACATTATCAAAATTGAAGCATGACACAAGCAAAATACTCAATTTTCATGTCGTACTCAAAATACTCCGTAATTGAAGACTAACACACACAAATTTCAAATTTTTCAAAATTTCTTAAAAATGCAAAACTGAAGTCTAACACCTTCAAAAAAAATTCATTAAGATATTTTTTAAAAAAATGTTAAAATTGATGTGTAACACAAAAAAAATACTCAATTTTCATGTCGTACTAAAAATACTCCGTAATTGAAGACTAACACATACAAATTTCAAATTTTTCAAAAATTACTTAAAAATGCAAAAACTGAAGTCCAACGCCTTCAAAAAGATTCAATTAAGATATTTTTTAAAAAAATGCTAAAATTGAAGTGTCACACAAGCAAAACACTCAATTTTCATGCCGTACTCAAAATACTCCGTAATTGAAGACTAACACACACAAATTTCAATTTTTTTAAAAATTTCTTAAAAATGCAAAAACTGAAGTCTACCACCTTCAAAAAGATTCTATTAAGATATTTTTTTTAAAAAATGTTAAAATTGAAGTGTCACACCAATAAAATACTCAATTTTCATGTCGTACTCAAAATACTCCGTAATTGAAGACAAACAAACACAAATTTCATTTTTTTCATAAATTTCGTAAAATTGCTAAAACAGAAGTCTAACACCTTCAAAAAATTCAATTAAGATATTTTTAAAAAATTATCAAAATTGAAGCATGACACAAGCAAAATACTCAATTTTCATGTCGTACTAAAAATACTCCGTAATTGAAGACTAACACAGACAAATTTCAATTTTTTTCAAAATTTCTTAAAAATGCAAAAATTGAAGTCCAACACCTTCAAAAAATTCAATTAAGATATTTTTTAAAAAAATGATAAAATTGAAGTGTACTACAAGGAAAATACTCAATTTTCATGTCGTACTCGAAATACTCCCTAATTGAAGACTAACACACAAATTTCCATTTTTTCAAAAATTTCTTAAAAATAAAAAAATTGAAGTCTAACACCTTCTAAAAATTTAATTAAGATAATTTTTTTAAAAATGTTAAAATTGAAGTGTTAACACTAGAAAAATACTCAATTTTCATGTCGTACTAAAAATACTCCGTAATTGAAGCCTAACAAATACAAATTTCAAATTTTTCAAAAATTTCTTAAAAATGCAAAAACTGAAGTCTAATACCTTCAAAAAGATTCAATTAAGATATTTTTTTAAAAAATGTTAAAATTGAAGTGTCACACAAGTAAAATACTCAATTTTCATGTCGTACTCAAAATACTCCGTAATTGAAGACTAACACACACAAATTTCAATTTTTTAAAAAATTTCTTAAAAATGCAAAAACTGAAGTCTACCACCTTCAAAAAGATTCTATTAAGATATTTTTTTTAAAAAATGTTAAAATTGAAGTGTCACACCAGTAAAATACTCAATTTTCATGTCGTACTCAAAATACTCCGTAATTGAAGACAAACACACACAAATTTCAATTTTTTCAAAAATTTCGTAAAATTGCTAAAACAGAAGTCTAACACCTTCTAAAAATTCAATTAAGATATTTTTAAAAAATTGTTAAAATTGAAGCATGACACAAGCAAAATACTCAATTTTCATGTCGTACTAAAAATACTCCGTAATTGAAGACTAACACAGACAAATTTCAATTTTTTTAAAAATTTCTTAAAAATTCAAAAAGTGAAGTCCAACACCGTCAAAAAATTCAATTAAGATATTTTTTAAAAAAATGATAAAATTGAAGTGTAATACAAGGAAAATACTCAATTTTCATGTCGTACTCGAAATACTCCCTAATTGAAGACTAACAAACAAATTTCAATTTTTTCAAAAATTTCTTAAAAATAAAAAAATTGAAGTCTAACACCTTCTAAAAATTTAATTAAGATATTTTTTTTAAAAATGCTAAAATTGAAGTGTAATACAAGGAAAATACTCAATTTTCATGTCGTACTCAAAATACTCCCTAATTGAAGACTACCACACACAAGTTTCAAATTTTTCAAAAAATTCTTAAAAATTAATAAATTGAAGTCTAACACCTTCTACAAATTCAATTAAGATATTATTTTAAAAAATGTTTAAATTGAAGTGTTTCTCAAGCAAAATACCCAATTTTCATGTCGTACTCAAAATACTCCATAATTGAAGACAAACACACACAAATTTCTATTTTTTTGAAATATTTCTTACAAATGCAAAAACTGAAGTCCAACACCTTAAAAAAATTCAATTAAGATATTTTTTTTTAAATGTTTAAATTGATGTTTAACACAAGCAAAATACTCAATTTTCATGTCGTACTCAAAATACTCCGTAATTGAAGACTAACACACACAAATTTCATATTTTTCAAAAATTTCATAAAATGCAAAAACTGAAGTCTAACACCTTCAAAAAGATTCAATTAAGATATTTTTTTTAAAATGTTAAAATTGAAGTGTCACACAAGTAAAATACTCAATTTTCATGTCGTACTCAAAATACTCCGTAATTGAAGACAAACAAACACAAATTTCATTTTTTTCAAAAATTTCGTAAAATTGCTAAAACAGAAGTCTAACACCTTCTAAAAATTCAATTAAGATCTTTTTAAAAAATTGTTAAAATTGAAGCATGACACAAGCAAAATACTCAATTTTCATGTCGTACTAAAAATACTCCGTAATTGAAGACTAACACAGACAAATTTCAATTTTTTTAAAAATTTCTTAAAAATGCAAAAAGTGAAGTCCAACACCTTCAAAAAATTCAATTAAGATATTTTTTAAAAAAATGATAAAATTGAAGTGTAATACAAGGAAAATACTCAATTTTCATGTCGTACTCGAAATACTCCCTAATTGAAGACTAACACACAAATTTCAATTTTTTCAAAAATTTCTTAAAAATAAAAAAATTGAAGTCTAACACCTTCTAAAAATTTAATTAAGATATTTTTTTAAAAAATGTTAAAATTGAAGTGTTAACACAAGAAAAATACTCAATTTTCATGTCGTACTAAAAATACTCCGTAATTGAAGCCTAACAAATACAAATTTCAAATTTTTCAAAAATTTCTTAAAAATGCAAAAACTGAAGTCTAATACCTTCAAAAAGATTCAATTAAGATATTTTTTTAAAAAATGTTAAAATTGAAGTGTCACACAAGTAAAATACTCAATTTTCATGTCGTACGCAAAATACTCCGTAATTGAAGACTAACACACACAAATTTCAAATTTTTCAAAATTTCTTAAAAATGCAAAACTGAAGTCTAACACCTTCAAAAAAAATTCATGAAGATATTTTTTAAAAAAATGTTAAAATTGATGTGTAACACAAAAAAAATACTCAATTTTCATGTCGTTCTAAAAATACTCCGTAATTGAAGACTAACACATACAAATTTCAAATTTTTCAAAAATTTCTTAAAAATGCAAAAACTGAAGTCCAACGCCTTCAAAAAGATTCAATTAAGATATTTTTTTAAAAAATGCTAAAATTGAAGTGTCACACAAGCAAAACACTCAATTTTCATGCCTTACTCAAAATACTCCGTAATTGAAGACTAACACACACAAATTTCAATTTTTTAAAAAATTTCTTAAAAATGCAAAATCTGAAGTCTACCACCTTCAAAAAGATTCTATTAAGATATTTTTTTTAAAAAATGTTAAAATTGAAGTGTCACACCAGTAAAATACTCAATTTTCATGTCGTACTCAAAATACTCCGTAATTGAAGACAAACACACACAAATTTCAATTTTTTCAAAAATTTCGTAAAATTGCTAAAACAGAAGTCTAACACCTTCTAAAAATTCAATTAAGATATTTTTAAAAAATTGTTAAAATTGAAGCATGACACAAGGAAAATACTCAATTTTCATGTCGTACTAAAAATACTCCGTAATTGAAGACTAACACAGACAAATTTCAATTTTTTTAAAAATTTCTTAAAAATGCAAAAAGTGAAGTCCAACACCTTCAAAAAATTCAATTAAGATATTTTTTAAAAAAATGATAAAATTGAAGTGTAATACAAGGAAAATACTCAATTTTCATGTCGTACTCGAAATACTCCCTAATTGAAGACTAACACACAAATTTCAATTTTTTCAAAAATTTCTTAAAAATAAAAAAATTGAAGTCTAAACACCTTCTAAAAATTTAATTAAGATATTTTTTTTAAAAATGCTAAAATTGAAGTGTAATACAAGGAAAATACTCAATTTTCATGTCGTACTAAAAATACTCCCTAATTGAAGACTACCACACACAAGTTTCAAATTTTTCAAAAAATCCTTAAAAATTAATAAATTGAAGTCTAACACCTTCTACAAATTCAATTAAGATATTATTTTAAAAAATGTTTAAATTGAAGTGTTTCTCAAGCAAAATACCCAATTTTCATGTCGTACTCAAAATACTCCATAATTGAAGACAAACACACACAAATTTCTATTTTTTTGAAATATTTCTTACAAATGCAAAAACTGAAGTCCAACATCTTAAAAAAATTCAATTAAGATATTTTTTTTTAAATGTTTAAATTCATGTGTAACACAAGCAAAATACTCAATTTTCATGTCGTACTCAAAATACTCCGTAATTGAAGACTAACACACACAAATTTCATATTTTTCAAAAATTTCTTAAAATGCAAAAACTGAACTCTAACACCTTCAAAAAGATTCAATTAAGATATTTTTTTTAAAATGTTAAAATTGAAGTGTCACACAAGTAAAATACTCAATTTTCATGTCGTACACAAAATACTCCGTAATTGAAGACAAACAAACAAAAATTTCAATTTTTTCAAAAATTTCGTAAAATTGCTAAAACAGAAGTCTAACACCTTCAAAAAAATCAATTAAGATATTTTTAAAAAATTGTTAAAATTGAAGCATGACACAAGCAAAATACTCAATTTTCCTGTCGTACTAAAAATAATCCGTAATTGAAGACTAACACAGACAAATTTCAATTTTTTTAAAAATTTCTTAAAAATCCAAAAAGTTAAGTCCAACACCTTCAAAAAATTCAATTAAGATATTTTTTAAAAAAATGATAAAATTGAAGTGTAATACAAGGAAAGTACTCAATTTTCAGGTCGTACTCGAAATACTCCCTAATTGAAGACTAACACACAAATTTCAATTTTTCCAAAAATTTCTTAAAAAGAAAAAAATTGAAGTCTAACACCTTCTACAAATTCAATTAAGATATTATTTTAAAAAAATGTTTAAATTGAAGTGTTTCTCAAACAAAATACTCAATTTTCATGTCGTACTCAACATACTCCATAATTGAAGACAAACACACACGAATTTTAATTTTTTCAAAAATTTCTTAAAAATGCAAAAACTGAAGTCCAACGCCTTCAAAAAGATTCAATTAAGATATTTTTAAAAAAAAAATGCTAAAATTGAAGTGTCACACAAGTAAAATACTCAATTTTCATGCCGTACTCAAAATACTCCGTAATTGAAGACTAACACACACAAATTTCAATTTTTTCAAAACTTTCTTAAAAATGCAGAAACTGAAGTCTAACACCTTCGAAAAGATTCAATTAAGATATTTTTTTTAAAAAATGTTAAAATTTAAGTGTCACACAAGTAAAATACTCAATTTTCATGTCGTACTCAAAATACTCCGTAATTGAAGACTAACACACACAAATTTCAATTTTTTCAAAAAAATCGTAAAATTGCAAAAACAGAAGTCTAACACCTTCAAAAAATTCAATTAAGATATTTTTAAAAAATTGTTAAAATTGAAGCATAACACAAGCAAAATACTCAATTTTCATGTCGTACTCAAAATATTCCGTAATTGAGACTAACACAAGCAAATCCAATTGTTTGAAAAATTTCTTAAAAATGCAAAAACTGAAGTCCAATACCTTCAAAAAATTCAATTAAGATATTTTTTTTAAAAATGCTAAAATTGAAGTGTAATACAAGGAAAATACTCAATTTTCATGTCGTACTCAAAATACTCCCTAATTGAAGACTAACACACACAAATTTCAAATTTTTCAAAAAATTCTTAAAAATTAATGAATTGAAGTCTAACACCTTCTACAAATTCAATTAAGATATTATTTTAAAAAAGGTTTAAATTGAAGTGTTTCTCAAGCAAAATACCCAATTTTCATGTCGTACTCAAAATACTCCATAATTGAAGACAAACACACACAAATTTCAAATGTTTTGAAATATTTCTTACAAATGCAAAAACTGAAGTCCAACACCTTAAAAAAATTCAATTAAGATATTTTTTTAAAGGTTTAAATTGATGTGTAACACAAGCAAAATACTCAATTTTCATGTCGTACTCAAAATACTCCGTAATTGAAGACTAACACACACAAATTTCATATTTTTCAACAATTTCTTTAAATGCAAAAACTGAAGTCTAACACCTTCTAAAAGATTCAATTAAGATATTTTTTTTAAAAATGTTAAAATTGAAGTGTCACACAAGTAAAATACTCAATTTTCATGTCGTACTCAAAATACTCCGTAATTGAAGACTAACACACACAAATTTCAATTTTTTCAAAAAATTCGTAAAATTGCAAAAACAGAAGTCTAACACCTTCAAAAAATTCAATTAAGGTTTTTTTAAAAAATTGTTAAAATTGAAGCATAACACAAGCAAAATACTCAATTTTCATGTCGTACTCAAAATACTCCGTAATTGAGACTAACACAAGCAAATCCAATTTTTTGAAAAATTTCTTAAAAATGCAAAAACTGAAGTCCAATACCTTCAAAAAATTCAATTAAGATATTTTTTTTTAAAATGCTAAAATTGAAGTGTAATACAAGGAAAATACTCAATTTTCAGGTCGTACTCAAAATACTCCCTAATTGAAGACTAACACACACAAATTTCAAATTTTTCAAAAAATTCTTAAAAATTAATAAATTGAAGTCTAACACCTTCTACAAATTCAATTAAGATATTATTTTAAAAAATGTTTAAATTGAAGTGTTTCTCAAGCAAAATACCCAATTTTCATGTCGTACTCAAAATACTCCATAATTGAAGACAAACACACACAAATTTCAATTTTTTTGAAATATTTCTTACAAATGCAAAAACTGAAGTCCAACACCTTAAAAAAATTCAATTAAGATATTTTTTTTAAATGTTTAAATTGATGTTTAACACAAGCAAAATACTCAATTTTCATGTCGTACTCAAAATACTCCGTAATTGAAGACTAACACACACAAATTTCATATTTTTCAAAAATTTCTTAAAATGCAAAAACTGAAGTCTAACACCTTCAAAAAGATTCAATTAAGATATTTTTTTAAAAATGTTAAAATTGAAGTGTCACACAAGTAAAATACTCAATTTTCATGTCGTACTCAAAATACTCCGTAATTGAAGACAAACAAACACAAATTTCAATTTTTTCAAAAATTTCGTAAAATTGCTAAAACAGAAGTCTAACACCTTCAAAAAATTCAATTAAGATATTTTTAAAAAATTGTTAAAATTGAAGCATGACACAAGCAAAATACTCAATTTTCATGTCGTACTAAAAATACTCCGTAATTGAAGACTAACACAGACAAATTTCAATTTTTTTAAAAATTTCTTAAAAATGCAAAAAGTGAAGTCCAACACCTTCAAAAAATTCAATTAAGATATTTTTTTAAAAAATGATAAAATTGAAGTGTAATACCAGGAAAATACTCAATTTTCATGTTGTACTCGAAATACTCCCTAATTGAAGACTAACACACAAATTTCAATTTTTTCAAAAATTTCTTAAAAATAAAAAAATTGAAGTCTAACACCTTCTAAAAATTTAATTAAGATATTTTTTTTAAAAATGTTAAAATTGAAGTGTTAACACAAGAAAAATACTCAATTTTCATGTCGTACTAAAAATACTCCGTAATTGAAGCCTAACAAATACAAATTTCAAATTTTTCAAAAATTTCTTAAAAATGCAAAAACTGAAGTCTAATACCTTCAAAAAGATTCAATTAAGATATTTTTTTAAAAAATGTTAAAATTGAAGTGTCACACAAGTAAAATACTCAATTTTCATGTCGTACTCAAAATACTCCGTAATTGAAGACTAACACACACAAATTTCAAATTTTTCAAAATTTCTTAAAAATGCAAAACTGAAGTCTAACACATTCAAAAAAAACAATTAAGATATTTTTAAAAAAATATTAAAATTGATGTGTAACACAAAAAAAATACTCAATTTTCATGTCGTACTAAAAATACTCCGTAATTTAAGACTAACACATACAAATTTCAAATTTTTCAAAAATTTCTTAAAAATGCAAAAACTGAAGTCTAATACCTTCAAAAAGATTCAATTAAGATATTTTTTTAAAAAATGTTAAAATTGAAGTGTCACACAAGCAAAACACTCAATTTTCATGCCGTACTCAAAATACTCCGTAATTGAAGACTAACACACACAAATTTCAATTTTTTCAAAAAATTCATAAAATTGCAAAAACAGAAGTCTAACACCTTCAAAAAATTCAATTAAGATATTTTTAAAAAATTGTTAAAATTGAAGCATAACACAAGCAAAATACTCAATTTTCATGTCGTACTCAAAATACTCCGTAATTGAGACTAACACAAGCAAATCCAATTTTTTGAAAAATTTCGTAAAAATGCAAAAACTGAAGTCCAATACCTTCAAAAAATTCAATTAAGATATTTTTTTTAAAAATGCTAAAATTGAAGTGTAATACAAGGAAAATACTCAATTTTCATGTCGTACTCAAAATACTCCCTAATTGAAGACTACCACACACAAATTTCAAATATTTCAAAAAATTCTTAAAAATTAATAAATTGAAGTCTAACACCTTCTACAAATTCAATTAAGATATTATTTTAAAAAATGTTTAAATTGAAGTGTTTCTCAAGCAAAATACCCAATTTTCATGTCGTACTCAAAATACTCCATAATTGAAGACAAACACACACAAATTTCAATTTTTTTGAAATATTTCTTATAGATGCAAAAACTGAAGTCCAACATCTTAAAAAAATTCAATTAAGATATTTTTTTTTTAAATGTTTAAATTGATGTGTAACACAAGCAAAATACTCAATTTTCATGTCGTACTCAAAATACTCCGTAATTGAAGACTAACACACACAAATTTCATATTTTTCAAAAATTTCTTAAAATGCAAAAACTGAAGTCTAACACCTTCGAAAAGATTCAATTAAGATATTTTTTTAAAAATATTAAAATTGAAGTGTCACACAAGTAAAATACTCAATTTTCATGTCGTACTCAAAATACTCCGTAATTGAAGAAAAACAAACACAAATTTCAATTTTTTTCAAAAATTTCGTAAAATTGCTAAAACAGAACTCTAACACCTTCAAAAAATTCAATTAAGATATTTTTAAAAAATTGTTAAAATTGAAGCATGACACAAGCAAAATACTCAATTTTCATGTCGTACTAAAAATAATCCGTAATTGAAGACTAACACAGACAAATTTCAATTTTTTTAAAAATTTCTTAAAAATCCAAAAAGTTAAGTCCAACACCTTCAAAAAATTCAATAAAGATATTTTTTAAAAAAATGATAAAATTGAAGTGTAATACAAGGAAAATACTCAATTTTCATGTCGTACTCGAAATACTCCCTAATTGAAGACTAACACAAAAATTTCAATTTTTTCAAAAATTTCTTAAAAAGAAAAAAATTGAAGTCTAACACCTTCTACAAATTCAATTAAGATATTATTTTATAAAATGTTTAAATTGAAGTGTTTCTCAAGCAAAAAACTCAATTTTCATGTCGTACTCAAAATACTCCATAATTGAAGACAAACACACACAAATTTTAATTTTTTCAAAAATTTCTTAAAAATGCAAAAACTGAAGTCCAACGCCTTCAAAAAGATTCAAATAAGATATTTTTTAAAAAAATGCTAAAATTGAAGTGTCACACAAGTAAAATACTCAATTTTCATGCCGTACTCAAAATACTCCGTAATTGAAGACTAACACACACAAATTTCAATTTTTTCAAAACTTTCTTAAAAATGCAGAAACTGAAGTCTAACACCTTCAAAAAGATTCAATTAAGATATTTTTTTTAAAAAATGTTAACATTTAAGTGTCACACAAGTAAAATACTCAATTTTCATGTCGTACTCAAAATACTCCGTAATTGAAGACTAACACACACAAATTTCAATTTTTTCAAAAAATTCGTAAAATTGCAAAAACAGAAGTCTAACACCTTCAAAAAATTCAATTAAGATATTTTTAAAAAATTGTTAAAATTGAAGCATAACACAACCAAAATACTCAATTTTCATGTCGTACTCAAAATACTCCGTAATTGAGACTAACACAAGCAAATCCAATTTTTTGAAAAATTTCTTAAAAATGCAAAAACTGAAGTCCAATACCTTCAAAAAATTCAATTAAGATATTTTTTTTTAAAATGCTAAAATTGAAGTGTAATACAAGGAAAATACTCAATTTTCATGTCGTACTCAAAATACTCCCTAATTGAAGACTAACACACACAAATTTCAAATTTTTCAAAAAATTCTTAAAAATTAATAAATTGAAGTCTAACACCTTCTACAAATTCAATTAAGATATTATTTTAAAAAAGGTTTAAATTGAAGTGTTTCTCAAGCAAAATACCCAATTTTCATGTGGTACTCAAAATACTCCATAATTGAAGATAAACACACACAAATTTCAATTTTTTTGAAATATTTCTTACAAATGCAAAAACTGAAGTCCAACACCTTAAAAAAATTCAATTGAGATATTTTTTTTAAAGGTTTAAATTGATGTGTAACACAAGCAAAATACTCAATTTTCATGTCGTACTCAAAATACTCCGTAATTGAAGACTAACACACACAAATTTCATATTTTTCAAAAATTTCTTTAAATGCAAAAACTGAAGTCTAACACCTTCAAAAAGATTCAATTAAGATATTTTTTTAAAAATGTTAAAATTGAAGTGTCACACAAGTAAAATACTCAATTTTCATGTCGTACTCAAAATACTCCGTAATTGAAGACTAACACACACAAATTTCAATTTTTTTCAAAAAATTTGTAAAATTGCAAAAGCAGAAGTCTAACACCTTCAAAAAATTCAATTAGGTCTAACACCTTCAAAAAATTCAATTGAGATATTTTTAAAAAATTGTTAAAATTGAAGCATAACACAAGCAAAATTCTCAATTTTCATGTCGTACTCAAAATACTCCTTAATTGAAAACTAACACACACAAATTTCAATTTTTTAAAAAAATTCTAAAAAATGCAAAAACTGAAATCCAACACCTTCAAAAAATTCAATTAAGATATTTTTTTAAGAATTGCTAAAATTGAAGTGTAATACAAGGAAAATACTCAATTTTCATGTCGTACTCAAAATACTCCCTAATTGAAGACTCAACACACACAAATTTCAATTTTTTCAATAATTTCTTAAAAATAAAAAAAATTGAATTCTAACACCTTCTAAAAATTCATTTAAGATATTATTTTAAAAAATGTTTAAATTGAAGTGTTTCTCAAGGAAAATACTCAATTTTCATGTCGTACTCAAAATACTCCATAATTGAAGACTAACACACACAAATTTCAATTTTTTCAAAAATTAATTAAAAATCCAAAAACTGAAGTCCAACACCTTCAAAAAATTCAGTTAAGATATTTTTAAAACAAATGTTAAAATTGAAGTGTAACACAAGCAAAATATTCAATTTTCATGTCGTACTCAAAATACTCCCTAATTGAAGACTAAGACACACAAATTTCAATTTTTTCAAAAATTTCTTAAAATTAAAAAAATTAAAGTCTAACACCTTCTAAAAATTCAATTAAGATATTATTTTAAAAAATGTTTAAATTGAAGTGTTTCTCAAGCAAAATACTCAATTTTCATGTCGTACTCAAAATACTCCTTAATTGAAAACTAACACACACAAATTTCAATTTTTTAAAAACTTTCTTAAAAATGCAAAAACTGAAGTCCAACACATACAAAAAATTCAATTAAGATATTTTTTTTAAAAATTCTAAAATTAAAGTGTAATTCAAGGAAAAAACTCAATTTTCATGTCGTACTCAAAATACTCCCTAATTGAATACTAACACACACAAATTTCAATTTTTTCAAAATTTCTTAAAAATAAAAAAATTGAAGTCTAACACCTTCTAAAAATTCAATTAAGATATTATTTTAAAAAATGTTTAAATTGAAGTGTTTCTCAAGCAAAATACTCAATTTTCATGTCGTACTCAAAATACTCCTTAATTGAAGACTAACACACACAAATTTCAATTTTTTAAAAAATTCTTAAAAATGCAAAAACTGAAGTCCAACACCTTCAAACAATTCAGTTAAGATATTTTTTTTAAAATGCTAAAATTGAAGTGTAATCCAAGGAAAATACTCAATTTTCATGTCGTACTCAAAATAGTCCCTAATTGAAGACAAACAAACAAAATTTTCAATTTTTTCAAAAATTTCTTAAAATTAAAAAAATTGAAGTCTAACACCTTCTAAAAATTCGATTAAGATATTATTTTAAAAAATGTTTAAATTGAAGTGTTTCTCAAGGAAAATACTCAATTTTCATGTCGTACTCAAAATACTCCATAATTGAAGACTAACACACACAAATTTCAATTTTTTCAAAAATTACTTAAAAATGCAAAAACTGAAGTCCAACACCTTCAAAAAATTCAGTTAAGATATTTTTAAAAAAAATGTTAAAATTGAAGTGTAACACAAGCAAAATACTAAATTTTCATGTCGTACTCAAAATACTCCCTAATTGAAGACTAACACACACAAATTTCAATTTTTTCAAAAATTTCTTAAAATTAAAAAAATTGAAGTCTAACACCTACTAAAAATTCGATTAAGATATTATTTTAAAAAATGTTTAAATTGAAGTGTTTCTCAAGCAAAATACTCAATTTTAATGTCGTACTCAAAATACTCCTTAATTGAAGACTAACACACACAAATTTCAATTTTTTATAAACTTTCTTAAAAATGCAAAAACTGAAGTCCAACACCTACAAAAAATTCAATTAAGATATTTTGTTAAAAATTTCTAAAATTGAAGTGTAATTCAAGGAAAAAACTCAATTTTCATGTCGTACTCAAAATACTCCCTAATTGAAGACTAACACACACAAATTTCAATTTTTTCAAAATTTCTTAGAAATAAAAAAATTGAAGTCTAACACCTTCTAAAAATTCAATTAAGATATTATTTTAAAAAATGTTTAAATTGAAGTGTTTCTCAAGCAAAATACTCAATTTTCATGTCGTACTCAAAATACTCCTTAATTGAAGACTAACACACACAAATTTCAATTTTATAAAAAATTCTTAAAAATGCAAAAACTGAAGTCCAACACCTTCAAAAAAATTCAGTTAAGATATTTTTTTTAAAATGCTAAAATTGAAGTGTAATCCAAGGAAAATACTCAATTTTCATGTCGTACTCAAAATACTCCCTAATTGAAGACTAACTCACACAAATTTCAATTTTTTCAAAAAATTATTAAAATTAAAAAAATTGAAGTCTAACACCTTCTAAAAATTCAATTAAGATATTATTTTACAAAATGTTTAAATTGAAGTGTTTCTCAAGCAAAATACTCAATTTTCATGTCGTACTCAAAATATTCCTTAATTGAAGACTAACACACACAAATTTCAATTTCTTAAAAAATTTCTTAAAAATGCAAAAACTGAAGTCCAACACCTTCAAAAAATTCAGTTAAGATATTTTTTTAAAAATGCTAAAATTGAAGTGTAATCCAAGCAAAATACTAAATTTTCATGTCGTACTCAAAATACTCCCTAATTGAAGACAAACAAACAAAAATTTCAATTTTTTCAAATATTTCTTAAAATTAAAAAAATTGAAGTCTAACACCTTCTAAAAATTCAATTAAGATATTATTTTAAAAATGTTTAAATTGAAGTGTTTCTCAAGGAAAATACTCAATTTTCATGTCGTACTCAAAATACTCCATAATTGAAGACTAACACACACAAATTTCAATTTTTTCAAAAATTACTTAAAAATGCAAAAACTGAAGTCCAACACCTTCAAAAAATTCAGTTAAGATATTTTTAAAAAAAATGTTAAAATTGAAGTGTAACACAAGCAAAATACTCAATTTTCATGTCGTACTCAAAATACTCCCTAATTGAAGACTAACACACACAAATTTCAATTTTTTCAAAAATTTCTTAAAATTAAAAAAATTGAAGTTTAACACCTTCTAAAAATTCAATTAAGATATTATTTTAAAAAATGTTTAAATTGAAGTGTTTCTCTAGCAAAATACTCAATTTTCATGTCGTACTCAAAGTACTCCTTAATTGAAGACTAACACACACAAATTTCAATTTTTTATAAACTTTCTTAAAAATGCAAAAACTGAAGTCCAACACCTACAAAAAATTCAATTAAGATATTTTTTTAAAAAATTCTAAAATTGAAGTGTAATTCAAGGAAAAAACTCAATTTTCATGTCGTACTCAAAATACTCCCTAATTGAAGACTAACACACACAAATTTCAATTTTTTCAAAATTTCTTAAAAATAAAAAAATTGAAGTCTTACACCTTCTAAAAATTCATTTAAGATATTATTTTAAAAAATGTTTAAATTGAAGTATTTCTCAAGCAAAATACTTAATTTTCATGTCGTACTCAAAATACTGAAGGAAATACAGTTTCATGATCAACCGTAAAAGTGTACACAAGGATAAACGAATGTAGTCATACATTCGTGGCCATAACTGTCAGTGGGTTAATCCGATTTGAATGGTTCAAATTGGGTTAGATAGATAATTAGATTATCTATAACCTTCATGTAGAAATATATTTCATATGAACGAAGTATCAGTGTCGTTTATGTGAAATACCGAAAGGGTACAACAGTATGGCATACAGTTAGTAAAACAGTCATAACTTTTTCATACGAACTCCAATTGGGCTGGGCCAAATTGGGTTGTGTAGATAATGAGATTATCTACAACTTTCATGTTGGGTGATGTTCTGTCAGAGAAATTTATCAATTTCGTCTGGACAGAATACTGAACAGGTTCATGCACTTTTCTGTGTGAAAGGATGTATATTGGATATACATGTCTTTTGGCTAATCATAATTCTATTAGATATAAATATGATGCTTTCTCTTTCATCCAAATCAGACTATTGTGATTATCATTCTGCCAAATACACAAGAAAAAGAGCAAATTCAGATTTGATCTTTCGTGAGTGAAAAGGTGCGAAGAGAGAGAAATAGAGAATCGATTTGATCGAGCAAGTTCGCCGGTGCATCGTCTAGGCAGGTGCATCCGTGACCGACGTCTTACGAATCAACGTGGATACAAGTAGAGGAACGACGTTTGTGGTTCTTCGATTGTGATCGACTCGAGTGAGAAAGACGGTGGAAACGCTTGGACGCAGGAAGACGAAGTCAAGTGAACCGGCGTAGTTAACGAGTGCTGAAGGACGCGTGGTATAGGACGCGCGGATTGTCACCAACGTGACAGGAGGAATAGAAGGCGGCGATCAACCCTTCATGTGCCATCAATTTGGCACTGGTATAGATCTATCCTTCTATTTGCATCGTACCATCGAAGTCATGGCGTGATCTTGGATTTAGGGAACCGGACCGGGCCTTCATATCCGCTGCACGGGCCCGGGGTCGGGTGAATTCCCAACAGTGGTATCAGAGCGATCGCCATCGATTCGAGGGTCGAATCATAGTCGTATATTAGATATACGCACCGGGTTATCAAAGTTCGTACCCGTTTGCATGATGTTACATATAGAGAAAGTCAAATTCCGTTAAAATCACAAGTGGAATTCGCTAGAGATCGATCAAAAATTTGATTGAGAGTATCTAGGAATGATCGTGAAAAAGTTTCATGATTTATCGTTTTCGAAACGAGCGAAAACGGAAGAAACGGCAAAATCTGCAGAAAATTAGAATACGAAACAGTGCGTAAAACTAAGATAATATTCAGTGGGAAACTCCAAATTGATTGGATCAAATTGGTGTAGTTAGATAATGAGATTATCTATGACTTTTATACAGAAAGTTTTTCCATTTGAACGAATTATCAGTGTCGTTTGTATGGAATACTGAAAGGGTGCGACTGTTTGACATACAGAGACTAAAACGTCCGTATATGTCGCATCGAAACTCCAATTGAGTCCAATCCAATTGGGTTAATTAGATAATAAGATTATCTAGAACTTGCGTTCACGTTCAAAGTCGGTTGGAACAATTTAATATTTTCGTTTCAACAGAATACTGAAAAGGTGTCTGTAGTTTTCTGGTTGAAAAGGTGTGTATTGGATATACTTACCTTTTCGTTTGTTCGTATTTTACTAAAACTGGTATAACTTTCTGTAGGAAATTCCGATTTGAATGGTTCAAATTGGGTTAGTTAGATAATGAGATTATCTAGAACTTTCATGTTGTAATATATTTCATTTGAGCGAAGTATTAGTGTCGTTCTAATGAAATACCGAAAGGGTGCAGAAAAACAGTTTTTCTCGCGCCCGTTGGGCCCCTGCGTTACAACGGATGAGGCAGTCCGTTATAACGGATCCCCTTCTGGATGCTGATTTTGTTTTCGCGATAACTTTGGCTACGAAGCTCGGAATTTTGAGTTCTTTATATCGATACGATCGGCATCAATCATTCTAGCATGTTAGATAAAATCATATGCATATTGAAAATCTTGTGATAGTGATATAATATGATTATGTCACGAATTTAGAAACATGCAATGGCATGATCCCTCATAATATTTAAGTCATGGAAATGCCTTCCATATTCACAACCACTATGATCGGTACTACGTCTCACATGGGTTAAGGCCAAAGCCGACATGGGTTATTGTAGTCATCGACGGGGTGGCAAGCGTTAAATAAGGACTGATAAGGGTTAAGGCCAAAGCCAACTTATTAGTAGTCTATTTGAACGATACGCTGAATATGGTTGTGACTTAACCGTTCAAGCCAGTAAGGGTTGAGGCCAAAGCCGACTTGATTGGAAGTTCGGGGCATAGATAGGATGCACACACGGAACTGGGATTGTATTGGATACGATTCATCACCAAAATCCTATAAAGGTTCAAGAGTCGCATTGGATGCGATTGGATATAATCCTACCTAAATAACGAGATCCTATTCGTCTGCCAAAGCAACTTATGGGAGGATCGTGATATATGGGTCTTGAGTGTTATGGACTTGGAGTCTCGTATTGGTATGAGGGTTATCGATTCGATAAAATAACACTATCATATAAGCATATAGATTAAGTACGCACGGTTAGGAGCTTAATCTTCATCATCCATTTAGAATTATGTTTTCAAGTAAACACCAAATATATATCGATGAGATCGATAAGATAGATGGCTTTTGGGTCGGAATTACCGTAATTAACCTTGATAGTCAAAGAATAGTTCTTAGACTTAAAGGAACGTGTTGGACACGGAAACGGTAGATTTGGGGCTCGAGGCTTTGGCTTTAGAGAAAGCCGGGTTCGATATACTTTAAGAAAGAATCGAACAATATTACATGCCTTGTGGTGGCATGTGTAGACGCATTTTTCTCAAAATTGTTTTGAGAATTCGGGTGTATATGAAAATAAAACACAACGCTCATGAAATAGTTTCAAGAGCTAGAGCGCGTTGAATGATTCAATGCGGCTCAAAGAGTAGGTTAATTTTGAGACGCCTTATGGGTCTTGGATTAACACTCGTGTGTTGATGGTACGAGATTTGATCTTCGTGACCGAATATCATATGCATTCGATAGATAAGTCGATCCCAAAATTGCATATGATGCGATGTAAATTTGAATAGGAGATGCTTGGAGTGTCCGGAGAATCCAAAGCATAGAGATGCATGGATGTCCTTGTATTTCAAAAGTGGGATCGAAAGAAATGTATGTCTAAGGGTATTTTGGAAAAATGTTTTCCAAAACGGAGAGTTCGGACAAGGAGTTGTCCAAACTAGTGACTCAAAGAATGGTGAAATCCGAGGAGGATTAAACCTAGAAGTTGATTGCTTCTTTTGGCATTGCCGTCTTGGTCATATAAACGAGATTCGTGTATCTAGATTCCATATGATGGATTGCTAGAATCATTCGAATTAGATTCGATTGATTAATGCGATACTTATTTATTAGGCAAGACGACAAAGGGCATCATTCTCCAAAGGTTGGAGAAAGATCCAACGAATTATTGGAACTTACATTCACATGTAGATGATCCGATAAGTTTCGAGGCAAGAGGAGGCTATCAGTATTTTGTTATGTTTATGGACGGTTAAAGTAGATATGGAAATATCTATTTAATGCGTGCCGAAACGGAGACTTTTCAAAGGTTCAAAGAGTTTCAAAAACGAAATACGAAATCAACTAAGCAAGAAAATCAATGCTTTTCGATAGGATCGATAAGGCGAGTATTTGAGCTAAACTTTTCGATAGGATCGAAGAGGCGATATTTGAGTTATGAATATTGATGATCATTTATGATTGTGGAATCGTTTCACGATGGCCTTTATTCGGAACATTGAGACGTGTCCGAAAAGAGGAAATGAACGCATGTTGGACATGATTCGATAAATGATAAATCAATAGGATCTCCCAAAAATGTTTTGGGGATACGCCCTTGAGACAGCGGCACTAATGAATGGTTGCGTATGAGATATGGACCATAATCCTTCTAATCGGTACAAAAGACGCCATATGAGATATGGATCGGAATGGTTCCGAAGTTGTCATTTGTACAGATTTGTGGATGTGAGTATATTTCGAAATTTGTTTCGGTTAAATTCAATCCCAAATCTGAAAATTGTTCATTTATGACATATATCCTTAAGGAAACTAAAGGATATTAGTTCTAACGTCCCGACGAAAATAAGATTTTCGTGGCTCGAAGAGATGCCTTCTTGGAGGAGGACTCGATGCGCACAAGTTTGAAACTTGATGTTGCTAATCTCTATGCGGGCTAGTGGGAGTAGAATAAATCTCGAAAGAGTTCGAGATCTGAAAATGAACATTTTACCGATGAATGTTGACACGACTTCATCAAGAGTTGATGAATACGAGTCGAACACACAAAGGAATTATTTGTAGATCAAGTAGGCTATATCATAAGCCGGTAAATACGGATTTACCGTGGCTAATGATGATAGATCGAAATCATATGATGATTCGATATCCTACAGGGATGCTATGAAAGGTTGATTCCACATGACATGATGTCATGAATTCTGAGATTCGATCCGTGTAAAATTATCAAGTTTAGAACTTGATTTCGTTACTTTCCGGGTTTAGACCCGTGAAAAGACAATGGGTTTTCAAGATGAGAACCGACACGGATAGGAATACGCATATATGTAAAGCGAGGCTTATAGCGAAGAGTTTCATGCAATTCATAGTTGGATTATGAAGAAACGTTTTCGCATGTTGCCATGCTTTCACATTCTCGAAATTCTGCTTGCCATGGTCGCGTATTATGACTATGTGATGTGGCAAAATGGATGTCAAAACCGAATTTCTTGACAGAAATTTTATAAAAGGATGTGTACTTGACACAACCTTACGGTTTTGTCGATTCATAAGAATCGGGGATAAGATATGCATGCTTTAACGATCCATATGATGGATTAGAGAAAGCTTCTCGGAATTGGAACATTCGTTTTGACGAAGTTATAAACTGTTATAACATTGTCGGAACGAATGGAAACTTTGTGTACATATGAAGGTTAGTGGGAGCCGCGTTATATTTCTTGTAACGACACAAAATTTAGGCGAGACCGCTTATGAATTAAGCGTGAAGATCTATAGGATAGATCTAAGAAGTTCCTCGTTCTATATTATAGCACGTATATCGACATATTGTTGAAAAAGGTTTTCAACATATAACTCCTTGGCGGAGTTAAAAAGGAGATGTCGAATGGCAGAAATTTTCTACGGCTCGATGTGAGACATCAAGCAGGGCGAAAATAAAAATATGATGCTTTACATTCAATGTGAGGATTTATTATATCTGTCATGATATGAATGTGGCTATATGTCGTATAGATGAAGCGTCTAATTCACCGTCAATAAAATCCAAGGAATCACACGAGTTTGAATTTAATGCGATTACATGAGACTAACTCTTGAGAATGTATAATGGTTATACATACATATATATATATATATATATATATATATATATATATACATAATGGTTATGTATATTTAAATTCATCGGGATTTGTATTGATAGCGGTGAATGTTATCCTTGAATACTTTACAAAAGAATTCAGGATTTTTATCTATAATGGTATGGAGGACGTGTTGGTTATAAAGAGTTATAACAACAACAGTTTCCAAAGATTAAGCACGTCCAAATATGTAGCACGACTTTCGATCACAAAGTGTGTACATGTTTTGCTTAAATGAAAACACGGTTATGTGGAAAGGTTCCACAAGACCAATAGTTTATGATTCTATTTACGGTGGAGAGTATATTGCGGTTATTAATCCCAAAGGGAAGTGGTATGGATCAAGGATACATGACCAAACTCTAGTAGTCACGAGTTATCGGATTTATGGTTGTTTATTGCGTGAGACGCAATAGTACAAGCCAAAAATGCCGAGGTCACAACCACTTCTAGCCAATACTCAGAAAATTTCATTTGATCCATGAAATTTTGTGAAAAGATGTGATCGTAGGTATTGGAAATGTTCCAATCCTGATGATGATTAACACTAGCGGGAACGTGCGGACCCGTTTACAAAACCGCTCTCTCTAGTCGCGCGTGACTGTCATGCGATGACTATGGGTATGGAGATACCTAGAGGAGGAAGAAGAGAGTATAGTGTAGTTATCTAATACGATAGTCCTCGCAGGTTATGGGTATGGAGATATCCATAGGTAAACGTTGTATCACCCAAATACTTAGTCCATATGAATGCATCCCTTTTAAAAATTTTGTTTACTTAAATTATTATGCATTCACCTTATATGAAAACTGTGTGCGAGTTGTGTAATATGATTGTTACATGAACCTTGATTTGAACTTGTGTGGACGTCGACATGGTTGAGGACCATGTGCAGCAAAACCGTCACACTTAAAGTGTCATTTCTAAACATCCCTAGTCGCGGATTAGCTTGCTTAAGAGAGAAGCATTTCTATTATTAGATAATAGACTGAACGCGTACACTAGTACGTTTGCCGAGGAGATGATTATGTTTTGCTAATCATGGGACAAGGTGCTTGTCGAATCGGGAACGTAGATATATGTTAGGTTACATGTATTGGATATGACCGAAGCCGCGAGACCATGACATGGTTTAGTCATTATAGATGGACTTGCGACGGATGGGGTTTTAGGTTCTTCAAACTTGAGGGGATCATTGATTGAGTTACGTGCGTAACACAATGCTTTGATATGATCTTATGCTCACCGTAACAGGGAGTTAAAAGGGTCATCATTGGGTATTGTCCGAAACACGGAATTCAATGTGAGTCTCCAAGATAGGAATTGTTTATTCCGAAAAGGAAGAGATATCTCTTAGGCGCCGCTCGATGAGTCGATTAACGAAAACTGTGGCCACAGTCAATGATATTAATGGTTAATATCGATTGAAATTTGTTAACTCAACTCAGAATCGGGGAATAAGTGTAGTTAATCAAATTATAAGGATGACTATTACCATGCCTTTTGATTAACGGATATCGCAAACAAGAGAACTAGTAACCGCTATTCGAGATAGGCACAATGATCACAATCATTATTCGTTTAACATGGGTAGCTATGATGGAGTGACTAGATCCCGCTCATGAGCTTGTAGGTATTGGAAACAACCTACTGCCATCGTTAAGTCGAACCTACATGGTCACACAACGAGTCGTACTAAGTCGGACTTGATCATAAAATTGGCACATTGGATGTGCATAGCTTGGTATTTGATACGCGAGCTATATTCTCTAAAATCGTGCGTATTGGATATGCATGAGTACCTTTTAGGTAGATCTCAAATTGAGTGGGAGACTGAAGGAAATACAGTTTCAGGATCAACCGTAAAAGTGTACACAAGGATAAACGAATGTAGTCATACATTCGTGGCCATAACTGTCAGTGGGAAAATCCGATTTGAATGGTTCAAATTGGGTTAGATAGATAATTAGATTATCTATAACCTTCATGTAGAAATATATTTCATATGAACGAAGTATCAGTGTCGTTTATGTGAAATACCGAAAGGGTACAACAGTATGACATACAGTTAGTAAAACAGTCATAACTTTTGCATACGAATTCCAATTGGGCTGGGACAAATTGGGTTGTGTAGATAATGAGATTAGCTACAACTTTCATGTTGGGTGATGTTCTGTAAGAGAAATTTATCAATTTCGTCTGGACAGAATACTGAACAGGTTCATGCACTTTTCTGTGTGAAAGGATGTATATTGGATATACATGCCTTTTGGCTAATCCTAATCCTATTATATATAAATAGGATGCTTTCTCTTTCATCCAAATCAGACTATTGAGATTATCATTCTGCCCAATACACAAGAAAAAGAGCAAATTCAGATTTGATCTTTCGTGAGTGAAAAGGTGCGAAGAGAGAGAAATAGAGAATCGATTAGATCGAGCAAGTTCGCCGGTGCATCGTCTAGGCAGGTGCATCCGTGACCGACGTCTTACGAATCAACGTGGATACAAGTAGAGGAACGACGTTTGTGGTTCTTCAATTGTGATCGACTCGAGTGAGAAAGACGGTGGAAACGCTTGGACGCACGAAGACGAAGTCAAGTGAACCGGCGTAGTTAACGAGTGGTGAAGGACGCGTGGTATGGGACGCGCGGATTGTCACCAACGTGACAGGAGGAATAGAAGGCGGCGATCAACCCTTCGTGTGCCATCAATTTGGCACTGGTATAGATCTATCCTTCTATTTGCATCGTACCCTCGAAGTCATGGCGTGATCTTGGATTTAGGGAACCGGACCGGGCCTTCATATCCGCTGCGCGGGCCCGGGGTCGGGTGAATTCCCAACAAATACTCCTTAATTGAAAACTAACACACACAAATTTCAATTTTATAAAAAATTCTTAAAAATGCAAAAACTGAAGTCCAACACCTTCAAAAAATTCAGTGAAGATATTTTTTTTAAAATGCTAAAATTGAAGTGTAATCCAAGGAAAATACTCAATTTTCATGTCGTACTCAAAATACTCCCTAATTGAAGACTAACTCACACAAATTTCAATTTTTTCAAAAAATTATTAAAATTAAAAAAATTGAAGTCTAACACCTTCTAAAAATTCAATTAAGATATTATTTTACAAAATGTTTAAATTGAAGTGTTTCTCAAGCAAAATATTCAATTTTCATGTCGTACTCAAAATACTCCTTAATTGAAGACTAACACACACAAATTTCAATTTCTTAAAAATGCAAAAACTGAAATCAAACACCTTCAAAAAATTCAGTTAAGATATTTTTTTAAAAATGCTAAAATTGAAGTGTAATACAAGGAAACTACTCAATTTTCATGTCGTACTCAAAATACTCCCTAATTGAAGAATAACACACACAAATTTCAATTTTTTCAAAAATTTCTTAAAATTAAAAAAATTGAAATCTTACACCTTCTAAAAATTCAATTAAGATATTATTTTAAAAAATGTTTAAATTGAAGTGTTTCTCAAGCAAAATACTCAATTTTCATGTCGTACTCAAAATACTCCCTACTTGAAGACTAACACACACAAATTTTAATTTTTTCAAAAATTTCTTAAAAATGCAAAAACTGAAGTCCAACACCTTCAAAAAATTCAGTTAAGATATTTTTAAAAAAAATGTTAAAATTGAAGTGTAACACAAGCAAAATACTCAATTTTCATGTCGTACTCAAAATACTCCCTAATTGAAGACTAACACACACAAATTTCAATTTTTTCAAAAATTTCTTAAAATTAAAAAAATTGAAGTCTAACACCATCTAAAAATTCAATTAAGATATTATTTTAAAAAATGTTTAAATTGAAATGTTTCTCAAGCAAAATACTCAATTTTCATGTCGTACTCAAAATACTCCTTAATTGAAGACTAACACACACAAATTTCAATTTTTTAAAAAATTTCTTAAAAATGCAAAATCTGAAGTCCAACACCTTCAAAAAATTCAATTAAGATATTTTTTTAAAAAATAAAAAAATTGAAGTGTAATTCTAGGAAAAAACTCAATTTTCAAGTCGTACTCAAAATACTCCCTAATTGAAGACTAACACCCACAAATTTAAATTTTTTCAAACATTTCTTAAAAATAAAAAAATTGAAGTCTAACACCTTCTAAAAATTCAATTAAGATATTATTTTACAAAATGTTTAAATTGAAGGGTTTCTCAAGCAAAATACTCAATTTTCATGTCGTACTCAAAATACTCCTTAATTGAAGACTAACACACAAAAATTTGAATTTCTTAAAAATGCAAAAACTAAAGTCTAACACCTTCAAAATAAATTCATTAAGATATTTTTTTTTAAAATGTTCAAATTGATGTGAAACACAAGAAAAATACTCAATTTTCATGTCGTACTAAAAATACTCCGTAATTGAAGACTAACACATACAAATTTATAATTTTTCAAAAATTTCATAAAAATGCAAAAACTGAAGTCTAACACCTTCAAAAAAAATTCATTAAGATATTTTTTTTTAAAATGCTAAAATTGAAGCATAACACAAGCAAAATACTCAATTTTCATGTCGTACTCAAAATACTCCTTAATTGAAGACTAACACACACAAATTTCAATTTCTTAAAAAATTTCTTTAAAATGCAAAAACTGAAGTCCAACACCTTCAAAAAATTCAATTTAGATATTTTTTTAAAAAATGCTAAAATTGAAGTCTAATACAAGGAAAAAACTCAATTTTCATGTCGTACTCAAAATACTCCCTAATTGAAGACTAACACACACAAATTTCAATTTTTTCAAAAATTTCTTAAAAATAAAAAAATTGAAGTCTAACACCTTCTAAAAATTCAATTAAGATATTATTTTAAAAAATGTTTAAATTGAAGTGTTTCTCAAGCAAAATACTCAATTTTCATGTCGTACTCAAAATACTCCATAATTGAAGACTAACACACACAAATTTCAATTTTTAAAAAAATTTCTAAAAATGCAAAAACTGAAGTCCAACACCTTCAAAAAATTCAATTAAGATATTTTTTTTTAAATGTTAAAATTGATGTGTAACACAAGCAAAATACTCAATTTTCATGTCGTACTCAAAATCCTCCGTAATTGAAGACTAACACACACAAATTTCAATTTTTTCAAAAAATTCTTAAAATTGCAAAAACAGAAGTCAAACACCTTCAATAAATTCAATTACGATATTTTTAAAAAATTGTTAAAATTGAAGCATAACACAAGCAAAATACTCAATTTTCATGTCATACTCAAAATACATTTTCATTGAAGACTAACACACACAAATTTCAATTTTTTCAAAAATTTCTTAGAAATGCAAAAACAGAAGTCCAACACCTTCAAAAAATTCAATTAAGATATTTTTTTTAAAAATGTTAAAATTGATGTGTAACACAAGCAAAATACTCAATTTTCGTGTCGTACTCAAAATACTCCATAATTGAAGACTAACACACAAAAATTTCAAATTTTTCAAAAATTTCAAATTTTTCAAAAATTTCTTAAAAATGCAAAAACTGAAGTCTAACACTTTCAAAAAAAATTCATTAAGATATTTTTTAAAAAAATGTTAAAATTGATGTGTAACACAAGAAAAATACTCAATTTTCATGTCGTACTAAAAATACTCCGTAATTGAAGAACAACAGTTGAAGGTGTTCTTGGGAAGAAGATGAAGAAGTTTCGAACCGACAATGGAGGCGAGTTTAATTCGAAGGAGTTTTTCTCGTTTTGCGAAAAACATGGCATTAAAAGGGAGTTGACTTGTGCTTATACACCTCAACAAAATGGAGTGGTGGAGCGCAAAAATCGGCATCTTGTGGAAGTTTGTAAGAGTTGGATTTACGCAAAAAATTTACCGAAGGCTTTATGTGCAGAAGGTATGGCGTGCGCAACTTATGTGATTAACCAGCTTCCATGCAGTCCAAATAATATGAAGTCTCCTCGTGAATTAATGTTTGAGGAGAAGCCGTGCGTGAAGCATTTGAAGGTGTTTGGTTCTCCATGCTTTGTCCATGTCCCCGATGAAAAGAGAACCAAGTTAGATGCGAAAGCTCGAAAGTGTGTGTTCATCGATTATGATGAAAGGAAGAAAGGGTGGAAGTGCATGGATCCAACGACTCATAAATTCATTGTTTCTCGAGATGTCGTGTTTGATGAGGTGTCATCGTTATTCTCCCAAATGGTGAAGGTGACTTGTTAGCAATAGAGCTGAATATGCAAGTAGATTCGAGTCAGAAATCTTCATCTTCGCCTCCTACTTCAACTATCACAAATGAGTCCGAGCAAGGTGATAGGAGGAGTAATGAAGGGAAACCCCCAAGAAGAAGAAAATGTGCAACCTCCAAAAAGGTCAACAAGGCAGATTATTCGGCCGGCTCGATATAGAGACGAGAATTTCATCACGACATATTCTTGTTTCTTTTCTGGATCGATGGATGGTGAACCGTCGTGTTTTGATGAAGCGAAAGGTAACAAGTCGTGGGAAGGTGCTATGGATGAGGAGATGCAAGCTCTTCGGAAGAATGAAACTTGGGATCTTGTGCCGAATCCCAAGGGTGTAGACCCGATTACTTACAAATGGGTTTATAAGTTGAAACGCAAAGTGGATGGAAGTGTTGAGCATTACAAGGCGAGGCTTGTGGCGAGAGGATTTTCTTAAAAGTATGGCGAAGACTATGAAGAGACTTTCAGCCCCGTCGCGAAGATGACGTCCGTGCGAGTTGTAATTTCAATGGCCGCTTCTTTTGGTTGGAAGCTTTGGCAATTGGATGTCAAGAATGCTTTCTTGTATGGCGAGTTTGACAAGGAGATCTATATGGAGCAACCTCTTGGATATGTCTCTAACATTCATCCGGAGTACGTTTGCAAGTTGAAGAAGGTGCTTTATGGTTTGAAGCAAGCACCGCGAGCTTGGTATGGCAAGATTGCTGAATATTTGCAGTTTTGTGGCTACTCTTCTTCAGATTCTGATCACGGTTTATTTCTGAAAAAGAAATCGGGTTTGCAAGTTATTGTTCTTCTATATGTGGATGATATGATTATCACCGGGAATGATGAAGACGAAGTTGCTAAACTTCGATCGTTGCTCTCGATCCGATTTGAGATGAAGGATCTTGGAGAACTTAATCACTTTCTTGGATTGGAAGTGGAAAGCAGGAAAGGCGAAATTTTCGTTTCTCAAAAAGGATATGCCGAAAAACTTGTTGAAAGATTTGGCATGAAAGACGGGAAGCGTTGTTCTACTCCGCTTGATGCAAATTTGAAGTTGAGACGTAATGATGCGAAGGCTCTTCCGGATTCTCGAAAATTCCGTGCACTTATTGGAAGTCTTATTTATCTCACGATTACAAGACCGGATATCGATTTTTCGGTTGGCCTTGTGAGTCGGTTTATGCAAGCTCCAACAAAATCGCATCTTGATGCAGCGAAAAGAATTCTCAAGTACGTGAATTCAACTCTCGATTTGGGGCTATTGTACAAGAAGAGTTCCGACTTTGATTTGCATGGATATGCTGATGTTGGTATGGGTGGTGATTTGGATGATCGGAGGTCTACATTCGGTTATGTCTTCTTTTGCGGTTCTGCGTGTGTTTCATGGTGTAGCAAGAAGCAAGATTCAGTTTCGCTTTCAACTACCGAAGCAGAGTACAAGACATCGTCGCTTGCTGCACAAGAATGTGTTTGGTTAAGGCGTTTGGTCGAGGATATCAATGAAGTTATTTCTTATCCGACGAATATTCGAGGGGATAACCAAAGTGCTCTAAAGTTGGCAACTAATCCAGTTTGCCATGCAAGGACCAAACATATCGAGATTGACCATCATTTCATTCGAGAAAAAGTGCTTGATGGAACCATTGAAGTTATGGAGGTGAGAAGCAAAGACAACGTGGCGGATATCTTCACGAAGTCTCTCTCCAAGGGACCGTTTGAGCTGTTGAGAGTCAAGTTGGGGCTCGTGTCCAAAAATACACTTTAAGTGAGAGTGTTAATTTATGAAGTAGTATTTTTATATTAATAAAGTTTATTATGCATGTATGTGTGAAAGGTCATATTCATGAATGTTCTGGACACATGTGAAAGGTTATGTTCACACTAGTGAAGAGTCATATTCATGGATCAGAGACACTAGTGAAGAGTCATGTTCACACTAGTGAGGAGTCATGTTCATGAACCATATAGCCTATAAATAGAGATCTAGTTTGTGTCATTTGAACACCAGAAAATATTTTGTAATCTCTCTCTTTCTTCTATAATAAAATTCAAGTTCCATTGAATCGTTTCTTCTTCTATATTTCGGTTGTGATCCTTGGCCAGTGCAACGCGTTGTTGTACTATTGTTAACTTCGGTTATCGTGACAAAAATTCCAAAAAGTATAACGATTCTCATAATAATTATGAAAAGATATATTTCTAGAAATATTTGGAACAAGATAGACAAAAAAAACTAACATGAAAGAAGAAGAAAAAAGTGACATTGAAGAAAAAGAAAGAACGTGAACAAAGAGATGGAGATGGGAAAAAATAAATAGAAGAGAGGGAGAAAAGTTATGAGGAAAAAATATTAAAATAGAAATAAAAATAAAAACTAGTCAAAGGCAAATATTCAAAATTCCAGACACCGCGAAAATAACAAAAGTTCGCCAATCACCATAAAATCCAGGTCATCATGAAAAAAAATGTGAGAGAACAATATGGGGGAGGGGTCGCACAAACGCACGCATGCACATGCGCGCGCGCACACACACTAACACTAGTATAAAATTCAGCGACATCATTCTTTAAAGCTGGCATTGTGCCCGTCCTTGTCGATCTGTATTAACATCCAAATAACAAAAATGCAAACAAAAAATCAACAAAAAAAATTTAACATCCATTTGCAATGAGCAGGAAAAAAAAGTACATAAATTTGTTCTAAATCTTAAGTATGAGTAGTTTGTAATTTTGATAATATTTGAGTTACTTGTCGATATATCAATAATTTTTTCAATTGAAACTATAAAAAATATTATTATTTGATTAATTAATAATAAACAAAAAATATTAAAGTAAAAAAATTTGAATTATGAAATATTAACTTTTTGTAATGGAATAAAATCAAACTATAACAAAAATAAAAGGAACGTATACACAAAGCCAGGTGCAAGTATGTTTTGTATTGGACTTCATATTTTTACTAAACTCCAAGTAGATATACATGATTTTTAATTATGATGCCCGTCAATTCATTGATATTCTAACTCAGGGGCTTGCGAGACTTGTCTTTGGGCCGGACCTGACTGATTGGATATATTTTTGTCATATCCAAAATTTACATTGTTTTGTGTTATATTGAGTAACTAAGTACCATAATTATAGTTAATTCTCAATAAAAAAAAATATATTAATTTTTCTCAACCATTCGTATAAAAACAAAACATAAAAAATCTACGCTGACGTAACTTCTAAATATATAACCCAGTCTTCACATAATCGATAGAGCTGGCAAAATCTGACCCGACCCGAAAATCTGACCCGACCCGTCCAAACCCGAACCCGACCCGACCCGAAAATGTTGAAAAGTCAACGACCCGAACCCGAACCCGAAACCGAACCCGAATGACCCGAACCCGAAATCGACCCGAAACCGAATGACCTGAACCCGAAATCGACCCGAAACTGAATGACCCGAAACCCGAACGACCCGAACTAACCCGAAACCCGAATGACCCGAAACTCATGACCCGAATGACCCGAAACTCACGACCCGAATGACCCGAAAATTAAAATATTATTTGTTAAAATCAATATAATATTGCTAAAAAAATCCCGAATTATCCGAAAACTAAATTTTTGGAAAATCAATTAATTCGAAATCAAATTTTGCGAAATCCGAATTACCCAAAAATCAATATATCCAAGACCCGAATGACCCGAAACCGAAACGACCCGAAAACCGAAACGACCCGAAAACCGAAACGACCCGAAAACCGAAACGACCCGAACCCGAACGACCCGAAAACAGAAACGACCCGAAACCCGAAACGACCCGAAACCCGAACGACCCGAACGACCCGATGACCCAAACCGACCCGCAACCCGAAACGACCCGAAACCGACCCGACCCGACCCGACCCGCCCGATTGCCACCTCTAATAATCGGTATATGAGATCTAGGTTTTCTCTCTTTCCTCCAAGACCTCACTCCTCTCCGATGGAGAGAGATTGGTCAACCCTCCCTGACCTCGCCCTCGCTGCCATCCTCAGCATTCTTCTTCCCTCTCATCGCGACCTCATCTCCTTCTCCTCCGTCTGCCGCTCTTTCCGGTCCCTCGTCTCGGCCATCTCTCTCCTCCCGTCACTCCCTCCGCTTCTTTTCCAACCTAATGCCACTATTCGCCATCCCTCTTCCTCTCCCGTCTTCTTCAACCCTGTCCGTCTCTCTTCTTCTCTCCTCTCCTCCCACCGTTGCCTTGCCTACTCTCACGGTTACCTCCTCCTCCTTCCCCGCTTTATCTCTCCTCAACTCCCTCTGCAACCCATTCTAGCGAACATTATCACTGCTTCCCAAATCGTTCTTCCTTCTCTACCTTCCGACCATCTTCGTTTGCCCTACTATTATGCCACTCTCACGTCCCCTCCTTCATCCCCGTCTTGTCTCTTTCTTCTCTTCTTCTCCAAATTCTCTTTCCTCTCCTGCGCCCTCTCTCATCCTGATGCCAGGTGGAATCTCCACAGATACTCTACTTATGTTTCTCAAATTGTACGTGTTGTTACCTTCAAAGGCCGAATCTTTGGCATCAATGATAATGCCAAGCTCTTAGAATTCGACTTTGGGTATTATTCTCTTTTATAAATCACTAAACAATTTAATTCCTTTGAAGTTCAATTAGGCTGATTTCAACTTGAGGGTTTGAATCAATACCAGTCCAGCTATATATACTCGAGAAATGGCCCAATACCAGTCTTTACTGTACCAGTATTATAAAACTGAGGCCCTCATACCAGTATGTACCAGACAAAGAAACAGGGCCATTAAACCTCGATATAGAAATATCATACTAAGTTTTATTATTTCAATTCCTTAACAGAAACCCCAATGGATCCAATCTGACTGTACAAGTGTCAAACATGCGTGGACTCAATCACAAGCCTCGAGATCTCGACATGTGGCACTTCGGTCCACAACTGATCAGCACCCCAGACCAGCTTCTCCTCGTCCTCTTTCTTCTCAACCCTAAAAACACGATCCGAATATACAGCCTCGATTTGAAGAAGAAGGAATGGGAAGAGGTGACCGAATTGCAGGACCGTGCAATTTTCATAGATTGCGGAGGAAAAGCACCTGTTTCGTGCGAGAAGCCTGAGATGTGGGGTGGGAGCAGTAATTGTTTGTACTTGGCGGGACCTGGGTGCCAGATATGGAGATGCATTTCGTTGACTCAAATGCCGGTTTTGCCCCTCGCTCCTTTAAGAGGAGTTGGCTCTAAATCTAATGCGGCTCGATGGCCCTCACCAATTTGGGTTCACCCTAGCCTTTTCTTCTAGATGATAAGTTAAAACCGATCAAAATTATGAGTTAAATTTTGATTTCTCGATCGAGTTTCGAACTTGTTTTAGATTCCTTGCATTATCTCTATTTCACCTATACGATTTTGTGCAATTTTATGGTTGTGAACTTAATCGTGATGTGTGAACATTGGTTTGTGTAAATATGTATATTATCTTTGTTTAAGCATATTTGGTGTAATTATAAATATAATGGCTGTGAACATAATTTCGTGGATTATATTATCTTTTTTTGTTTTTTGTTTTTTTTAGGGAAAATATATTACCTTTGTTTAAGATATTTCTAATGATTTACAAATCCAAGTAGATTGAAAAAAAGGTTTGCGAGAATTAAGATTAAAATCTTGGTTAAAAATGTGTATACTTCAAAGTTATATTTCAAAATAATAATTTATATTCATAGAAAAGGTTTGAGTCCACAATTTCCTCTTGAGAAAAATATTGTTTCAGAAGAGGCATGAAAATGAACTGATCTGATTTCACAAGACAATAAGAACCATCTTTTTCAACTTCTCTAGGCATAAAATATTGAAATTTTTTAAAATGATGCAACACGAGTATTGAAAAATATATTAAAAAATGAACTTTCAATATTAAATTTTATTAAGAATAAATTAATTATTTCAAATGCTACTTTTTATTTCAAATAAAATTTATCTTTTATCAGTATTATTATCCAATATAAAAAAATAACTTCATTTTAATTGTAACTAAATATGTGGACCATTAGACGCATTAATTGACAAATTTGTACCTACTTTACCCCACTTTTCTTATCAAGTCAAAAAAGTTTTTTGAGGGGAAACAACCTAATATCCACAAACAATACCTCAAAAGAGTCTTCTCTTTGAAAGCTCGGAAAGTATTTTATAATTCTACCCTCCTAATTTTTTTTACAAAAATGATGTCATTATTAATGAAGCAAATTGTGAAGATAATTTATTTTGGAAAAATTTTATTTTTAGTTAATGGAGTTTATGCTTGTAATTGAGATTTGATATCTCTAATTTATGTAACTATTTTGAATCAAATTAATGGAAATTTCCTACGGGCTTGAAATAAATAAAAAATACAATACATGTTGGTTATATCTTTTGAAATACTTTTTTAGATGTATAATATTTTTTTAGTTAAGTGACATGAATTTTTAAATAAATGAAGTATTTTTTTCGAAGTACAATAGATGTTTGATTTATACCTTATGAAATATTCATTTCTAAATATATGATTTGTATTTTTAAAATATGCCGGATACCTTTAAAATATATGATATAATTTTTATTGGGATATATCTCTTTGAAAATATATTTTATGGATATGTGATATATATCGTTTTTTAATAAAATAATATATTTTTTACGTGACTATTATATTTTTTTTAGTAGAAATGTATAAAAAAATCTCGATAGATTTTAGTAAATGGTCATTATTTTTAATAACAACATATATTTTTTAATAGACTTTTATTTCTGACCATTGTGTATTTAATAACGATTTATAACTTTTCGAATAGATGTTTTATACATGACCGTTATATTTTTGTAATTATAATGTTATAGCCTTACTTAAATGTCATGTAGCTTACTTAAATATCCCATATATATATTTTTATGCATAATCATTATATTTTATTAATAATAATTTAAACCTTAACTATTATATTTTTTTAATAGATATATTTGTAACACCACATGCAGCACCGTACAAAAAAACGCTACGTGTTGCCATCTGATTGGTGGCGACCATACCGGCGGCAATACGCCGGAGACAATTATCTGATCACATTAATAAATAGTAATCTCATGTGAGTATGACATAATAAATCAAATTATGCTTCACTGGACGTGCTAAATCAAGACAAGATTTCTTAGATTATTATAACCATAAACTACAAATTACAAACACAATTTTTAAGTGTAGTATACTTAAGTTATATATTTTTATTAATATAGTAAAGTTATATACTTCAGCGGCTCAGCCTCAAAAAATAATACTTAAATTCAAGAAACGAATTGATACTTACATAAGTTACAGAAGATCTGGGCTCAATGTTGAAAGATGGCACTAATGCTGAGAAAATACGCTTTCTTTATTCTAAAAATTCTAATCTGTTTCCGTACAAGCATTATATAAAATTGGTCAAACCTGTTCTACACACAAATGTGAACAAATAAAACTAAATCATGACTTGAAAATAAAATTATTTGTTGTCATTTATGTTTAACAAAAAAATTGTGAATTACATAAAAAAAATTATATCTCACAAAATCTCGACGCAATTTTAAATTCATTTATTTTCTTATTATATTTTTTATCCCTCTCGCCTAGTAAGTAGAAAATAAAATTATATTCGGCAAAACTCGAGCGTCGTTATTTTCTTTTTGTCTTGTCATAATGAATTGAATTTTTTTACCCTACTAGTTTTATCTTTAACATTTCATCCAATTTTTTGACCAAAATAACCTCACAATTTATTTTATGTTTGTATTTATTCTATAAATTGATAAACAAATAATATTTGATAATTTGTTTTGTACAAAAAAAATGGACTGAGCCAACATTCGTTATGATCGTTCATTCCACTCCGCTGCAAAACCATACATGAAATTCTCATCTCATACGGCTCCTACTCTTTATGCATAATATCGAAAAAATAATCTTTATAATAAGAATCAAACTAATTTCATCCCATTATGAAATGAAAAAAACTAGTACTTTACAAGAAATCTCTAGTAAACCCTCTCGCAATGTTTCTTTCTTAATGTCAGTTCATCATATTCCTATTAGATGGAAATGACAATTCCAAAACTTTCTTTGTTGTTAGCGCTTTCTATTTCTGGAAATTAGTCACTTCAACAATCTTTCACGATTATACAGGGTATCCTAAAGTATGAATGAGACGGATGTTTGTTGTCCCAGCCATTTCGATGAATTATGATACCATAAGGAAAAGGGGATTTCCAAATTATGTTTTGTTGTTAATTTCTAGGTGTAGTGTTATTTCTCTTACATTACTTCCCTATAGTACATCTGATACTAGTAGAGTAAGACTGGTCAGCAATACAAAACTTAGAGGTTAAATTTTTTACTTAATGCTCAAATTGATAAATTGAAACGTCTAAGATTGTATCAATCGAGAATACACAACACAAGTAATTTTTCTATTCGTATCCTCCCCAACTGAAATAGAATTTATTTAATAAAATAATACTTTGTATATATTATAAGTAGTAAAAGAAAATGGCTGGGACCATAGAACAAGATAAACTTATTCAATGTAGTACCATACTTAATTGTCATTTCCCGAAAATATTGGATGAAACTTTGCTCGGTTTCTTTTTTGAATAATAGTTGTTGTATCTCATCCTTCAAAAATAAATTTACACAATTGCAGGGCTAGAATTAAACTTACAAAAAAATTAATTAATTTTTTTTTATATAATAAAACAATTCTCATATTTATAAGAAATTCGCAATCTCTCTCTCTCTCTCTCTCTCTCTCTCTCTATATATATATATATATATATTTTGTTATGATATCTTATTTTATAATTATAATTCAGACATAGTATTTTGTTGTACCTCTCTTTCATAAAAATCTGAAAAGAATTTAAATTGACTCGGTGTATGGTCTAATAAAAAACCATGTCCATATATATGCATTAAGAACTTGTTGTTTTTTACTGTCGTTTTTTTGAACACATTCTTCTCACTTGTAATTAAATAAGAGGAAGCTTCACTCTCGAGTTGGTGCTTCTTTCTCTCCACCTCTCGGATTTGGGATAGTTTTGAGAAATCGAGCTGGATTTTTGGTGTAGTGATGGAGAAGAACGAGATCTCGTCAGAATTCAGTGGCCAAGTGGTAATTTTTGGGTTTTAAGTGTTTGTTTTGTTCTTTGTTAGTTACTGTGATTTGGATTTGATTTGGGTAATTAATTTTCTTATTGAAAAAGATTGCAAAATTGATTATTGGTTTAGTAAAGGGTTTTTGTTTGATTGATTACGAAAAAGCTGATATACTTTCGTGTTTGATAAATGGAGCTTACGTCTTATTATTTTATAGTTTCAATAATTGAGATTTCGAAGCAACTTCTTTGGGGGTGTTTGTTTTTGTTTTACGGCTGATTAAGTATTGCTTATAAGAGTGCAATTTATATAAAAAGTGTTGATTCTGAGATTCATTACTGTAATTTGGTTTCAATTTTTAGAAAAAAAAAAATGTTTCTTTCTTATAGGTGTTCTTTCAGTAAGAATATTCACTTCTGTAGATTCATAAATTGAGAATTTCTTATTATTTCGTTAATTAATGAGAGGTTCTGGGTTCTAATTAACTTCGTTTATTTATCTTTGATTGGATTAGTTTGCGCTAATTTACCCAATTGAGTCCAAATTGGGTCTTATTTATGCAAAATTAGATTATACTAATTCTCAATTGCACAACTGAAAGCTTAATCGAGTCTCAATTCAAGCTCTAATTTAGAAAAAAAATACAATAAACAAATAATTATCATTAAATCCTTATTTATTACAATGCAGGCGTCAGGCATTGAAAATACCAATAATACCCCTCAAACAGAAGAAACTGTAATTTCCCAACCTTCTAGAAGGCCTCTAAACCTCTCTTCTCTACAAATCCCCAATAGAACCCTTGAACCCCAAATGACCAATTTACCCCTCTCCTCAAAGCTTCCAATTAACCCGAGCCCTATTTCATCGAAACTTAGTCTCCCGCCAAGACCGGCCACCACGAGGGCAAAATCATTGAAAAATATCCTCTCTTTCAAAGGAAAAGTAAGTGGTGGTAATTCAGATATTGAAGGGGAGAGAAGCGTGCTTATTTTGCCAGGAGAACCCTCCTCGTATGTAGGGACAAAATTGGAAAAGGAAAAATTGTTTGGGTCTTCTAGAAGACTCTCTCTCAATAAGGTTTTGAACACTAAAAGAACTATTTCTTTGCCGGTCACTCCGGTGGGCCCCACTCGTCAGCAGAGCCATGTGGTTATTAATGTACCTAATAATAATACTAAGGTAAAAATTAATAAAAAAAAATCCCAATTTTTCAGAATTTCAGCAAAACCACAAAATATCATAGATACCCCTTTCATTTTTTAATTTTAAATTAGGAAAAGATGGGAGTGAAGAAAGAGATAAGGAGATCATTCTCGGTACCAGGAATGGTACCAGGAAATGCGAAAAATATAGGTTTAAGAAGAACGGATTCAAAAATAATTCGAGTGGTACCATTTACCCCTCGTCCCGTACCAGTCGATAACCCAAGTCCACATGGTGGCATAGAACAAGAAATCCCCACGGGTGATTTTACATTTCAACCCCTCTATGTATCTTAGGGACCAAAACTTAATTTTC
Organism: Luzula sylvatica; assembly: GCA_946800325.1. Lineage (NCBI taxonomy): Eukaryota > Viridiplantae > Streptophyta > Magnoliopsida > Poales > Juncaceae > Luzula > Luzula sylvatica. The sequence continues at coordinate 29,247,878 of OX326957.1, read as the reverse complement.
AAAAAATACAGGGACTAAAATGTAATTTTTTATTTTAGATGATGGAGGAGAGGATATACCAGAAGAGGAAGCGGTGTGTCGAATTTGTTTCGTGGAACTAACCGAATTTGGCGAAACCCTAAAAATGGAGTGCAGTTGCAAGGGTGAGCTAGCTTTAGCCCACCAAGAGTGTGCGATAAAATGGTTTACCATCAAAGGTAACAAGACTTGCGACGTGTGCAGACAAGAAGTCAAGAATTTGCCTGTCACTTTGCTTCGCATACCGAGCCAGACCGGTACGAGACGAACCGGAAATGTTGGCGGTGCCGGTACGGTATCAACAGAGGAAACAGGGTACCGGTAATTTAGGGGCTTTTTTCAATTTAGAAATATTGTAGGGACTTTTTTATAATTTTATTCGAATTTCAGGGTTTGGCAAGATCTACCAATATTAGTGATGGTGAGCATGCTTGCGTATTTTTGCTTCTTGGAGCAGCTTTTGGTTCGTTATATTTTTTCGTTTTTTATTTTATTTTATTTTATTTAAAAAATAGGATTGTTTTTGAGTGAGGCATTTTATCGAGCAGGTTGCAGACTTGGATACGCATGCTCTAGCTATATCGTTGCCTTTTTCATTTGTTTTGGGCATTCTCTCCTCTATGGTTGCCTCCGCCATGGGTACAAATAATTAAAATATTTGCGTATTTTTTAGTTTAATTTATTAATGTATTGTTGTTATTATCATTATAATTTGATGAAATTTTGTAGTGACTAGGAGTTATATATGGGCATACGCGTCATTTCAATTTGCAATCGTTATTATTTTTGCTCATATCTTCTATGATGTGGTATGTATAATGTACCTTTGTTTGTTGTGTCGATTAATTAATTTATTTATTTTTAAGTTTTTTTTTTTGTAAATTTATTTTAGTTGAAGATAGCGGCGGTTCTTGCGATATTGCTTTCGGCATTTAGTGGATTTGGGATCTCGATCAGTACCAATTCGATATTAGCTGAGTGCTTGAGATGGAAAGCTAGACGAAATTTGATCCGCGCTCAACAAAATTTAAATTCAAATTCAAATAGCAATTTGAATCCGAACAGAGAAGAAGAAGAGCAACAAGAAGATGTGGAATCTGGGAACAGAGTGAGAAGCACGAATGAGCATGATTTGAGAATGCAGAGTTAAATTATGATGATTGAGATTTTATTTTGTTTTTAAGAGAATTAGTGTGTTGGTGATATTTTTAATTATTATTAGGTAAATATATGCATATATTTGTTGTATGGTGTGCGAAATGGATGTACGCAAAGTGGTTTTATTCAGAGAATTTTGAGGGTATTATTTTATTTTCTTTGGTGAGGATTGTTTCCATGTATGGAATGAATTTGTACATTAAACACTTTTTTTACTTGACGAGAAGAACCAAATGGTAAAATTAATGATGAACCATGTTTTTATCTTATTAATGTGTAGTTAGGTCGTTATTTTCGTCAGTATAGTTTTGATATTTTTTTTTGGGAGTTCTATTGTACATCATTTTTTTTTTTTTGAATCAAGAGATTTGACCTCTTATGTATGTATATATATATATATATATATATATATATATATATATACACACACACATCTCATCTTTTTCCAACAGCGTCGGAGTTTACTTACCTTGCACCACTACAGGGTTACCTTCATCCATTATTTGATATGAGTATTGTAAGAAGGAAAAGCGAATACTAGGGCTCATATGCCTGGGTAAGCAATTCATGTGGGCAATATATATATATATATATATATATATATATATATATATATATATATATATATAGGGGAGTTCTATCATACACCCTTTTACAAAGGTATTTTGGTTATTTTAACAATTAATTATATTTGTAAAATGATGTATCATAAAATTTATCTTTTATGGAGATTTTTGTTTAAATGAACAACAAACAATTCCAATTTAGTTAAACATTAATTGATAAATATATTTGATACCTTATCTTAAATATTCATAAATGGATAATTACTCCAAATACCCTTGAAAATGAGTGTATGATAAGGAAATTGGTGTATGATAGAAGCCCTATATATATTTAATAATTTAATAATTTAATAATATGTATAAATTTACAAGAATCTCTCAAATTTCCTGCTTCCACGTCAGCTTTTTTTTATTTCAACCGTATGATATATGTTTGATCAGTGATATATTTTTATGATCTTGATTGATTTACTTTGGTCCGTTTGATCTTTTTTTTGCTTGATTTGTTTAGGATCGTCCGATATTATCGAGAAGGTCTTCAACCATGTGATTTATGTGGATTGTATCGGTGGGTTTTTTTTTAATGGAATTGGTGTTGCTTTCATCTCTCTATTGTCGGTCTGTGTTTCAATGGTTCTTCATGAACCAGGTCTATCAATGTGTCCATCATTCATTTTTTAGTCGCTTTATCACGAACAATGATAGAAGCCATGAAAGAATCCATAAAAAAATCCATGAATGGCGTGGCATCTCGTGATTGGTTGCAATAAAGTTGGGTAAAAATTGCAACCAATCACAAGGTGCCACGTCACCATTCACGAAAAAATTCATGGATTCTTTCATCGTTTATATTGTTACTCCTTTATCACTTTGGATTCTCCTTTCTTTCATTCTTCTTCGTCTCTTCTTTTTCGTTTCGTTCTGAGCGAATTGATTTCACTCTTCTTCTTTCGTCTTTTTGGTAAATGCTTCGCTCTTGATTCGTTTGATTGCTGCTGTTTCCTGTTATTGTATCAGTCATTGTTTGTTTCATCTTGATTGTTGCTGTTGATGTTTTTTTTTATTGGGATTTGATACTTATCCTTTCTTTGGCTGTCTGTTTGTTCTCGAATCAGCAATATTGTTGTAATCCTCTTTTTTATTATGTTGGAGGAAATGAGTTAATGATGAGAACAAAGTGGATTAATGGATTTGTTAATGATGAGAGCAAAGTGGATTAAGTCGTGTGGATTTGTTGAATGATATGAGATTAAAGTCTGTTGAATCATATGGATTTGTTCAATGAGATCATCTGATAAGGAGATGAGATTCAAGTCTGTTAAATCGTATGGATCTGTTCAGATGTGTTTAACGAGATGAAATGTAAGATGTGTTAAGTTGTGTGGATTTGTTCAATGAAGGATATGAGATTTAAGTGTGTTAAATCGTATAGATCTATTGAATGAGATAAAATGATGGAAAGGAAAAAGTCTGTTGAATAGGCATATGGATTGAGGTGTGTATTAAGTTTGTTTTGCTTTGTGATTGTTACGGACGAAATGAGATGGACTGATTGGGTTTTCAGAGGATAACCCATCCTATTTTTTTCCTTTCTTTCTTCTCTATAATTTTTTTTCTCACTTATGTTTTCTAAATGGTAATTCAATGAAGACATGTCAGATTGCGGATCGGATTCAATTAGTTTTGTTTTGTGTTGATTTAACTTTCCTTTGTTGTTTACCTCTAATTTGTTTTTGATTTTTTTTTTCTTATTTATTTTTTCTAATGACAAGCCGATGAGGACTTATAAAATTGAGAACTAGATTGAATTTGGGGATTGAGAACTGGATTGAATTTGTTTTGTTTTGTGTTGATTTCAGAAAATGTTGCATATAAAAAAATTGCATTGTTCATTTGTTCCGAGGCAATTGTCATTCGTTGATGTTTTTTTTGTTTTTTTTTCCACTTCTTTCTTCTTTCCTTCTAATAATTCCGAGGTAGCATGTGGCTTTGAAGTGGCTTATTCCTCTTATTGGTTTCTGTTTTATGGTTTTCAATGAAAGTATGTGATGTTAAAAAATAAGAGAATTCTTCAGTTGTCTGTGGCTTTACTACTATCTCTTTCTCTTATAGGTCTTCCATTTCTACTTTGCATAATGAAATAACGAGATTGCTAAACAACGCGGAATTTCGACTTAGAATCAAATTACGAGAGAAATTACACGAATTAATTAATTTAAAGGAAATTATGTGGCAACAACGAACGTCTCTTAATTGGTTGAAGTTGGGGGATAACAATACGGCTTACTTCCATGCATTCGCGGCCTCTCGCCGACACTCTAATCACATTTCGATGTTACAAGTTGGTGCAAGGCGAATTACGGATGAAAAAGAGATCAACATCTCTTTCACAAACTTTTTTCGAAGCTCTTTGGGGGCTCACTCGAGTACTACTCTCTCGGCAGATTTGCAAGGACTGTATAATGATGATGGGAGTGGGGCCGTGGATCTTAACTCCCTAACGGAAGCCATCGCGGAAAGCGAGATTAAAAGAACGCTAGACGCGCTAAAGAAAGACAAAAGTTGCGGACCCGACGGTTTTCCGAGTGAGTTCTTTCAACACTTTTGGTCAATTTTAAAACAAGATCTAATTAAGTTGATTTCTCTATTCTTTGAAAATAAGTTAAACATTGAAAGAATTAACAAAGCATCAATCCAACTATTACCGAAAATAGAAGAAGCCGTCCAATTGGGAGACTTTAGGCCCATTAGCATTATAAGTGCCCCGATTAAATTGCTTACAAAAATATTGGCGTTGCGGTTACAATCTTACATGCCTTTACTTGTGAACCGGTGTCAAGCCGCGTTCATAAAAGGAAGAACAATTACGGAGCTATTCTTAACATCGCGCGAAATATTAAACTATTACCATAAGTCAAAAGTCCCAATGATAATGTTAAAAATAGATTTCAAAAAGGCTTTCGATAATGTATCATGGAATTTTTTGGAAAAAAATTTAGTCGCGCGAAATTTTCCCATTAGATGGATAGAGTGGATGAAGCAATTGCTTAAATCTTCGAGTTCATCGGTCCATACAAATGGGACCCGAGGGCCACATTTCACGCACCTCAAAGGCTTGCGCCAAGGGGACCCGTTATCGCCACTCTTATTTACAATAGTAGTTGATGCTTTACAACGGATGATGAAGAGGGTAGCACCTTTACTAACTAACCCGATTGTTTTCGCTCCGACCACATTACAATATGCGGATGACACGTTATTTTTTATTGAAGCGCACCCGCAAAATTTACGAGTTATCACACATACAATTCATTTATTCTCCGAACTCTCCGGGTTAGAGATAAATTGGGAAAAGAGTGGGTTCGTGCCAATAGGAATAGCCTCCGAGTTGCATAATCACGTCAAATCAATTGTTGGGTGTAGCAAGAAGCAACTACCAATTAAGTATCTCGGTTTACCATTGTCCATCAAAAGACCAAAAAAACTTATTTTCCAACCGTTGATTAATAAAATGAGGCAAAAAATTACAAGTTGGAAGAATAAATACCTAACTCTAGGGGGTCGTTTGACCTTGGTTAAATCGGTATTGGCCGCTTTACCGTCCTTTTACATGCAAGCTATTTTGTTACCAAAAGGAATAATAACGGAAATTAATCAAATTTTGCGAGCTTTCTTTTGGAAAGGGCAAGAAAAAATTTCGGGTGGACATTGCTTGGTAAATTGGCGTAAGATTTGTTTACCAAAAATAAATGGAGGATTAGGAATAATAGAGATTCCCAATCAAAATCGGGCGCTTTTAATGAAATGGCTATTTAAATTGGACCAAGATAGTGAATCACAATGGTCGGCCACATTAACAACCCTTTACAACATAAACTCCACCGAGGCGATCATGAATATTTCAAATAATCTTATGTCCTATTTCATGAAGGATCTTCGCGATCTTGTGCCTCTATACCGGTCACTTAATGGAATTGCGCGTGACATAAGCCCAAACCAATCTCCCTATTCTACGAGAATGGTGTATGCTCGTATAACACATCCGGGAGTGCAATGTCCTTGGACCCAAAGCCTCTTTCGAATCAAAGCTCCGACAAAAGTAAAGATATTCGCTTGGCTACTTCTCCAAGATAAAATCTTAACGGCCGATAATCTCCATAAAAGAGGTTGGCCACACGATCCGACATGTGCCCTATGCTCGGAAATAATGGAAGACGCCGACCACCTATTCTTGAGATGTGCATTTACAAAGGAGTTATGGGTGCGTTTGGACCCTACCGTTTCTATCAATGTGCTTTCGTTGTTGAATTTTTGGAAGGATCACCAACACAAACTTGACAAGGTAGAGGCTAATCGATGGGATATAATATGGTTAGCAACGATTTGGACCGTTTGGAAAGAGCGCAACACGCGTATTTTTCAAAAAAAGGGGCGGATGCATGCACTTGTGTTAAGTGCCATTAGGGACCTAGTGATCCGTTGGGGATCTTTAGGAATTAGCTAGCCGCTTCATATTATATAATAGCAATTAACTCGGTCACCAAATTGTAAATAATGGATGTTGTACTTTTTATTTTTTTTATATAAAAAAGATCGGAACGGGCGCGTATCGCGCTTGCCATTCTCTTCAAAAAAAAAGAAATATGAGATTGTGGATTAAATTGAAAGGGTTTTAATTTGCACTTTGTTCAAAAAGCATGCGATCTTAGAACATAAAAGAATTCAAAGAGCGTCGATTTCAAAAATAAAATAAAAAATAAAGTGGCATGTAGCTTTGTTGATATCTGTTTCTCTTATTGGTTCCTAAACAAAGGAATTCTGAGATCAGATGGCATGTAGCTTTGTTGATATCTCTTTATCTTATTGGTCCCTAAATCCAAAAATCTTGAGTTGGCATGTAGCTTTTCCGGTACCTGTTTTTCTTATTGGTTCTTAAACAAAAAAAAGCCTCATGTGGTTTGTAGCTTTCCTGATATATGTTTACATATTAATTATTGGTCCCTAAATCTGGTAATGCTGAGATGGCCTGTAGATTTACTATGATTTACTTCTCTTATTGGTTCCTAATTAGTGCTTCCAATTGGTATATCAATGAAATTGAATATGAGAATTGAAAAATGGAGCGGAAATTGATTTTGATTATTCTTATGCATGAACTATGATTTACTTCTCTTATTGGTTCCTAATTAGTGCTTCCAATTGGTATATCAATGAAATTAAATATGAGAATTGAAAAATGGAGCGGAAATTGATTTTGATTATTTTTATGCATGGACTATGAATTACTTCTCTTATTGGTTCCTAATTAGTGCTTCCAATTGGTATATCAATGAAGGGTTCGGGGCTTGCCCAAAGCCCTTTGGGCACAAAGTTTGTCCAAATAGCTTCTTCACCGTCCGATTAAATCCTGATCTGAACTTTCTTTATGGAGTCTTAACACTCTCCGTTAACATTAACAGATACTCTATCGTCAGTTTGGGGATGAAATCCCTAAAATCTCGCCTCTTTCTCTCTCTCGCTCGCTCTCTCACACGGCTTCATGTTGCTATTCTTTAGCCGAAACCCTGGACGATCCATCTCTCCCCTGGTTGTAGACTTCAGATAGCCACTGATTCGCTATGGTTACTCCGTCTCCATTGATTCGAGGAAATCGCCATTGATTCGCTGGTGAAATCAGGGGACTTTTTTTACTCCTCGTCAGGTTTTATCGAAGTACCAGCTCGTACTTGCTCTATGATTACTTACTGCTATTGTTATTATTGTAATTGAACTTCTTTTATTACTGTTGTAGTTAAACATCTTGTATGATGTAGTACTTACGGCTAGTACTTTGATCAATGTACAGCTGATATCAGAATCAATTGGGCTTAATTAACATATTTATTGCTGCTAGTACTTTGATCAATGTACAGCTGATATCAGAATCATGCTTTGATCAATGTACAGCTGATATCAGAATCAATTGGGCTTAATTAACATATTTATTGCTGCTAGTACTTTGATCAATGTACAGCTGATATCAGAATCATACTTTGATCAATGTACAGCTGATATCAGAATCAATTGGGCTTAATTAACATATTTATTGCTGCTAGTACTTTGATCAATGTACAGCTGATATCAGAATCATACTTTGATCAATATACAGCTGATATCAGAATCAATTGGGCTTAATTAACATATTTATTGCTGCTAGTACTTTGATCAATGTACAGCTGATATCAGAATCATACTTTGATCAATGTACAGCTGATATCAGAATCAATTGGGCTTAATTAACATATTTATTGCTGCTAGTACTTTGATCAATGTACAGCTGATATCAGAATCATACTTTGATCAATGTACAGCTGATATCAGAATCAATTGGGCTTAATTAACATATTTATTGCTGCTAGTACTTTGATCAATGTACAGCTGATATCAGAATCAATTGGGCTTAATTAACATATTTATTGCTGCTAGTACTTTGATCAATGTACAGCTGATATCAGAATCATACTTTGATCAATGTACAGCTGATATCAGAATCAATTGGGCTTAATTAACATATTTATTGCTGCTAGTACTTTGATCAATGTACAGCTGATATCAGAATCAATTGGGCTTAATTAACATATTTATTACTGCTAGTACTTTGATCAATGTACAGCTGATATCAGAATCAATTGGGCTTAATTAACATATTTATTACTGCTAGTACTTACTCTCCGCTTGATAATTAAGCATGACCCTCATAGTTATCGATTCTAGGCGCATTTGGTTTATCAACGCAAACTAATAAAACAGCAGACCACTTAATTGGGACTCATTTCTAAATCTTGCTATACTCCTGTTACGTAATTTCAGCTTATTGAGTTTGACTTTTACAAATTATATTTTCATTTTTACAATTAGAGGTGGAAGGTCATGCTATCTCATTTTTTTAGGGTTTGGAATGCAAAATTGACAAGATGTTCAAGGATTGGAGAAGCCCTCCAGCATTTATGTAAGTTTTATTTTTAGATTCATTATTGTTATTTGTTTTATCTTGAAGTATGTATTGGTTTGTAATTTTATAACTTTACAGAGGTTTTTGTACGAAACATATATAGCGGAGAGTGCTCGATTATTGTATGGAACATTATTATTATTTTTTAAATTTGTATGGAACATCATTGTTATTTGTTTTTATCTTGAAGTATGCTTTGATTTGTAATTTTGTATTTTTACAGAGACTTGGTTGGAACATATCTAGTGGAGAGTGCTTGATAATTGTATGAAATATTATTTATTTATTTTTGTAAATTATACGGAACATTATTGTTATTTGTTTTTCAAGACTACTTGATTTTACAAGGATAATTTCATCATGAACTAAATATACAATATGGAATTTACTATTTTTGTGAGAATTCTTGATAGAGTTTTTCTGTATCGAAATATTTTTGTGAGAATTCTTGATAAAAAAATACGTTGCAAGTTAACTTCACTCTCCTATTCAAAAAAGAAAAGTTAACTTCACTGAATTAAAATTTAACATTAATATTAGAGCAATCTTTGGGAAGCATTTTAGGCAGCAACACTAATAGTTTATCATTCAACATATGATAACTCGATGTAATCGATGTAATTGTAAACAAAAATAAATCCAACTTCAATAGTAAAGAAACACTAAATCAATTACTAAAACTAACGTGATTAAATTTAGCAAACAGACATTATCCTACGAATGTCTCGCATATATGGCATTGAGAAGTTTCGAAGCAAACCCATAAACAAACGGTCCCTGCAATAAATTAATGATAAAAGGGAGTTGAGCAATGAAATCGTATCAATCAAACCTTTTAAAAATGAATATTTATTTGTCTAATACCTGCAGAACATAATTAGATGATAATAACGGGTATCCAAAAGATTGTGACCGAGAGTATAAATTACTTTCCGATCCTAATAAGACAATATCTTTCGTAGCAGCTTCTTTGTTTTTCCCTTTCTCTGCATAAGAGAAAGAATTAGTTTTTTTTTCTTTTAACCTTGATGTCCCTAAATTGATTTTTTTGTTTTGTTTTTGCTTTTTGCATTGATGCATCTGAGCATCTCCTAAATTGAAAAGAAGAATTCACAATAAACTCACATTCTACACAACTGTAGCTTAGAAAAGATATAATAAATATGAATTGGAAAATTATTAAAATACTCCCTGATTATCCTTAAATTGCAAAAATTTCCTGCATAATTAATTGTACATTTTCCTTACTGCAGTTCATTTTTGTGCAAATTCCCCATAATTGAAATTAAAAATAAAAGTACTTAATTTAAAACTTTGTAATGTCTGTAAAATAACATATTAAAAATTAAAACTTACAAACTGCTCTAATTGAATTTCAATCTTTATTCAATAGGAAAACCGATTTAGAGAAATTGGTATTGAATGTAATTCGATAAAATTGATGTTGTATAAATATAAACCAACTAGAAATATCGATTTATACAAAGAATTCATCATCTTGATTATTGAAATCAATGGAGACTTGTTCTAGTAGATTGAAGTTTGGTTCCGATTGTAAGGGAATAAAATCTGCAATTGCATTCGAAGATGAATATTATTTAGTGCGTTCCTCTTCTTGGTCAGATGTCTTGACAAGATAGAACTTGACGCATCACAATTAATTGAATGACATCGTAACAGAAGAAAATTTCGCTTGAGTTGACACTTGACAGATGAAAAGAATAAGCAAGAAGAAAGAGAGAAGAAGCAATTTCGCCATGAATTTCCCTCTATTTTCTTACCAATTCGAGTTAGATATGTGCATAGATCTCTTTCCTAAAATGTGAACATAACAGAGAGAGAGAGAGAGAGAGAGAGAGAGAGAGAGAGTATTTCATTCCTGAATTGACGATAGAGTGCTGTTAAGGTGTGTTAACGGGAGTTAGAAGTTAATCAAGAAGAATCACGTCATGATTTAATCGAACGGTTCAAGTGATATTTGGACATGTTTTCTGCCCAAAGGGCTTTGGGCAAGCCCCGGACCCATCAATGAAATTAAATATGAGAATTGAATAATGGAGCGGAAATTGATTTTGATTATTCTTATGCATGATTTTACATGAATCTCTCAATTTTCTGGGTTCACGTAATTGAAATCCTTTGGACTGTGATTTCTGTTTGATCACTGATATTATCTTTACTGTTTGCTTTTGTTTTTCCTCTTCTTGATTTTTTTCTTATTTATGTTTTAAGCCTCTATTTCAATATGCCGATGAAGATTAAAGAATTTAAAAGTGTTATGTGAGATACATGAGATCGGAAGTTGAGCTAATTCTCTTTTGCTAAAAAAGAAAAAAAAAAGTATTCAAAATGATACATTTATGAGGCAATTGATTATTTTTCATTTTTGTTTCTTTTTTATGTTTATGATCGGCTATTTTCTCTTGATGTTATTTCTATGTTATTTATGTTTTCTCTCGATACAGGAATGAAAGAAATTTTAATGAAACTAGAAGCTTAATAAATGCTATTTTGTGATATCATAAACAATCACAAGTATTAAATACTAATTACATGAGTAAATTTCTTCAAATATGTTTATTGTTTGGGTGATCTTTTAAGAGCACATTTCTTATGTGTGGATGGATCTTAATTTCAAATAACTGATAATTCACTTTGCATTCACTGTGAACATTGTAGGTATTGAATTTATTGTATGTGAGTTGTTATGATTTGTGAGTATGGTTAATTTCATAAAAAGTGTTATGTGGTTGAATGTATTTGTTCATTGATGCTTTCAGATCCTTTCAATCATATACATTATCCATAATCAACAAAGAAAATAACGTTCCATATCACAAACACAACAAAAATACGAATCAGTACCGAGCAGATATAAAGAAACACCCCGCGCAATTGCGCGGGGAAAGAGCTAGTATATATTAAAAGAGGAGGAAGGTTACAATTTTCTTAGAATTACATAGCTCAAAGCTCAATTAACTCATAGAAAAATAAAGAAACAAAGAACTCTAATTAGGGTTAGCAAACCCAAATTATTTGACGACCACCGTCACCAAGTGAAATCCGCTCATCAATAATTTATGTAGGTGTGCCGTCTGCTTTTTGCGTCCTCGTCTGTTCTTTGCCGGCACCATGTGCCATTTGCCGATGTTGAAATTCTCACCCGGAATCGATCTGCTTTCCTTCACCGGCACCATGTGTCATTTGCCTGTGCCGAAGTTATAATCCGAAATTGATTCGTTTTCCTTTGTTGGCACCATGTGCCATACGCCGGTGACGTGTCCATCTTGAGAAGGAGTCCGGGATGGGCACAATTGCTAAAAAACGTCATCACTATCTTGAATCGACGTCCTAGCCATAAAGAGAATAAGATATAAAGATGATCCCAACGCCCTTCTTGCTATCGAAGAAAAACTCTATTCTTCATTGATGATGGTGCGAGGAGCTACAACTCGAGCATTGGAAGCTGGTTAAGGAATCAATAGCCCCGACAAAACAGCACGTTTCAGATCTGCACACTCGAAGCAGGCCACTCCTTCCACAAGGGTTACAAATCAAGGCATTACTCGAAGCAGTGTGGGTCTGTAACGAAACCCAATCTTTCAAGATCAAACAAAATCACGAGTTGAAAGAAGCCGAAAAAGAGTCAAAATGAGTCAGATCCGACCCGTTACGGACTCGGTCGCAGGGGTACTGACTGGAGAGGAGAAGCGAGGAGTGTCAAACCTGAAGGAGTGGCTGGACGCTGGTGGAGGTGGAGGTGGAGGTGGAGGTGGAGGTGGAGGCGGAGGCGGAGGCGGAGGCGGAGAGGAGGTGGTAGGAATGGTAGCGGAGAAGCGAGGAGTATTGTTAAGACTAATGGAGCATCCGTTAAGCTAATGGATGATCCATTTAGATTTGTGTTATTATTCATTTTAGTCCCTGCGTATTTGGTTTTTGTGTATTAGTTTGAGAGAGTATAAAAACAAATGCCGCCGTACTGTTCATCACTGTTCATTACTATTCACGAAAATTATTTTCTCTCTCTTCAATTTCTCTCTCTCTCTCTAACTCTTTCATGGTATCAGAGCGACATGGTGAAATCCGGCGAACACCAAGCTCCTACTAGCGGCACAACCATGGCGCACGAAGACTCTACCCGCGGTAATCTCCTCCTTCTACCGCCGGCGCCACCGCAAATTTCCTCTCAAGCTGAGGCCCAAACCCTAGCCGCCGACAACACCTCCTCTAACCTAGCTGCCGCAAATTTTCTCTCAAACTGCCCGCCTCCACCTCCCCTGGCCGTCACCTCTCCTGGCCCCCTTCTCCTCGCCCCGGGCTCTCATCCCCTCGCCCCGGGCCATCATCCCCTCGCCCCGGGCCCTCAATCCCTCGCCCCGGGCTACGCGGGCACAACATCTCCTGGCCCTCATCTTCTCAACAGCTCCTCTCAACAGCCCCTCTCAACAGCTCCTCTCAACAGCCCCTGGCCCCTCTCAACAGCCCCTCTCCACAGCCCCTGGCCCCATCTACTCGCGGCCCATGGCCCCCAACTCCTCGCGGGCACAACATTCTTCAGCCCCAACCTCACCTCTCCCTCTTTTCCGCCCGGATTTCCCGGTCCACAAACCACCTCTCAAGCTTCCGCCTCTCTTTTTACTCCGGCCGGATCGTTCGGTTCTCACTTTGCGACCCCACTTGGCACATACGGTCCGCAAATACCAAATCCGACTCCGCCAATTAGTGCCAACTTCTCTTATTCGGGTGATACACCTACCTCTCGCTCACCGGTTACATTCAATCACCCGCTCTCAATCAAGTTGACTCGCGAAAATTTTCTCCTTTGGAAATCGCAAGTCATTCCGGTTCTAACCGGTTACGGACTCATGCATTTCGTCGACGGTTCTCAACTCTCGCCTCCCGCGCATATTACCGTTCAAGACGGCGAATCTTATTCTTTTGCCCTCAATCCGCATCACGACTTGTGGAAACGTCAAGATGCTCTCATCCTTGCGTGGCTTTTCTCATCCCTCTCCGAGACGGTACTTGTTCAATTTGTAAATTGTCGCACGTCCTTGGATCTTTGGCGAGTGATCCATCAATTATACGCAAATCCGGCGATGTCCTCTCTCCTCGAAATCAAGCAACTTCTCCACTCGACCAAAAAGGACTCCCTTTCTTGCTCGGATTACGTACAAAAGATGCAAACATTTGCGGATCGCCTCGCTTCTTTGGGGTCCCCAATTTCGGAGATGGATCTTGTTCACCACATCCTCAACGGACTTGGCCGGGAGTACGACGCTTTTGTCATGAACGTTTCCATGCGTCCGAATCCGTTGCCTCTCATGGAGCTTCTCGGTCACCTTCGTTGCCTCGAGCGTCGCATCGACTCTCATGATGCTATGCCGCCAGTTGCCCAAATTGCCGCCGCCAAACCTAAGGTTCCGAACTCTTTTGCAGGTTTACTTCCGACACCGGTTCACACCGCACCTCCCCGGTTTTCGAGGCCTCCCTTTCCGAATCGTGGTCGCGGCAATGGTGGACGTGGTGGCCGCAATGGTCGTGGGGGACGTAAATCCGAAGACGTGTGCCAAATTTGCGACAAGCCGGGCCATGTTGCGTTGCGTTGTTGGAGCCGTTTCGACGCCACTATTCAACCGATGACGAATGCTTCGCCTCAAGCCCAAACCGCGCAAGCCATCTCCACCAATGCTCCACCGAACTCCGTCGTTCCCACCGAGTGGTTTCTTGATACAGGTGCCACGCATCATGTGACGGCCGATCTCAACAACCTCTCGACCCACTCCATGTATCTCGGCCATGATCAATTACGTGTCGGCAATGGTGAAGGTTTAAAAATTCTTAATCTTGGGTCTTCTCGTATTTCTTCTCCATCTAAATCTTTTATTTTAAAAGATATTCTTCATGTCCCGTCCATTACTCAAAATCTTTTAAGTATCTCTCGTTTTACTCGTGACAATAATGTTTATCTTGAATTCTATTCTTCTCTTTGTTTTGTCAAGGATCGAGCAACGCACAAGGTGCTTCTTCAAGCCACTCTTGTTGATGGTCTTTACAAGCTTTCTTCTTCCCTAGTGTCTTCTCCCCTAGCTTTCTTGACGAGTCGAGTTTCCGCCGATACGTGGCATCGTCGGTTTTGTCATGCGTCATCTTCCACCACCGCTCATCTTTTAACGAAGTTTTCTCTTCCGACTATGTCTAAAACTATTTCTTTTTGTACCGATTGTTCTAAAGCGAAAGCACACAAATTACCGTTTTCTCGTTCTATTTTTCGTGCTAAGTTTCCTCTTGATGTTGTTCATTCGGATTTGTGGGGTCCGTCTCCGGTTGTATCGAATTCGGGTTATAAGTATTATGTCATTTTTGTTGATGAATTCTCTCGCTTCACTTGGTTATATTTTCTTTCTTCCAAGGACCAAGTGTCGGTTGTGTTTGAGAAATTTAAAAAGGTTGTGGAAAACTTGTTTGCTAGATCCATCAAGGTTCTCCAAACGGATGGTGGTACCGAATACAAGCCGATTTTTCGACTTCATCCCGACATCACGCCTCAACTCTCATGCCCTCACACCCCCGAGCAAAACGGTGTAGCCGAGCGCAAACATCGCCATATCCTCGAGCTCGCCCTTTCGTGCATCTCCTCGGCTTCCATCCCTCTCGAATATTGGGATGAGGTATTTTCAAGCGTTATTTTCATTATCAATCGCTTACCTATATCCTCGCAAAAATCCCCTTTCGAGTGTCTTTTCCAGCAAGAGCCGGATTATGCGTTCTTACGAGTCCTTGGATGCGCATGCTTTCCGAACTTGCGCCCCTACAATAAGAACAAGCTCGAATTTCGCTCGCTACCGTGTGTCTTTATGGGGTATTCATCGAGCCACAAAGGATACAAATGCCTTCATCTTGAGACGAATCGAGTGTACATTAGTCGTGATGTCACCTTCGACGAACAAACATTTCCGTTTGCCACGCGACATTACCCGCCTTCCTCTCGGACTATTGATACGTTTTACTCTCCTCTAACGGTTTTGCCATTTTTTAGGGACACTCGGGAGGACATTGCTCGGCATTCGACGTCGACGCCCGTCCCTCATACTCGCGGGGCGGACTTGCGCGGTGGTCACTCTCATGTTGAGGCAATTCGGCCGGTTCCTTCGCGCACCACTGGTACCACCGAGACCGTACCACATACCCCTCCTAGTCCGCCGAGACCGTCGTGCCCTACCGAGTCCGCCGAGCATACCTCGGTCTTATCCCCCGACGTGCCAAACCGAGACCCTCCTAGTCCGCCGAGACCGCTGACCACCACCGACCTCGCCGAGAATACCTCGGTCTTACCCCCCGACGTGCCCCTACCTTCTTCCTCGTCTACGTCGACACTCGTCGTTCCCGCTTCTCGACACCCAATGATCACTCGTCAACGTGCCAACACGCGTCGCCTCAAAGACCTCTCCGATTACCACCTCTATACGGCCACGAAGCATCCCTTAGCCTTCTCCGTATCCGTGGATGATGACGAACCGACGTGTTTCTCGAATGCCAACAAGCATCTTCCTTGGCGTCAAGCCATGGCCCATGAACTCGATGCGCTCGTTCAAAACAAGACGTGGATTCTCGTACCACCACCCTCCAACCAAAACGTCGTGGGATGCAAATGGGTGTACAAGCTCAAACGGCGCTCGGATGGGTCGATTGAACGCCACAAGGCGCGGTTGGTCGCCAAAGGTTATAACCAAACCGAAGGTGTTGATTATACGGAGACATTTAGTCCGGTTGTCAAACCGGTTACAATTCGGGTGGTGCTCTCCATCGCAATTTCACGCGGTTGGTCCCTACGACAACTTGATGTCAACAATGCCTTTCTTCACGGGGATCTTCATGAGACGGTATACATGTCTCAACCTCCCGGTTTTATTAACTCGGAATTTCCCAACCATGTGTGTTTGTTGAAAAAGGCACTTTACGGTCTCAAACAAGCGCCACGTGCGTGGTTTCATAAACTTCGCTCGGCCCTCCTTAGTCTCGGCTTCATTGTGTCTTCATCGGATTCATCTCTTTTCATCCGTACACGCGATGACCATACGGTATTTCTTCTTGTGTATGTTGATGATATCATCATTTCGGGTAGTGATGAGTCCATCGTCGACACCCTCATTCGCGAACTTGATGCTCAATTCTCGTTGAAGGATCTCGGTGTCCTCTCGTACTTTCTCGGAATCCATGCCGTTCAAACCCCCAACGGCATTCACCTCAACCAAGCTCGCTATATCTCCTCGCTTCTCGGGAAAACAAAAATGGATGGAGCCAAGCCGATTTCTTCTCCTCTTCCATCGGGCTCGGTTCTCTCCAAGTACGAAGGTAAACCTCTCGACGATCCTTTTGAATATCGGAGTGTTGTAGGTGCACTTCAATATGCCACTATTACCCGACCGGACATTTCCTTTGCGGTCAACCGGCTCTCGCAATTCATGCATTGTCCCACCGAGCACCATTGGATCGCGGTGAAACGGGTACTTCGCTATTTAAAAGGATCCCTTACTCACGGCTTGCATCTCTCCAACCTTGATGCTCCGACCCTTCATGCGTATTCCGATGCCGATTGGGCGAGTTGTCCCGATGATCGCCGCTCCACGACGGGATTTTGCATCTACCTCGGACCGAATCTCGTTTCTTGGAGCTCAAAGAAGCAACATACCGTTGCTCGGTCAAGTACCGAATCGGAATACCGGAGTCTCGCCATGGCCACCGCCGAGGTAATTTGGCTCCAATCTCTTCTCCGTGAGCTCAATTTTCCTCTTCTATCCTCGCCGGTACTTTGGTGCGATAACTTGGGTGCAACCTTCCTTGCGTCCAACCCCGTCTTCCATGCTCGAACGAAGCACATCGAGATTGATTTTCACTTCATCCGTGATCGCATTGATTCCAAGCAATTACAAGTGAAATTCATTTGCTCCTCCGATCAAGTCGCGGATGCCCTCACCAAAGCTCTTCCCGCTCCGCGTTTCAGTGTTCTTCGTTCCAAACTCACCGTTCATGCCTCCCCGGTTTCGTTTGAGGGGGGATGTTAAGACTAATGGAGCATCCGTTAAGCTAATGGATGATCTATTTAGATTTGTGTTATTATTCATTTTAGTCCCTGCGTATTTGGTTTTTGTGTATTAGTTTGAGAGAGTATAAAAACAAATGCCGCCGTACTGTTCATCACTGTTCATTACTATTCACGAAAATTATTTTCTCTCTCTTCAATTTCTCTCTCTCTCTCTAACTCTTTCAAGTATCATACACCATTTTAAAAGAGTATTTCGGGTATTTAGAAAGGTGCATGATAAAATTTATTTTTAATTGATATTTTTTCTTTAATGAACATACATGTTTCCTATTTAACCTATCATTCATAGATAAATCCACTTGAAAAATTACTTTAAATACTCATTAATTGATAATTATTCAAAATATCATTGAAAAGAATGTATTATAAGAAAAAAGATGTATGATATAACTTTTTTTTTTAAGACATTGGCAAAATGTCATACACCTCTTGTATTAATAAATAAATAAATCAAATCAAATCAAATCGTATTCTATACGTATTGAATATGCTACTCGTAAGTTCGTAACGGTATCCGTGCAACATAGGTTGTCATCCTTTAGTTGCACGAATTAGTTCAGTTCATTCACAAGGTGATTTTGAACATCAAAAAAGCATGACTTTAGTTGCACGAATTAGGTTGTCATACACCTATTCATGCCATTTGCGATTCGAATCCAATTCAAATAAGACGGTCATACCATGATTTTGGGAGAAATTCATGCTTGTTCCTTCGCTAAAATATTGTCTAACAAATTCAATATTTTACATCTAAGATATTGGAAGACATTGAAATATCTAGAATTACCTCTTACAATTAGAAAATCAAGACGTATTATTTTCCAACCACTACTCGACAAATTGCATGCGAGGTTATCATCCCAGAAAAGGCCGGTAACTCTCGACAGGTGGTAGGCTAACGATGGCCAAACCGACGATGAATGGCATACCACTATACACAATGCAAGCAATCCAACTAGTGAAGAAAATCACTAAATGTACTCATGATTATCAGTCAAATCCTAGCTCAATCCACCCGATGGAACAATCTATGCGAGCAAAGAACTAGTTGAGGAGTAACAGACGTGTTGTGTGTAAGGCCAAGCCTCGAAGAACTAGGCCACTAGTCACACACTAATAGGATCCCTCTATGTTATATTTCTCGTATTTACTTACATTACCGAGATCATTGTAACTGAAACTCATATTTTTTTAATACAAATCTGAGAGAACTAAATCCTTCAATTCAAAATTAAAAAATATGCACCCGTCTCTCTCTAATATTGTAATCTCCTGTCAAATAAATCCTAGAAATGTAACTTCTACAACTCAAAAGTTCTGTCCAAATTGCTAGTTATCCATTACTAAACTCAAATTTCTTTTCTTTCCCAATTAAAATACAGGTCATCTTTTTATTATATTATATTATATATAATTAAAAATACAATATATTAGTTGTATACATATGCTAGAATTATTGGGAATTGTCGTCTCTGTATCTTATTCGACTCGATACCCGTATTTGCATACGCGCAACATAACTCAAGTGTTAACTGTAGCATATATACATTGTCATTAGGGATGTCAATGGTGTGGATATTGCCCGAACCGACCCGAACCGTATCCGAAAAAATATCCGGATTCGAAAAAAATATCCGAATCCGAGTGGATCCGGATATGGATCTGGTTGTTAATTTTAAGATCCGGAACCGGATTCGATATTCGGTTTTGGTGCGGGAACCGGATCCGTGTTCCGGATCCGGGTATTTTTAGGATCCGGATACTCGAAACTAGATTCGAGTATCCGAAATCGGATCCGGATACTCATATTATATATTATTTTTATGTATTATATTTGATATTAGTTGAAAAAACATATACAAATTAATGATTTGTAAATGATTTAACTCACAATCGTAAAATTATGTTTAAATATAATCATATTTATCGTTCATGTCACAAATTATATATATTTATAGCTAAAAAGTAAGTTACGTTATGATAACATAATATCCGTTTTAATATCCGAAACAGAACCATATCCGTATCCGTATCCGACAATATCCGAACCGTATCCGTATCCGTTTATTATCCGAACCGTATCCGGATCCGACAATATGGATATGGATCTGGTATGACCAATATCCGAACCGGATCCGAACCGTTGACACCCCTAATTGTCATGCATTAATTGCGCAAATTTGTTCAGCACCTTCACAAGGTGCTTTTGGAGCATCGAAAAACCTTGACAGTACATTAATATAACTGTCAAATAACTACCATGATTTTAGGGGGAAATCATCCTTTTTCTTTTTGCAAAATATTGCCACCAAATTCAATCTTACACTGAGATATTGGAGGGTATTGAGGATAAGAGATATTATTGGATACAAAACAGAGATTATAAATTTTCTTTTCCTTAATTTATTTTTTCTTTATGATTATAAATTTGTCATTTTCACTATAAAAATGAATGAGAAATGATTTTTAATAGTAATATTATGTCGATAATGTTCTTTAATCGAGTGTCACAATTTAAAACTAACCATCGTTCAAACTAACAAAATATATATTCTTAATTTCAGTCATGATTATACCTTCTTAAACTAGATTTACTCATCTTTTATTAAAACTAATCACTCTTGTTATCATTATTATTACCTTCCCATTCCCACACAACATCATACTTCTTCTTTCCCACTTCCAAGCCCTGCAATTCATTCCCCTGCAATTCACGCAATGAATTCGATCCCCTTTTAAAAACCGCAATTTGAGAAGCAAATCCGGGTTCGATTTCGCCCGATCCACCGACTCCGCTAAACTCCACGCGATAATCATGCTTCGAAGCAAGACTATTAGCCCAGATTTCAAATTGTTCTCGTGTCCACTCGAATTTATGATCGAAATTTCTGAATTTGCAAGGAACCGACTTCTCCTTATCCTTTTCTTCTGAATCTTCGTCTTTATTAGAAGACCTTTGGAGAATAGGGTTATATTCGTAATTTGGCGTGGAGACTATGAGTATTTTTGGACAAAATAAACTGAGTGCAATGTCTCCGAATAAGTGAGCTTGTTCCTCGTCTTCCATGTGTTCGATCACCTAAATTAATTGCATTTCAATGAGAAATATATATGTCATATAATTCTACAAAAATGAGGATTATTAAATGTACCTCAAGACAAGTGGCAATATCGAAATTATACAAACGTGCATCGAGATCCATGATGGATCCATCGTAAAGAATGGCCGATTCTAGACAAGCTTGCATTAGGCAATTTTTACTTAGCTTTTGATGAAGAACCTAAGAAAAATTAAATTCAAATTATTTATCAACTCGTCTCAATGAGACCAAATTTTTAGTCATTTTTTTTATTTCTTGTCAAATATTTTTTTTTTAAAATACCTTTGCGGCTCTCGTGAGGGCTCGAATTGAGATATCGACTCCTACAACCTTCTTAAGACAAGTATTATGATCCAATAGCGAATCCAATAAGCTTCCAGACCCGCATCCAAAATCCACCTTTATGAAAATTCAAGCATATATTTAATCGAATAAAATATTAATTCAAGGGATTAATTGCAAAATTGCAGGTTCAATTGCTAAATCGAGGGTTAATTGAAGCTTCATAGGGTTAAATTGGGGATGAATTGAATTGAAATTATATATAAAATTTACCAAAGAGAAAGCGTTGGATTTATTAATAATTTCAACTGCAAATAAAACACGTTGTTTAGAGAGAGGAGGGGTAAAAAAGGCTTTTTCCATTCTCTCCTCCATTGGCTCCATTACTCTTATTAACTTCATGTTATACTCTAATAACCATTCCTCGTCTGTATTAACAAAAAAAGGCAAAATTACATTTATATCCCTGCAAAACGAGAATAAACGAAAAGTACTTTTTTCCTTTTTATATACCTAGAGATAGGTGTGAAAAATCAGAAGCGGCAAGAATGAGATCTTTAGATGGCAAATTTAAAATAAATTTTGCAGACTGGTCCACTGAAATTTGAGTAATACAAGATTCGACCTGAGGAATAACTGCACCGGTACCGAATTCGAATTCAAACTCTTCGTTTCTCTCAACCAAATGTCTTAAATTCGAATCGTTCCTTTTGATTAAATAAATTTCGTAGCTTATACATGATAAAGAGCCAATTGACGAAAAAACCCCTGAATCGTTCCCTTCAATATTCGACAAAACAACCCCATTTTGAGTAATTTCGTTAGAATTTTGGGTTTTGAAGAATGATTTCGAGTAAAGAGATATCCACGTAGAAAATTCTTGCGAAATAGTTTCGGCGTAAATCTGAAAACCCTTCGCATTTTCAATTCCAAAAGAGGAAATCTTCTCAACTGGAGAGTCCAGTTGGACGAAAAACTCTCTGAACCAATTCAAAACTTTCAAAGCCGAGCTCTGAATCGCGTCAGACTCCCTTCTGTACGCGTCAGAGAAAGAGCAAACAATCAGAGGCTCCTCTCTTCTATTCACAACTTTCACTTCGCACTGGAGATCTCCAGTTTCGGGTACTTTCTCAACAGAAAATATAGGTTCGGACAGTCTGTGGTTACGGCAAAAACTGGAGAGGATATCCTTCGGAACTGATCCTCTCCAGTTGGTTCGAGAGTAAGAAAAAGGGAGCTCCGATACCAATAAAGATTCTCTCGATAATTTATAACTTCCTTGTGGTAATCTGAGCAATAACATTTTATAATAAACACACGAAGACATATCTTCATAGAACAAGCTCGAAGATCTCCACGTAAACCCTAGATTAGCCATGATGGCATTTCCGTAAATAATTTGGCCCGAGAGATACGACGCCCTTTCGTTAATCATCGCATCAAGATCATCGCTGGATCGATACTCGTCTAAATTGCAAAGGAGAAATTGCGGAGCTGCGAAATAGAATCTCATTTCAGAGGAAGCCTTTCCTACGACCCTCGAAATGAGAATGTGAGAAGGGTCGTTAATTTCGAGAAGTTTTGCAATTTGGTCCAAATAATATCTATTTTTGTCCAAATCAATCCTCAATGTGTTCACTTCCTCTTTCGATTCAACAGGGACATTCAAAACCTTGATCTGCACGGATTTTAATACATCGGCTTGACAGCTCAGCAAGGGCTCCACGGACTCGATTGCATACGGGTTTGAGTTTTGGATCCATAACCCGGTTGTAGAAAGAGATTCGGAAGCTTTTGAGGCCTTGGAGATGAGAGAGAGGGATAAAAGAGGGTCTGATTCGCAATTAGGGTTTATGATTTTGCAAAGACTATTGATTTTTGCATCGCCAGTTGAAATTGCTGCAATTGGTATCGTACCGAAATAATTGGTACCATTTCTTTTTAGAGAGGATATTAAATGACCCGTTAGAGGATGTGTGGATGAGAGGAACTTCACAAAAAGGGAGAAAAAAACGTCAAATTAGGTTAAGAGAATTAGAATGAAGGTAAATTTTGGGGTTTAGGGTTTACAAACCTCATCGTTAAATACAATGTTTAATCTCTTAACTAGTTCGTTAAAAGCCTCTTCAGGTGTAGGATCCTTTACATTTTCTTGTAAACCAAGCTATAACAAAAAGAAAAAAAAGTATTATGTTAAATCATATGTGCGATATTAAAAAGAAAAAGGAAAAAAAAAAAATCTACTTTTTCAACGGCGATTTGTGCGGCGGATTGTTCAGCATCCTTCTTTTTGGAGAATATTCCGGAAGAAACAGATAAATCAGGAAGATCGAGAAAGCAACGGAACTGGACTTTGATTTGACGGTTTACGACCAAACCAGGACATGGATTCTCGCCTTGATCTGAAATCTCCTCGACTCTGTATATTGCTTTAGCTCCGTATTTCTTGTGGATTATTGCCTTTGGTGAGGCTGTTTGCTTGTTTGGTAAAGTTTTGCTCGATGTTGCCATTTGATTTGATTTCATTTTTTTATCTTGAGTTTGATTGTTGGATCTTTATTCAGATGATTTTTCCTGTAAAAAGGAGAGAATGCTTGATTAATTTCAACGCACAAGTTCCAGATTTTCATGGCAAGAACAGTGTTTTTTTATTTGATCTCGTCAAAAAAATGGTGGAAATGAAAATTTGCTGCAATATGAGGAACATTTACGAAATAGCAACAAAATGAGAGGCTTAAGATGCAATTTCGACCTTAATAACTACGCAGCTAGCACAAATCTAATCATGTGAAAGATAAAATTCACAATAAAAAGGTACTGTTTGCACTCTCACTGGGAGGAGTTTGAAAAATCAATCACTCGCAATAGACTATAATAGAAATTTCACCACACTTGACAGCATAGAAAAGCAAAATTTCACAACGAAATAAGCTAAAACAGAAATCGCATGTCGTGTTAATCACTATTCACTAAAACAATCAAGTAATAAACATCGAAAAGCAAAATTTCACATACAAATTCCACAAATTAGGGTTTAAGAGAGAGGAAGCGCCACCTAGTAAGAGAAGAAGAGCGAGAGTACCAACACACAAAATCGCGAGAGAGAGAGAGAGAGAGAGTGTGGCGACGCGTACTAAAAAGCGAGACTGTTGCGATTCTCAGAAAAGGACGACAGATAAAAATGCATGAGAAGTTCTATCGGGTTATCGGGTTGGTATCCGGTTGTATATTAAACGTCATTTCAAATCTCGAATCGTTGATAATCCGGAATTCTTAATCCGGGTGTTAGATGCAACATTTCGGATCTCGGTTTCTTATCATCACATGAATTAAGAACAGAAAACGACAAACTCAGGCATCTCTCTCACACTCACTCAACGGACACACACACACTCAGACAGATCAATATGGCGATCGGAGGAGGATTGCGAATTGGCAAGGCGATCTTCAGACAGAGGGACTGGAGTTGCTACGGCTTCAATTTCATGAGCTCAAGTTCAAAGTGTAGGTTCAGTTCCAGTGCAATTCCAGCCCAATTTGAGGTGAGGTGATCAATCTCGATTTTTTTTTTATTTCTCACATTTTTTTCACTATTTTTCATTATATAAATTGATTTTTTATGTTTTTCTATCTATTCAGATAATTTTGTAAGCTTTTAGAGTTCTGGTTTAATTTTATGTAAAAACAAATGGTGAGGATCTAATTTAGATTGACTGAAAAAGAAATGCACTGTGCAAATTTAGGTCTTATTGACTTATTTGCCTCACAAAAAAATTATTGATTTATTTGACTCAATTTTCAAACTTTTTATGATAATTTGATATTTTTGCATGTATAAACTGTAGAAAGTTGGGTTTATAGGTCTCGGAAACATGGGATTTCACATGGCGAATAATCTCATAAAAGCAGGATTCAATTTGACGGTTCACGACACGTACGTTTCACTCCAATTTCATATTTTCATTCACATAAACTTGTATCTTTATAAATTCAAAATTCAGAAATTAAGAACTATTATTTATATAGAAACGAAAACACTTTAAAGAAATTCTCAGAAAAAGGAATACCTACAAAAGAAACTCCATTCCATCTTGCCGAGTCAAGTGATGTCATAATCACAATGCTCCCTTCTTCCTCCCACGTAATTAAATTAATAAGTTTCTAACGTTTTTGCATTTTAAACTTTAATTTACTTACTTATTGTTTGTGATTTATTTCTAGGTTTTGGAGGTATATAAAGGGAAAAATGGGTTACTAAATGGCGAAAAAGAAACAAGGCCATGGTTATTCATCGATTCTTCTACTATCGATCCACAAACTTCTAGAAATATTTCTCAACACGTCTCAAATCTCCAATTAAAAGAATCCAAAGGTTTCTTAATCTAATTAATTATTTGGTTTTATATTTTATAATTATTTTATGATTTGATTTTTGGAAGGTTATACAGACAAGCCGGTAATGTTGGATGCGCCGGTTTCAGGAGGCGTACCAGCTGCACAAGCTGGCACTCTTTCTTTCATGGTATTTAATATTTATCTTTTGGTAATTTCACAAAGAAAGGCATTAATTATGGTTAAATTGCATAGAGGCCCCTGCATTATTGAAAATTGCAAAAAAATAATTAATTAGTTAACTGTAGGTGGGCGGGTTGGAAGAGTCATATATAGTTGCAAAACCATTACTTCTCTCAATGGGAAAAAATACAATATATTGTGGTGGATCTGGCAATGGATCGGTACGCAAATCTCTTTTTTACTTTTTAGTACCAGAACCCTTATTTATTTCCTTTTTTATTATTGATTTTTTTTCTTCTCCTTCAAAATATATTCCTCTATTTTATTTAACCTGTTTCTTGCTTTTTGGGGAAATTTATGGAACATTTAGCCAAATTTCATGTGTACCTTTCAAAATGTGACATGTCATGGACACCCCTACAAAACATATATTTCATCAATATCCCATCTTAGTCTCTCAAAAAAGTTATCTAAAATTACCTTATTTTCTCATTTATTAATGCACAAACAAAAAATAATGAAGCAAACGTAGTTATGAATTTTATTTTATTTTTTTGTAATGCCATTCATGATATTCCTCATCTACAGGGGTATACGTGATATTTCTCATTTTGCAAAATACACTTAAAATTACCCCCAAAAGTATACCCATCCAAAAGTATACCCATGTGTTTTTTTTTTCCTTTTTCAATAAAATAGGAAGGAGGGTTATTTATGTAATTTTGTGCTTTTTTGGACCAGGCAGCAAAAATATGTAACAATCTAGTACTGGCGATAAGTATGCTCGGTGTATCAGAAGCCTTTTCTCTCGGCCAAAATCTCGGCATTAAAGCGAGTGTTTTAACTAATGTATTTAATTCTTCAAGTGCTCGTTGTTGGAGCAGGTAAATCTAAATTAAACTCTATTTAATAAATAATAAAACAAGAAATTTCCCAAAAAGCCCTTGTGTCATGTCAAAAAAAAAAAAAATTTTAAAAACTTATTATTGAATAATAATTTAATGTTATTTTTATTAGAGTTGGGACACGAGTCTATTTTGTACTCTTATACATTTTGTGTATATTTTTGATAATAGTATATTAGTGCATATATAATGAATTTTTTATATTGTTTTTGCATTTGAAAATTTTATGAATTGATAATTAAATTTTAATGATTGATAGCGATACATACAACCCGGTACCGGGAGTAATGCAAGGAGTGCCTTCATCAAGGAATTATGATGGTGGTTTTACGTCAAAATTAATGGTAAAATGCATACAAACCCTCGTTAAATTGTAATTTTGAAAATATACCCTTGTATTTTATGATATTATTATTGTATTATTTTAATTCAGGCAAAAGACTTGAGCTTGGCCATTCGATCTGCGGCTGAAATGGGTTTTAATTGCCCCTTAACTTCTTATTCGTACAACATGTATGCTAATGAATATTAAATATTGAATATTAGTCTTTCAGTACAATTGTTTAATTTTGTAAAATAATTCTTCTTTTGGTCCATACATTTTTATTTGATTTTTCTTATTCCTTTTGCAGTTATAAGAAGTTATGTGAGGATGGACTTGAAAATAAGGATTTCTCGTGTGTGTTTCGGCATTGTTACAAAGGAAAAGATGAGAACTAGAACAATATATTTATGCATCGCATTATAAGATATTCTAATGATGTATAAGAAATAATTTTATTTACACGAAGAATACCCATGCGAAATAATTGTTATCTTAATGTTGGTATTTGATAAGTAATAATAATATTTTTTTAGTAATTCTAACAAAAAAAGGTGTCGAAACAATTAGCTTTTTTTAATTTATTTAATTATATTTCCACCTTGATTACTATCCATTAAATATCTCAGCAAAAATACATAATAAGAAACGATCTCAACCAAGTTAAAAAAAAACATGCATTCCCTTATTTATTTCATTTCCAAAGAGAAGCTCTATAAACTCAGCAAATATCTATGCATGAATAAAATTTCTTCCTTTTTTCTATTTAAAAAAACCCAGAAATTTCCTTTCGATCTATCTATTTACCAGCTTAACAGATCAAAGTTTAAAAGAACTAAAAATATTTACTCCAAAAAAAAGAGCTAAAAATATGAACAAATAGATATAAATTAGTTGGCCACTAAATAAGTTAATCCTCCTAACAGTCAAAGGTAATGCGGTCTTACATCCAAGTCCACATCCATTTCCAAGCATGCCTTGTTTACATTGTGTATGATTGTTTCTGCATAATCATCAAGATCCGGTTCATCCTGCAAAATTAAATATAACAAGAAATTCTCTTAATATACCATTTTTATACATGTTTAATACTTTATATTAATCAACTCACCTCATAATATTTTGCCAAATACCCGTCGTAAAACCGTATCGGAAAGTATTCCTTCATGAGGTGCGCTCTCCTATCACCGCAAAAAAAAAGTCAGGAAATTTTGAATTTTTATGGGGATGAAAATGAAATTATTACCTCGAGTGTCCCGAGAGGTAGAAGAAGCAACGTAAGAGGTTTCGCACGTATTGTATATCGGTATTTTCGTTTATATTATCGAACGAGTGGTGAAGCACTCCACACGCAGATATAAATCGCTCAGGCGTTTGAGCGATGTATTCTAACCCCAATTCGTCCATCAATATTTGCTTCATTATGAATGCCGACACCTGTACGAAAGGCTCGTCTTTTTTTGATATTTTCGAAGAAGAAAAAAAGGATGTGAAGATTTGAAGTACTGACCATACTAGCATAATTCGCGCCGATTTCTAAGCTGCGTAGCAACAAAGGAACAAATTCGCTATGTAGGATATGTATCATTACTTCCTTTCGTTCTTCTTTTTCAGTCTGTATTAAAATTTAAAATTACGCGAAGTTAAATCGAGTCGTTAAATTGCTGAAAATTGAATTAATTTCAAATGAAGATGGAATTCCATACCTTAATAAGGCCACCTACAACTCCCAATGAGCAGACTCTTAGTGATTCGAAGGCTCTATTTGTACAGTTATTATTCAAAAATGGGTACAAATAGATATGCATATTCGCTGAAAGAAAAAAAAAATAAATAAAATAGTATCGACTTCAAAACGGGTATAAACGAAAAAAATCGTATTTTATAATCCAAGGGTTAATTTGAATAAGAACTTACAACGGAGAAAAGGCATCCTAGTTTCTTCATGTCTAGCCATGCACTGTAAATGAAGAAAAATAAGAATTCAAGAAAAAATTTATTAGAAAATTCAATTAAATTCGAATTTTGTTTTCAAACCTGAAACAGAGTGACTGCACGATAAGCATGGAGTGCTTGATCCTCACTAAGAATTGGTGGAATGAGATATCGATGTACTTTTATAATCTCCTGAAATTCAAAAATTTCAAACAATTTTGAATTTTCAGTATGTATGGAAAAGAAATATCTACTTCATATCATATGATAATTAATTCATTATTATGTAATTATGCATGATAATATTGTATTAGAGAGAAGTATACAATTACGGAAATACCTGAAGAAGGGATGCTACTACCCCAAAGGAGTTCCAAAGTATAGGCGCCAAAACCTCAAATGTATCTTTTCTCTGCAATTTTGAAAAGAACCAATATTTATTTCTTTTCTTTTTTTTCAAATTACAGAGTCTTTCTTCATAATTTTACCAAAAACACCAAGAAAGATCATAATTTATAAAAGAAAACCCAAGAAAGATCATAATTTATACAAGAAACCCAAGAAAGATCAAAATTTATAAAAGAAACCCCAAGAAAGATGATATTTTGGGGATCCAGATAAAGAAAAAGTACACTGCAAAGATACATCAATGCCTCATTTCTAAGTCTGCGATCAAGCAGGTTTTGTACATGCTTATACACAGTCTGCATATCTCTTGGCGTTGTCGGTATTGGTACCGGCACCGGTATCTCGAAATCATCTTCTTCTTCTTGTATTATCTCCAGTCTTCTTATCCTGGGGGCTTGATTACGTTGCTTTCGTGCGGCTTGATTTGTTAGGTTCAACGGGGATAGATTTGGCCGGAATTGTGTGGTTCCGCGTGGTTGAAGCCGCGCACATAGCATTTGGCTGAAGTCCAGCGGCGGCGATGGCCAGTCATCTTCCATTTCTTGCGAAGTAAACACCGTCGTGGCTTGATTCCACGTGGACCGAAGATTTTGGTTCCATGTAGGTGGAGCAACTTGGTTCCACGTGATTTGAGAAACAGGATTCCAGGAGAACTGAGACGGAGCTGGATCCAAATAATCAATAATGAATTGTTGATTTTGTCGTTGCTGCTGCTGCTGGTTCCACGTGGATCGAGGAGGCTCCGCAGGGGGGAAATGTTGAAACCACGTGGAAGGAGGACGATACGTCCACAATGAGTCCTGAGAACCATAAGTCGAGGAAGCGGGAGGAGGGAGGCGACCACCCACCTGGCTTGTGCTCGTAGAATTGGATGGAGCAGGTGGACGAGGAGCTTGGTGCTTTCGACGAGTAGGCATATGTCCACTCAAAGCATAGATGAAGCTTCAACAATGGAGAATCGAGCTTTGATTTGGGATTTTCGATCTTGCGAGCTATACATATGGATGGATTACTGGAAGAGACGAGAGGGGAATTCGCTTTCAGTGAGAAAGCCGTTTTATACTGACGGGATGGGCTCAAACGTCAGGAAACTAAACTGAGAAATTATTATATAGACGCGGTCCATGGTCAACCATCCAATGAAAACCGGACACCTTTGTGTTGTTAATGACGTGGCGTGTTTTGCTTAATTGGTATTGTGCACTGAGTTTATGTAGGAGTTTTAGTATTAACTGAGTGACAGTACTCAGTACTCGATATTTGAATTAACGGACATTTGGGATTCTGTGACAGTTTATCTGTGGCGATTCGTGCAGTGGACTTGATATTTGTGGCGGTTTAACCCTGTTTCATGGAGATGGTGAAAGAGTGGAAGAAACTGATTTAACTCTACATGATATTAATAAAAGAAAAGGGGCAACATGGAATAAAATAGCAAAATAAAGTGAAATAAAAGTATGAAATAGCGGTTCGATTCTATTTCATGAGAATGGTGGGAAAATAAAAAATGTGAAATATAAAAAAATTCTCTCCCTCTTTCATCCTGCCAAATAATTATCGGAATATAATTGAAATAAAACGGAATAGTGAACTCTTTTATTCTTCCATGTAAATATATTGTGTATTTTGCGATGCATTATCCTTAATAATCATATTAATGGTAATATTATTTGCATTGCATGACAAAACAACAAAATGTTATTCCTAATATAACATGCTAAAAATTTATTAACAAAAATTAAAAATCCTCGTAATTTTAACGAAACAAAATTTAAGTTAATACAACCGATTAATTATACAACACACATAAAAATGCAAAATACAACAAGTTTATTTTATTTTTAATAAAAAAAGAAGCAAAATCAAACCAAATTACCATCAAGCCATTTAATAGAAGGCACAACCTTCTTGACCAAAACCCTAAATTCCTCATCATCCGCAATTTTATTCCCAATTACGTCCAATTGCACCAATTGCGTGGATTTGAAAAACAACACCGCCTCCCAATTCTCATTCTCCAATTCCTCTGAAATTCCCTTTGTTTCAAATGGGTGCGACAAGGGAGAGGGGAATAAATACCTAGTCGTGTCTATTGAGTGGGCCCCAATTAAATTATAGGATAAATCGAGTACTTTTAGCGAATTTAAATTTTTGAGGGGGTAAAGTGAAGAAAAGCTTTTTATTTGGTTGTGACTTAGATTCAAGCATACGAGTAGCTGCAATGCTTCCAACCCTAAAAAATGTAAAAAGAAAAAAAAATAAGTACATCATTTTAAAATTTAAATTTGGTTGGTACATTTATTAAAAACAATTATAGGGAAGTTCCACATGTACCCTATGAAACCTAATTATATCAAATATACCCCTATAAAATATGAGAAAATATCACTAAAACCTTTCCTCTCCGAATTTTTCAATTAAACAAAAGGTAGGTTACTTTAAAAAAATTATAAACAAACTAGAAAAATAAGGGGTATACATGATATTCCTTATGTTTCCTAAGATATACAGGATATTCATGATATTTTTTATATTTTGTAGGGGTATCCGTGATATTATCTATTTTCTAGGGGTACAGCCGTACAGGTGATATTTTAAGAATTTGCAGGGGCGCGCATGAAATTATGCCATTTTACAATAACCTGAAATGGACACGAGATTGTTGTGACTAAGATCGAGAACTTGAACACATAAAAGCCTCTCTGCAAATCCAATTCGAGTCAAGGGCATATTCGTAATTTTCAAACAAATTTGGGGCTCGAAGCATCCAAACCCAAATTCATCGTATTTTTTACAATGCTTTGACAATGACTCTTTGCTCAAACTCAACTGCACATCATAATTAACAATTTAGTGGCGAATATTTATTGCATGATTAATAAATTAAATTTAAATAATTAATAATTACCTGATTAAATAGAAGTAAACTAATTTCATCTTCGTAATATCGCTTGTGTGGGGGGTCTAATTTTATTAATTCGTTGAATAATTTTAAAGCTTCTTCAAAATAAGAGTTTTTTTCCACTAAAGAAGTATCCTTGAATTTTATTGAATTGTACGCAATCAAGAGTCTCGCTAATGATAACTTCATAAATTTACTGCAAAATTGAAAAAAAAAAATAGTAATTAATTAATAATAAATAATAATTGGTATTTTGCATAAAACGTATAACTTTGAAAAAGATAAATACAAACCTATCTTCTTCAGTTTCGGCCATCTTCTTAAATAGTGTGATTTCATCCAATAAAGTATTCAAATTCCAATTGGATCCTTCTTCAACACTTTCCTCTGAATTAATAAAATCAGGAGGGCTTACTTGTAAATTATCGCAATTATCTAGATAATTCCATAAAAATGGTCCCTCAAATAAATCCCGTTCCTTCCCTTTATTCTCCACATCAAATTTCAATTTCTCAAAATTACCACAAAAATCTACACTTACGTCAATCTGAAAATTTTGATATTTTTCAAACTCTTCATTGAAATTTTCAAAATTCGCAACCCAAACCTTCGACTTTTTCGAATTATTCACCAAAATGGGCTTCCAAGCTAATTTTTCACTCGATATTACTCTTCCATTCACCTTTATTTCCCAAGAATTCAAACCATCAACCTCTCGATTGAAATAAAGAATAATCAGCAATTTTTCAAATTGATCCCTCGAATTATTACAAATCACGATTTTGGATCCATTAGAAGGCCACGAGGATATTAAGTTGGGTTGATTATTAGTATTATTATTTGGAGATGAAATTTGATCTAAAAGCCATAAATGATAAAACCACCCACTTTGATCACTTGGATCCGTAAATAAAGCTTGTCTGACGAGTTCAGATTCTTCTGATAAAATATTCTCTTTTTCACTAAAGCCCTTCGATTTTTTCTTTAACAAGCTCGATAGAAGCATGCTACAAAAAGAAATTTAAAAAGATAAAATAAGAAATGGAAATTAAATTTCGATAAAAGATATGGAAACTAAATTTCAATAAAAGAAATGGAAATTCAATTTGTTTACCTCCTATTATGCCAAGCAGAATAATTACTAAAATTAGTATTAATCATATCCATTGTGAAATTAAGCTCCTCTTCTTCTGAAACATCCTTTAACCTCGCAATAAACCTGAAAAATAGTAATGAAATCTAAATTTAATCCAATTTTACATCATTTATCCTTTCAATTGTGAAATTATACTCATGTTAGCCTTGATTTGATCCGATAAATTCAAATTAGAAGGAAATAAATTTAAAAAGGTGAAAAGGGGTACCTTCGATAATTCCAACCATGGAAATTTCTCGCATCAGCCATCAAAAGCATATCTAATAATCCAAACTCTTGATCGAAATTAGTCGGTACGAGTTTTTGCCCCAAAATCCATTTCCTATGGTACCATGCACCATATGATTTTGGATTCCTCCTCAGTGCCGTCTCCACCTAAAAACAAAGAACAAAATTGCATATTGCATAAAATAAAACATAATATACGTTATTAAAAAATAAAAAATAATAAAGAGAAGAACTTACTAGTCTGAGTTCATCTTGAACAGATGATTTTATAATATCTGGATCAGAAATATCTTTTAAATTATGCTGTAATGCAAGTTTTCTATAGTTCCAAGCAGTATAAACCTCTGGATTGACCTCTAATAACTTGGAACTTGCTAAAAGAGCCTCCTTTGTGTATCTAAAAGAGAAGAATTGAAGTCGTATTAGCTCAAAATTTATGATCGAATGCTGAAGATTGTTCTAATAAAAAATCAAGTATTGGAATTTGCTATTCACGATCAGAGAGTTCAATCTATTTGCTTATCGGAGTACATTTGGGAATAAATATGGTCAAATGGTAGAAAAAAACTTAGCTTAAGTATCAAAACTGAAATCAACAAATTATAAAAAGACTGAACAGAGAAATGGAGAATTTACCGTTCGAAACATCAAAACTGAGTATAGAAAAACGAGAAAAGAAAGTACAAATGAATTACATGTGATTGTGACGGAAATGGAGAAGTTGAGACTGGAGCTCTCTCAGCTTGGCCGACTTGGCGGCTGCGGCGGCAGGATCCTCTTGCTTCGTCGGTTTCCTGGGTCTCCCGTGCATCTTCGATTCCGCTATTCACCGCTATTCACCGCTATTCCTCGCAATTCTACTCCTTGTTCAGATCGGGGTGAGGAAGAAGAGAAGAATTTAGAACTTTGGAACTGGAAAGTAAGCAAGTGAAATCTATTCGGGTTCGAACCCGTGTTCGAGTAGCGGATGGATCCGAACCCGAATACAGATATCCATTTACAAAATCTCACTCATTAAGGGGTGTTTGGCAAGTAGAATTACTAGAATGGAGCCGGATTATAAGGTGGAGCAAAACAAATTCTGGAATTAGTTGATTCTACAGTTTGTTTGGATGCTTGAGATATAAAATACTGGAAAATATAATTTTTTGTTTGGATGTTTCAATTTTTTTGGAATTTTGATTTGTAAATATGAAAGTAATTTTTTTGGAATAATTATTTGTTCAGATTATAAGTCTTTTAATTCCTTTAATTCCTTTAATTGCGAATAATAAATTGAAATATCAATTAATTTTTTATTCGTAAGTATCAATTCCCTTAATTATCTCAACAAAAAATATTTCTCCTTAATGCAGGTATGCTAGTGATATTATTTTTATATCGAACGTATTTATCCAGATTATACGATAATATACTTTCAACCATAATATAAATTATAAAATTCTACTTATCAAAGCAAAAAAGTTCCTTGAACAATCAAATAAAATCAAAAATTTGATATAACAATTTGTAATCATTCTTAAATACAACACTAAAATAATCAAATCTCAAATTAGACTCGATAAAAAAATGATGATTCTCATGTCCTGTGAAATAGTGCCGTGAATGTGTTCCGATTTCAATTCCCATATTCTATGATATCAGTGCTTACTATGTTCAATAATTCCTGCGATAATAAAAATGACGACCAGTAAGTAACTTGTATATTTTCTTCTTAACTAGACTCGGCAAATTTTATGTGCTTAAAAGATGATAAACAGAGCATCACAACCGAGATGCCGATAGGATGATACAATCGAACCGAAAAAAAATGAACGTACAATGTATCTTCCAAAACATAATTCATCTAACCTATATAAATATTCCAAAACATAATGTATCTAGAGTCAAATTATTACAATTATACTAGTCAAATTATGCTAAGTGTGAGAGTAAATTGCCAAATTAGTTTTCAGATTATATCAATAGTGGTCAGATTAGACAAAAATTGAAGCAAACATGATTTAGAACCAAAAGAATCTGAGATGAGAACCACTAGACTCGGTGAATCAAAAGAATTGACTCAGGTGGTAAAAAACAAATTCACACACAAATTGATTATTCACTCCCTAAACCTGTTGATTGACTGAGGTGAAGAATAGGCGAGGTGAATTTGCTCTCTATCCTCTCTTCACAAGAATCAATAGATTAGAGAATTCACATGCACATACCTCAAGTAAACGTGAGACAACAGGTTATGGAAGCACGAAATCAACAAAGAGTAGTGACAATATTGAAGAGACGGGATTGGAGAGGCAACGAAGACCTGAAATCAACAAAGGCAAAATATATGTGGTATGAAATGGAGCAGAGACGGTAGAGATGAGGGAAGAGAAGGTTTGATAGCAGCGAAGGAGAGAGAACTTAGGGGCTGTTTGGCACAAGGAATTTTGAGACGAGCCGGATTTTTTAATTCCGCTCAATTGACATTCTCTGTTTGGTTGTCATGTACGTGAAAGAATGAGAAGATGCTCCACTTTTTTCTTCTACTAAGATTCTCCATTTTGACGCTCGCAGAAAAGCTGGAGCGAAAATTTCCCGCAAAATCTCTTGGCGCTAATAATACCCATAAATACCTTCTCTCTCCTCTCTCCTCTCTCCAATCCCTAATCTTCGCACAGAACCCTTCTCTCCTCTCTTTCAGTAGGCTGCCTCCTCTTCATTTCCGTGTGTGTGTCTCTACCTTCTCTCGACATGTTCTTTTAATCGAATCCCTTCAATGGCCTCGCCTCTCCTTTCAGGCATGTATGTATGTACGTGTGTTTTTTCTGATTGAAAATCCTTCTTTGAATTCTTGTCTGATTTGTTAGAAGAAATAGTCTTACATCTCAGGTTGAGTAATTATATTTCTTGATTGAACGTTTTGAGTAATTATGAGTATAGGTATGTAGTAGTTTTGGCTACTGGGTCTTGATTTGGCTACTGATTTTAATCTCTCCTATTTGTGTTTATTCTCCTTCTATTTCATGGCTTGTGCACGATTTGTGTCAAATATTCTCTTCATGGTTCATTGATTCTTAATTTGAGCCAAATTGATGTATTTGTTGGTTAAATTGATCATATATCTCTACGAGGTATGATGTATATATATTCTATTTAGCTCTGATAAGTTTTTGTTTCATTTAATTTGGGGCTTATGCATATATTCAATTTGCTTTTGTTTTATTTGGGGCTGATGAACATGTACACTTGATGCATATATTCAATTTGGGACTGATGAACAAGTACACTCTATTCATATATGTGTGTTTGTTTTATTTTATCATCATCCGTTTAATTTTTTTTTTCTGATGAATTGTGTATTTGTCCTTGTTTGGAGATGAATTAGAGTGACATGGTTTTGTGAAAGACAAAGTGATACCAACATGAATTAGAGTAATCAATATCTTACTGGTATATTTGATTTTGTTTCGGTCTTTGTTATGCTGATAAGTGAAATTTATTTGATGTCATTTCGATCTCTATTGCAGGATATTCTATCAATTGGCTTAAAAAATCGGATCAATATATGTGTGAATGAGAATTGAATGAGTCATATATTCGAAAAATGTGATTTATAATTGTATATTATTCATAACTAAGCTTTGATTTTTTTTTGCAAATTAATAGATATTAACCATAATTTTGTGGTGTTTTTTTTTTTACTAAACATTTAAAGAATTGTTATACAATTTTTATTATATTTTGATTGTGCTTTAATATGATTTAGACTATGATCATGTTATTTTTTTTAGAATATAAAATAACATAATTTATTGAGAAAGTAAGAGATTAATTAAACATAATATATGATGAATTATAATTTTAAACACTCATAACTAATTGTAATTATTTTCATCATAACTATATCATAATTCTGTTTTTTTCGAACAACCAAACAAAAAATTATACTTTCCAGCATTTTATAATTTAGACATCCAAACAAACTGTGGAATTAATAATTCCAGAACTTTTTTCTCCTCCACCTTATAATCCGATTCCACTCTACTAATTCCGCTTGCCAAACGGCCCCTTAGCGTCCAAAATTTTGCGGCAAAGTTGCGCTCTAGCTTTTCAGCGAGCCAATATTTGGGGGTTTTGGTGGAAGTAGGAAGTGGAGGATCTTTTAGTTCTTGTCACGAAGGAGCTACCAAACAAAGAATTAAGTGGAGTGGAATTATAAGATCCCCGCTCTTATCAAAATTCCACCATGCCAAACAGGCCTAACAGAAAAAAGAGGATTTACGTATTTATTATCTTTTTCTTAAAATATAAAATTACATTTTCTTTTTAAATTAAAATATCATATTTATTCTTTTATAAATTTAAAATAATATATTTATCCAAAAAATGAAAAATCGTCCAATTTCCCAATAGAACTAACGATCGATACTTAAAATTACTATTTTATCTTTCTAAAAATTCAAAAAAAAAATTCAAATTAAAAAAAAAAAATTACATATCTAAATCCCCCAAAATGAAAAATACTGTAAAAACAGAAGTAAAATAAACAAATAAGAAAAATATTATATTATTACAATATTACATGATTCTATTCTCAGTAGAAATTTACTTACATACAAATAAAATGGACATGTTTATCATGATAAAACCGTCATTTTATATGCATACATATCTATAAATAATTTTCTTATAGCTTGCGTAAACAGGGCGATGCATCCAAATGTACGTGTCCACTCGATCGATGCCTCGCAAACGCACTTCATATAATCGTAAAGTGTGTAGATTCCAGCACATTTGATTAGTTGTAGATCTCAACGCATGTGGTTAGTTGTATATACCATGTTGATGTCTAGATCTCGGTGTTTTCGTCGGATTGTTTGCATATCTCGACTAAGGTGGAAGAGCTACAATATGGCATAGCTAGGTTTGAAGGAACAGGTTGTGTATGGCCTTTAATGATACAAATAAAAATGCATGTAGTTTAAGATATATTTGCTCGGCGGCAGGTGATATGATCAATAGTTTCGGATTTTGAGTTTAAATTTTAAGGGATTCAAAATTTTCTAAAAATATGATTTACTAGCCAGAAGCGCGCGGAAATTCCATGCGTTTTTTATAGAAAAATATTCTTTGTAAAAATTCCATGCATCCTTGTAAAAGTTCGAAATATAATATTTAACCTATTATAAAACTTTGTGAAAGGTCATGAATTCAATTCCTCACGATTTCAAATTTAGATTTTTTTTTTTTTAAAATACAATGAAAATATGAAGAAGAAAAAACTAATATAAGAGAGATTTCAACACCACATCTATTATAAAAAATCTAGAATTTCAACAAATAAACCACATAATGACATGTGTCTACATACGTTAATTTCTTTTCAAATAAATTATTTTGATATCTAATCTAATTTCAAATTAAATTTCGGATACTTGAAAATCTGAAGAAATATGAGGCCATGGATGTCCTGTCCGGTGCCTCACATGTATGTCTTTCTAACTCGATTTGATGATTAAAAGTTTAAAACTGAGGTAAGACCTGGAAGAAGGAATGAGTGGAAAATTTTACACACAAAGATTTATTAATAATTTAATTAATATTCAATTTACCTGATTTTCTCTCGTATCCCAATTGTCATATCTAGTCGAAATGTAATATTGGGTATAGAATCAAAACACAATATCTATTCGTCGAAGTATAACTCAGAATTGAAATATTCATATTGAATCGAATGACATGTTAAACATTTTTATTTTTAATGATATATTTGAACACTCAAAAAGACTACGAATAAAATTATGTTAAGAACTGGCGAACTTATATGCTTCAAGACCCTTTCATGCTTTTATTATGACTAAAACAATAACATTCATGATTTTTGAAACTTATTACTTTTTCCAACGTAGCCAAAGAAAATTAGAATTAGTATTGGAGGTCAAAGAAAAAAAAAAAAGAGATATAATCACACTATTTTTTATGATTGAAATGAAAATCACATGATTTTGTAAGACCTGCAAATTTCTCAGTTTTTATTAGAATCATGACACGTGCTGTGCTTTTTTTCAGTCCATGATCATTTTATTTCTCCCAATTTTGTCAAGATTATCATTTGTTTTTTCTCGTTTAAATAGTAAATAAAATAAAATAATAATGATCGTGTTTTTGAATATATTTTAGTGGAAACTAGAAATAAATCTTATTTTCATATTCTATAAAGTAATTCATGTTATTTTTCATTTAGGCTTTACATGCTATTTTCCAAATATTTAAGCACGTAAATGAAAATATGTTTCCAAATAATTAGTGTGTTATTTTACGAAAAGTCGTATGTATATTTTGATTGATTAAAAAAAAAGATTAGATAAAGTTTTATATAACATTTAAAATCTAAATTAAGGGAGGAAGTGATTTTTAATTAACCAAAATGTAATTATTTAATATGAGTTTATTAGTTAATTGGGCCACTAATTAGAATCATTTATTTATTGTATTTTTTGAAAAAAAAGACAAGCGCGATACGCGTTCGATCCAATTTATTTTGTATTAAACCAAAGAAAGGATACTAAAAACATCCTTTACTTACATAGTAATTAAAATCATTTAATTAGGAGTATTTAATTATGATCATTTTAATTAGAATCTGGATGATTTTTTTTTACTACTTAATTAGAATTTGATTTAACGATGATGATGTCATCAAGAATTTTTTTTAACAATGCGGTGGGGGCATTATTATTTGGATTATTGA
This sequence comes from Luzula sylvatica, assembly GCA_946800325.1. Taxonomy (NCBI): domain Eukaryota; kingdom Viridiplantae; phylum Streptophyta; class Magnoliopsida; order Poales; family Juncaceae; genus Luzula; species Luzula sylvatica. Next base: position 29,207,552 of record OX326957.1, on the reverse strand, counting down.
AACCTAGCTGAGGAGTAATCACTAGAATAAACATTAGTTTTCTAACCCTAATCTAATTAGGAAACATGGACGTATCAAGTTTGTTAAATGACTAGTTATATTAAAATACACAATAAACAAATATATTTTTTCACATGATAAAAAAAAATTACACCCTCTCTTTCAGTTTCTAAAACACAACTCAAACATTCTAACAGGGGCAAAAATATAATTTCCCTTTAGAAACCGAGCACTTCGTCAGACAAAGGCACGAGCCAATTCTTCCCGACTTCGAAAAAATCAGCTCTGCCAACACGACCTCCAAAAAAACGTCCTTCCGAATCAATCAAAGCCTTGATGGCCTCTTCAAATCTCACGAACCGAACAAATATCCTAACTGCCATCCTTGGTAGGGTAGTTAGGTTCGGTTATTTCGAATATAAACACTTGTGCCGTACCGTATTTCGAATATTTCAATGCCGCCTCGTTCTTTAACTCATCGCCCACCTCTCCCGGCCCCGCATGGAAAACAAAATAAAAGAAAATCAATTGGAAATAGTACAAATTTCATATATCGAAATTTACCCATCGTATACCATATTACTAGCACAACGACTCGTGTAGGCGTACGCTAAAGATTACATTTTTCGGCTTCTTGGTTTCGCTCGATCTTCTTGGCGACGAGAGGGGTGGTGAATGGTGATGCCTTGCTCGAGTTTTTCGAGACCTTGCCCCTCTTTCTACCCCATTTGCACCACTTTGCGAGGCTGTCATTTGTCCACCCCCTCCTAATCCTAGTCCAGCGCTCTCCGATTTCGATATGCTAAACCCGATGATTCTCCTTACGTCTAGAAAATATATAATTTGAGTTCGAATATTTATGAATAATTTCTTCCTCTTTGATTTTATTTGTTTCTATTTTTGTGCGAAAGATAGCAGTTTTGTTTTTAAAGCGCGGTTTCATACTTATGCCTATCATTGAAAGGACATCAATTATCTTGAAAATTTATGTCAAATAAAATTATGTATTTTGAAAAGGTAAATATATAAATGTATCAAAAGAAGTAATTATTCGTACTGAAAAATAACTTTCTTGATAAGTTTCTCATCAAAATTTTAATTTCTCGGATCAAATAATCAATTCGACCAAAAATTATTGGTTCAATTAGCAAGTACTCGGGTTTGTAACTAAATACTTTTTTTATAATTTACTGAAAATTATCTTTTTTTTCACCAAAAAATCTCAATGAAACAAAATTTAATAGAAAGTTCGAGTCTCTTGGATCAACAAATAATCGAACTGAAAAAATTGCTCAATTGAGAGTTTTGCAAGCCCAAATCAGCAAATATCAAAGCCCTATATGAGTGTATTTTCTCTGTTTAAAAACTAAAGCCTTTCCTAAAGCCACGACGTGGCATTGTCTTATTGGTTCAAATTTGTGAAGCTAATAAGCTAAGAAAAAACATTGACAGAACCTTAGTGCACTGTTAAATGATTTGAAAGATAACATAATACGTTTCTTGATATAGAGCATGGCATATTTTTCATGCATTTCCTATTATTATGTACTATTTTGAGATATTGTTATTAAATAAATTTAAATTAAATATGTTTGATTTAAAATTTTAATTGTAAAACTGGTGATACATATAAGTAAAGTACACTTAAAAATAAAATAAAAAATACGTTAAATAATAATAGTTCAATATAAAAACTATCAATATGTATCATAATGAATAATGATGCTTTTCAATAATAACGAATTTTTATTATATCATGTTAAACAAATAATGTCTTAACATACAAGGTAGTTAATATATAACATAACGGGGAGTGCTATGATAGACCCATTTTCTTATCATGGACCCATTTTTTATAAAAAAAAATTCGAATATTTGTGAATTAATGATATTTTTTGTAAGATTCTAGTGTATATTTATCATTTAATGTTTTTCAAAACATAAATTTTGTAGAATTAATGAATAAATAGCTAAAATTCTTAAAATAATTTTTTGAAAATGGGTCCATGATAATAAAATGGGTCTATCATAGCCCATGTTAGTATTCCTTAATCATTACCGGCCCAAATATTTTATGGGCTCAAAATTATTTTTTTTAAAAAGAACTTTTAAATCAATTATTAAGGAATACTAACAATTCACATGTGAATATGTGACTTATTGGTTAAGACGTGTTTTTTCCTATAGATTAAAAGATTCAAATCTCGCCAGACCAAATTTTCTTCTATTTTCGTTGTATTTTGGAGAAAAAAACTAAAATTATAATTTGTAGAGATTCGAACTTGTGATCTCTCACCACAAGAATTTTTATTATATTGTAGTAATTTCATTGTATAATCCTTATTTTGAATTGGATATATCATTTTTACGGAATATTTGGACCCCTTAAAATATTAGACAGGAAGTCCGAATTTAATGGGTTTTACACTTGAGAACTAGATTCATATTTATTCATATTTTAACTCATAAATCCATGAAATGGCATATTTAACAGATTCATAAATAATACCTCGAGAACTAGATTCATATTTATTCATATTTTAAAAACTCCAAAAAACTCCTCGACCAAAGTTTGGTAAAGAATATTTTTGGAGTTTTCAAAAAGATATATATATTTTTACGATATCCAAAAGAATTATGTTTAAATTTCCCATTTATTTTACTTAGTAAGTTATAAGTATCACTAGTTTTACGATTAATAGTTTTAAACTAAACATATTTTATTTAAATTTTTTTTTTTTTTGAATTAGGAAGGCCAAAAGCCTATCTTGTTTTGTATTAATATTAAAAGTAAATTTACAATAAATTATACAGTACATTAAGTCTTTTTTAGTTGTGATATCTCCCGCTCTCCTTCTAAATAATCATTTCTCCTTGACGTGAAATTTTGCTAATTTGGTATTTTGTACCATGTTTGAGTTTCTTCGATTATTAGCGGTCCCACCAATATGGGTTGCTTGCCCTCTTTTCTGAAGATTCGCGCGTTTCTTTCCTTCCATATGTTCCATATTAGTTCCGCCCATAACGTGTCCCATATTTTCTTCTGCGGTTTAGTGAGGCATTTTCTTGATAGTGCCCAACTCTCGAAAGGTTGTGCTTGGGGTATTATTTGTACCGGTGGCTTACATTATGCCATGATGATATTCCAAATTTGTTTAGTGTACGTGCACTCATTAAATAAGTGATCTCTCGTTTCTAGCTTATCATTACATAGGGGTTATTCGGGCAATTCTTTTTTTGTAAATTATCGGAGGTGTTTAGTTTATTGTGCATTGTTACCCACAAGAAGAATCTTATTTTTGATGGGACTCTAGTTTTCCATATCATATTTTGTCATACATTTGATACTCCCGGGTTTGCAAGGAATTGGTAAGCGGACTTGACGGTGAAGTTTCCATCTTTTGTTCATTTCCATTTAATTTGAGAGTCGTTGTTTCTTTGAGTTGACGTATTATAGCAAGGTAACTCGGCTATTAACTCTTTTATCAATGTTGATCTTTTTAATACGGGAATATTTTGTAATCGGCTCGAGTCTTGCACTCCATATAGATGTAGGAGGCATTTACTCCATGCATTTTCTTTTAAGTTGTCAATTTTCCAAAGAAAATTTTGGAGTAGCGCCTTGTTTTGGAATTGGATGTTTGGAATGCCTAATCCTCCATTTTTTTTTGGTAGGCAAACCGTTTCCCAATTTACTAGATTTTTTCCCGCTTTATGCTCTTTTCCCCCATTCCAAAGAAAATTTCTTATCATTTTTTCAATTTCCTTTACCACTCCTATAGGCATTTTCATTGATATTTAAATTTATTTAGTACCAATGTTTTAAAATATTAAATAACAAGGAAGTGTGAAAAAACATGCCATGGTTTTTATCATGAACTTTCAAACTCATTTAACTAACGATTTTGATTTTGTCGATCCTTTTCCTTGATTTTGATTTTGCCAATATTTTTCTTTGACATATGGGTTAAGGCAACAGGCAAAATGCACTCCATTTTGTAATGTTTTGTTTTGCACATAAAATATAGTGTTCTTCTATAACACTATTGTATCAGATTCAATACGTTGTTGAAAACTGAATAATAACTCACCAATAACTTCAGTTAATATGTCGTCATTTGTAGACGGTGCGTAAGCACCAAATTTATAGATATTTTATCTTGATTTTCTCTCGTATCTCAATTATGATATGTAGACGATAATCACGATATCTATTGATCAAGACAGAACTAATTAGAATGTATTAAATCGAATGACATATATTAAATATTACTTTTTCCTATAATATATTTGAACACACAAAATGAAAACCCATAATAAAATTACTTTAAAAACTTGCCAACTTATATACTCTTGGTTGTGCCTTCTAATCTGTATCAAGCTTTTATTATGACCAAAACGAGAACTACGTGATTTTTGATATTTATTATTTTTATCTACGTACCCAAAAAAAAGTATATGGATTTGATGTTACGAAGAGAAAAAAAAAAAAAGAAGTAGATCATATCATTCGAAACTCATTTGTCGATATGATCATACTTTTCTTATGATCGAAATGACACCCACATGAGTTTTTGACAAATTAGGTATACCGTATACTTGATTTGCAAACTATTAAGAAACATTACTGTGCTAATCTTAATCTAATTAAGATAGTACATAAATATATCAAGTTTGTTAAATGATTAATTATTTAAAAATAGACAACAAATAAATATATAACGTAATAAAATATAACACCCTCCATTTCACTTTCTAAAACACAACTCAAAACGATCCTACCCGGGGCAAAACCGTAATTTCCCTCTAAACACAACAAATTAAATCAAACCCTGATTTATCCAACCACATAAGTTTTAGATACTTATGTATATGTATTAGATACTGCTAGAAAAATTATAACATCAGTATCGTATACTTGTGTAATAAGAGTTACAATTTTAATGTTTGGTGTGAAGACTACGAAACAACTGAAGTTGAAGTTTTTTTATTTGGATTGATGTGGTTAAAATACGTAATTCCATAATATCGTCCAAAATTATCTTTAAATTTTATCGAGTTACATCTTATTTATATCAATAATTATATATATTATACAAGACATACATATTATTATTATTACTGTCAAAAAATTTATTTGAAAAACGAATTCGAAGATATAATTATGAAACGTAACCAATGAAATAGAGCAAAAAAAATTAGATAAAACATATTAGAGTCTCCAACAAAACTAAAATGTTAAGAACATTACTATTATCATTTATCACACATCAGTGAACTATCCAACCATAATTAAAATTTTAACTTAATAACCATCCATACAAGTATATTAATAAGTTTAGATTAACGACAAAATACTAAAATTCAACACAAAAAAACTATCAAAAAGATCACAATAATAAATGCTGCAATTTTAAAGCATAATTTCTCAGCTCAATTTTGTTCATTCCAGGTTTTGTGACTTATGTAATTATCAAGAGAATAACCATAATTAGATATTTTGGGAAAATACATATACAACAATACAAACAAAATTCATAATCCAAACAAAAAGATTAGACTAATTACGGTAATTACTATTACAAATTGTCCTAATTACACTAGCGTCTAATGAAAACAAAACGATTACAACTCAAACGATATCATGTAGCTTGTTTAGTGATGGCAAACTTGTATTCGACTCATTTAAATTAAATATATAAGCAAAATATCAACTCGTTAGTCGTTACACTTAGAATAAATTAAATATATAAGCAAAATATTAACTCGTTACACTTAGAATTATACAGATATATTTGTAATGTTTTAAATATATAGTTTTTTTTTCTATATAACTATTATGTACCAAAAATTATAATAGGTAGTTGAAAACTCAATAATAACTCACCAAATGTACTGTATTTTACTAGATAACAATTGATCCGATTCATAGATATTTGGTCTTGATTTCCTCTTATATCTCAATAGAATTAAAACACGATATCTAGTGATCGCACCATAACTTAGAATGTAAATATTCACCTTAAATCGAATGACATATTAAGCATTACTTTTTCCAATAATATAATTAAACACGCAAAAAGAAAATTCATAATAAAACTACGTTAAGAACTTCCCAATTTATATAGACCCTTCTTGCCTGGGCCTTCTAATCGGTATCATACTTTTATTATGCCTAGAACGAGAACTACATGATTTCTGATATTTATTACTTTTATCTCCATACCAAAAATAAGTATTTGAATTTGATGTTACGAAGAGGAAAAAAAATTGGATATCATTCGAAACTCATTTGTCGTTGAAATAATATCATACACCTAGATTTTACATATAAAATTCACCTAGATATACACATGACATTCCAATTCCGCAACAACTAAAATTTTGTTTTGTTTTTTAAACTTAACATGAGTTTATTATAATTTGACACATATGCATTTAGGTAATTTCTAATGGCAAAATCTAGATGTCTCGCATTATTCTTTGTCGATATGATCATATTTTTTTTATGATCCAAATGACAACCACGTGAATTTTGAAGGTCTGACAAATTATGTATACTCAATTTGCTAGTCCAAATCTAATTAGATACGTAAACATATCAAGTTTGTTAAACGACTAATTATTTAAAAATAGACAACAAACAAATATATAACATAATAAAAAAAGTGTCACGATTCTTAAATTTTTCGGATGCGCTTGAACAAAGATGATGATATTATCAGCATATTAAAGAGTCTCTGAAGCAAGTAGATCTGAACCCGTTAAAATAACAGATACATTTTTCAAGATCGTTTGTAGGGTATCAACAACAATATCGAAGAGCAAATGAGAGAGATGATTCCCTTGCCGAAGACATTTTTGGTGAAAGAACGCGTCACCCTCGGTCCCGTTGACTCTTACGGACGAGCTCGAAGAAGTTAAAAGACTCTGAATCCAATTAATCCATTTTCGAGGGAAGCCACAAATTTTCAAAAGCTCAAACTTCAAATTGGGCCACTCGTGAAGTTCTTAATATTTTGGTTAAAGGACAACCCCGTACCCCAGTCAAAAAAGTTGAGAAATAAATTGCGATTCAATTAAATAAACTATTCAATTTACAATTTTGTGTAACCATCAATTATAAATACAAGAATGATACGTTCACATAACTTAACCACCGAAGTATTACCGAAATTACTTACATAGAAAAAATTTAGTGGGGCCCATAAGCATTTCATTCCATTTCTTTCCATTAAATTTCAATCGGTAGCACTTCTGTAATTTACTTCGGTATATGAAGCATTTTCCATTATAAATAATAGACTATTTGCTTAATGAATAATGTTAGACATCTAGATTTTGCATTTAGAAATCATTTAGTGCGTATGTGTCAATTTACAATACATTCATATTAATCTTATGTATAAAGTAGACAAAATCCTTGCAATTCTAATCCTCCACGTCATCAGGGGTTTTTTTGTAAAAAAAATATTTTTTTTATTTACATTTTGGTTCATTTTATTCGTAATCAAGGGCTTTTTTGTAAAAAAAATATTTTTTAATTTACATTTTGATCCATTTTATTTACATTTCGGTCCTGTTTAGTTATAATTTACATTTTGATCCTTTTTGTTTACATTTTGATCCTTTTTATTTACATTTCGATCATTTTTTACTTTTTTAATTTACATTTTGGTCATTTTTAGTTTTAATTTTAATTTTTGTCCTTTTTATTTACATTTTGGTCCCCTTTTATTTACATTTCGGTCCTTTTTACATTTTTAATTTACATTTTGGTCCTTTTTAGTTTTAATTTAAATGTTGGTCCTTTTTATTTACGTTTTGGTCCTTTTTAATTTACATTTCGATCCTTTTTTACATTCGATCTAGGGATGTCAACGGGGCGGGTCGGGTTCGGGTAAGCCTCCCCCATACCCGAACCCGAAATTTCGGGTATTACCCGAACCCGAACCCAAAATACCCACGGGTAAAAATCCATACCCGAACCCGAACCCGCGGGTAACGGGTATACCCGAACCCGTTACCCGAAAATTATTAATAAATAATCTAAAAAAATTAAAAAATTAAAAATTATTATACAAATATGTAAAATTAAAAATAATTTTAAATACATAAAACAAACAACTTGTACAAATACATCAAAAATCCAAATATTACAAATAATTAATCCATAAAACATCCAAAATTTTCTTATTATGGGTAATTTTCGGGTATTTTTCGGGTATGGGTTCGGGTAACGGGTATACCCGCGGGTAAAAAATTTCCCCCGAACCCGAACCCGAACCCGGACCGGGTATTTTTTTTCGGGTATTACCCGACCCGCGGGTATTTTTTTCGGGTCTTACCCGCCCAGTTCGGGTCGGGTACCCGCGGGTTCGGGTTTCTACCCGGCCCATTGACATCCCTAATTCGATCCTTTTTTCTTATTTTACATTTTGGTCCTTTTTTACATTTGATATTTTTTTCTTATTTTACATACATTATATTATATCTTATGTATAAAGTAGACAAATTTCTTGCAATTCTAAGCCTCCACGTCATCAACGGCTTTTGTGTAAAAAAAGTATTTTTTAATTATATTTTGGTCAATTTTAATTTTAATTTACACTTTGGTCCTTTTTATTTACATTTTGGTCCTTTTTATTTACATTTCGGTCCTTTTTTACATTTTTTAATTTACATTTTGGTTCTTTTTAATTTTAATTTACATTCTGGTCATTTTTATTTATATTTTAGTCCTTTTAATTTATATTTCGGTCCTTTTTATCATTTTTAATTTACATTTTGGTCCTTTTTATTTACATTTTGGTACTTTTAGTTTTAATTTACATAATGATCCTTTTTATTTATATTTCGGTCTTTTTTTACATTTTGACCCTTTTTCTTATTTTACATTTTGGTCCTTTTTTACATTTGGTCTTTTTTTTTCCTATTTTACATACATATTTAAAATTTGGTCTTTTTTCCGATTTTAGAAGCACCTGAACAAATGATATTTATACAAATTATATTAGAAAATAATATCCGTGATAGACTAATTTCATGAACTTTATGCATCTATTGACATCATGATATTTGCAAATATGTCATGATTAGATTAATTTAGTTCAAACGCATTTTCGTTAACTGGCACACGCGTTAATTCTATTTAAATAATTATATAAAAAACATCCCGCGCAATTGCGCGGGGATAAAGCTAGTTAAGTTTAAAAAAGGAACAAAATTTTAAATGTTGTAAAATTGAAATATCACGTGTATATCTAGATGTATTCTAGATGTAAAATCTAGGTGTATAATATTACTTTTTGTTTAATAATGTAGAATGACAATTAGTAAACGTAACTACGGTAAATAGCTCAATTGGTACACGATTTTTGTTTGATAAATTATTATTTTGGGAAATTCTTCAAAAAATCCCTAACTTTTCTGAAAATTATGAAAAACCTCCTATCTTTTTAGATTCCCTAAAAATCCCTTATATTTTATGCTTCCTCCAAAAGCCCCCTGACATTTTAATTTTCCCTCAAAAAACTCCTATCTTTTTGTTATGATTTTAAAATGATCATTATACCCCTTCTCATAATTTTATTTTATAAATATCCATAATTTAATAAATAATAAATAGATATTAAAATATAAAAAATTCATAATACATAAATACTAAAATATTATAATAAATAAATATTAAATTATTATTATAAATAATATAAAGATATTAAAATATTATATTAAATAGCACATAGATATAAAAACAGGTTTGCTAAGGAGAATCCAAAAAAAGAATCCCCGCAGGAAAAATATACTAATGAAATTAGCAAAATATACTATTTAAATGAACAAAATTTACTGTTGAATCCAACATGTTAACATGGCTAAAATTAAGAATAAAATAATATATTTTCAACAGTATATTTTGATATATACAAAAATATATTTTGCTAATTTCAATAGTATATTTTGGACCTTGGATTCTTTTTTTGGATTCTTTTTGTGGATTCTTTTTAGCATTTATAGATATAAAAATATTAATAATTGTCGAAAATGATATTATCATAATATTTTAATATTTATGTATTATTTATTATAATATTTTAATATAAATGTATTATTTATTTTTTAACATTTTAAAATTAAATTATGGGGGTATAATGGTTATTTTTAAAAAATATAACAAAAAGATAGGGGTTTTTTTAGGGAATCTATAAATGTTAGGGGGTTTTTGGAAGAAAAAAATATATAGGGGGTTTTTGAGGTGATTAAAAAAGATAGAGGTTTTTTTAAAAAGACAAGGAGTTTTTTCATAATTTGAAGAAATCGTTAGGGGATTTTTGAAGAATTCCTATTATTTTGTTTTTTGTTTTTTGAGAAAATTTAGAGAGAGTTCAAAATCTCTCTTCTAAATAATAAATTCTCTTCTAAATAATAAATAGATAAGAGTCATAATTTACACTTACATTCAACACTTGAAATAATATTGCATTAATTAAACGACCTATCTAACAATTCAAATAAACTGGGCCTCTTTGTTTGGAAATAATTTAACTGAATTAATTTTGTACAAAAGCCCAAATGAGTGAAATATTTGGTAATGCACAATTCTAATACCTGAAGGAAGTGTCCGTACGACCGTAGTACATATATGAGCCTAATTCACATCATTAGTATTACTTGCTCAAAATCATACTGATCTGAATGGAAAAAAAACTATTGACTTTCAGAAATTCGATCATAATGGAAAAAAAATCTTGGAAATATTTCGACAAGGACTCTTCTCAATCCGCCTATCTCGCCGCTGGTTAATCCATCGAGGTAATTGAATTTTTTTTGTGTAATCTTATATATATTGATAACTAATTTTTCGTGATTTTTGTGTAGTTAACTAAGAAGGTTGTGAAAGAAGAATTAACTGCAATCGTGAGGCCGCGAGATCACCACGTCGAGTTAGAAAATCTGATGGGGCTTGTCTTTGTAACGTCATTACTGTTACAACTAATTTCCGCTGAAGCGAGAGGGTGCGGATCTAACTTTATAAAAAAAAATTATACTTATTTGAAAAGGTAATTTTGAACTTTTCATTGGCTTATTTGTAAAAAAATTACACAACAGGTTCTTAAGCAGAAAATCTATGTATAGGTACAGCTCAAATACTAAGAAAAATTGGAGCCTTTATAGAAAGGCGTCGCAACCTTGAAATTGAGATGAAACAATTGGCAAATTAGTTGCATTTGTTTGTGCTGCTGGTGTCTCGATTTTTTTTTTTTTTTTATAATAAACGGAGAAGGCTAATATGTCATCTATTTATTGATGTCAATAAAAATTGAACTCACAATCTCTCGCAACATTTCTAAAAGTTTATTATTACCATCCTTGTTATGAAGATTTGTTCCTTAATATTTTAATAATAGAATGAAAAACTCTAATATATAAATGTAATTATGAATTTGTATTTTAATTTGTTTTATTTGAATGACTTGAATTTGCTAGATTTATATATTGTATGTACTCAAAACAGTAGAACTGTAATTGCAGTAGTGCGAGTTTCTTACATCCAAACATAAGAATCTAAACAACTGCGGAAGCTTCAACCACGGAAGTTTTAGATACTTGTGTATTTTCTAAGACATCTACCCAAACAGCCACATCGTTATCGTATTATTATGCAATTAATATAGCGTCTCATGAAAATGGCAAACTTGTATTCAACTCATTTAAATTAAATACATAATCAAAATATTAATTAACTCGTTATACTTAGAATAATATAGATATTTGTAATGTTTTGCTTTGCGCATAATTTTTTTTTTTCTATAACAATAATCTAAAATAACTTATATATATTCGTATGAAACTTTTATTTAGTTGTTGTATAAAAAATTTCAATTAATTTCATTTTATTTTTAATATGTTATGTTGAAAAAAACCGTTCATAGTTAAAAGGAAGATAACATGACAACATCGTGAACAACTTAGCATCCAAACTGCGATATATCATGATATATCGTTGATATAGCGTGCTATTTGCAATATTGGACATAAATCATGACATGTTTTATATAGTGTATTGTAATTAATTATATGATATTTGATTGAAATCTCCAATAGTTTAGAATCCGGTATCGAAACAAAGATATGAAACCACGAACTAAATCCAACCCGAATTCTATTATATACAAACTGAGATTTAAAATATTGGACTATATATCATCTGGTCTATAAAACCCGAGATTTCAATTGTCGGGTTCAGGTTAAACCGCCGACTAGATTCGTCTTGCATATCGAGATTTCAAATTATTTGTCAGTAAATAATTTCATCATCATCATGGTCATCTAGACAATAACAATACTAGAATAGAAAATACAAATATCAACATAATTAATATTACATAAATTATTTATTTTTTCATTACAATATTTTCTTTTATTGTAGACCAATCTCAGGATTACATTAATATCAGCTCGCCAAATAACTTTAGTTTCTTTTTTTTCCGTGCTAGTAAGATTCGGTGTTGTCTTCCCACTAAACCCAATCAAGAAACAGATGAAATTTTCTTTGACATGATAAAGAGAGAAAGTGCTAATCTGAGGAGAAGGTGTGAGCCAGTCAACTGAAATGATCAACTGAAATGAGGTTCGCGGGAGAACGAATTCAACTCACAAGTCACACTCCTCCAGATCTCAATTATAATATGCAGACGAGAATGTAATCTATACTATCTATACTATATACTAATGCAAGGGGATTTGCTGCCTCCTGGTGCAGCCACGTCACCAGGGGCCTATTTGTAAAAAAAAAAAAAATTTAACATTTTGGTCCTTTTTAATTTACAATTTGGTCCTGTTTTTAAAAAAAAAATTACATTTTGATCCTTTTTTTTTACATTTTGGTCCTTTATATTTGCATTTTGGTCCTTCGAAGTTTTAATATTCACATTTGGGTCCAGGGGCCTCAAATTGGTCCTGTTTTTTAAAAAAAATTACATTTTGGTCCTTTTTTATCACATTTCGGTCCTTTATATTTGCATTTTGGTCCTTCCAAGTTTTAAAATTTACATTTTGGTCCTTTATTATTTTTCTTGCCTGGTGCAGCCACGTCACCAGGGGCCTCTTTGTAAAAAACAATATTATTTTTACATTTTGGTCCTTTTTTATTTACAAATTGGTCCTCTTTTCGGAAAAAATTACATTTTGGTCCTTTTTTTTTTACATTTTTGTCCTTTATATTTGCATTTTGGCCCTTCGAAGTTTTGAAAAAAATATTTATTTTACATTTTGGTCCTTTTTTATTTACAAATTGGTCCTTTTTTCGGAAAAAAAAAATTACATTTTGGTCCTTTTCTTTTTACATTTTGGTCCTTTATATTTGCATTTTGGCCCTTCGAAGTTTTGAAATTTACATTTAAGTCCAGGGGCCTCAAATTGGTCCTATTTTTTAAAAAAAATTATATTTTGGTCCTTTTTTCACATTTTGGTCCTTTATATTTGCATTTTGGTCCTTCGAAGTTTTAAAATTTACATTTTGGTCCTTTATTATTTTCTTGCCTGGTGCAGCCACGTCACCAGGGGCCTATTGATAAATTTTTTTTTTTTTTTACATTTGGTTCCTTTTTTATTTACAAATTGGTCTTTTTTTCGAAAAAAAATTACATTTTGGTCATTTTTTTTTACCTTTTGGTCCTTTATATTTGCATTTTGGCCCTTCGAAGTTTTGGAATTTACATTTTAGTCCAGGGGCCTCAAATTGGTCCTATTTTTTTAAAAATTTTATATTTTGGTCCTTTTTTCACATTTTGGTCCTTTATATTTGTATTTTGGTCCTTCGAAGTTTTAAAATTTACATTTTGGTCCTTTATTATTTTTCTTGAAAAACTAAAATAAAATTATAATAAGTTGAACAATATTAATAAAAGAACATCTTGCAAATATTTAAAAATAAAATATCACAAAACTATTAAAAAATACATAAAAAGAAAACTAACATAAAAAATAGATGTTTAAATAGATATTTTCTATGAATATATTTGCAAGATGTTTATTTATTATCATTTAATGTTAGTTTTTTTATGAATAAAGAATGTAATATTAAAATTATATAAACAAAATATGTAATAATTTAAATTTTTTTAAATCACTACGTGTTAAGAAGTGTTTATGAATTTTCTTAAAATTAATAAAAAATAACAAAAATAAGTTTTAATTATTACATATGAGATTTGGAGGGTATTTTGAGAAAGAAAAAAAATTAATATCATCCATAAGGAGTATTTTAAAATAAAAGTTTGGTAAAGAGTTTTTTTTTTTTGGAGTTTACGAAAAGATAGAGAATTTTTTATAATATCCAAAAAAAATTAGGGGGTTAAAAATATACCAAATCATGGATGTGCGAATAATCATGACATAATTTAAATTAAAGGTTCGAACGAAACGGTTAGCGATGACATCGTCAAACTTTGTTGTTGGCTGACCACACAAAGGACGAAAAATATTTGTGCTAAATATGTAGCGAAATTAAGGATTTGTGAAATTAAAAACACTCTTTTTTTCAGCAATGTTTTCTGAACTATTATGTTCTTAATAAATTTCATGACGACTCATTCGTTCTTTTTTCTTATTTTACTTATGAAGTATAAAATATAGATAATTTTTTTAGCAATAACCGTTTGAATTATTCAAGAAATCCGGCTCTTAAAATATTCAAACGATTTTTGCTACAAAATTTCACTCGCACACAACACACTAAATTACACATATAATAATGATTACAAAAAGAAAGTCACATACACAAAATGAACAACAATTTTTTTCAACTACATTACTTATAAACCCGAACAGCCCCGCGCAATTGCGCGGGGGTAATGCTAGTGTCGGTATAAAGTTAGAACACGATATCTATTGATCCCCACATAACTTGGAAGGTAAATATTCATATTAAATGACATATTAAGCAATACTATTTCTAATAATATATTTAACCACGCAAAAAGAGAATTCATAATAAAACTACGTTAAGAACGTCCCAACTTATATAGACCCTTCTTGGTTGGGCCTTCTAATCCGTATCATACTTTTATTATGACTAAAACGAGAACGACATGATTTCTGATATTTATTATTTTTTATCCAAGTACCAAAAGAAATTTGAATAAAAAAATTTGAATTTGGATTGGATGTTAAGAAGAGACAAAAATAAGTAGATATCATACTTTTCTTATGATCAAAATGCACATGAGTTTCGAAAGTCTGACAAATTAGGTATACTCAAATTTGCAAACTATTAAGAAACATTTCTATGCTAACCCTAATCTAATTAAGATACATAAACAATAAACATATCATGTTTGTTAAATGACTAATTATTTAAAAATAGATAACATAAATAAAAAAAAACACCCTCCATTTCACTTTCCAAAACACAACTAAAAAAAATCCTACCAGGGGCAAAAACGTAATTTCCCTCTAGAAACCGGGCACTTCGCCAGGCAAGGGCGCCAGCTCATTCTTGCCGAACCGTTCTTCTTCGAAAAAAGTAGCTCTGACGACACGACCTCCAAAAAACCTTCCTCCCAAATCAATCAAAGCCTTGGTAGCCTCTTCGGATCTCTCGAACCGAACAAATATCCTAACCGCCTCCTCGGGAGGGTAGTTAGGTTCGGTTATTTCGAATATGAGCACCCGCGTCACCGTACCGTATTTCGAACATTCCGACGCCACCTCGTCCTCCAACTCGTCATCCACCTCCCCCGGCCCCACCTTAAAAATAAAATAAACAAAATCAATTAGATACAGTCCAAATTTCACATATACCCCTACAAAACTACTAAAATTTCATGAATGCCCTTTTTGTTAGATTTTGGTTAACAAAATAAAGAAAATCAACTAGAAATAGAAACAGTCAAATTTTCACATATCAAATTTGATTTAGACCAAATTTCATATGTATCCCTACAAAACCCCACAATTTCACATATATATACCCCTAGAAAACCTGAAATATCGTGAATACCCCTACAAAACTACTAAACTTTCATGAATGCCCTTTTTGTTAGATTTCGGTTAACAAATAAAATAAAGAAAATCAATTAGATAAAGAAACACTCAAAATTTCACATATCAAATTTGATTTAGGCCAAATTTCATATGTATCCCTACAAAACCACACAATTTCACATATATATACCCCTACAAAACCTGAAATATCGTGAATACCCCTACAAAACTACTAAAATTTCATGAATGCCCTTTTTGTTAGATTTCCGTTAATATCCTTTCACAAATCTAACAAAAAAGGGCATCTATGAAATAATAATAATTTTGTAGGGCTATTCATGATATTTTTCACGTTTTGCAGGGGTATCTATGAAATTGTGAGGACTTTGATTGACCCGTACCATGTTACGGAGCATGACGACTCGAGTAGGCGTGCCGTCAAAGCTAACGCTTTTGGGCTTCTTGGTTTCGCTGGCGTTGACGATGACTCCGGCTCTTCGATCGGTCTTCTTGGCGACGAGAGGGGTGGTGATGCCTTGCTCGAGTTTCCCGAGACCTTGTCCCTCTTTCCACCCCATCTTCGCCATCATTCTTTGCGCTGCGGTCATTTGTCCCCCCGCTCCTAATCCTAGTCCAGCGGTCCCCGATTTCGATATGCTGAATCCTGACGATTCTCCTTGCGCCTGTGGCGGAGACGGGGATCTTTGTCTTCCGGAGCTACTACTCATGGCTTGTCGTCTTCTCCAAGCTTCCTCGCCTGAAATATTTAACGCGGTGTTTTTCCTTTCTCTCTCCTCTTCCCTCTCTCTTCTCTCCCTCTCTTTGTCTTCCTCCTTCCTTCTCTTCTCGATCTCTCTCTTCCTATCGGCTTCCACGGCCATTCTCTTTTTCTCTCTCTTGTGCTCCTCGTAATCGTTCGGTCTCGCTGGGTCGTATTCATCGATCACGGCTAAGGAGAGAGAGTGAGAAACAGGCTCGATGCTTTTCTCAAGCAGAATTTGATGTGGGATTGAGGAAATTAGGGATTTGGTTTGTTGGGGTTGGATTAGGGTTTTGGGTTTTAAGAGGGAATGGGGAGGAGCGAGAATGGTAGATGGGGGTTTGCGTAAAGTGGGCGGAGCCATTTTTGTACTGCTTGACCAGACTGATGAGCTGGCACTCTTTTCTTCTTCGGCTGATGAGGAAGGGGGCGGGAGGTCCCCATAAAGTCCTCCTAGCATCTTATTAGTTTTCTTTTATTGAAATGTATTGGATTTTTGGATTGTAATTATCAAATTTTGAAGGTCTGCACAGAAAAAGAAGGAAGATTATATATAATGAAATTATTGAAACATACAATCTTGAAATTGAAATTAGGATGAAATAAGGCTGAAGATTATCTCAATTTAAGGTAAAATGCCCTAAAAACTCGATTTGTTTATTAATTACTAGCTCCATTCCCGTATCCATCTCAGTTAAAAACTAAAAGAACAAAAAACGAAGGAATTGGAGAAAGAATTACCTAAGCTGATGCCGTTTGCTTTTGTTCTTCAATCCGATTGAAGCCGTCTCACCATTAACACCGCGAATAGAGAGAAGAGGAGAGCTTGGGTTAGGGTTTTGCGACGAAGAAGAAAATGGCAAAAGGAACAGGATGGAGATGGATAATGGGTCTCAGTTTTTTTAGCAGAAAGCGGGTCGGGTCTGAAAAAATTGTGAATTATATAATCCTTACTGCAAGTGGACAATGTGCAACTAAATGGAAGATCATCTCCATTACATACAAAATTGAAATAATACAGGTGGATAAAGATTGATTGGTTCAAATGAGATTAATTTTAATTTAAGAATTTTTATCATATTAAAATTTTATTTATTTTATATTGTATGATATTTTAATTAATTCACGATAATTTCACATTATGATATATTTGTTTGATTGTTGTTTACTTTATATAAATCTAATCAAATTGAAATTTAAATAAACTGTCGTTACGAACAATGAATAAGATTACAAAAATATATTTTATTATAATAATATATTATTTTTTATATGATTCACGTAAATTTGAATAATAATATAGTTTTTTTTGCTCTCATTGTTTAATGAATGTCATGTGATCTTTTTTTCATAAACTTGATTTGATATCAAAACTAATAATCGTCTGTCACTTGACATCTTAATATAAATTTGAAAAAGCATATGAAAACATATAAATACTTTGTAATTATGATCTATGTGTATTATTTTAATTTTTTTGAGATAACTCGGTTATTTTTTAAATGATCGAGACATTCCCTCTCCCTTTTTTCCAAGATTTTGAAGAAGTAATGTATGTATAATGACCCAACGATGTATTTTTTATTGGAACTGGAATTTATACAAAAAACGTTCATTTTTCCTTTCTTCAAGTGTTTGAATTTTTTTTATAATTTTGTTTATGAATCTCTCAATAATTTTAGAAAATATCTAAAATTGAATTATTGAGATACACCTTTTTATAATATGTTTTTCACAATAATTATGTTGGGAATTAAGAATCACGCACGTTTAAAAGAAATCTAATAATTTTTTCTGATATCATCTTATTCAAAATAAAAAAATCGATTTTTCAAAAATATAAAACAGAATAAGATGAGGAAACATATCAAATCAAATACATATTATTTTCACAATATAGTATTTGACATATCAATATATCATTTATTAATATGATATATGTTAAATCAATGGACAGATTTATTTACTTAAAAAAATGGAGAGAAGCAGAGATTGAACCTAATGGTAATTTGTGTTATTAAATAAGTCCACCCAAAATAAAAGAAGAAAAAAATAGAAAAGAAAAAGCCTCCTTTTCTCGACTCGTGCACCGCCTCCAGCCCTCTCTCTCTCTCTCTCTCTCCCTCTCTACTTTCCATCTCTAGGTCTCAGATCTCTCTGTCCGACCTCCTTGCTAGGGTTTCGCGAATTCAGTCGGTGCTCGCTTCTAATTGTTCACTCGGGAAACCCTAGATCCGTGTGGTGGGGATTTCAGGGAAAAACTTTGAATTTCTTTGAGGGATTTGAGATTCTTTTTGCAAGATGTTTTGGCGTATGACTGGGTTGTCTACTACCTCACCGGTGAGTGATTTGAGTGTTTGATTTTATTATAAAAGTTTGTTTCTTTCGGTTTTTTTGTTGGATTGGATGTTTAGATTTCTGAATCATGTTTGTATAGTTTGAATATGTATTTTTTCAGTGGCTTATTCAGTATTTGTTTCTTGTATTATACCTTATTAGTCATATGAAATCATTAATTAGTGTTTTTCAGAGATTATCGAATCGTAACACTGATGCTGATCCCCTTGTCAGATTTTAGTATTTCTTGTTTTTGATTAAGAAAACAAATGTCTGAACTGACTAATAGTGTGTAGAAAGGCAAGGACAAAACGAGTTAAATAGTTTGTTATTTAGTTCGAAATTTGAAAATGCTTGTTTAGATAGCTACGAGGATATAGATATTGGATACAATATCAATATAGTAAGGATCAAATGAACCTAATTCAAAGTATTTTCACTGTTTAAAAATCAAAAATCTCGTGAATGATAATGATTATTTGAATGTTTTGTTTTTGATCCATTTAATAGGTGGACACTATTTTAGACAAAGAAAGCTTCACTTTGGAGGAGCTTCTTGACGAAGATGAGATCATTCAAGAATGCAAAGCTCTCAATACCCGTCTCATTAACTTGTAGCTCTCTCTCTCTCTCTCTCTCTCTCTCTCTCTATATATATATATATATATATATATATATATATATATTAAGTTTCAAATTTGTTAACATAAATTTTTAAATTTACTTCAGTTTGAGAGACAAAGCTCAAGTGGAGAAATTACTTAGATACATCGTAGAAGAATTTCCTGAGGATGGTGAAAGGAAGCAATCTTTCAAGTAAATACTTCTTTTTACAAACTAGTCCTTCCAAACCTCAGAAATTATCATATATGCCCTTATACTTTGATTATTTCAATTTATTTATATTTGTTTTAAATTTCTTGGTGTATCGTAGCAGATTTCCTTTCATTGCTTGTGAAATATTCACTTGCGAGATCGATATTATTCTGAGGACCTTAGTAGAGGATGAAGAGGTTATCATTTTGTCTTTCTCATTATTATTTTTCTTTATTATTGCAAAATCTCGTTGCGTCTAATAAATATTTATTTTTTTATTTATATAGCTGATGAATTTGCTATTCTCCTTCCTGAAACCTGATCATGAACATGGTACATTATTATCTGGCTACTTCAGTAAGGTACCAATATATTATACATTTGGGAAATTTTTCCACCCCCCCCTAAACTTTTCTGAATATTTTATTTAAACCCCATGACTTTTGTTTATACATTCTTTTTGAATTCAGGTTGTGGTATGTTTGATGGTTCGAAAATCAAACTCGCTCATGACTTATATTCAGGTACATATGTAATAAAACAAATAAAATATAGCTTAACTAATTTAATTTCACTATAATTTGTCTTTTTTTGTCTTTAATTTTTTGTAGACTCATCAAGAGATAATTGCGCAGCTCGTTGATCTAATCGGCATTACATCAATCATGGAGGCAAGTTTTCTTCATTTCTTTTCAAAATTACCATTTCGCCCTTGTACTTTATTGAGAAATATTTTTTGAAAACAGGTTTTGCTGAGATTGATAGGGGCAGACGAGACAATGTACACGGGTTCTTCTGAGTCGACCAAATGGCTTGAAAACACAAATGTTCTTGAATTAATTGTCAAGAAGTTTAGCTCTTCGGTACGCCATAATATAAAAAAGAACTTCTATTTAAGAAAATTAAAAAAATGACTTATTTGATTCTATGATTTAAATTTTGTGTAAAAGGAATCGCCTGAAGTGCACGCAAATGCGTCAGAGATCCTATGCGCAATTACACGCTATGCCCCTCCATCTCTCGCCTCCAATATTTCCAGCCCAAGGTTACTATATTATCATTAATTTATAAAAGGGTTACATTTTAATTAATAATATTTAAATATTATTTCTTGCAAATATTTTTGTAGTTTTGTGGAGAAGTTATTCGAACACGCACTCGAGGAATCGAGGCCAAAGTCTGTACTTGTGAACTCTCTTTCAGTGTTAATATCCTTATTGGATCCAAAGAGACTCGCCTCCGCTTCGTACCACGCATATCGAAGCAATCTCTCTCACGGTACTCTCGTCACTGCCGGTCCCGACACCGTCGAGGGCATGCTCCATAATTTAGGTACCTTTTTTCCCCTCCAGGGGCATTTTGGTAATTTAGAGAGGGTACATTTGATATTTACATCTTTTGAGTCTATGGTACATTTCATTTTTTTCAAAGGGTTTATGTGGAATTATGCCTTCATTTTAATTGTTTTGATTTTTTTATCTACAGATCCTTTGTTGAAGTTACTGGAGATCTCCAGTTCTGAAGGCACATTGCCTACGACGTATGGACTCCTCCAACCTCCCTTAGGGAAACACAGATTAAAGGTGCAATATTTGTCCCCTAAGATTTGTTCAATTTCTAGATTGTACTATTTTTTTTACTGCTAAGTTCGGTTAAAAATTGTTTTAAATGCAGATTGTAGAATTCATATCGGTTTTGCTCACAATAGGAAGTGAACCTGCCGAAAAGGAATTGGTCCAGCAAGGCGCTATAAAACGCTCTGTAGATCTGTTCTTCGAGTAAGTTTGTAAATATCCAAAGAGGCCCTTACATTTTTCCCAAATTGCAAAAATGTCCCTCTATTATTAAAATAAAATAACTGAATTTGTTTTTCGAATTAGATATTGGTATCATCAACTTGTGAATTTATATGTTGTTATTAAAAATATAATGTAATATAGGTACCCGTTTAATAATTTCTTGCACCACCATGTGGAGAATATAATCGTATCATGTTTGGAGAGCAACAAATCTTTCCTCATCGAGCACGTAGTAAACGATTGCAAAATTGTTGCGAAAATTCTCGAGGCCGAGAATAATTCCACTTTGTCACCCGATTCTTCAAAGGTAATATCCACTATTCAATCGCAAATTCATAAAAAAGCCCCTACATTATTTTATTTTTTCAGCCCACTGTGCCGACAGAGGGTAAATTACTGCCTAAAACTGGAAACAGTGGCCACATGACACGCATTGCGAACAAGCTTATTAACCTCGCCAATACCAACTCTACAATCCGTACTGCATTGCAGGTTAATTAATCAATTAATTACTATTTCCTCTGCAATTGTTCAGCTCGATTTAATTAATTATTGTTTTTGAATTTGCGATGCAGAATGATGAATGGAAGGAATGGGAATCGAACGCTCTCGCTAAGAGGAACGAAATCGAGAATGTCTATCAATGGGCTTGCGGGTATACCCTTTTTTTAAATATTCAAAAAGTTAATTATTTATTTATTTACTGGATCTAATTATTGATTTTATTTTTTGTGAAGACGTCCCACTTCACTGCATAATCCAGGGAGAGACAGTGATGACGACGAAATGAGAGACAGAGACTATGACGTGGCGGCTCTGGCCAATAATTTGAGCCAAGCTTTTCGCTATGGAATCTACTCCAATGATGATATTGAAGAGGTCTCTTTCTTTTTTTCACATTACCCCTCCAATTTCCCTAAATACCAAATTGAGAATAAATATTTGATTTTCTTTTAATTTTCTTGCAGGGCAATGGATCACTTGAAAGAGATGATGAGGTCAGCATATTTTATTTCTTTCTATTTAAATAAATACATGTTGGCTCAATTTATTTAATTTTGGTTTATTTTAGGATGTATATTTTGATGATGAAACTGCCGAGGTTGTTATTTCGTCTCTCCGTCTAAGCGACGAGCACGACAGGTCAAAACCCAAATTTTATTTTGTACACCATTTCTCATCTCAAAATTAAAATAAACTTATTAATCTCTAAATATTTTATTTTGTAAAACTTGTTGCAGTAGCTCTCTATTCACGAACTCGAACTGGTTTGCTTTCGAGGACGACGATAGAGGGGTAAACTCGTCAAATTCCCTCGCCTCACCTTCTCCCAACTCTAATAACATAACCGATGAAAAACAGGATCCCGAAGAAGAAGATGAAGAAGATGCTGACGATGTCGTCCTGGACCGATCTGACGATTTTGCCCCTGGCTCTGACGAGATGGAAACCATCGTCTTGGGTAACGGTCCCACCGTGACAGACTCTGCTGCAGTTGAACCCGAACCTGTTAAGACTGAGTCTGCACCCGAACCCGTTGTGTCGAATGGTGTGCTGGAAACTGAAACCGAAGAGAAAGATGATGTGGTTGAAGAGGATGCGAGTGCCGAAATTGTACCCGTAT
Organism: Luzula sylvatica; assembly: GCA_946800325.1. Lineage (NCBI taxonomy): Eukaryota > Viridiplantae > Streptophyta > Magnoliopsida > Poales > Juncaceae > Luzula > Luzula sylvatica. The sequence continues at coordinate 29,184,229 of OX326957.1, read as the reverse complement.
CCGATAAGGAAAGTATCAGTGCTGAAGTTGAACCCGCATCCATTAAGGAAAGTGGAAGCGCTGAAATTGCAGATGAATCCGACAAAGTGAGTGGAAGTGATGAAGTTGAACATGAAACCGAGGATAAAATGGAGGTGAACAATGAACCGCTTGTCCTCAAAGAAGTTGCAACTGAGGGGTAAATTCGTAATTTTTGAGGTGGAGGGGTAAATTAGTAATTTTGGCTGTCTTTGCATTATTAGACTTGTATAAAAGCCTCTTCTCTCTCTTCTAACCTACGCAAGGTCTTCTTTGTTTAGTCGTTCTTTGTTATTGGTCGATTTTGTTCTCTTTTTACCTTTTTCATTTTTTTTGTTTTAACTTTGCTGTTTTTTTATTTTGTTTGGTCAATTAATTGTAGTTTTGTCTCTTATGGTGATGCATAGACAGTGATCGTATTGGATTTCTAAATTATTAGGTTTTGTATCAAGATTTGTTGTCAAGTGGAATACTACAAGAATTCAAGTTTGTTTATCTTGTTCTTGATTTTTTTTTTGTATGGACGTAGAATTGTAATTTATGTTGCTTATCGCCCTCAAACCTAACGTTTAGTTTGAATCATTTTTTTTTTCTATATGGCTTTTCTTGTTTTTTTCATGTGTTTTTGAACTTCATTTATTACAAAATTATAAATTATTTAAGGATGATTAATTGACGTGCAAATTATAAATTATTGACGCTGATTTGGACATCACTGGATATTTCCAGTATATGGAGAAATGGAGATGATTACATGAACTGCTGGGAGTTTTGAACTAAAGATTTACTCAAAATATGCAGTCTGCAACGAATTTTTTTCTTTTTTTAGGTTGCAGGTAATTTTTCAATTGCGGTTTGTTAGGATTACTCGTATTATATTGACGCTCATTTTGAATGTGTGTTTATTTTTATTGTGAAAATATATTCGGTAAATTCATCGTTTAAAAGAAAAGATTCTACAAATCCAATTCTTTCGCCATTTCTTTCTTCTTCTGCGAACATAATATTACGGAAAACATGATGGGTTCAATTTCGGTTCAGATGTTTATGATGCGAGCCGCGGCACAATTATATTTGTTAGCTTTGTTGATGAAGGAAGAAAAACGACCAAATTTCAATATATTTTGCGCATGTATATGCTTCGGTTCGCTTTGCTTGGAAATTTTTGGGATTTGTCGTATTAATTCCGGACAATTTTGGGTAAAGTCGTCTGTAATGGAGAGACTTTTTTTATTTCAACGGATGGCTCGTTGTGCTTGCAACGATACACGCGGAACTTGGCGATTCTTTGGAAAACAATGTTATGATCGTGACTTTGGGCGCTTGTTTCGCGCTGTCAGCCATGTACTCCCCGCGAGATGGAGTCGCTAACGCCAACAATAAGGAAAATAGTGATGACTCATTTTCAGCTTACTAGGGACCAATTGCTCATTGGATTCTTGGTTTCCTTGATAAGAAGGAATCAAGTTATCAAATATTGGCAATATTTGTATGCCTAATCTCAGCCTTTCATGGATTTAAGGACTTCTTCAAATTATTTCGCGCAGCCAATCGTGTTTTGGAGAAGTTATCATTTGCAATGCATATATTTTTATTTGTAAATATATGGTTGGCTGCAATGATACTGATGTACATAAAGATCCACGATTTTTATGTCCTGTATTTCGCATTAGCAATCTATTTTGCATATGTCTATATGCATGCTTTTGAGAAGGTAAAATAACTAGCTACCTCTGCATTGTCATTTTTTTTTTTTTGAGAAAACCTAAAGTGAGCTTTGTTATCTCACATTTAGGTGTAAATGTCATTTTTATGTAATGGGCAAAAAAAAAGAGAGATTAAAATTTAATTTTCATGCATGCAGGATCGGTTTTCATACTTCGAAAGGCAATTTCAAAAAAAAATACTTCGAAAGGCCGTGTAACATCAGAAACAACTCTAGGTACATAATTTGATTAGCATCTATTAACTGATTATATAAGAACTCTGTAATTTTATGTTGGGGAATTCTTCATAAACGCCCTAACATTTTTGGAATTTATGAAAACCGTCCTATCTTTTTAGATTCTCTAAAAAAAATACTATATTTTTAGCTTCCTCCAAAAATCTCCTAACATTTTTAGATTCCCTTAAAAACACCTACCTTTTTGTTATGATTTTGAATATGATCATTATACCCCTTCCCATAATTGTATTTTATAAATATCCATAATTTAATAAATAATAAATAGATATTAAAATACAAAAAATAAATAACACATAGATATTAAAATATTATTATGAATAATACATAGATATTAAAATATTAATAATTGTTGAAAATGATATTTTAATATCTATGTATTATTTATCATAATATTTTATTTATTTTTTAAAATTTTTGATTTTTTATAATAGTTTAATAGTTATTTATTATTTATTAAATTATAGAGATTTTATAAAATAAAATTATGGGGGTATAATGATTATTTTTTAAAACATAGCGAAAAGATAGGGATTTTTTTGAGGAAATCTAAAATGATAGGGACTTTTCTAAAAGGACGGAGAAGCATTCCCCCTTTTATGTTTGTTATGGGTATGACAAAATTTGTATTTGTAATGCTATGTAAATTACAGGGATTCTTCTATTCTTGAGAATACGCATGAGAAGGCTAACAAAGATCATGAGATCAACATCCATGGCCAGTTATAAGGTAGTTTTTTTTTTTATAGTAGATTCTTTTTAAAATATGATTTTTTTGGTATTTGTCAGTTAATATTTTTTTTTGATAAAATTCGAATGTATTGTTATCGATTAATGTTAAGTAATTTTTTTTTATCATATGTATAAAAATAATGATTTAATTAATTCAAAATACTCAAATTATCCTAAAAAGACATGTCATAAAACTCCCCAAATATGTTTACCGAAGCATAGGAATAAAAAGTAAATATAAATAAATGAAGGTCCCGAATAGAAACAAAAAAAATGTAAAGGAGAAATACAAGAAAAAATAATGTAACTACACGTGTATATATAGCACAATAAATCAAATTGTTATAGAATGAATATGTTAATATAAAAGAATCCTTAAAAAAATGCAGGTTAATTTTGTGGATTGGATTCATTTGATTGATTTGTGGTATCAATTGAAGGCTGCATCTCCTATGACGCTTATGTATTCTACTGGTGAAATACCCGCGCTAAGCTGCGGAGTTCAACGCTACGGATTTGTTAATTTTCTTTAATTGCTTGATCAATCATAAAAAAATTAAAAACAATAATCATATGATATCAATATTTCATTATGTAGTTCTCAGCGTTACTTGTTACTTGTTATAGCAATAAACTCTGTAATTACTAATTGCCATTTTCTAGTTGAGATGATTTTAATTTTTATAAATCCAAATTGACAAATCCCAATTACTGTCTGCAATGATTCGAACAAGGAAATGTGTAAAGAAGAACAAAATCGAAGTTACAAGATTTATTTCTATTAAAATTTAATATTTTTTCACAAAACATTTTCATATTTCCTTTTATCATAATCAAGGATGTTTCCCCCCCCTCAAGCTCAATGACAGAACATGCATTAACCTAAATTTAATAATCAATACATACGTAATTTTATGTGTTCCGGCAAACTATGTAAATAAAGATAAATAAAGAGGAAAACTAAAATACATGAATTACAAAATTCTTAGCAACAAGTACAAATCAAAACCAAATATAATTGTATCAATACGATTCGTTGAAACAAATATATAATATTCATTATTAGTATAAAACCAGATAATTTTTTTTCAAGAATTCATAAAAACGTTGTCCTGCTCCTACCTCTAGATTATATTGATCTTTGTTTTTGAAGGAAAAGCAAGCGCGATCGATCCGATCATTTTTCATTAAATCAAAAGAACAAAACTCAAATTTACAAGAAATATACACCAGTGAAACTCCTCAATCATTATTAATACACGTCCTTAATATTTCACGGCTTACTCTAAACTTAAACCCTAACAATTAACAATACAGATGTCATTGATGAGCAACATTGTTGATACCATTTGTAACCAGCACGTGAATCCGTCCTTTACGTTGAAATACAATATAGAAACAAAATACATAAACCCGTGGATTGTCTCTTCCAAATGCCCCCCCACCACACAACAACAACAACACAAACACACACACACCACCCCAATACAAAATGTGGATTGTCTTCCAAATTGTAGTGTTTTAGTAACATCTGTAAACTTTTTTTTTAAGAAGTATATGAACAATAAATAAATACATTATGAAATAATTTACATGTCCCCTTAGATTTTTGAAAGGGTAAATATGCTACTTTCATTTTAGAAGGGTAAATATGATAGAGGGCATATACTGTACCCCCCATTTCCCCCACCCACCCTCTATATACTAATTAACCATTAATTAGTGGGTTAAATAACCGAATTAATGGTTAATCGGATGTACTTTTAATATTAAATAATGTGTAACAGTTAATTAATAGTTAATCCGGATTAATTAATTATTAATCGGATGTACATTTGTTAATGATAATGCTAATTAATCATTCATTAACCATTAATTAATGATATCAAGGGGGGGGGGGGGGGGGGGGGGGTGTGTTTATGGTATAATTACCCAATACGATATGAGCCCATTTAATGATATCATGCATTAGTGGTTAAATAGTCAAGATAATTAATAAAAGTAAACCCCATTAATAATTAATTAATATATAATTAAAATATATGTACATTAATAGTTATTAATTCATATCCATTAACAATTAATGAGGTGTACTTTTGTTAATTACTTGGCCATTAACCACTAATCCATGATACAGAGGATGTGGTGGGAAAATGAGGGGGCAAGAAATAAATTCCCATATGACATTACCCGCTTTTTTTCAACAACCCCCTTCTTATTTTCATATTTATTTTTAGTATATTCCATTTTTTTCGTGGGAGGAGTTAGATGCTTCAGTGACCAGGTTCTATCTTGCTCGCGCTCGTCAAAGAGGTTTTAGTACCCTTTATTTTTCTACGCCACTTTTGCTTCCGAAGTAAGGAAGCAAAAGGGTCGAGGATTTAGGGGTTAGCGGGTTTAGAATTAAACCGGGTCTAAGGGTATTTTGGGCAATACAAAAATAATTTTGATGAATTAATTAAGTTTAAAATTTTACATTTTGGTAAATCTAATGGCTGCCTAACGGTTTGGATATAGTTGATCTTTTATGTTTTAAATGAAAGTTTATAATGAATTAATATTGTAAAGATAAATTGATAGTAACTGTGTTTAGTAGGGATAAATATGATATTAGCAATTTAATAGGGATAAATATGTTATTTAACTTCTTAGCAAGGATATATCAAAAGTTTTCCTATTAAGAAGGATTTTCAAGCCCTCCCAAAATTTTCATAAAAAGTTCATTTCTTTAGAATTTCATGCTCTTATCGCGTCACAAAGAACATTATACATATACTTTTGCTTGCCAACAAAACATCAAAATAAAACATGTTCCAATTTCAAAACTGAATGATGTAAACAAAATTCAAATTTTTTAATTATCTTAAGACATTAGTTCTGAAACAACAAAAATAAGACCGATTTTATTTGTCGAGAGATAAAAGAGACATTTGTTCGTCGACAGCGCAATCGACATGGCACGAAGACCTGCAAGAGGCAGGAATCAATATGAGCCCGAGACACCGTTGATCCATCTTGGCTGGCGCGGATCTCCGTGCAGTTCGGTATTCTACAGCATCTTGAAGAATTATGTTGCCTTGTTTGTCTATGCAATGAAACGAGCCGAGAAAAAACCGCCCATCGTTCACACCAATAAGCACGCGACGAAACAGGAGCTTCTTTAATTTGCTGACAAGTGGCGAGCTATTATTTGTCAATGGTTGTGCGTAGAATTCGTCTGGCTTTGAGATTACATGTTGGGATTGTTGCAGATCTCCTTCCATTTCTTTTATTTGCCTTAAATTTAAAAAAAAAAAGAGATTTTCTTATGATAAATCTGAACTTTTTTATGATAATAATACAGTCCAACCGAGATATCTTTTGACCTAAAGATTTCAATTTGACTGCATATTTGTGGCGATTTAGGTCATATTTTGATGCTTGAGAATCAATTGAGCCATCGAAAGCGTCAGTTGTGTTTTCAAATAAGCAATTCGCAAAAATAAAATAAAAAATGAGGAAAGATTAAGAAAATATACCAGCTAAATTGCAAGGCAATATTAGGGTTTAGTATTTGCTTAAATTCAACAAAAATACTAGTCAAACTTACGAAAAATTAAATCGTACCAAGTGATAGAATGAACGGAGGTTTCCTCGCTGGCCTGAACTTGATGGAGGTTTCCTCGCTGGCCTGAACCAAGTGATAGAATGAACGAAAAATTTAATTGAAATTAGAAATATAATTTGCTCACAAATTTACTCAAAATCCTAAACAATTCTAAGCAATTCTATTACTCACTGCCAAAATTTACAAAATTTTATAAACACAAAATTTACTGCCAAAATTCATATTACTCACTGTCAAAATTTACTGCCAAAATTTACTGCCAACATTTACTCACAAATTAGAAATATAATTTACTCGAAATCATATTACTCTACTCACTGCTAAAATTCTAAACAATTCTAAACACAAATTATAAACACAAATTATAAACACAAAATTACTCACTGTCAAAATTACTCACTGCAAATTTAGGCGAAATCAGTCGCAAAATCAGTCGCAAATCAGTCGCAAATTACTCCACGAGAAAGAGGACAGTGTGCTGGGCAAATCAGTCGCAAATCAGAGTTTGCACGAGAGAGAGAGGGAGACGAGAACCAGTTTGCTGGGCGATTCACTGCCAAAATTACTCCACTTTTATCCTGTGCGTGACCGCGCCGCGTCTGAGAGAGAGGACTGTGTGCGAGAGCGCGAGAGAGAGAGAGAGAGCGCGTCAACGCCTGAGTCGCCTGTCTGACCGCGCCGCGCCTGAGTCGCCTGTCGCCGTCAACGCCTGTGCCAGAGTCCTGTGACTCGCGAGAGCGCCAGAGAGAGCGTGCGAGAGAGTCTCCTGTCCTGTGCGAGAGCGCGAGAGAGAGAGAGAGCGAGAGAGAAGAGATAATTGGAGAGAGAGGAGTTATTTTGTATTTGAGGGTTGGGCTGAATTTTATTTTGGGCCGAAAATTATTTAAATATTCAATGATTCCTGAAAATTGATGCAAAAAAGGCGTTTTTCGATACGAAAGTTTTTTCTCCAAAAAAAAACGGTCAAACACGTTAAAAAAACGTTTGACCGTTTTTTCAAAACGTCTTGTAAAAAACGAAACGTTTTTCTACCGAAACACCGTTTTTGACCGTTTTTCGTCGTTTTTTAGAACACTGGTTCAGAGAAACACGGGCTACACGGCTTGGATTTTACAGATCCTGACTTAAAATCTGGGTTTCTCAATAACTCGGGATCTGCAATCTGGATTAACCACAATCCAGAATATAAATCTCGGGTTGTCTCTAAACCCGATAAGGTTACCCCGTAAGGACCCTACCCGTTCAAAATTCTGGATTTCAATTCTGACGTTTCAATGAATTCATCATTTCAATTTCGGGGTTGTCACAAAAACCGACATTTGAAATTTCGGTCGATTAATTGTTAGGAAATTCAAAGACGGGACGTTTAACTGAACATGCTCTTTTCATTGTCTGACATCTTAATTCACGTAAATCGCAAGGGCCTTCGTACAAATTTCCCAATTCTAAGATCCATCATCAAAACCCTAAATTATTAACCCTAACGCCATTAGAGACCTTCCTTCTTCCTCTCCCCATCAAATCTCGTTATTCTAGTTTCTAGTTGGCATATATCTTTTCGAATTCCTCAGCCATGGAGGATTCAGATGGCTTAAGTTTCGATTTCGAGGCCAATCTCGATACTGCAACTCTTCCCTCGGGCGCGCCCGCTTCTGCCCTCCCTACCGCTGCGGTGCCTCAACAGACCTATTCTGTTGACCCTGCGCCTATGGGAGGAGGTGGTGGTGGTGGTGGTGGACGGAGAGGGAGTTATAGACAAACCGTTTGTAGACATTGGCTGAGAGGCCTTTGTATGAAAGGTGATTTGTGTGGATTTTTGCATCAATACGACAAGGCGAGAATGCCTGTTTGTCGTTTTTTTCGCCTTTTTGGGGAGTGCCGTGAGCAGGATTGCGTTTACAAGCATTCTGACGATGATATTAAAGAATGCAACATGTAAGTTATAATAATTTGGACTAAATTCGTTTCAATTTGCTTTCTTTTTGTTGTTTATTCTTGTTTCAAATGTTCTCTTTCAAAATTTTAAAACAAGGCTGAATTTTTATTTGCAGTTAGGTTTATTCCATTGATTAAAATCAAATGGGATATAATTTCCGTAATATTGCATGAATTAGCAATACGAAAAAGTCATTCCTTTTGTACTTGAAATTCCATATTTTCTCTAAATTAAGTCTCAATCAATTCTGAAAAAGCGAGTTGTATAAAGACATGTAATTAAATATGTATAGAAAACCTTATTCCACAAATAATGCCAAAGAACCAGACTTGTTGCCAAAATTTCAACTACAAATACATGAAAATTGGCTCATATATGCTCATTTCTGTTAAATCCCTTTCAATTCTCTCTTTCCCTCTCTCTAATTTATCTGTAACACTTTTCAGGTACAAAATGGGCTTTTGTCCAAATGGGATGGATTGTAGGTACCGTCATGCAAAATTACCGGGCCCTCCTCCTCCAATCGAAGAAATATTTCAAAAAATTCAACAAATGTTTTCTTTCAATTACAACCCTCCAAACCGGTTCTACAAAAACTCCAATAATTTCAACAATAACCCTAACAACACTAATAATTACAACAACGCCCAAAACGGAGACAAACCTCCCCAAGTCGCATCTCAGAATCAGGATCCGCAACAGTTAAGTGCACAGCAAACACCGAGTCAAGCCAATCAGATCACACCACCTCAGCAGAACCAGCCTGGCGTAATGGCCGCGCCTCTCCCTCCGGGACCTTCTAGGTGTGTTTTGGAGTTTCTAGAATTCTCCTAAGGTTTCTGTACAGGAAATAAAATTATAAAAGTGAATAATAATATCTTTTTTTCGTTTTTTGTGTGGAAGTTTATGGAACTTTGCTTTAGAATAAAACTTGGGACAAGTTAGGTTGATATTTTGAACTTGTTTTTTTTTATTTCATTAGTTTTGTACATGTAATAAATAATTATACCTTTCAAAATTATTATTATTTTTTTAAATGCGGGACCCACCTGTGCAAAATGCATGAATAAATACCATCTAGCCTATAAATTACAAGGTCAATTTTGTAATTTGCCTTTATTTTTTTGTCGTTTCTTTTTTTTTACAAGTCTATATTTTTAAATTTAACTATTATATTTATTTCATTAATTCTGGATTAAACTTTTCTACGTAATTTTGCTGGCAAAAAATCTTCTATTCAAAACCTCGAGTTAAAATGCTTAAATTATTTTTTTGTGTACAATCAAAACAGGTATTTTATCGTGAAAAGTTGCAATAGAGAAAATTTGGAAATATCGGTACAGCAAGGAGTATGGGCGACTCAGAGAAGCAACGAATCTAAACTCAACGAGGCTTTCGATTCAACCGATAATGTCATTTTGATTTTCTCCATCAACCGAACCCGCCATTTCCAGGTCAGCATAACTTTTTCTTAATTCTTAATTTCTCATTTTCTAGGGACCCTATTGTAATTTTGAATTTTTGTAGGGGTGTGCAAAGATGACGTCGAGAATAGGTGGATATTCTGGAGGTGGCAACTGGAAATATGCCCACGGCACCGCTCATTATGGCCGCAATTTCTCTATAAAATGGCTCAAGGTATAAATTATAAATATTATAAAAATTCCTTAACCTATTTTAATTTAATTTGTATTTTGCAGCTATGTGAGCTATCATTCAACAAAACACACCATTTAAGAAACCCTTACAATGATAACCTACCTGTGAAGGTACAACATTTCCTCCTTAATAATTCGTGATTAAAAAAAAAAAGCAATTTATTTAATTTTATAAACTTCATTTTTTTTTTCTCTTTTTTCAGATAAGTAGAGATTGCCAAGAACTGGAGACGTCCATTGGCGAACAACTTGCTTCTCTTCTCTACGTAGAACCTGACAGCGAGCTCATGGTAAAAAGAATCTAATTTATAAAAATATTCGTAACTGGAAAAATATTAATTTTATTTTTTGTAATTTTCAGGCCATGCTAGCCGAAGCGGAGAAAAAGCAAGCCGAAGAAAAATCGAAAGGACCGTCTTCGTCGACGGAAAACACCACCAACAACCAAGACATAGTCTTGTTCAACGAAGAGGAAGAGGAAGAAGAGGACGAAGAAGAAGAAGACTCTGACGACGAAGAAGCCAACAACAATATAACCAACCACGGTGGGGCCCACTTTCCTCCGTTACCATGGGGCCCGCATCCTCAGATGATGCCACGTGTCCCCGGCATGATGGGCGGCCCGCTGGGTTTACGCCCGCCTTTTCCTCCTCATCCCGTTATGATGGGTCCTGATGGATTCGGCATGCCTCCTGATTTCTTCGGCGGACCCGGTCCGCGAGTCTTCCCTCCTTTTGGTTCAGGCGGACCCGGTCCGCGAGGAATGATGTTTCCTGGTCCGCAGAGATTGCCTATGGTGGGCCCGCCTATGTTACCGATGCGCGGTCCGTTTATGGGCGGACCCAATATGGGTATGGGTAGACCAATGGGCATGAACAATAATATGCAGAGGATGCCAGGTGGACGTGGGGGCGGAGGAGGAAAGAGGGAGCAACAGCAACAGCAACAGCAAAGGAGGCCTCCAGTAGGAGGCAGTAATGGAGAGAGGATCGAGGTGGTGAGTGAGAAGAGGGAACCGGAGGGTAACAAGGATGTGGAGAGAGAAAGAGAGAGTCGGTATAATAGAGGGGATGAGGAGGATAGCGAGAGCGAAGAGGAAGTGGGGCCGAGACGGCATAGACATGGTGAAGGGAAGAGGAGAAGACGTGACGGGGACTCGGATTCTGAACAGAGGTGATCGAATTAGGGTTTAGGGTTTTAGTAATGTTGTTGTTATTTGTTTCGTTTGTTCTTTTTGGGATGTTTTGTAACTGATTTGTGATTTGGAATGTTTTTTGTTTATTTACGACAGGATTTGTAAGATAAGTGATTGTATTGCTTGATTCGGAAATAGGTGATAATATACAATCAAGAAAACAAGTTATTATTAGAAGATAATAACTTAGTAGTTAGATATGTTTTACCTTATTTTTATTCGCAAATCTTTTTTTGTTGTACTATATATATAATGTATGTACTGTTTAGTATAGAATTGTACAGACTGAAATTTGTGTATTATCTATTATCTTCTAAATTTCTTATTTAATGTTTGTATAAATTATTCTCAAGAATAATTTGTAATTTATTTTAGGAAAAAATCTGTTTTTGGTTCTTAACAAATATCGAAATGTTCAACTTGCCTTCTGACGGTTCATTTTGTCCCCTAAACTTGTTATTTTTGTTTTATTTGTCTCCTCCGTCAAATAACTCCTGCCCCCCAGTTAAAGAGCTGTTAAACCATGTTATTTTATACCTATTTTTCTATCCGACCCGAAATGATTTAACCCGACCCGTTTATTAACTTATCTCTCTCACAGCGCGGGCGCTCTCTCTCTCTCTCTCTCTCTCACAGCGACCCTTTCTCTCTCTGCGCTCTCTCTCCCCTTTCTCTCGCTCACAGCACTCTCTCGCGAATCTCTCTCGCTGCGCTCTCTCTCTCGTGGTCTCCCACAGCAAGAAACCAAGAAATCCAACAATAATCTCTTCGATGAAATCAAGAAAAAGAAGATAAAATCTAAAAAAAAAATCAAGAAGAAGCGAGCGTAACCAGCAAGAAACCTCACCATTTCGTCGAACACACCATGTGCACTCTAGAGAAAAGAGGTCGTATACTTATCCTCACCCTCGCCGGCACCGGCGAGCACCGGTTTGACCCCGACATGATCTCCTCCATACGTTCCGCGCTTGCTGCCGTGAAAGAGGATACCTCCGCTGCTGCTCTGGTCACTGCTGGCGAAGGCCGGTTCTTCTCCAATGGTCTCGATCTCGCTTGGACTGAAAACTCGGGAGAGAAGATTGACAAGCCCTGTATGTAATTTAGACAGAACTTGCAACCAATTCGATCACAAACAAGCAATTTAACTGAACTTAACTCAATTGATAACCAATTCAGAATTTACGAGAAGAATTTCAGCTCTGGCGGTTAATCACTCGCCCAGAGCAGCAATTCAATCGCTCACTCACACACTTCACACACAAGAAAAAATATTACAGACAGACAAGAATGAATTTCAAAATAACAACAATACCAAAAATATATCTCTCCAGACAACATTCCTTCCGTACACTCTCATCGTTTGTCCAGCAGCAGGAGGTTGTTAAGCTATGCTTCTTTTCGTATGATCTCGGTGCAGCTACACCTGATAATTCCTTCCTCACGTGCACCTCATGTGCCTGGCTCACACTCCATTCCTACACCACGCGCCTTTATTGCATTCAAAAATGTAAATTGCATCGAGGTCCCTGCTATTCACATAATAATGTCATGGTCCCCGTATCATGACAATCGCAACGTTATTATCGTTGGTTAAGCCGATTATTGCGGATCTGATTTCTTTGCCCATACCTACTGTGGCTGCAGTCACTGGCCACGCCGCTGCGGCTGGTATGATGCTGGCGATAGCTCATGATTATGTTTTTATGAGGGGCGACAGAGGCGTGCTTTACATGAGCGAGCTTGATATCGGGTTACCTTTCCCTGATTATTTCATGGCTCTGATGCAAGCTAAGATCACAGATCCGAGGTACGTAGTTTCTAATTTTGTTCTCTTTAGCTTATTTTCTTCCAAATTGAGTTTAATTATGTGAATTCTTCTTGCAATTGAAGTCAAGTTCGATCAAAACTTCAATCTTTCTTGAACATTGTTACCTCCCTTCAGGACATTGCGTGATGTGGCGCTAAGGGCGAAGAAGATAAACGGAACGGAAGGGAAGGAGAGAGGAATCGTCGACAAGGTTTGTCAGAGTGCATCGGAGACACTGGAAGAGGCGGTGAAAATGGCAGAGGAGTTGGCCGGAAGGAACTGGGATAGAGGGGTATATTCGTCAATTCGCATGTCGATGTATCCTGAACTTTGCCAGTTTTTGGATTTGGGGCAAGAGAGCGATGAGTATGTTAGAAAGCATTTTCATTCTAAGCTCTGAAAAAAAATGGGAAAAAAAATAAAAATATATGAAGAATAATTACACATCCATGAATTATTCATTTGGATTATATATATATATATATATATATATATATTTCCTCCTTTAATTCATGTTTTTGTCATGAAGTATTTGTTTGTAATAATGGAGCCAAACTATTTTTTTTGAATTGTTGCAATTATTTTGCAAGTTGATAAAAGAAAGGGAAATTTTGAGATATAGCACAAAATAGGTTTGTAATACCCAAAATAGCCACGAAAGTTTGATAATTTGGAATCTAACACTCTCGACTTGTTGCAAAGGTATCGACTTTTGAAAAGTCGAGAGGGTATAAAACTGCTGTTAGGGTTAATCTGGACGTTAATTATTTTGTTAAAACCGCTCGACTTTTGAAAAGTCGAGAGGGTGTTAATTACGCTCCAACTCCCACCAGCCAGTGCCAGAATTTTCAATCGGTTCACCATTATCTCTGTCGGACTCCTCATCCGGTTGATCATCAATTGGTTGGTTCGAATAAATCAGATTTTCGGATGTTTGGTACGATGGTTGTGAAGGACCCGCTATATATGGTTCAGTATTGTTTTGGTAAGAATTATAATTACCACCATAAAAAGAATTTGGATTTTGATACCAATTGATAGGATTGAGTTTTACAAATAATTTAATCGTTCTGTTCTGAAGATTGCTTATCATCATAGAAAGGCTATGATCATCAGTGATGTCGATAACATCACCGGTTCCATCACCAAATGGCCAATTACATTTTATTATTATATCGTACATTTGCGGATTTATTTCGATAGTTTGACAAATTAAATATTTAAGATCATTATATGTACTGTAACTGGGCATGTTCATCATTTTTCGATTACCACCTTCATAACGAGGAATCGGACCGCTCAAATTCACGGTTCCGTTCCAGTAGACAACCAAATTTAAATAACCATTTTGCATTTTATACTGTAAAAAAAAAATATATAATAAAAAATCAAATTTAAATAACCAAATTTAAATAAATGAATTAAACACAAAAAAATTATGTCAAAAAAAATATATAATAAAAAATCATACCTTGAAGGGAATGGAGAGAAGGGAGATGATGAAAAAATGAACGAGAAGGGGCCGGGGGGGGGGGGGGGGGGGGGGGGGGGGGGGGGGGGGGGGGGGGGTTTAAATAGATAAATGTATGAACTTTTCAAAATTCCAAAAATACCCTCATTTTTATTTAACGGTGGCAATTCTCTCAACTTTTGAAAAGTTCAGAAATACACCGAAAGGTGAAATGCTAGACGTTTGAAAAGTCGACCAATCCTTCTCAACTTTTGAAAAGCCGAGAGGATTTTAATACGTGATTTAGGTGCTGTTTAGGGATTAATTGCAGATCATAAATCAGGATTTTAATACGTGATTTAAGTGCTGTTAGGGATTAATTGCAGATCATAAATCTATCGACTTTTCAAAAGTCGATACCTTTGCAACCTCTCGACTTTTAAAAGTCGAGAGTGTTAGATTTCAAATTATCAAACTTTCGTGGCTATTTTGGGTATTACAAACCTATTTTGGGCTATATCTCAAAATTTCCCTAAAAGAAAATCATAAGGATCATTTTCATGTGTACTACTACTGGTGCAAAAAATATTAACCGATAGACAAAAACATTGGTATTATATCTCAAAATTTCGTGGCTATTAATGGTGATTTTGCGCTTCGAAGCTCGGAAAGAGCTCGCTCTGATACCAATTGACAAGCCCTGTATGTAATTTAGACAGAACTTGCAACCAATTCGATCACAAACAAGCAATTTAACTGAACTTAACTCAATTGATAACCAATTCAGAATTTACGAGAAGAATTTCAGCTCTGGCGGTTAATCACTCGCCCAGAGCAGCAATTCAATCGCTCACTCACACACTTCACACACAAGAAAAAATATTACAGACAGACAAGAATGAATTTCAAAATAACAACAATACCAAAAATATATCTCTCCAGACAACATTCCTTCCGTACACTCTCATCGTTTGTCCAGCAGCAGGAGGTTGTTAAGCTATGCTTCTTTTCGTATGATCTCGGTGCAGCTACACCTGATAATTCCTTCCTCACGTGCACCTCATGTGCCTGGCTCACACTCCATTCCTACACCACGCGCCTTTATTGCATTCAAAAATGTAAATTGCATCGAGGTCCCTGCTATTCACATAATAATGTCATGGTCCCCGTATCATGACAATCGCAACGTTATTATCGTTGGTTAAGCCGATTATTGCGGATCTGATTTCTTTGCCCATACCTACTGTGGCTGCAGTCACTGGCCACGCCGCTGCGGCTGGTATGATGCTGGCGATAGCTCGTGATTATGTTTTTATGAGGGGCGACAGAGGCGTGCTTTACATGAGCGAGCTTGATATCGGGTTACCTTTCCCTGATTATTTCATGGCTCTGATGCAAGCTAAGATCACAGATCCGAGGTACGTAGTTTCTAATTTTGTTCTCTTTAGCTTATTTTCTTCCAAATTGAGTTTAATTATGTGAATTCTTCTTGCAATTGAAGTCAAGTTCGATCAAAACTTCAATCTTTCTTGAACATTGTTACCTCCCTTCAGGACATTGCGTGATGTGGCGCTAAGGGCGAAGAAGATAAACGGAACGGAAGGGAAGGAGAGAGGAATCGTCGACAAGGTTTGTCAGAGTGCATCGGAGACACTGGAAGAGGCGGTGAAAATGGCAGAGGAGTTGGCCGGAAGGAACTGGGATAGAGGGGTATATTCGTCAATTCGCATGTCGATGTATCCTGAACTTTGCCAGTTTTTGGATTTGGGGCAAGAGAGCGATGAGTATGTTAGAAAGCATTTTCATTCTAAGCTCTGAAAAAAAATGGGAAAAAAAATAAAAATATATGAAGAATAATTACACATCCATGAATTATTCATTTGGATTATATATATATATATATATATATATATATATATATATTTCCTCCTTTAATTCATGTTTTTGTCATGAAGTATTTGTTTGTAATAATGGAGCCAAACTATTTTTTTTGAATTGTTGCAATTATTTTGCAAGTTGATAAAAGAAAGGGAAATTTTGAGATATAGCACAAAATAGGTTTGTAATACCCAAAATAGCCACGAAAGTTTGATAATTTGGAATCTAACACTCTCGACTTGTTGCAAAGGTATCGACTTTTGAAAAGTCGAGAGGGTATAAAACTGCTGTTAGGGTTAATCTGGACGTTAATTATTTTGTTAAAACCGCTCGACTTTTGAAAAGTCGAGAGGGTGTTAATTACGCTCCAACTCCCACCAGCCAGTGCCAGAATTTTCAATCGGTTCACCATTATCTCTGTCGGACTCCTCATCCGGTTGATCATCAATTGGTTGGTTCGAATAAATCAGATTTTCGGATGTTTGGTACGATGGTTGTGAAGGACCCGCTATATATGGTTCAGTATTGTTTTGGTAAGAATTATAATTACCACCATAAAAAGAATTTGGATTTTGATACCAATTGATAGGATTGAGTTTTACAAATAATTTAATCGTTCTGTTCTGAAGATTGCTTATCATCATAGAAAGGCTATGATCATCAGTGATGTCGATAACATCACCGGTTCCATCACCAAATGGCCAATTACATTTTATTATTATATCGTACATTTGCGGATTTATTTCGATAGTTTGACAAATTAAATATTTAAGATCATTATATGTACTGTAACTGGGCATGTTCATCATTTTTCGATTACCACCTTCATAACGAGGAATCGGACCGCTCAAATTCACGGTTCCGTTCCAGTAGACAACCAAATTTAAATAACCATTTTGCATTTTATACTGTAAAAAAAAAATATATAATAAAAAATCAAATTTAAATAACCAAATTTAAATAAATGAATTAAACACAAAAAAATTATGTCAAAAAAAATATATAATAAAAAATCATACCTTGAAGGGAATGGAGAGAAGGGAGATGATGAAAAAATGAACGAGAAGGGGCCGGGGGGGGGGGGGGGGGGGGGGTTTAAATAGATAAATGTATGAACTTTTCAAAATTCCAAAAATACCCTCATTTTTATTTAACGGTGGCAATTCTCTCAACTTTTGAAAAGTTCAGAAATACACCGAAAGGTGAAATGCTAGACGTTTGAAAAGTCGACCAATCCTTCTCAACTTTTGAAAAGCCGAGAGGATTTTAATACGTGATTTAGGTGCTGTTTAGGGATTAATTGCAGATCATAAATCAGGATTTTAATACGTGATTTAAGTGCTGTTAGGGATTAATTGCAGATCATAAATCTATCGACTTTTCAAAAGTCGATACCTTTGCAACCTCTCGACTTTTAAAAGTCGAGAGTGTTAGATTTCAAATTATCAAACTTTCGTGGCTATTTTGGGTATTACAAACCTATTTTGGGCTATATCTCAAAATTTCCCTAAAAGAAAATCATAAGGATCATTTTCATGTGTACTACTACTGGTGCAAAAAATATTAACCGATAGACAAAAACATTGGTATTATATCTCAAAATTTCGTGGCTATTAATGGTGATTTTGCGCTTCGAAGCTCGGAAAGAGCTCGCTCTGATACCAATTGACAAGCCCTGTATGTAATTTAGACAGAACTTGCAACCAATTCGATCACAAACAAGCAATTTAACTGAACTTAACTCAATTGATAACCAATTCAGAATTTACGAGAAGAATTTCAGCTCTGGCGGTTAATCACTCTCCCAGAGCAGCAATTCAATCGCTCACTCACACACTTCACACACAAGAAAAAATATTACAGACAGACAAGAATGAATTTCAAAATAACAACAATACCAAAAATATATCTCTCCAGACAACATTCCTTCCGTACACTCTCATCGTTTGTCCAGCAGGAGGTTGTTAAGCTATGCTTCTTTTCGTATGATCTCGGTGCAGCTACACCTGATAATTCCTTCCTCACGTGCACCTCATGTGCCTGGCTCACACTCCATTCCTACACCACGCGCCTTTATTGCATTCAAAAATGTAAATTGCATCGAGGTCCCTGCTATTCACATAATAATGTCATGGTCCCCGTATCATGACAATACTCCCCCCTTAAAACCTTGGTCACTCAAGGTTTAAAATTAGGAAAACGACGCTCCATCGCATCATAATCCTCCCATGTCGCGTCTTCATCGGGTAAATTGGACCAACAAATAAGTAATTCGACCTCGGCGACATTACCCTTTTTTACCACCCTTCGATCAAGCACCGCGACCGGCTCTACCCTCAAGACTCCATCGTTACTCACAATTGGAAGTGTAGGTATCGGCACTCGATTCGATCCTAGCTTCCGTTTAAGTTGAGACACGTGAAAAACCGGATGAATCATCGATCCTTCCGGCAAATTCAATTTATATGCCACCTCACGTCCTCACCCACTTTTTCCAAAATCTCATATGGACCGTAAAAACGCGAGTGCAACTTCGTCCCTTTGTTTAAAGTTAGTGTCGTTTGGCGATACGGTTGCAATTTCAAATATACCCAATCGCCTTCTTCGAATTTGCGTTCACTCCTTTTTTTGTCCGCAAAGGATTTCATTCTTTCTTGCGCTTTAATTAAATTCTCCTTAATTAATTGGAGCGCGACATGTCTCTCTTTTAACCATTCATCCAATGCCGCTACTCGAGAACTCGGGCTTGCCCCAAACTCCGTCCTTGGTGGAGCATAACCGTAGAGAGCCTCGAATGGGGTGCATTTGAGAGATGTGTGAAAACTCGAGTTGTACCACCATTCCGCTTGAGGTACCCATTGACTCCATTTTTTTGTCACGTTTGAAATCATGCACCGCAAGTACGTCTCCAAACATTGGTTCACTCGTTCGGTTTGGCCATCCGTTTGCGGGTGATAAGCGGTGCTCATGTGAAGTTGGGTGCCATGTATTTTAAAAAGCTCGCGCCAAAACGTGCTCGTGAATATTTTGTCACGATCGCTTACAATGATTCGTGGCATACCGTGCAATTTGCATACGTTATCGAAGAAGACCTTCGCAATGTGGGGCGCATTGAAAGGATGAGAGAGTGGAATGAAATGTGCATATTTGGTGAGGCGATCGACCACCACCAAAATAGCGTCGCGACCATTCGACTTAGGTAATTGCTCGATAAAATCCATGCTAACACAACTCCAAGCCTCATGCGGAATTGGTAACGGTTGTAGAAGGCCGGGACTCGCGACATGCTCGCCCTTGTTTCGTTGGCAACAATCACATTCGAGCACATATTCTTGGATCTCCCTTTTCATGCCGACCCAAAAAAAATATCGCTTCACACGTTGATATGTTGCAAGTACACCCGAATGGCCTCCCTCGGCGGAGTCATGCAACTCGGAGATAATTCGTTTACGTAACATTGTTCCTTTGCCGATGCAAATCCTCAACTTGAATCGAAGAATACCCGCCTTGAACTCAAACCCTGGAAAATCGCTCGCATTAATCACATTTCCTTCCATGATTTTCATGAAATACTCATCATTCACGTACGATTCCGCAACCTCTTTCAACCACTCCGGCACGGCCACACTTATATCGTAAAGCTCACCACTATCCGCCATTTCCTCGAACTTGATTCGCGACAACCCATCCGCGACCTTATTTTCTACCCCTTTGCGATAATGGATCACATAATCGAGGCCCAACAATTTTGTCAAGCCTTTGTGTTGCAATTGCGTATGGATGCGCCCTTCTAACAAATACTTGAGGCTTTCGTGATCGGTTTTTATTACGAACCGATGGCCAACGAGGTAATGCTTCCATTTGTCAACCGCTAACAAGACCGCTAACAATTCTTTTTCGTAAATCGAGCGACCCAAAGCACGAACCAAACGGCCCCTTAAAACATTCCTAATTTTTAAAAAAGATGCCTAAACTGAGATATATGATGCCTTTACCGGTTGTTCTGATTCTCTCCTTCCAAAGTTTGTATGAGGCATTTCATCGAACATATTGTATCTCAAGGGCATTTCATCTATCCCCATTCTCAGGGGCATATCTCGGGGGCATTTCATCGAACAGATTGAGCCTTCTATCCCCATTCTTACATAACAATATTTTCCATATGGCATCTCTGGAACAAATTCCATATGTATCTCAGGGGCATTTCATCGAACACAACGTCAGCAGAAAGTGTGGCGTACAAAATTACAAATATTCCTTGAGAAAAATTAATCGAACACGAGCCATGCATCTTCTTATTCTTAGATAACAATATTTCTCATTATTTCCTTTTCAAGTTTCTTGTGGGGCATTTCATCAAACACAATAAGACCAAAGACAATTTTACACATTCAAAAGAGCAAAAATAAATGAAGAGGAGAGCAAAAATGAAAGAGGGTCTTCGCGAGAGAGTGCTGTGAGCGAGAGAAAGGGGAGAGAGAGCGCAGCGAGAGAAAGGGTCGCTGTGAGAGAGAGAGAGAGAGAGAGAGAGAGAGAGCTGTGAGAGAGATAAGTTAATAAACGGGTCGGGTTAAATCATTTCGGGTCGGGTAGAAAAATAGGTATAAAATAACATGGTTTAACAGCTCTTTAACTGGGGGCAGGAGTTATTTGACGGATGGGGCAAATAGAACATTTCGATAAAATGAACCAAAAAAATAGTCAGGGGCAAGTTGAACATTTCGGTATTTGTTAGGACCAAAAACATACTTTTTCCTTTATTTTATATACCAATAATAATGTAAACAAAAAATCTTTATTCGTACAATACAATACAAGTTTCAGCAATGAATATCTACAACAAAAGAATTATCGTTTCTCCGAGACTCAACAAATACAGATTAAAATATAATTGAAAAACAGGTTAAAGATAATCCATCATCATATGAAATTGTTGTTCCTGTAGAAACCCTAGATGAACTTCTCCAAATCATAGCTATTAAAAACAGCAAAAAAATTTCTGCATCAAAAAAAAAAAAAAAGAGACATTAGCATTGGATTACAATATTTTTTTGTGCAAATACGCAAAGTCGTTAATTAATTACAAAATATAGATTTTGATGCATTTTCGATGAATAAAATGTCGCGAGCATTGGAAGTCAAATATTCCCGCGAGTTTTTTTTAGAGAGAGAGAGAGAGATCATACGCTTTTAGGAGAATCCAAGCTTTCTGCTTTGAGGCCTCCACCTCGAGCTCCAGTGTTATTGTTGTTATTACCACCGAGAGTCTGTATAGGCGGTCCAGTAGTGGCAGGTTTCTTTTCCTCCCTCGCTTTTTGGAAAATTACGGTAAAGCCCTCGGACGAGGACGGATTTTTTGCATCCCACTCACCGAATTTCGGTAGTGCCCGACCTTTATCTTGCTACCAAATTAGGATAAATAAATAAATATCATCATTGGAATATACTAATTATTTTTTCTATTTCTGTGCTATTTTATACTATCAACAATGCCAAATTGGGGAATTAAATCGAAATGTACGATTCCTAAAGAGGGTTCATTTTGATGAAAATATTTTTTTAGGGTGGTATTTGTGAATAATGGAAATAATCTAATCTAAGCCTTGCTATATCTGCTCGACAAAATTGGCATGCTAAATAATATCCCCAATAAATTAGATAAATAGGCACGTTATATTCTGAGGAAATTGACATTGAATCGTTGGCGTTTAAGCAATTGATCATTTTTATTTATCACAAACAACACAGGAAAAATCAAATATGAGAGAGAGAGAGAGAGAGAGAGAGAGAGAGAGAGAGAGAGAGAGAGAGAGAGAGAGAGAGAGAGCTTACAGAAGAAGCCATGGATGACAAGGATAGAAGTTCTCAATGCCCAAAGAAAATTTAGAAAGAGGAGAGAGATGAGAGATGAGAGATGAAAGAACTTGGAATGGAGAAATTGATAAATGGAGAACAGCATTGTTTATTCGCCGCGTGGCGCCACCACATTTTGCCTGTGGCCTTCTCTATTATGCTTTCCCATCCTCTCCATTCAAACCATTTAACCAGGTTATATCTCTCTCCGTTCATCAATTCAAACTTGATTTGTTTATTAATCAACAATCTAACACACTAATAAATTAATTAATAATATGATTAAAAGTCAAAATATCACAATTTGCATTTAAAATAGCATAATTTAAAAATGGACCGATTAGAAAAAATAGGTTTTGGATCGTTAACTTTACATATTGTTTTAAAATATCATATTAAAAATAAGAGGATCGTCATTCATAGGTAGGTTGTGAACAGTGCGAATATTATCGGAATCCGACTAAATATCCGGACCGCCCCGAACCGAATTTCAATAAATATCTGGATTCGAAAAAAATTATGCGAATCTGAACGGATCCGGATCCGAATCCGAATCCGGATATTATGGGAGACATGAATAACAAAAAATAACGGATATCCGCTTTTCATAATTTATTGAAATTTAAATGCTTATGATTTCATGGACTTAATAAAAATTCATATTCACTTAACTCACGATCCATGAATCAATTTCATTTAAAAAAAATACATGAAATATATTTTCAAAATATTTTCGAATCCCCAAATCAATCCCTCTTCTCCAAGATTTTTTCTCTCCCTTCATTTTCTTTTTATCAAGTTTCTGGAGTGATTTTTTTTTTTAAAAATCAAGATTTTCTCAATAATTTTTGAAAAATTATGATGTACTCTTTGGGTATTATTTAAAAATTATTTTAATTTTATTTCAATGTCGAAGGTAAAATAAATAGTTATGTTACGTATCGAATATTCTTTTAAATTATTCGAAAAAGATTCGTATGCGACAATGTCAGAACAGTATCCGAATCCTTTTAATATCCGAACTGTATCTGGATCCGGGTCGAATATTCATATCCGAAAATATATGGATACAAATATGGTATGACCACTATCCGAACCATTTACACCCCTATTCATAGGGGTATCAATAGGGCGGATATTGTCCGAACCGTATCCGAAAAAATATCTGTCTCCGAAAAAAAAACGAATCCGAATGGATCTGGTTCAATGTTGTAAAAAACGCCGTTTTTCACCGAAAAACGGTGAAAAAACGGTGTTACGGTGAAAAACCGTACCGTTTTTTGCAAGACGGTGGGAAAAAACGGTCAACCATTTTTTTTACGTGTTTGACCGTTTTTTCCAGTCCAGAACGTTTTTCGGTCGTTTTTTGCAACAAAATAATTGGGCTTTTAAATTTTTATACTTATTTTTATGGCTTTTCTTTTTCCAGCCCAAATGTTTTGGCCCTCTCCCTCCTCCTCGTGCATCACTCTCTCTCAGATCTCTCCCTCACTTTGTTCCTCTCTCCCTCACAAGGTATACTGCTGAGTGCTGAGTACTGACGACGGCTAGGACGGCTAGGAGTAAGCTTTGATTCTTCTCAACTGAACTCGACGGCTAGTCTTCTTCTCTCCATCGGTTTGTTCTGAAGTCGCAAGATTGGGTTCTATCTCCCTTGCAAGGTCTGATTATTTCTTTCTGATCGGCAGGGTTTGGTTCTCTCTCCCTCGCAATTCATTTGGTGTCTGATACTTTTTTCTCTCTCGATCTCGACAGGGTTTGGTTCTCTTGCGAGTCTGCGACGCTACATAAAGTCTTTTGTTTTCGAAACTTTGACAAAAATTCTGGTAAATTGAAATTCAAATATGTTATAAATTTGAAATTCAATTATGTTAGGAATTTGAAATTCAATTCTTTTGGTTTTAAGATTCAGTGCAATGTTCAATTTCAAATGAAATTCAATTTTGTTCTCTGACCCGATTAGTGCAGTTCAATTTTCTTGGTTTAATGAAAGTTCAATTCTCTGACTCGATGGCTTCTAATGTTTAGCATATCTCGATGCATTTTATAATTTTAGGATATCTCGATGGCTTCCAATGCTAGTAACTCGATGGCTTCTAATGTTTAGCATATCTCGATGCATTTTATTTTTTGTATTTTAGACATTTGGTTATATTTTATTTTACTATTAAAAAATATTTTTATATATATATATATATATATATATATATTTTTTATCTCCAAATTTTAATGAAAATATTACCATTTTTTTATTACCGTTTTTTACCGTTTTTTTACCGTTTTTTCACCGTTTTACGGTTAGTACACTAAAACGGTGCCGGACCGTTCCGTTCCGTATACCGTCATTTACAACATTGATCTGGTTCAGAACCATATCTGTTTTTACGTGAACGGATCCGGATCTAGGAGTTAAAATTTTGATGGATTCGAATAAAATTTGTAAATGGGTACCCGTTTCATTAAAATCATGATCTCAATTATAGTAATATACTCAATAGGTAATAACTCTATTTTAATTCGTAACTAGGAGAATACTCGCGCTACGCGGCGATGATGTTAATTATGTTTTCTATTACAATATAAAGTACTTATACATATGATGATATTAGTAATATCATTTCATAATATAATTATTTGAACTAATTTGTTTATGATTATGTATAAGTTTTTCAATTATTTTACATTATGATGACACAAAATTTTATTTTCTTAATCAAGTAATAACACTTATATTAATGTGATTGTATAATAATAGTATATGAGGTATAACATGATTTTACAAAAAAACATAACAATAAGTATTATATCATTGTTGTTCACAATATTTTATACAATATCAAATGTAAAAAATAATAAATCATACAACATACGTAGTAACATATAAATAATTATCAAGTACTAATAATTTGTTATTGATTCAAAATGCAATGAAAATTATAAATAATAAATCATACAACATATGTAGTAACATATAATTAATTATCAAGTACTAATAATTTGTTATTGATTCAAAATGCAATGGAAATTATAAATAATATCAAACTTAATAGTGAAACTAATTTAATAAATAATATAAATAATTAATTTAGCTTAACATAAATATAAATTATTTTAAGTCATATGAGTTTTTTTAACTTTATATTTTTAAAAATAACATTAAATTTAACTTATTGTAAGTGTTAATAAATTAATTTTTTTTCGATGGATAAACTATTTTTATTTCTATTATTTTTCAAAGAAAATAATATTAAATTTGTTTGATTAAAAACACAAATATAATCAACTTAGTTTTATAAGATATTAGTATAGTTGTAATTTCTAAAAATAAATATTAATATTTAAAATTCTATGTAAATAAAATAATTAAAATTATTATTTGTAAAAATGCATGTTTTGCATTGCATTTTTTACATAATATTTTTACAAATTCAAATTATGGAAAATTGTATGTATGAACTATGGTAATATGGATGTCAAAATAAATAGAAAATTAAAACGAATATATTTGATGAATTTTTAAAATTAAAATTCTAAAAATAATACTATTATATGTTGTGTGTTTATAATATTATATATTAAGTTATTAGTATTTCATATATTAACTTTTCATCTTCCATTGTATTCACATTTGATCATGTAAACTCATGTGAAATGATAAACAATTAAATAAACTTAGTCTAACATGAACCTAACCAATAAAAGTAGTCCACGCCATTAATATATGATGATGTGGCTTTCTAAAAATCCTTAAAACATAGTGTAAAATAAGGGACACTTAAATGGTTACAACGAAAAAATGTTTATAAAAAATCAATGATTAATCAATGGTCTAAATTTTGCGACATATTATAATCAATGGTTAAAAAGAAAAGTGATGATGTTAAAAAGAAAGTAATGATGTGGCACAAGAAAATTGCAAAAAGTTGGATCCAAAATAAGGGTGTGGGTAAATAATACTTAATAGTCAATAACTTAATTTTGCTCAATATAAAATACTCAAATTACAAAATAATCAAGACTTTAGTTTTAAAAATAATATTATATTATTATATTATAGTATCCGTTTTAATATCCGAATATGATATGTATCTGTATTCGTATCCGACAATATCTGAAACATATCTGTATCCGTTTAATATCGAACCGTATCCGTATTCGGATCCGAAAAATATGAATATGGATCTCGTATGAGTCCATGGCCATTATCTTAACCGTATCCGAATTGCTGACACCCCTAGTCATTTCATTGTCCGTCTTAATATTGTCAGTACTGCAGTCTCTTAAGTGATACAAAAAACATATAAAATATATAATAAACATCTGAAAATAATAAATGATACAACAAACATATAAAATATATAACAAACATCTGAAAATATATTATGTATAAATACTAATGTCCATTGTCCATTACCCTGTCCCTTTCGTCATCTCTTATGTTTTTTTGATATTATTTCATATTTTTTCTATATTATGGATAAAACATTTGTTGTTATTTATATCATTTTATTATCATTTATAGCTTTTTATTATTTTATATTTTTCTATACAATGGATTAACGATTTCTTTGTATTTGTATATTTTACATTTTTCTATACAAAGATATATCGTTATTTATATTTTTGTACTATTATTTATATATTTTATACTATGAAAAACAGTTGATGCTTCTATCTTTTTATTATTATTTATCAATGTTTTAAATTGCGATATTGCGGTTCATTGCGTTCGGGATGTAATTTACATATGATGACCGATATTGCGCGATATTGCGGTGATATTGCGGCGTTATTTAGTTGTTTGCGGCATTGCGTTTTAGTAATATTTATTGCGATTTGCGCTGTTGCGGCGCAATTGCGCCGCAATTTAAATCACTGTTATTTATACATTTTTATGCTATGAATTAAAGATATGTAAATACTTGTTATTTACACTTTTTGTTTTTTTCTATACTATGGCTAAAATATAAATAAAATATCAGTTATTATTTTATTATTATTTATATTTTTATTATACATTAAAAAATGAATTGTTATTTATACATTTTTACTATTGTTTGTATCTTTTTCTATATTAAATTCTTTTTTACAATTATTTGTATTCCTTTTTAAAAAAGTTATACCACGAATTGTAATTAAATAGAAGCTTGTTGTAAAAAAATATAAATATTTGTGTCTTTAATTAGAAATTAATTGTAAAGAGGTATAAATATGAATGTGAAAGATATAAAATAAATTATCTAAAAATATTGGGCGCAAATAGGGGTGTGGACGGTTCGGATCCGGTTCGGATAGTGGTCATACCAGATCCATACTATTTTTCGGATACAAATACGGTTCATGTAGTAAAGGGATACGGATACGGTTCGGATATTGTCGGAGACATATATAGTTCTTTTTCAGATATTAAAACGGATAATATGTTATGATAACATAACTTATTTTTTAACAAGAAATATATATAGTTTATAACATGAACGATATATATGATTATATATAAACGTGATTTTACGATTGTGATTTTAAATCACCCACAAATCATTAATTTATATATGATATTTGAACTAATATCAAATAAAATACATTAAAACAATATATAATATACATATCCGGTTCCGGTTCCGGATACTCGAATCTGATTCCGAGTATCCGGATCCCAAAAATACTCGGATCCGGAACACAAATCCGTTCCCGGCACCAAAATCGAATATCGGATCTGGATCTGGTTCCAAAAATGTGTAACCATATCTATATCCGAATCCATTCGGATCCGGATATTTTTTTCGAATCCGGATGTTTTTTCAGATACGGTTCGGGTCGGTTCGGACAATACCCACACCATTGACACCCCTAGGCGCAAACCAAAAAAAATAGATGTTCGGCCTATGTTTTGATCATTGCGTTTATTTTGACTGTGTTTTATGCTTAACCACGAGTTTATTTGTCACGTGGCGCACTGTGATGTGTTGCGGCGTGCCGGAGTATATTTTCTTCGGAATACAATAGCCATCCCATTTTCGAATAGCATGCTTAAAAGATTGTACATGATAAGAGTTATCAATAAACATTCATGTTTTTATTATACAAAACATAAAAATCTAAGAATATCACATACAAATTTAGAATGTAAATAATTATAATAACTTTCAAATAAACTCGTGTAAAATCTTAATATTACAATATATAGTCAAGATTATTACTCCGTTTACCTCTAATGAATTTTTTTTAATTATATCTCATACAAAATTATAATTATAATAATTATTATTGTAGAAACGGAACGATGATAAGCTCTCAATTAGGATTAATTCCTTCTCCTCTCTCCCTCACTCTTAGGTCTTGTTAACCGGTCGAGCGAGACTACCGTGGAGCGAGAAAGACTTGCTGGGCTCGCGCACAAAGCTGACGGAACCGGCCGATGAACTCTTCGTGCTCTCCCTCGACTCTTTTTCATCTTCTTTAATGGTAGCGAGGGTTTTGGATATTTTTCTGCTCCTTACAACTGAGATCAATTGTTGAGGGGCGACTTCATTAAAGATTATTGCGGCCGTTTGGGGTTTACTCGCCATTTCTTTGGGTTTTGAAGTTAAGGAATGCTGCATGAATTGAAGGAAGTTATTTATGGAAGGAGGCTATTTATAGAGAAAAGTTTAGGTAAACTTTGGGTTCAGCTATTTTGTTAGGACGTGATCTTTTTTGGGGTGATTTACATTTTCTGAAAATCATATTAAATTTTTTATTTTTTTTAAGTTCCTTGGTACTTATCAATGATATGCTTAAATAAAAATAAATTAGTATTCGCCCAATAAAAAATATTTAATTAATTTTACAAAATATGTACAAAGATAAACATGATTACAATGAGATTTTCTTATTTACGTAAATTCACCTATCTAAAATAAAATATGATAAGAATTGAGACCTGGAGAATAACACAAAATAACTTCTTATTTTACCTAAATTCACTTATTTGTTGTAAATTTTGATAACAACAGAGACCAAGAAGATAAATACGATTACAATGAGATTTTTTTATTTTACGTAAATTCATTTATTTGACGTAAATTCTAATAAAAATTAAGACCAAGAAGCAAGGACGGATCTTAGTAGGGCCCAAGTGGGTGACGCCCACCAAGATTTTCGTCGAACTATATATATATCTAGTGATTCAGTATATTTTATCAGTATAACAATGTAAAATTTACTGTTTGCCTCATTAAAAGAATCGTGCAGTGTAATTTCAGAATCAGTATTTTATTTTGTCTTTCAAAAAATCATGTTAAAATCCGCCACTGTCAAGAAGATGTTTGAACGATATACCTAAGAATTAACCGTTAAAAAATATACATCTCATGCAGAAAGAGCATTTTTTATTGGATATGATGAAACATGATTAAACGGTAAATATAAAAATTTTGTACTGGTACTAACAAAAATTCTCATTGTTCCACTTTTATGTGATAAAAAGTAAAAACTTTAGTTTTCTTGAAAAGGAAATAAGAAAGGATTGTATCCATTGGTTTGTATTAACAACATCATATGATAACAGCCTTGGAAAGAGACCAACGATTGTATTAATACTCATTAGAGATGCATCTTATCATTGAGTACGACTTGTGTGTTTGCATGTTGAATGCATCAACTCCGCGGACCGCCCAAAATCTTTTGGAATTTGTGAGAAATTGAGATGCATCTCATTTGTGCATCGAAACGTGGCTTATAAGATTTGGACGATTTTGATGATTTAGATGTTGAATCCAACAGACACCTTTTCGTAATTATTGCGGCAATCTCGTGAAAAAGTCATTTAGCATTATTTTGGTTACATATTTTCGTACCGAGATCCAAACAATTGGGGTTAGAGGTGGCAATTGGATGGGTTCTCGGTTTGCGGGTAATCAGATCATTTCAGTCGGGGATCGTTATTTGCTGGTCATTCGATTTCGGATCATTTTGATTTTGATCGGGCGTTCAATTCTTGATCGTTTCGGTTTTTTGATTATTCGATTTCGGACCATTTCGATTTTCGAGTCATTCGGTTTGTGATCATTTTGGTTTTCGGATCGATCACGTTTTGTGAAATTTGGATTCGGGTCAATTGGATTTATGAAAATTTAGTTTTCGGATTACTCTTGTTTCTGAAAATTTGGTTTTACGAATTATTCAAATTTCGGATCATACAGGTTTCGATACATTTGATTTTCGGGTCAATTAGATTCCTTGACATTTTGTCTTCCGATTACTTGGGTTAGTGGACATATAGTTTTCAAATTATTTTGATACCGATCAATTCAAAATTTGAATAAATAGATGTTAACTGTTAATATGATGTTATTATTATTGTTAATTTATAATTTTTAGTGTATTATTATATTTTGATTTCAAATAAAATTATTAACATGCCTATGGGCTATAAAGCCTAAAAAATAAAAATAAAATTATTAACACAAACAAATAAAAAAATAAATTTGAGTGAGTAATAAAGTTACTGAGATTTTATATTGACTGAAAAAAATGTTGAATCCTATTTTTTTTTTTTTTTTTTTTTTGAAGTAGGGTTTCTTTTGGGTATACCCTTGTTATCATTTAACCAAAAAAAAAGTTGAATCCGGTTTTTGAATCATTCGGCTTACGAACTAATCGAGTAATATGTTTTAGTGGGGCATTCGAATTTTCGATCGGTTCGAAATTAGTCATTCGAATTTAGAACCATTCCATTTTGGGTTTATTTCAGATTCGGTCATTGGTAGATCGAGTTCCGTCATTCGATTTCGATTTCGAGTCATTAATTTTTTTTTTTAATTTTTTTTTATTCGGGTTCGAATTCGAAGTAAAATATCATTTTGCCTGCTCTAATTGGGGTTGCTATCATTCACTTTATAACAACGTATCTCTCGTCATTAACGGGTGCCAGTTGCCACAACGAGGACTTCTTATTTCTAAACTTCTTATATTTGCCACACAGAAGAAAGGTAGGACTTGTCTCTATTAGCGGTACCCTATAACACACGTCATAATAGGACTTGTCTCTGTTAGCGGTACCCTATAACAACGTATCTCTTGTCTCTTATTTCTAAACTTCTTATATTTCGGTACGATTCAAGTACAGCCATCTGAATACACTGATATGATAATTTTTAAAAGAGTGATGATGCACTTTTTCCCATTCTCTCCTCCATTTCTTCCCCACATCGGGATGTACGACGGAAGGTTTAACACCATCAAATTTTATATCTTAAAATCATGATTTAATATCTTAATCTATAGTTTAACATCATAACTAAGATGTTAAAAAATAAATTAAGATGTTAAATCATAATTAAGATGTTAAATTTGAAGGCGTTAAGCCTTACGATGACACATCAAGGGTTGTGGGGGAGAGTTGGGGGGAGGTACAGCTTTTTCCTTTTTAAAAGGTCTAGATTACAATATGGTTCATATATATTATTTAATATTAATTTAACACAATTAGTGATATACAAAAATAAGTTTTAATAAATTATAAAAGAAAATGGTGTGGTGTTTATTGAATAGTTTAGGAGGAAAAAATATGTGATATTATTGAGTAATTTTAGGTTGGACTAAAAAAAATTGAATAATAGAATTAATCATATCGGATCCCTATTTAGTTGTATCGAAAACGTATCATACCGTACCATAAACGTATCATGTCGTATCGGAAATATATCCTGGGCATTGGTCCAGTTGGTCCAGATCACATGCCTCTCTTTTTTATATTTTATAGGCCTCCATTTATTTGTTATGCATCATATTACCCTATTAGTCTGCCCGCTAACCCGCTCCACAACTCGTCTAATTTAAGTAAATATATGTTCAATTTAGGTTCGGTTTATGTCTAAATTTTAATTTTAGTAATTTCAGGTTTATTCAATTTAGTTATTTTAGCAATTATGTTGGCCAATTTCAGTAATTTAAGATTTGAATCGGCAATGATTTGGTTATAGAAATTCAGGATTTTTAGGCATAATTTGATTAAAATCTAGAAATTTGCATCAAATTTTTAAAAATATTAGGATTTTTTTCTCTAAAATCTTGGGTATTCGACAAAATTTGAACAAAATCGAGTTGTTTTTGAGAAAAATTTCTGGATTTTCACCAAAATTTAGGGGTTTTGACAATATTTTCGAATATTCATTTTTTTTTTTCACTTAGAATTCAGGGTCCTACGACAAAATTTGAGCAAAACTCAGAAATTTTTCATCAAAATTTTGTAAAAGTCAATTTTAGCAAACTTTCAACACGTAGAATATTCGTTTTAGTTTCTTTGATATATCATAATAATAATTGTCAAACGACCCAAAAAACCCAGGTATGAAACTGAAGATATCTTGCCGAGCAGTGGACAATAACAATTCCGGAGTGCATTGGGAGGATAAAAGCATTCCTCAAAATAATAGTCATTTCCGGGCCTTAAAAGAAATAATAGAGAAAACATGCCCTCACTAGATTTAAATAATTAAAAATTTGATTAAGTCGAGCTTTATAAAAAAATGGAATAAATCACATTGCGCTAGATTTTTTGTTGAAAAAAATATAATAAACTTTTATCTAAAAAGTCATATACTATTTTCAAAAATTCATCACTTATTATAATTATCATTGTGAAATGTTGATGTTGTTTGTTTTTAAAACTCGTATATTATTTTTAGAAAAAATATTTATAGAGTAATTATTATCTTGAAAGTGAGATATTAAGTTCGCTCCAAGTTTTCTCAAAAATCATATATTATATTTTAAAAGTCATCATTTATTATAATTATCATTGTGAAATATTAATATTGTTTGTTATAATTTTTATTTTTTAATTACAATATAGTACTAATTATTGTAACTAAAATTATTGTAAAGTATTAATGTTGTTTTTATATGAAATACGTATGTATTGATATTCTCAAATACTTACATTGTGATAAAAAAATATACAGCTACAACAATAATTATGCACAACTCTATAATGAAAATTATGATTATTATTAGTAATAACTTCATACTTAAAAAAAAAATTACTAACAACTTCATCATACAAGAAATATATAAATATGAAAACATTAAAAATACTTCTATTTATTAAAGATATACTAAATTTTATGTTTGACACCTTGCATAATCTTAATATATCAATTATAAATCTAGAAACTGAAATTTTTTGAAGCAAACACTACAACATATCAGCCATTTGGGGACGGGCCGTAGCAAAATCTCAGTCCTATTGGTACGGGCCGTCCCAAGAACCGTACCTAATTAACTACGGGACCGTAGGAAAAAGGATATACCGTCCCAACAATTTGGGATGGCCCGTCCCAACATGTATTCCCCGTCCCACATATTAGTTACGGCCCGTACCAACACCGAAGCCCCGCCCCAATTTGAAGCAACGGCCCGTACCAAATCTGAAACCCCGTCCCAACCTTAAGCGACGGCCCGTTCCAACATTGAAGCCCCGTCCCAAAATATTCAAATTCCCGCGCCTCGTACCACGTGTCTGCTTTTGAATTTCCTACGGACCGTAGCAAAACAAGACACCGTCCCAAATTCCCGCGCCTCGTACGACGTGTCAGCTTTTGAATTTCTCACGGCCCGTAGCAAAACAGGGCACCGTCCCAAATTCCGGCGCCTCGTGCCACGTGTCTGTTTTTGAATTTCCTACGGCCCGTAGCAAAACAGGGCACCGTCCCAAATTCCCGCGCCTCGTACGACGTGTCAGCTTTTGAATTTCCTACGGCCCGTACCAAAACAGGGAACCGTCCCAAACTCCCGCGCCTCGTGCCACGTGTCTGTTTTTGAATTTCCTACGGCCCGTAGCAAAACAGGACACCGTCCCAAATTCCCGCGTCTCGTACGACGGGTCAGCTTTTGAGTTTCCTACGGCCCGTGCCAAAGCATTACACCCGTACCAAAAGCCTTTCCTACGGCCCGCCCCAAATATTTATACGTTGTCTCATTACTCTCTTCTTTTCTCCCTCTCTCTCTCTCACCCTCACTCTGTCTTCCCCCTCCCAGCCCCCTCTCCCATCTCTAAACCCTAATAACCGTCGCCCTCGTGCTCTCTAAATAATCTCAAATCTCCCTCTCGCCCTCAGCCTCTCTTAGAAGCCTAATCTCCCTCTCGCCCTCTCTTGCAACATGTAGCCACGGCGTCACGACATTTCCCTGCAACAAGTGCTCTCGGTGGTGTTTCTTCCCGGTTTCGTCTTCGTCTCTGCTCCTACAGGTATGATTCGATCTCTTAGTTGGGTTTTATTTCTAGTTTTGTATTTTTTTTGAGGGGTTTTTAGACAGTTGTTCGTTTATTTTTTTGTTAGATCTGTTAGTTTTTGTGTTGAATAAAAAGATTTTTAGGGTTATTTTTGTGTAGTTTGTGGTTTATTATCTGGTTTTGTGGTTTCTTTGAAGGTTTTGCGGTTTTTTATCTGGTTTAGGGTTATTTCTAGGTTATATTATTTGGTTTTTTTAATTTTTATCACTTCTATTTTGAATCTGTTAGTTTTTAAATCTGTTAGGTTTTATTATATAGTTTTTAAATCTGTTAGGTTTTAAATCTTGTTTTGTGATTTTAAATCTGTTAGAAATTATTTATATAGTTTATATTATTTGGTAATTTTTAAGTTATGTTTTTTTTTTAATATGTCAGATTAATGCTCGATATTTAACAGTTTTTATGATTTTGTTTTCGTGTAATTTCCGTGGTTTTATCGTTTTTTTGAGTTTTGTAGGTTATATTATTTGATTTTAATATACAGTTTTGTTTTAATTTGTTAGGTTTTATTGTACAGTTTAGTTTTAGTTTTAGTTTTTATTACAATTTATTTTTTTAGATTTTAAAATTATATATATTTTATAAATCTGTCAGGTTTAATTATAAAGTTATATTATTTGGGTTTGCAGGAATATTTTTCAGTGTAATTTTAAAGTTATATATATTTTTAAGTGTATTTTTATTACAGTTTATTTTGAAGTTATATTATTTTAAAGTTATATTATTTGGCAGGGATTTTCGGGACTTGGTAGAAGAGGAACTTGGTAGAAGAAGAGAAGGGATTTGGAAGAAGAGGAAGAAAAGGCATTTCGGAATAACAAGAAGAGAAGGCTTTTTCGGAAGAAGAGGAAGAGGAAATCGAAAGAAGAACTTGAAGAGAAGCTAGAAAAGGTTAATATTTAGATTTTATAAAAAAAATTTGTTTAGTAAATTGTAAATCTGTTGTATATGTTAGTAGGATAGTTAGAGTTTTAGGAAAAAATTGATTAGTTAGGATTATAAGTATACATATTTTATTTTGTTTTCAATGTATTGATCAACTTGTGTATATATATTTGGAAATATTATGAATTCAAAGAGAATTTCAAATAAAATTTTAAAAATGAAAATTGAAATATTTATTGTAGATTTCAAATTTAATTTCTTAGGTTCGAATTATGTATTCATTTCAAAAATAATTATTGTGTATTGAAAATCAATTTACTTTTAAATTAATTTATAAATAATTGTTATGTATTAAAAAATTAAATTGTAATAAATTTTTAGTTAATATGTATGAATTAAATCATATATGTGTTTATATTTCAATTATTATCTATACAAAAGGAATTATTGTAGAGTAAATTGATAAAATAGTTTTACATATGATATATATTAAATTTTAATACAATTATAAATGTATTCAAATTTGAAATTATAATAAATATTTAGTTATGTAAGATTATAAAATATTATATAAAATTAGTTATTGTAGAGTAAATGAGTCTAGTAAGATTATAAAATATTTATAAATTTAGTTGATCAATACATTGAAAAACTTATATAAAATTAGGTTTTTTTGTTTCACTTCCCTCGTTTCGTTAGATTTTAAGTGAAATCTTAGTCTGTTAATATACGAGGTCTTTCGAATCATTTATTGGTCCAATTTCCTTAAAGGAAAAAACTTAGGCCAAATCTTTTTCGAATATTAATTAGATATTAGTTATGGAGGCGGGACGTTCTTGGATGTATCAACGTATTCTAGATAATGCCGTGAATCCGATTTTTTTTTACGGAATGACGAATTTTTTAGAAATTGTTTTTGCTAGAACCGGCAATTTCGAAAAACAAAGGGATGGTACTCCTTGTGTACGTTGTCCGTGTGCAAATTGTCAGAATGGTATTTTCCTTCCTCGTAACGAAATAATAATCCATCTCTGTACAAACGGATTTCTTCCGAATTATTTCGTATGGACAAGGCATGGCGAGTCGACACGATCATGTGCACGTACCTTTTCTCCGAGAACTTTCAATCCAATGGAACAGATGGTTCATGATGTTGCTGG
The DNA here is from genome assembly GCA_946800325.1 of Luzula sylvatica. Classification (NCBI taxonomy): domain Eukaryota; kingdom Viridiplantae; phylum Streptophyta; class Magnoliopsida; order Poales; family Juncaceae; genus Luzula; species Luzula sylvatica. The sequence goes on along the minus strand of OX326957.1, from coordinate 29,147,810 downwards.
TCCTTCTTTTGATTGGAATGCTACCGAACCGCCTAACCCCGAAGCCGCGCGTTTTTTCGAGATGCTTCACGATTCAGAACGTCCGTTATGGAAAGATTTTCGAGATACTCAATCTTCCGTAATGTCGATTGTTTTTCCAAGTAATTTCATCTCACATAATTCCTTCGGGCAATGATTATGCTTTCGACAAGATTATGCACGTAATTTCATCTCACATAATTCCTTCGGGCAATGATTTTCCAAGTAGTTTTCACGAATCGAAAAAACTAGTGAAGAATTTAGGAATGGGATATGAAAAAATCCATGTCTGTCCTGATAATTGCATGTTATTCTACGGAGCGAACATTAACAAAGACACGTGCGATTATTGTGGTAAATCTCGTTTCAAACCGGCAGAAGAAGGGAAGAAAGGTGGAGTTGTTCCATGCAAGGTTTTGCGTTATCTTCCACTGACACCCAGATTGCAGAGGTGTTTTATGGCTAAGGATACCTCGAAGCACATGACGTGGCACCTTGATGGAAAACGTGAGAATCCCAATTTGATGGTTCATCCGTCAGATGCTGAAATGTGGAAAGTTTTTGATTCAACCTATCCTGATTTTTCTGTAGAACCTCGTAATGTTCGGCTAGGGTTATCCACGGATGGTTTTTGTCCGTACACTTTATCGAGCGGCAGGCCTTATTCTTGTTGGCCTGTTTTTATTGTTCCTTATAATCTACCTCCTGGAATGTGTTTGAAAGATCGTAACGTATTTCTTACCCTGGTTATTCCCGGACCAGATCATCCAGGCGACAAAATTGATGTTATGTTGAGTCCCTTAATTGACGAGCTTAAAATGTTATGGGAAAATGGGATTCTAACATATGATTCGTATCGAGAGAATAATTTCATGATGAGGGCTGCTTTATTTTGGACGATAAACGATTTTTCGGCCTACGGTATGGTTTCCGGTTGGTCAACTCACGGCAGATTGGCTTGTCCTGTGTGTATGGAAAACACAAAATCATTCAGTCTCGCTAATGGTAGGAAGCAAAGTTGGTTTGATTGTCACCGCCAATTTTTGCCTCATAACCATCCATTTCGTAAGCAGAAAAATTCTTTCACCAAAAATAGGATAGAACGTAGTACGCCTCCCCCGCGTCGATCCGGTGTGGAGATTCGCGATGAATTGGATAATCTCGATAAACTCGAAAGGATTGTTGTACGAAGGAATAGAATTGAGAAGGAAAAAATTCCGGGATATGGCCAGACACACCATTGGACGAAACGGAGTATTTTTTGGGAATTGCCGTATTGGTCTACGAATTCTGTTAGACACAATCTTGATGTGATGCACATTGAGGCTAATGTGTTTGGTAATGTGTTCAACACTGTATTTGATGTGAAAAATAAAACGAAAGACAATGCCAAATCTCGATTAGATGTTGCGATAATTTGTTCTCGTCCAGAGTTAGAGCTTGTATCACACGATAGTGGTCGAATTGGTAAACCTAGAGCCAAATATTGTGTAGACAAGGATGGAAAAACGTTGGTTTATGAGTGGTTGCAAAAATTACGTTTTCCGGACGGGTATGCAGGCAATTGGACGAGATGCGTTAACATGCAAACTATGAACGTACATGGTTTGAAAAGCCATGATTGTCACATTTTTATGCGGAGACTTCTGCCAGTGGCCTTAAGAGATTTGATCCCGGATTGTGTCTGGGAACCCTTAGTGGAATTGAGTAATTTTTTTCGTGATATTTGTTCGACCGAATTGGACCCGGTTCATTTGCAAGAAATGGAAGAAAATATCGTTCTTACCATGTGCAAGTTGGAGAAAATTTTTCCTCCTAGTTTTTTCGACTCGATGGAACATCTTGTCGTGCATCTAGCGTATGAGGCTCGAATGGGTGGTCCCGTCTCTTATAGATGGATGTATCCGTTCGAAAGATGCTTACGGAGATTGAAAAGGAAGGTGAGAAACAAAGCACGAGTGGAGGGTTCGATTGTTGAGAATTATTTGATAGAAGAAGTGTCAAATTTTTGGGACGGCCTACCGTAGCAAAAGTATTATTGGGACGGTTTTGGACATTATTGGGACGGTTTTTGCCCGTACCAAAACAGTGTGTATGTTGTAGTGAAATGTAAGAATCAAACTAAAAAAACATTGTCTGAACTTCATAAAAAAAAATTATAAAAGCCAGCGATGTTCACTCTATTATTTTTACATTTTCCCGTATGAATTTATTAAAATTATAAAAACATTGTCTGAACTTCATTAAAATTCAAAATCTTTGGAAAATACATTTATGCAAATGTTATTACCAATTATTAATGATCCAATGTATGATTAGATTTTGTTGGAACATTATTCCAACATTGGACTTATATGTAAAATATTATGTGTTGTAATATTGTCATTTAAATGCTTATTAATATAGTGATCAATTTTAGTTATAAAATTAAGCATTATATGTGTCAATTATGTTGTGGGCCTTTGATGTGTAGAATATTGTGGGTGATACTTCTATTTTCTATGATGGGCCGAATTAGAAGATCCACATTAGGAGCCCAAAAGGTATGTCTTTGTGAAAAGATGCCTTGTGGCTATAAAAGCAAATTGGTCCCAAGCACATATGATTAGAGATTAAAAAATTATGTCATTCTCTTTTCCATCCCATTAAGAAAAGAGAGAGATCCATAGGAGAAAAGAAACCGAAGGATTCTTCAAATTGGAGATCATAAAGTGCTTGGAATTCCAAATCTTTGCGACTAAGGCTTCATGAACGCAATGACGATGATGACGCGACATCAATTCGGACGGATTTCATACGTTTCCGCATACGGTTAAGGTACGGTTTTATTTTGAGATAATTCGGTTGAATTCACATAGTTAGTACGGTCCGTTTGTACGGGCAAAATTAATTTATTATTTTATTTGCGGGACGGTGCCGGATCGTTGCCGCCCCAACAATTGGTAATAATTTATTCACGGGCGGTGCCGGATCGTCGCCGCCCTAACAATTGGTATCAGAGCGAAACTATGGTGAATCACAGTTTAAATGGAAGAGAAACGAAGTATATAGTGTTTAAAACGATTTCTCTCGTCCAATTTCTGTTAATTTCGGATAATTTCGTTTTTTATCGAAACGGGTCTTAAACGGATCACAAAATTAGAGAGAAAGAAAAGTTTATAGACGCCTCTGTGGTCTCCGTTTCGTCAACGGACGCCGGTGGCACAGTGGCCCACCGACCAAAAACGAGACCAGAGAGAGGGGACGCCATGTTTTGTTGCATTTTTCCCTCTGATACTTTGGTCGTAACTTTTCATGATTTTGGAAGGGACGGGAATTCAATTCCCGGTTATTAGGGTTAATTGAAAAGTTGGATTTAAAATTCCGGTTATTTAAGTTTATAAAAATCCGGAATTACAAATTCTAAATATAAAATCAGGATATCAAATTCTGGATTTTAAAGTTTGGATTTAGAAAAGTAGGATATGAAATTCCGGAATTTAAGGTTTGGATTTTGAAAATTAGGAAATGAAAAAACTGGTAAACAGATTTTGGATTCAATATCCCGGTTTTCTCGTGGTATTCAAAATCCGGAATTCACAAATTCGGGAATTGTAAAACTGAGATTTAAATTCTGGATTCACTTTCCAAGTTTCCAAGTTATTTAAAATCTGAAATTTAAAAATAAGGAATTGGAAACCGGAATTCATATTCCGATTTACAGAAAAATTCATTTTATTTTTAGTTTGGGCTGTTGGGCCTTAAAAATAAAATAAATTGAATAAAGGGGGATTTTAAGATTTTTTTAGTATTTGAAATAATGGAATAAATATTTTTGAATATATATTCGATTTTTTCATAAGGTTATGTACGCAAATATTGCAACAAGAATTCGTATATAAAATCGGATATAAAAATATTTATTTACGAATAAATTCTTGACAAATTAAAATTTGCAATAAGATTTTAAGGTATAATTTTAAACTCAATTAAAAGGTTTACGGTATGTGTTTTAAAATTAATTAATGTCAGCAACATGTCGCCAAAGTGACCTCTCTTGTTGAAATTAATTATATTTTAAAATATAAAAGGATATGTGTATAATATTATTTAAATATTGACCGGCCCAAAGGAAGGCAATATTTAATATAATTTCATATGCATCTGTGGTAATAAGTGTGTGATAATTATTTGATTTTACGTGTGACTTATTTAATCGGCCCAAAGGAAGGTTAATATATTGACACGTTAATTTATTATCAATTCTTGATTACTACGCCAAGATATTAATAAGAAGTTAATATGATTGACCAAAGTCAAAATATTAACGGAAAAGGGATATCTTGATGATGGGGATAACCTTTAATTAAATGTATTATTATTATTCGGTTATTTTGGTGAGCAATACAATGCTTGATTATAGTTTTATGTTTAACATTAATTCGGTTATGCATTTATGCGGTTTATGATTCTTGAAAGATGTCTTGTTTGCGGGGGGAAATACGGCTACAATTTTTTGTTTAGCCGAAAATGTAAACTTAGACATCTCAAGAACATTGATATTAGTATATATATTTTTTGGTTTTGTAACAAAATCATCTTATTTGGTTTTGAGATGGATTTTGTTAATTATTAAATATATCATTACTTACGTGAGAGAAAGTAAAGAAATTCAGAGTAATATTTGTCTATCATATATTTTGGTACAAACTCCAATAAGGTATAATTACCCAAAATGTCATATAAGCAAGACGTTGCTTATATGGGTGTAATTTCGGTTAAGGATATTCAGTTATAGTGGGAGTAAATATTTGTACAATTATTATGATATATACTTGTGATATAAACATATGTCATAGACATAGATATGGTTAAAAAAAAAAAAATTCGAGTTTATTTGGTATTATGGTTATTCTGCAGAATTAAAGTTATATTTATCACTTTACTGTGATTTAAACTAGGTTCGTCTCAATACGGTTTAAAGGAGACGGTTTGTCTCAAAAGGTATTCAAGGAGACGGTTTGTCTCAATGCGGTTTTAAAGGAGACGGTTTGTCTCATTAAGTTACTAAAGGAGACGATTTTAAGGATCTCACTAAATTAATTTTTAGGAGGACCAAGTTGGAAATAGGCATGTTAAGATCACATTACATGAAATTTCCATGCTACACATCCACATCATGATTCATGTCATTCTGTTGTATTAGTGTACGTGACCATTGAAGGTTTAGTTACGTTAAATGTGACGAAAGCCGCTTTGATCCTACGTTGATATTATTGATGGACGGAATTGGTTAGGGACACATGAAGTTTTTTATGACAAACAAGTACGCGTATTTCGGTTTATGGTCAATACGTAATTAAAGGAATTACATATAGTTCAAGTGGGAGATTGTTGGAACATTATTCCAACATTGGACTTATATGTAAAATATTATGTGTTGTAATATTGTCATTTAAGTGCTTATTAATATAGTGATCAATTTTAGTTATAAAATTAAGCATTATATGTGTCAATTATGTTGTGGGCCTTTGATGTGTAGAATATTGTGGGTGGTACTTCTATTTTCTATGATGGGCCGAATTAGAAGATCCACATTAGGAGCCCAAAAGGTATGTCTTTGTGAAAAGATGTCTTGTGGCTATAAAAGCAAATTGGTCCCAAGCACATATGATTAGAGATTAAAAAATTATGCCATTCTCTTTCCCATCCCATTAAGAAAAGAGAGAGATCCATAGGAGAAAAGAAACCGAAGGATTCTTCAAATTGGAGATCATAAAGTGCTTGGAATTCCAAATCTTTGCGACTAAGGCTTCATGAACGCAATGACGATGATGACGCGACATCAATTCGGACGGATTTCATACGCTTCCGCATACGGTTAAGGTACGGTTTTATTTTGAGATAATTCGGTTGAATTCACATAGTTAGTACGGTCCGTTTGTACGGGCAAAATTAATTTATTATTTTATTTGCGGGACGGTGCCGGATCGTTGCCGCCCCAACAATTGGTAATAATTTGTTCACGGGCGGTGCCGGATCGTCGCCGCCCTAACAGATTTTTGATAAAATTATCTCTTCATATAATGGATTCAAATAATTACCTAAACTTTTCTTACTATTATTTATACATTTTCCTGTATTTTTTATATACTTTTTTACTATTATTTATATCTTTTTTATAGTTTTTACTATTATTTGTATCATTTTTCTATACTCCGGATTAAATATATGTTGTTATTCAGATTTTTATTATCATTTATATTTTCTTCTATACTATAAAAAAATGTTGTTGTTTTTATTTTTATTTTCACTGTAAATATATATAAATATGAATATAAAATGTATAAAAATTAATTACCTAAATATTTATGCATTTTTTTCTACGTTGTGGATAAGATTATAAAACATGTTGTTATTTATAAAAAAAATTTATTAAAAAATATAAATATGAATTTAAAAAATATAAATACAAAATTTAAATGGATAAACTTTTTTATCTAGTCTGAATTATATTGGACGTTGTCCGGATATTATGCGTTACTCGAATAAATCGGTCGCTCGTCTATTCTTTTACCTGCGTCGGTTTTTTTTGTTACTTGTGATTTTTCATGTGGTGCGTTGTGATTAGAGAAATGGTTTAATAGTTGGTTTAACACGGAGTAAGGTAACAACTACCAAAAAGAAACATGTTAGATGTAACCGAAGAAGATGGAGTAGGCTTTAGGCTTCATTTCTGTACGTACTGGAGAGGATAGCGTCAGACCGTTCCGTTAACTTAATACCTATGTTGCGCGGATACTTCAAAAAATGAACCGTACCCGTATCGGATACGTATCGGATACGTATACACCACCGACACGGCACCGATACGTATCCGATACGCCACGTGACGTATCAGACTATTTTAATATATAAATTTGAACGGATACGGTTCCGATACGTCACGATACGTTTCCGATACGTCACGATACGTTTCCGATACGGCACGATACGTTTCCGATACGGCTGGATACGGTTCCGATACGGCTGGCCCATTGTTTTTTGTTTTTTTGACCCAACAAAAATACCTAATACTTTTACTACTCAATAGTATTTTACCTTACATATTTTTTTATTAAGTTATTTGTAAAATAACCAAATCGATAACACAACATCTTGATTTTTATAATAATTTAATAAAATTATTTAAATATATATATTTAATTATATTAAAATAATATTAAATAATATAAATATATAACGTATCGTATCCTAGACTTTTTAAAAATTGTGGTATCGCCGTATCGGTTTCGAATCGGATACGATACTCGTACCCGTATCCGTGCAACATAGCTTAATACTTATCAGGTCTTATTTATTGGGCTTTGTTATGGGTTTTGGTTTAGTGCATATATATGGGCCTCTAACGACTACGGTTAGTGGATCAAGGTTTGTTTTATATTAATGATTAAGGGTTGCATTTACAACAGATCATGGGTGTTTAACTGGTCCGTTTTATTTAAAAACCGATTAGATTTATTTGGTTCGAACTAGTTTATTCGATTCGGTTCGGTTTAATTTCGATGTTTCGAAAATCGATTAAATTGAATGGACCAGATATAATTTTTTTATGTTTAATATTTTATAAATATATGTTAATGTTAAAATACTATAAATTGATATAATAATTTTATGAAATAACACAATGTTATATAATAGACGTAAATATTTTAAATAGAATATCTCAGACGTATCCTGAAAATATCATCATCAATATCTCGAAGTGTTCCCGTTGTATACGAAAAAAATAACTTTTAAAATAATCTGATACATCACGTGGCGTATTCGATACGTATCACACTCGTATCTCGCACTCGTATCTCCAGGATACATCCGCATTTGAGAAGTATCCGCATAACATGAGTTATTGTTATTGCATTCGCACGATCAATCACATTATGAAATATCAATAACTTCATAATGAATACAACAACTCATGCCTACTTAATGTTGTTGTTTTCAATTACTTGTTTAGTTTTGTTGTTAAATAAGCTAAAATGTGAAAATTTTCTAACAAACAACCATAAAAATATTTAATTTTGATTTTTTAAATTTTTTGGCCTTTTACAACTAGTTTCTTGGCCAACATAAAAAACCGGTTTTTATATCTAACCGTTGAGAACGTATCGAATCATATCAAAACTGAATCCATTCAAATTTTAATACTTATAATAATTTGATACGTCATGTGCTATGTTGCACGGATACGGATACGGGTGTCGTATCCGATACGATACGATACGACGATACAGTAATTTTCAAAAAAATCACGGATACGAATACGGCTATATAATAATTATTTTGATAAATTTATATTATATATAATTAATAAAATTTTAAATTAATATCATGAGAATAAATAATATCAATTAAAACAACACAATTATCATAGAAATATCATAAACTTATTTTAGAAATATTTTAGAAATAATCTAGAAGTATCATAAAATATCATATATAATTTATTTAAAAAGATTATAGACAAAAATATATAACGAGTCGAAGTATTCTAAATGGAGTATTTCCGTCATATTCTGGAAGTATGCCCATCCGTATCCCGTCGTATTCCCGTTGTATCAAAAAAAAAAAATTAAAATATTTGGATACGCCACGTGACGTACTCGATACATATCCGAACCGTATCGCACCCGTATCCGTATTGGATACGCGTATTCTCATGATACTTCTGCATTTTATAATCATCCGCGTAACATAGGTCACGTGATATATCGAATATGTACGGATAAAGTATCGATACCGTGGTCCCGTTGTATTATTTGTTATAAATAATACCAATTAAATTTTAAAACTTATTTATTTTAATGATATACAATATTAATATGTGAATTTAAAATTCAACATTAAATATATATATCATTAAGTTACAAAATAAAGATGTTTAAGAGATATTAGGAAGAATTTGAAACATTCTCTTTTACTGGCAAATACCATTTCGGTTTCGATATATAAAACTTAAAAGACAACAATAATCATAGACACCTAGATTTTTCATCTAGATTTGTACCTAGAAATACATGTGGCAATCAAATTTTGAATTTCTAAAATTTTATTTCCATTTAAAAATTTGATGTGGCTGTACCGTGATTCAAAAGTATTGATCCACAGAATTAGACTGCCGAAATGATGTCGAAATGGCAAATATGGAATGAATATGAAATATATATGATGGCCTGACGGGTCCCAAACATATTCAACCAATAATTCAGTGGACATATCTCATTCGGTGTTGTGTTTGTAAATTACTTCGGTACATGTATCAGTCCTGCACCGTGATTTGTCACGTATGCTTCGAGTTGAAATTTAGATGCGAAATTTAGGTACTTATCATTATTGTTAGAAACAAGCTAATAAATGGCTGTCATTTATTTTCTCAAATGAAACCCAAATGTAATAAGGTCTCAAACATTATTTATATACTAGCTTTATCCCCGCGCAATTGCGCGGGACAACATATCTATTATTACATGTTTTTTATATAATTTATTTAAATAGCATTAGCGCGCGTGCATTTCAACTAAATTAGTCTAATCATGGCATATTTGCATATATCATGATGTCAATAGATGCAAAAGATTCATGAAATTAGTCTATCACTCATATTATTGTCTGATATAATTTGTTTAATTAGCATTTGTGCGGGTGCTTTAAACTCGATTAATATAATCATGACATATTCACAAATATATTTGATGTCAATAAATGTATTAATAAAGATTCATTAAAGAATCGCAACGTGTCAGATGGATACAACTAGAGCTGGCAAAATCTGACCCGACCCGAAAAAATGACCCGACCCGCCCGAACCCGAACCCGAACCCGAACCCGAACCCGAACCCGAACCCGAACCCGAACCCGACCCGACCCGAAAATATTGAAAAGTCAACGACCCGAACCCGAACCCGAACTCGAAACCGAAACCGAATGACCCGAACCCGAAATCGACCCGAAACCGAATGACCCGAACCCGAAATCGACCCGAAACCGAATGAGCCGAACCCGAAATTGACCCGAAACCGAATGACCCGAAACCCGAACGACCCGAAATCCGAAGTAACCCGAACCCGAATGACCCGAAACTCACAACCCGAATGACCCGAATGACCCGAAAACTAAAATATTATTGTCAAAATCAATATAATATTGCTAAAATATCTCGGAATCAATAAAATAAATAAGAAATTACCCGAAAACTAAATTTTTGGAAAATCGAATGATTCGAAATCAAATTTTGTGAAATCTGAATTACCCGAAAATCAAAATAGTCACGACCCGAATGACCCGAAAACGGAAACGACCCGAACCCGAACGACCCGAAAACCGAAACGACCCGAACCCGAACGACCCGAAAACCGAAACGACCCGAACCCGAACGACCCGAAACCCGAACGACCCGCGACCCGATGACCCGAACGACCCGCAACCCGAAACGACCCGAACCCGAAACGACCCGACCCGAACCCGACCCGACCCGCCCAATTGCCACCTCTAGATACAACGGACACATGACAAATTTCTATGTAAGCTCGCATAAATTCAAGATTACAAAATTTCATACATATTCGTACGAAATGAGCAATTAAAAAAAATTAGAAAGTAAAAAAAGGACCAAAATCGAAAAGAGAAGAAATTGGGTGAAAAAAATTACCAAAAAAAGGATCAAAATTGTAAAACAAAAAAAAATGGATTAAAATTTTTTTTTGCCCCCTCCACGTGTCAGCACCTGGTGGAGGGGGTATAATTATATGAACTATTAGATATCAATTTACTTTGTCAGCTCATCGGGAATATTATAATGAGTTTGGGGGCCAATTAATTTTTTCTTCCGTACATGAGTATAATTTGGGTTGCAATAGAAACAAAACTCACCAAAAAAAATATTTATAAATTATTAGTGTGTTAATTAAACGTGTCAATTAACATTTAATTGAGTAAATTATAAATGATAACCAATTTATTTTGTCACCTTATCAAGTATATTGTGATGATTTTGGGGGTCAATTATATTTTTACTTTCATACATGGGTATAACTTGGGTTGCAATAAAAACAAAACTATATAAAAAAAAAAAAAAAATCCTGCCACGTGTCAACTTTGGGTGAGATGTTCTAAATTATATCTATAGATAGATAAGCGTAGTCATAATCGGTAGAAAAGGTACGGTACATCTATGTTCTTTTCACTGGAAGAAAAATAAACAATGAAAGAATAATCTTTAGGGATATTATTTCATCCCATCAAAATACATATTGATTTGATTTTCCCAAAAATAGAAAACTTGATTGAGAAATCGGTGTAAGTGACTTCATTTCTTTTGAGACGTAAGTTTTTCGTTCTACGACAGTGTTACTAGATCGGAACCGAAACAATTCGGAGGTGTAAAATTTTGATGATGGAGAAACGAAATACCCTACGATAGAGGTCGTATGGCGTCATCTGTCTTTAGGACAGCAATGACTCGACCACGCAACTACACCAGACTTGTCTTGATTTTTATTCATATTATTTATTTAAATAATTATTTATTATTTCATTATTTTATTTATTTGGTTATTTTGCAAATATAACCAACAGGTCCCATATCCAATACGTGTTTTTTTATGCATCATAGAAGATAGGTTAGAATATCTTTAAAAATTCCCACAAAAACAAGTCTAAAGTATCACAAACTAATGAATTCTAGTCCGTATTTACCGGGCACGCCTTAAAGAGATTATCACAAATTTCTCATGAATTCGCCCTCTTTATCTGCGACATTTGCGAGCAGAAAAGCCTACGTAAAATCCATGACTCTCATTAATGTCATTTCACTTAACAAGATTATTATTGCACAAACCAAATGCAATCAAATCATATAGTCATAAAATAATTGGATAAGTTACCTTAAAACTTAATTATTGGATTAAGTTTGCAAATAAATCAGGTAGTTGAATAATTGATTAGTTGAGGGTCCATGCATGCATGCCTAAACCTCTATAAAGAAGAAGACGAGCTCTGACAGATAATTTATCATAGAAGAAAAATAAAATACACGAATTCCTATTCCCCTCGTGATCCTTCGTGTTTCCTCCTCATCTCCTTTTTCTTTCTCGTTCCCTGTTATCAATTAAGTATACTTCCCTCCATTTTCCATTTTCAAAAATCTAAAGTACCAAATGTATTTATCATTTTCAAAAGATACAAAATGTATAATTAATAATATTATTGCTAACAAATATGAATATGATGTTCATTCGGTCGGTTCGGTTCAAATCAAACAAATTTAAATCGAACCGAATAAAATTCAAGCCAAACCTGACTGTTTAACATTTGAACTGATTAAAAATCGAACCGAATAAACCGAACTGTTATTCGGTTCATTCGGTTGAACCGAATAAGAAACTTTATAATTGTAAAATAAAAATAAATTACTAATATATATATATTTTATTTATCAAAAAGATATAAAATATAATTATATTAATTTATAAGATTATTATATGATTTTTGTTATATTTAAACATTAATATATTAAAAAAAATATAAAAATGGGATGTTATTCAGTCGGTTCGATTTAATGAATTTTCAAAATTTCAAAATCGAACCGAATTAAATAAATCGAAAAATATTATTTTTTGAACCGAACCGAACCAAATAAACCGAAAAATCAAACCGATCAAACCGAATTCGACCGGTTTGGTTAGATATCCGAATAAACCGAACCGTTTAAACAACCCTAAATATGATATTTTAGATTTTATCTAAATCCCCTTTAATTGATTAATTTACCTTTTCTAGGACTCGTTTTTCTTGCTTTCTGCATGAATGGATTTCTCCAATTATTTTGAAGTGGAGAGGGTGAGAGTAATTTATTTATCCGAAATTATGGTTGGTAAGGAAGAGAAATGGGTAGCAACTGGCACAGCACCGCACTGTCTTAATTCTAAAACCTGTCGTCCACCTTTATTAATCCCCTATCACGTAACCCCATAAAATCCCAATTATCGGCTACCTTTCTCTCCAATTATATCGTCCAATTCTCCTACATTTGTCTTCAAATCTCCTACATTTGTCTTCAAATGTAGTATTATGCAATTTGTAGGTACGAAATATCTTTCTACATTATTATTATTATTATTATTATTATTATTATTATTATTAAAAGTTAAAAATAAAAATGAATGAAACATTTAATTGAATATATTCTTTGTGAATTATTATATTAATTAAAAGATACAAAAATAAAAATGAATGAAACAACGAATTGAAAATATTCTTTGTGAAACTATATATTTTTCTCGTCCTCTCAAAAAATATATCTTTCTACATTTTAAATATAGAATTTGTGAGAGAACGGTGCAATCGGATTTTTAGAAATGACAATAAAATCCAGGGGGTTCCACACCTAACAACGAAGATGCGATAGAGTTTTCACGAAGTCAACGAACGAGTTAATTTGCTGGGAGAGAGTGAAGAATGGAATCAATGACACATATTTCGCAAAAAAAGTGTTGAGTTACTACGGATGACCTAATATTTTATTTATATGATTATAATTTTTGTAATTTTTTCTAAAGTATTCATACTTAAGGTACTTTTGTAATAGAACTCTATCGTCAATCGATAGTTGCAAGTGTATAAACATTGATCAATGAAAATTGTACGGGAAATGTATAAGCTCCATGCATTTGTTTTAAAAATAAAATAAAATAGAATTTGTACGAATACTAGTCTAATCATGGTATAATCATTGATAGTCTATCTAGTATATTTTTTTACCTACACAATATACATTTACATTTAGGGAAATTTTTAAAAAACCCCCTAACTTTTTCCAATATTCTAAAAAACCCCCTCACTTTCGAGAAACTCCAAAAACCCCCTTAAAACCAAACTTTTCTTTCAAAAAACCCCCTATAGGTGTTAAAGTTAACTCTTTTGGTGTTAAAATTTTATTTGGACCAAAATACCCCTCTATTTTTATAAAATACAATTTTGCTAAATAATCTTTAGTATTTTTTTATTTTAAAAATTCATAAATATTTCATAATTAATTAATTATATATTAACTCGTATAATTATATATCAATTTATATATTTACTTTTATATGAATGATACATTGGATCATATATTTAGAATCAGATTTTTTGCAGATACATGGACCTGTTATGGGATGAAAATAAATCGTATTTAAGCACTTTCCCAATCTGTCTGACGAAAGTAAAAAAAAAATCGCCAACTGTTTGGCGAAAGTGCTAGCTCTGCAATTCAAACATATTAATGTTAGTTTTGCGAATGAACTTATTTTTGGATGCGGTATATCAAAAGATCTATATATGAAAAGTGAATGCACATTAAAAAGAACTGTAAAATTTTCTTTTCACGATATTTTCTAGGTGTTGAAATATTTTATATCATTGTTTTTTTTATCACTTGATGTTAGTTTTTAAAAATATATATGATAAATAAAATACTAAAATCAAATGAAAATATTATATACAATCAAATGAATATTGTGAATTTCTTTGAATAATAAAAAATATAAAAATAATTTAATAAATTTGTTATAAGAAAACTAAAAGGGTATTTTCGTCCAATATTGTATTTAAAATAGAAAAATAGCAAAAATGATTTAATAATTTTTTTATGAATTTTAAAATAAATAATACTAAGCATTATTAAGAAAAATTGTATTTTATAAAATTAGAGGGTATTTTGGTCCCAAAAAAATTTCACACAAAAAGTTAACTTTAACATCTATAGGGGGTTTTTTGAAAGAAAAGTTTGCTTTTAGGGGGGTTTTTAGAGTTTCTCAAAAGTGAGGGGGTTTTTTAGAATATTGAAAAAAGTTAGGGAATTTTTTGAAAATTTCCCTTACATTTATTATTTTAGTTATTTTATTTTCAAATTTTAAATCAACAAAAAAACAACTAAATATACTCTACACACGCAACTCGTGACCTCCCGCTAATTGGGCAAGTGCACTCACTCGCTGATCAAATTAAATCAATTTTTTTTGCATTGACATTAATTATAATTTTCGCATTCATTAATATCTTAACTTTTTTGTTTCATGGGAGAACTTTCCCAATCATGTCTTAGTTTTACCCTAATCTTCGAAGCATTTTTTTAAATACAAACATTATTTTGGATTATTGATTATAAAATTTTATAAATTATTTTTGTAGGCTATCAATTATATACTTTTTTTATTTATCGTCTTATATTTTCTCATCAATGATGATACATGCAAAATCTATCAGAATCAATGTTTTAAATAGCGTGCAGCGGCATGCAGCGTTTTGACGTTTAATTTAGCGTTTAGCGTTAGCGGGCGATATAGCGCCGCTTCACCATCACAGCGGATTTTTGATCGAAATTATTATTTTTATAATACTACAATATAAATATATATATAAATTAGCGGTCTAATATTATAAATAAAATTATGCTGAATGCATATTTATATCGACCTCGCAAACTAACATAAATTAAAATTCATATCTAAGAAAAATATATTATTATTATTATTATTATATTATTGTAATTATAATAAGGTTATTAATAGTTGTTGTTGATGTTGTTATTATCTTATTTTTCCTATAATAATAATAATAATAGTAAGTATGCTTATTATTATTATTATTATTATTACTATTATTATTATTATTATTATTATTATTATTATTGGTATCGTTGTCATTATTATTATTATTATTATTATTATTATTGGTATCGTTGTCATTATTATTATTATTATTATTATTATTATTATTATTATTATTATTATTATTATTATTATTTAATAACAATAATTATTATTTTATACTAATAATATTAATTATAATAATAATTATTATTGTTATTATTATTTAGTACCAATAATAATAATTATTATTATTATTAATATTATTACCATTATTTAATAACAATTATTATTATTGTGTAATGATAATAGTGATTATTATTATAGTTATTATTATTTAATAACAACAACAACAACAGTAATAATAATAATAATCATCATCATCATCACGCTATAGCACCGCTACGGCCGCTATAATTGAACGCTTCATGCTATAGCAGTCCGCTATAGCGTTGCAGCGGAACAAAATGCTACAAAGCTAAATTCCGAAGCGATGCAGCGTTTACCTCCCAAAACCCGCTATAGCACGCTACAGCGCCGCTATTTAAAACACTTATCAGAATACATGATCAATTGTTTCCACGTGCAAAGAAAACTAGATTAATAACTAAGATTTTAAAATTGTTATTTAAAACAAGAGAAAAGTCTAATTTTGGTCCCTCAACTATTGAGTTGGTTAAAATTTGGTCCCTAAACTTTTGCATGATTCATTTTTAATCCATTAACTATTATGTTGATTCATATATAGTCATTCCATCTGTTAAATGCTTACATGTCCGTTAATTCTGACACGTAAGCAATGACATGTCAAATATTTGTACTACTTAAACACTGACGTGGCATTTTAAATAAATATTTTTGAAATTCCGAAAAAAAATTACATATATAATTCTATTATCATAAGTTCAAATATTCAGTAATACAATTGCTAATTTTTTAACAAATTCAATAATCAACATTCATAAATTAACAAAATATTATAATATATTTTTAATCATTCTCGAAATAATTAAATCAGTAGTTTAAAAATTCAATAAAAATATATTTTACTGAATATTTGACGTATTACTGAATATTTGAACATATGATAATAGAATAAAATATATATCTAATTTTCATAAGAATTTCAAAATATTATTTCAAATGCCACGTCAATATTTAAGTTGTACAAATATTTGACATTGTCATTGTTTACGTGTCAGAGTTAACGGACATGTAAACATTTAACGGATGTAAGTACTATATATGAATCAATATGATAGTTGAGACATTAAAAATGAACCATGCAAAAATTTAGAGACCAAATTCACACCAACTCAATAGTTGAGGCCTGAGGGACCAAAATTAAAATTTTCTCTTAAAACAATTCTAGAGCGAACTCAATAGATAATTTTAGAGGAGTTTAATAGAACAATCTTCTACTATTATTGTGGTACCTTTATATTTTTTTTCTCTTCTCTCTCTAGAAAGTAGAAGGTAGTGTCAGTGAACAGACCTCAGCAACTCTTCTTTCAGGTTCGTCTTTTCCCCTCACGAACCTCCATATTTTTTAGTCTGTTCTCATCTTTTGACGAAAAAATTGAAATAAAAGCAATGTGAGCACAAATTGGGGTATTTTTCTTTTCTTATTTTCAGATTTTTCTCTTCTCCTTTATAGAAAGCAAACACCATTTTATACTCTATATCGCCATTAAAAGACTAGTAATAAAATCTCACCTTGTTTGTATTCTCAGGTTATTGTCCTCCTCCTAAAAAGCACCCAAGTTATTTTCTTTCCTATTTTACTTTTATTACTTTTGATTTTAGTATTTTTTTACACCATTTCAGCCTTTTTCTGCATCTAGTAGAAAATGAACAAAAAGTTAGCAGCTTTTCTTGTTTCGATTATTCTCTTTCACTGCTTGACTTTTAAGCCAACTATTTGCATTTTTGTTTTTGTTTCTACTCTTTCTATTCATTGCTATATAACATATAATTTTTTTGGTACGTTTTTTTTCAAAAAAATAATTTTTTTGGTACGTTGAGCCTATTTTGATAACAAAAGAGAGTTTCCACTCACAGATATTATACCACATTGCTCTCTAATTTCAGCTAAAGAACAAAATGCTAGAATTTGTTCTCAGTTTGCTTTTCTTCTAAGCTAACATTCAATTTCCGTAGATTCATCCAATTTGAGCATATTTTCCTTCAATTCTCACCAAATTCAATCAAAACCAATTTCCAACCACTTATTTTTTCCATTTCAGTGTCCAACAATCAGAAGAGAAGAAACCGAACACAAAAAAATAACCAAATGGGCTGCATAAACTCGAAAATACAAGACGAAGAGGCAGTGAGAAGATGCAGAGAAAGAAGAAAGCTAATGAAGAAGCTTCTGACGTACCGGTCCCACTTGGCAGTGGCCCATTTCCACTACTTAAAATCTCTGAGGGACACCGGTTCTACTCTCCGCCAATTCATCGAAATAGAATGCATCACGAACCTCACGAAAACCCCAAATTCGCTGATTCTACCCCCTTCTCCACCCCCTTTACCTCCTCCACCCCCTCCTCTACAATTCAGTTCCATTATAAAGAAAAACAGAGCAAGTGCAGTAAATTGCACCAAAGATAGTTTCAGTGAAATCGATAGCAATAGTGAGACTGAGAGTTGTGTTACTACGCCTCGCCCTCCTCCCCCTCCACCCGGGTCCAATTGGGGACTTTGGGACCCATTTGACCCAACACCCGTAACCCTGAATTCCGCCTCTCTTTTAGGAAATAATAACAATCATGGCATCAATTTTAACAAAAGAGATTTAGATGATGATGATTGGGAGGAGACTATCACCGACTTTGAAGAAGAGGAAGAAGAAATTGAGAAAACTGCGAGAGAAATGGTGAATAAAGGGAGTGTTTTGGGGACTGAATTTGCGGAGGATAACATTTCTCAGCTGAGCTGGCACACCAAAGAATCTGAGGTGGCAACAACAAGGGGTGTTTACAAGAGTAAGAAGGGATTAATCGAGATAATTAAGGAAATCGATGAGTACTTTCTAAAGGCCGCAGCTGGGGGTAAAGACGTGGTATCCATTTTGGAGAAGGATAACAACCATTCTAAGCCTTGGGAGACTAATGCCAAAAAAGGTAAAGCGTGAAATTTCATCAGTACCCCTCCAAAACGTAAAATATCATGAATTACCCTTCTAACGAGATAAATAAGGGTACTTTGGGGACATTTTGAAACAAAAGTAGAAAGGACGGGCACACATAATATTTCTTATTGTTTTAGGGGTATCCTTGATAATTTCTATGTTTTATAGGGGTATCCATGATATTTCTCATTTTGTAGTGGTATATTTAGGTTTTTCTCGGGTATATGTGAATTGCCCCTATATTCATATCTCGTGATGTCATTCTCTTCTTTGTGTATTTTTAGGGAAAAATTCCAAGTCCGCGAAGGTTTTCAGTTCACTATCTTTCAACCGTTCTTTCAGATCTCCCCCCGAAAATAATAGAAATAACCTTTCTAAATCGAGTAGGAGTGATTTTAGCCATGCAAATACTCTATCCAAACTTTTCGACGAGGAACAAAAACTCTACAAACAAGTCAAGGTACAATTAAATTTCACGATTAATATTATTAAATAAATCAATAACAATATAGTTTGTCGTGTTTTAGGAGGAAGAGAGGGCGAAACTTCAGTGTGAATACTACACCCTAGAATTGCGGAAGTTAGAATCGAGAAACCATGATATGGTACAAGTTGAGAAAATGAGAGAGAAAATAGAGGAATTGCAAATCTGTACAATTTCATTGCAGGAGTCTGTACAAAGCACGTCTCGCTCTATTGCTTTGCTCAGAGACGAAGAATTATTCCCTCAGTTAATCGAGCTGTCTGCAGGGTAAAATAAGTCCCTTTTTTATTTTCTAAAAATGTTTTAAGTTCATTTTTCTCCTCTCTGGACTAAATTATTGATTTTTATTTTTCATCTCTCCTCTCTCTAAACAGAATAGCACATATGTGGAGAGAGATGCACGAATGCCATCAAGCCCAAGCCCATGTGGCCCAGCAGGCCAGGCTCCTTGAAAACCATGCAGGAAATGACCCGACGAGTGACCCTCTACGCGAGGCCACACACCAGCTCGAGACCGAGATATCCAGCTGGCAGTCTTCCTTCGCGGATTTAATTTCTTCTCAGAGAGTGTACATTCAAACTCTCAACAAATGGATAAAGTTAACCGATTCTTTGTCTGATTCGAATTCATGCATCGGGATCCGTACTCTTTGTGACGAGCTTCAGTGTGCCTTTGACAAGCTAAATGAGAAGGTAAGTACTTAGTATTTACCTAGAAAAAAGAATAAAATCGTTTTGTTTTTTGATTTTATTTTAATTTAATTAGGGAGCGGAAGAGGCTATGAAGAGCTTTCGATCAATAATTAGCTCGATAATTTCACAACAAACAGAAGAGAGGAGATTAAAAAAGAAATCGGACCAACTAGAAGGCAAGTTAGAGAAATATATCGCCTCAAAAGAAAGGGATGTGACCCTAACGGGTCCAAACCCATCATCCAGTGAGGCAAAACTGGAGTCGTTGAAGAAACGTGTTGAAGAAGAGAAGATCAAGTATCTCAACTCGATTAGGGTTAGCAGAGCCATGACCGTTAACAATATGCAAACTGGCTTGCCGAATATGTTTCAAGCCTTGACGGGTTTTGTCGGTTCGTGCGTGAATGCATTTGAGGGTATTAACGGGTCCGGTGAGATTGTTGTTACCGGGTCTTGATGCTTTTAATATTATTGCTTAGTTTACATTATCATGTTAATAACTCTTGAATTTATTTTGTTAGCACGAGTGGATTCCCCGAGTGGAAGTCGGGTTTTGTAAATCCTTGCTTTTGCTTTATTGAATTTCGTAAATGCATTACGTACCTATCGCGATACTTTTGATTTCCTGAATTTTGCTAATGATCTCAATTTTATTTTTTTGTAAGTTTGTTCGTTTATAATAAGGTCGTAAATCGTGTGATTATGGTTTTAGCCACCAATTTTATTTCCTGAACCATACTTAAATTTACTATGTTTGAATAAATTTTTGAGAATTAGTAGTAAATTATATAATGTATTTCTTCTTATTTAAATATATATTCTTGCATTTCGTTTTGTGATTTATCCTCCTCTTGTCACTAGCCAACATTGGAAATATTAGAATGTGCCACCAGCAGTGTTCTAAATATCACTGATATGGATCGGTATGTCGGTTTTATATCTCTAATCAGTGTCCCCTGTTACGATATGTCCCGTATCGGTTGAGTAAATCGGTCGACCGAAACACGGACCGATATGAACCGATATGGGACGATATTTGGACCGATTTAGATTTAAAACATAATTTATTTTGAATATTATTTTGGGTTGGCCCATGTTTTAACAATATTTTCATTAATATTTTTGGCTCAATTATTTCCATCTCTTTCTTTCTTTATCTAATATTTTTGGTCGGAAATGAAATCGATTTTGATCCGGACGAGGTTAGATTTTCATTGGGGGCATCTGCATCTACACCGATGGTTAATGAGTACGATTTCGTGGTCCATTTATTGTATTATCTGTAAATTTTATGTATAATTTTAAATGTATCTTTAGTTTAATCTGAAATTTATGTGTATTGTTGAATTTTGAATATTAATAATGTAAAATTTAAATTAGTTTAAGAAACTCAATATAAATTAATGTTATAATAATCAATTTAATATATTAATATTAAAAAGTACAGCACCGCTATACCACTGATATTTTTCGCTATGAAACTGTTATGTCGGTCATATCTCTTATCGGTGACGGACCGATATGTTGGCCACCAGTAAGAAAGTTCTATTTTAGTTTGGGAAAATTGGGGTAAAGAACAAGAGATGCTTTCATTTTAGTTTTTGGAACGTTTCTTTTTTTGTTGGTTTGGTTCCTCATAAAGTGGTCTCCTAACTAAACAGACGCGAGACTTATTTAAATTCATAAAATTCCCTGCAATATAAAACATAAAACAAATATATATATTTCCAACAAAAGTGAAGATAATATGTATAGAGCCTCATATACGGTGTCCCTGAGTTTCTCTCTAACACCCTCTATATCATGAATTAACGATTAATTAGAATGATAATTAATAAAAATACATTCCATTAACGATTAACTGATATATAATTAAGGTACGTATGAATTAACAATTCTTAATCAATATCAATTAATCGTTAATATAATGTATTTTTGTTAATTACCATGTTAATTAATTGTTAATTGGTGATATAGAGGATTGTGGGGGAATTTGAGGGGCATGGTATAATTATCCATATGTATACGTCTATAAAACACGATAAATACCGTGCATTCTCTGTATCTCTTAATTTTGCATATATTATCATTTGTTTTTTTTCTTCTAATTTATTAGAAGAACAAATCATGATATTTTAGACATTTTGAAGCATATTATAATTGCATTTTTATGTTCTATAGAAACGATCACAATATTTATATACTAGGAAAATACCCGCGCTATGTTGTGATTTTTTTTATATAATTTCATTATAAACATAATCGAACATGAGTTGTAACTAAATAACACCAATACAGTCAATCCTTTTAGAATATTAATATAAAAGTTCTCATTATCAAACTACACATTTTTTAGAAGAAATTCAATTTATTATATACAAATAGTAAGCTATTACATAACAAATTTAACAATATCCAATAATGAGTATGTTCTTTTAATACATATCTTTGATACACCAAATGATGGTACAATACGTAGCTAAGTAATTATTTGGTTTCATTCAAATCAAATCGTTTGATTCTAAAATAGCACTGAACATTATAGTACTAAATTACACTCCAAAAAGTATCATGGTACCAAAATATGAATTAAAAAGATACCTCTTCTTCATCTTCATGAGGGCTCTTTGTACCCATCAAATTAAAAAGAACATAAGACAAATATTAAATCAGTTTATTCTATGCAATATGGAGTAATAATGATGCAATATTGGGTAATAAATCATGAGAAAAAACACTAGTTGCTTATCTCGAAAAACCGTCTAGTTAAGAATTATTTCCAATTTCTAAATTTTAATTTGACGGATTAATACATGATTTGAAATCTTAATTTATGATGAGATTGTTTTGATTTATGATTTAACAACTAATTGGATTCGCGAAGAACTCGAACTTTTCACACTCTTCAATGCTTGCGGGAGATGACAACACCTATTCATTGTTGGGTGCCTCTCTTGATTTCCGTCATACATTGATATTTTTAGATATGTTTTAGATACCATCCATATATAGACCTACCCGATGTACTTTTCTATTTCAAAATGCCAAATTTTCGATTATATTTCTCATATTTTTTTGGAAGGTACACACAATATTTGTAAGATTTTAATGTGTAAATGTGAACATGAAAACATGTACTGCAAATTTGTAAAATTAATTAATTATTATTGTTTTAAAGGGGTTGATAACAATATTAAATAGGCTGATATTTATATATTTTTTAATTCAATGCAATTCTTAAGAAATCTTTTTATGGTAATTCATATTTAGTGGTGAACGTCAGCGTAATTGGAAAGGGACCTGCTAGTGCATTCCGTCTTTTTTGCGCTTCGGCACATCGTGCCACGGGGCAAAGCACACGAGTAAAAAAAACGCTGTAAAAAAATAGACGAGCGGTCGCTTTTTACGAGCAACGCCTAAGATTCGGACAACGTCCGATATATCTTCCGCCTTAATATTTAAATAATTATTTTTATTCTTTTCACCTCTATATTGATATTTTTTTTACAATGAAAATCTATATAAATAACAACCGATTTTTATCCATATAGAAAAAGATATAAATAACAAGTATTCACGCGTTTCATAGTATGGAAAGAAGTACAAATATATAAATTAAAAACGGATTTTTTTGCATAATATAGTAAAATGTATAAATACTAGTGAAAAATATAAATTATAACATATCTTTTGTTAATAATACAGTAAGATGATATAAATAACAACATATCTTTGATCTCAAGTATAGAAAAAAATATATAAATAATAATAAAAATGATATAAATAACAAAATATCTTTTGTCCATACAGTATAAAATAATATAAGAAAAGCACAAGAGAGGGTAAAACTAACAGGGCGAGAAAAGCAGCGGACAACCGGACAATGCATAACCCCGGAATACATTCAGTGTAATTTTTCGAGAGCGAGCAATAGACTGTTTTTCAGAGTGCATATCGATTGAGTGCAAAAATATGCTATTGAATTGTTAGTCCTCGCATATGGGAATTTTTGTTTAAATAAAAAATTATCAGTCCTTGGATAAAAGTATACAATTTTAATACAGAAACCAAACGATTTCAAAACTTGATTGCGTGCATTTGTTTCTTAAATATTAAATTTCGGATTCTTTGTGTACTTTGGTCTCTGTAAATTTTAAATACAGAAGACATTGTGTAATTTTGTTTTTACCATCAAACAATGATTCTAGACTCTTAAATTGAATCAAGATTCTTTTGCAAAAAGTAAATATGAGTTGCTATTTTTTTTGAATTAAAAAGCTCGACATTTTTTAGAATTAAAAAATTGATCATGCACCAAAACGATAGAAATAAAAAATGTCAAGCTTTTAATTCAAAATAGCAACCCATATTTCCTTTTTGCAAAAGAATATTAATTCAATTTAGTCTAGAATCATATGTGTTTGCAAAACTGAACATATGACAATGGACTACTGGAAGTACAACACACTAAAACATGAATATAATATGCAAAACACCATACCTTTAATCCAGCCTTACAAAAATCCACAAAATAAAAAAGGAAACCACTACATCCACAACGAAACAATAACAAAAACTCGATTAAGTCTTTGTATAAACAAACACTTTCAACAACCAAATACCTACTACTCTTCTTCAATGAAGCCTCGTCATCTCCTCAACCCTCTTACAAAGCTCTTCAACCGGCACCGCCATTGCTTTGGACACCTCATCCATACGGGTCCGGTTCAAATCCAAAAACGACTCGATCAAATCTCCATCTAGAAAGTTCCTAGAATCCGTCGTCTTTTTCTCGTTATTAAACGAGCGCCATTGCTCGTGACTCAACCCTCCAACCCCTTTAATCACCTTCACCAAGTTGCTTTGTAGTTTCTCGAGAAACAAGAATTGCTCGTGAGGTAACGAAGCAACAACTCCAATCACACCATTCACCGTACCTGTTATACTCGAAAATTAAAAGACGAGTAATGAATATATGTTAGACGAGTAATAACGTTACCGAAAAGAATAGTTGGGATGTGGCCCGTGTCAGAATCAGGCAAGCGCATGACGAGCGATCCGTGTCTAAAACGATTAACAAACTCGCCGAGATGGAACTCGCCTAAGACCTCGAGACGGCCGCGCTCCTCGTCAGTGGCCGCATCGCTGTTCTTCCTCACCGTGAAGAGGTTGAAGTTGTTCTCCGTCCCGAGGTACACGTCATCGTTCAAGACTTCGAGAGCCGTCATCCAGTTGGCGTTGTAGTCCCTTGCCAACTCTTCTATCGCCCCTTCCTCGTGCTTCAAAAGAAAAAAAATATATTTACAATGTGAAAAGGTATATTAACATGAAATGTGGAGTTAACAGTACACCATACCTTGTAAACGAGCAAGGAAATGGACTTCATTAAATCACCAACAACAATAAAATCACCGCGAGTCTGCACGTACAGCGCCAAAATATGACCGTGGTGTCCGCACTCAGACTGGAGCTCACGGGATGCATCCTCCCTTAACGTCCATTTGTACAGCTGGATTTTTTGATTAATCGCAGCTAATAACTTCCCATTAAATGCATTGAGGGAATAAACGGCTCCCTTCGTTTCCTTCTCCGCGAGTAGCTGAAGCTTCCCGTCCTCCACCGCGAACACCAAAATCCGACCCTGCAAAAGAAAATTAAAATTAAAATTAAAATTAAATTCAATAATGATTAATAGATTTAGTCCAGATGGAATAATACCTTGGTGGGTTCGTTTTCCTCAGGCAGAACATAAGCGGTACCGACGCAATAATAAAGACTGTTGTCCTCGGCGAACGAGCAGCTAATAATGGAGCAGCCGTACTCGAAAGTATCGAGCGAATAACTCGAGATAACATCGAAAGACTGGTCGTCTAATAATCTAATGAAATGAGTCTCGGTCTCCTCGGTGAATGCTAGGTTGCTGCGGACACAAGTCACGGCAAATGTGCGAGTTTGCTCCTGGTGGCAAATCCTACGCGCTTGCTCGCCTAGATGGATCGTGCGGATGTGGAGCTTTTGGATATCGTCTATTGTGCCGATTGATAGCTCCCCTTCTTTCGCTATCGCCAAACTGTGAAAAGATAAGGTTTAGACTTTTAGAGTCAACTTTTTGTAATTTTAGAGAGAGAGAAAGAGTGGGGACCTGTCGGGGAAGGCGGCGGAGTTGAAAGGGCACATGTGGCTGACTTCTTTCAAATTAACATTACTATAAAGAAGCTTCTTGTTGCTGCTGTAGATTACAGTTGGACGGTCCGAGGCGGCAAAAACGTGAGTCGTTTCCTTCGAAGAGAAGGTTCTGAGACTAATAGGTTGCGTACCGAGCGAAATCTTCTTTCTATCTGCGAGCGTACCAGTACTTGTGTCTAATATGAAGGTGAATAAGTGTCCATCTCCAAGCGCACATAGTAAGTATGATATCTAATTAGAGAGAGAGTACAAAAGGTCAATAAATATGCAAAATCTCAGAAAAATAGCATATACCCCAAATAATATGAGACGTACCCCTTCGAAGGTACACATGAGAACAGATCGAGGTATGATTTCGCCACCCAAACTCTCTTTTGTCATCAAGTCGAGACTCGGGAGAGAGAAAACTCTGACGCTTATGTCCGTCCACATACCAACTGCAGCCAAAGAGCTTTTCGTCAAGCTATCGCCAATTGGGTTCATATCGAGACAAGAGATTTCGTATTCTAATTGAACGTGCTTCACTTCGAGTAATTTGGATTCACGGATTTCTATGTAAACTAGATTCCCTCCTCCAGTCGCAAGCAAAACCTGTAATTACACATGGTTTATACAAGTAGTAATTAATATGTTAATAGGTGATAAGTTGATAGTTTATACCTGAGAAGCATTGGCTGTAGCAACGTTAACAGAGAAGCCAGCTGGAGCGGTCCACTGATCGAGTAACTCACGAGATGTAGAGCTCACTAACCTCACGGCATTAGAAGTAACCTAATCATCAAAATAAAAAAATATATATTACCAACTTAACATTATTAAAAAGAGGAATTTGCAACAAACAAAAAAATTTTAATTGGTTACTTGGATGAGCTGGTTGTTGATGGCATTTTGACAAAAGAGGGTTTGGGTCTGAGCATCGAAACCTTCAATCTCGGTCTCTTCTAACTCGTCCTCAATATTCATCGCCAAAAAACGCGTCTCAGTTATAAAACTCACGACTAAGAAAGTATCGTACGGGTCGTCAGTAGACTGCTTCAACGACCACAATCCCTTTATTCCTTGCAGCTCCACCGATGCCTAGTTGCAAAAAAAAAAGTGGAGGGGCATAAGTGATATTTCAAGGTTTTAGAAAATGAGAACTAGGGCGTACCTGTTCATTGATGCCGATACCATTGCGTACCACACGGAGAGAGCCGTCCCTGAAAGCTCCGGAGCAAGTCACGACTTGTCCCTGTCCTTGTCGTTCCAAATCCACGACACAAAAATCACAAATGGGTCCGAGATTAATGTATCTCTCCAATACTTCAACGTACGATCCTTTCGTGTCAGGTTGCAGATTCAACTTAATCAACTACATTTAATCAAAATAAGTGTTTCAATTTTCATTTTAGTAAAAATAAAAAAAAGGTTGTGATATAAATATTTACGTGTAGAATATATTATACCTGTGAGTCTCCATAGCTTGAACCGACAAAAACAACAGCATTGTCGAGATACGAAATAGTTGAAGCTATAGAAGTCTCGCCCAAATGCTCGATTTTAAGCCCAGTTACCCTTTATCAATTCAATGTAGTGATAAGAAATTATACACGAGAGAATAATGATTGAGAAGAGAGTAAATGGAGAAGTCCAGTACCGTTCTCTCTCATGAGTGATCACGAGCAAATGGAGTTGGCCAATGTTGTCACTAAGCAAGTATCTAGATCCATCTGCATCCACCCTTCCATATGCTCTTATAATAGACTAAACACAAAAAAAAAATTAAAATTATTTAACTTGGAAATTAAAGAAAATCAAGAAGGAAAATAAGTACGGGTTTTAGTGGAATGGCTTTGAATGCGGTGGCACTACAATAAACAATAGTCTCCTCTCCTATAATAATAACACCGCCCAAAGGCATTGGTACGGGTATTAATAAACCCGCTCCATTATCGAGATTGTTTTGCGACCATGGCCCTTCAACAAAGTCCTTGTCTTTTAGTGCCACTTCGTATGTCTTCACATGGCGCGCATCTTTATTATCCTAAAAATAAAAAATAAAAAACATAATACAAGACAAATAAAATATTTCTATATGTGCACTGACTTGAAGTGATGTATGTACCTGGTAAAGGACAACAATAGTAGGTTTCGAACAACCATATAGAAATTTTATGTCCAAAACTTGGAGTTCTTCAAGCCTAAAACGAGATTCAAATTTCATTTTAATATTAAAAATTAGAAAACCAAAATAAAGCCTACGTATAAAAATATCAGGACCTGATGTTAAATGCTTCCTTTAGTTGCCCTTTATTGTCAAATGGAATGACCTGAACAAAATTATCAGGGAAAATTAAACTAAAATGCATAAATAACAAGTAAAATAATGTAGATAAAATAATATCTAGGTTTTGCATTGTTATGCAGAAATCAAGAAAAATTACCTTGAATAAGCCATCATACAAATGGAGACCAATGAGCCTACAGTCTGGATCAATAATTCCAATCTACAAATAACATGCACGGAATGTAAAATTACAAAATTACCCCCAAGAGAATTTAAACTGTCACATACGTAAATAAGAAAGGATAAGAACGTATCGATACCTGGCCATTATCTGTAGGCCTGCCAATTCGATCTGACACATCACCCATTGCTCTGTATATTACAAAAAATATCATTAATTAATACAATAGAATTTTTTTTCAGTAATGTAAGGTTCCTTTTTTGCAATTTAGGCTTAATGCATGGGTTTTGTTGCAAATTTCCCTTACCTAGTGATGAGATCTGAAGATTCTCCATCCCATTGAAGCACACAAAACTTGTAGCGCTCAGTAGCAATGAAAAGAAAGTCTTGAGCTTCATTCTGAAAGAAAAGTAAGATGAGATTAAATTCACATATACAATCAAAATAAAAGCAAATCATGCAAAAAAATAAGAATGAAATAAAAACTCACATGAGGACGAAATAGCTCAAGGGTTGCAATTCGTCCATAAATCGGCACATCCAACATGGGCTGAGATTAAAACAAAGTTTAATTCACTGTTCTGAAAACAACATTTTTTTTAATGGAAGTACCTGAAGACCATGAGGTGTAAGCAAATGAATCTCTATGCGAGTGCATTTCCTGCAATAAGAGAAAGAATATTTCAAATAAAAGTACCTTATTCAGGGGTAACATATCAAAATTGAAGATTAGACGAGCATAAAAATGATAATAACACTCATATAACAAATCACAAAACCAGGATTTACAATTTCCATAAAAGTTACTAGAACCCTTAACCATAAATCTGACTAAAAGCAAACGCATTTCATAGCTATAATCAATCTATTGTGTATAAAATGAAAAGGGAAAAACAATTCAATTCCACTTAAATCATATTCTTAATTATTCCTATTTCCCCCATCTGAAACAAACACAGCCTAAATTCAGCATACCACTGTATTTTCACTTGAAAATACTGCCAAACTGGCTCAATCAGGATCCAGAAACCCCAGTATACCCGAAACCCTAAACCCTACCATAGAGAGAAGAAAGGAGTATGCTTACGCGATGATGAGGTTGAGCTGGTTAGGGGCAGTGAAGTTACCGACGCAGGAGTGCGTCACGTTCGTCGGCTTATGCGCCGTGACCACGTAGTTCCACACGCTCATCTTCGCACGGTGCTTCGGTTCTCTCGAGAGTAGAAAACCCTAGTCTCTCCTTCACTGCGTCGATTTCTAGAGAGAGAAATGGAGGGAAGCTTCGACTTCTAGAGAGAGAAATATTCAGCTTGTTCGGCGCTGTTCATATCATAAATGTAATAAGTTGGACACTGACAGGTAGGATCCGTGGTAATTGAGATTTCAAATCTGAGTTTTGGAAACACCGTATTTGAGATCATAATTGGAATATGAGATTTCAGATGTCGGTTTTGGGGATGTAACTCCGTATACGAAATCTTGAGTTTTTCGAGATTAAAGAAAAAAAAAGGTATTTTTGGTCATCACATTACGGGTTGTTTGGTCGAAGCATCAAAACTGATGAGTTTTAGCATATTCTCTTGTATATTTTATTATTATGTTTGGTTTGTACATTAAATAATAAAATAAGATTATACCAATTCAAGTCATATTTGGAGGAAATATGATTATTATCCAAATAGGTGAATTTTCTATGTTCTTATAGAGCTATTCAATCTTATGTATATTTCTAGGCAATTTTCCCCTCTCTCGTTCAGCTATGTAAGATGCTTTCTCACAATTCTTTTTTTGGAAATACGACGTTATTGAATATGGTTCGATCGATGATGAGTCTAATTAGTCTCCCAAAATCGTTTTGGAGATATGCCCTTGAGACAGCGATTTTTTTAATAAACCGATTATCTTCTAAATCGGTACAAAAGACTCCATATGAGAAATGGACCGGACAGCCTCCGGTGTTATATTTTGTCAGAATTTGGAGATGCGACGTTTACGTCCGGAAAATGTTTTCGGATAAACTCGAACCCAAATCTGAAAAATATTTATTTGTAGGATATCCTAAGGAAACTAAAGGATATTATTTCTACAATCTCGAGGAAAACAAGATTTTCGTAGCTCGTAGAAGTACCTTCTTGGAGGAAGATTTTATATCTCAACGAGCTAGTAAGAGTAAAATCGATCTCGAAGAGATTCGAGATCCAGAAATAAACATTGAACCGATGGATGTTGACCCGAATCCGTCAATAGTTGAGGATGTCGAGCCAACAACGCAAGGTGCTCCTCGTAGGTCTAGCAGTACCCGGCTTGAACCAGTACGATATGGTTTTATCGTGAATGATGAAGGCAACGTCGAACTCATATATGATGAGCCGACAACCTACAAATATGCTATGTCGAGCGAAGATTCCGACAAATGGCATGATGCCATGAAGTCCGAGATCCAATCTATGTACGATAATCAAGTTTGGAACTTGATTAATCCACCACCCTCGGTTAAAACCGTGGGATGTAAGTGGATTTTCAAGAAGAAAATCGACATGGATGGAAAAATGCATACTTACAAAGCATGGCTAGTTGCGAAAGGTTTCAAGCAAATTCATGGTGTAGACTATGATGAAACGTTTTCGCCGGTATCAATGCTTAAGTCTATAAGGATTATCCTTGTCATAGCCGCATATTATGACTATGAGATATGGCAAATGGACGTTAAAATCGCTTTCCTTAACGAAAACTTATCGGAGGATGTGTACATGACACAACCCGAAGATTTTATCGATCCAAAATCCTAAGAAAGTATGCAATCTTGAACGGTCCATTTATGGACTGAAACAAGCTTCTCGGAGTTGGAATATTCGTTTTGATGGAATCATAAGCGAGTATGATTTCATCAAGAACGAAGAAGAACCGTGTGTATATAAGAAGGTTAGTGAGAGCCGCGTAGTGTTTCTTGTTCTTTATGTGGACGACATATTAATCATAAGAAATGACATTCCGATGTTTATCGGATGTCAAGAAGTATTTGAATACTCGTTTCGCTAGAGATAGATCCAAGAGACTCCTCGGCCTAAGTCAGAGTACGTACATCGACAAAGTGCTGAATTTTTTTTTCATTCAAAACTCTAAGAAAGGGTTTCTCCCCATGTCGAGTGTTACACTTCAATTTTGATATTTTTTTAGGAAATATGATAATTGATATTTTTTGAGGTCTTAGATATCACTTTTTGCATTCTCAAGGAATTTTTGAAAACAATAGAAATTTCGGTGTGTTAATCTTCTATTACTGAGTATTTGGAGGCCAACATGAAAATTGAGTATTTTGCTTGTGTTGTAGTTCAATTTTGACATTTTTAAGAAAGTAGGATAATTGATATTTTTCAAGGAGTTGGACTTCACTTTTTACATTTTTAAGAATTTTTTGTAGAAATTCGTTTGTGTCAGTCTTCGATGAAGGAATTCTTAAGGAAAATATGCAAATTCAATATTTTTCTTGTGTACGACTTCAATTTTGACATTTTTTAAACAAAAAAAAGGATAATTGATTTATTTGTGGGTGTTAGTCTTCTATGACGGAGTATTTTTATGACATAACGAAAATTGAGTATTTTGCTCGTAATATACTTCAATTTTGACATATTTTACAAAATATTATAACATATTTTTTTTTAAGGTGTACACTTCATTTTTTTACTTTCGTAAGAAGTTTTGAAAAAATAAAAATTTGTGTGTGTTAGTCTTCTATTACAGAGTATTTTGAGGACAACAAGAAAATTGAGTATTTTCTCATATTACACTTCAATTTTGACATTGTTAACAAAATAGGATAATTAATTTTTATTGAAGGTGTTGTTAGACTTCATATTTTACATTTAGAAGAAGTTTTGGAAAAATAGAAATTTTTGTATGTGTTAGTCTTCTTACTGAGTATTTTGAGGACAACAAGAAAATTGAGTGAGTATTTTTCTCGTGTTACACTTCAATTTTGACATTGTTAACAAAATAGGATAATTGATATTTATTGAAGGTGTTGTTAGACTTCAGTTTTTGTATTTTTAAGAAAGTTGTAAAAAATAGAAATTTGTCTGTGTTAGCCTTCTGTTATGGACTATTTTTAAGACAACATGAAAACTGAGTATTTTGCTCGTGTTACAATTCAATTTTGATATTTTTTGGAGGTCTTAGACCTCCCTTTTTGCATTCTCAAGAAATTTTTGAAAAAATAGAAATTTGTGTGTGTTAGTATTGTATTACTGAGTATTTGGAGGACAATATGAAAATTCAGTATTTTGCTTGTGTTAGACTTCAATTTTGACATATTTAAGAAAGTTGGATAATTGATTTTTTGGAAGGAGTTAGACTTCAGTTTTTATATTTTTATGAAATTTTTGAATATATAGAAATTCGTTTGTGTCAGTCTTCTATGAAGGAATTTTTAAGGAAAATATGCAAATGCAATATTTTCTTGTGTACGACTTCAATTTTGGCATTTAAAAAAAAAAAGGATAATTAATTTTTTTGAAGGTGTTAGACATCACTTTTTGCAATTTTAAGAAATTTTTGAAAAATAGAAATTTGTGGGTGTTAGTCTTCTATGACGGAGTATTTTGATGATATAATGTAAATTAAGTATTTTGCTCGTATTATACTTCAATTTTGACATATTATACTTCAATTTCCTATAAGGTGCTAGACTTCATTTTTTTTATATTTTGAAGAAGCTTTGAAAGAATAGAAATTTGTGTGTGTTAGTCTTCTAATACTGAGTATTTTGAGGACAACATGAAAATTTAGTATTTTGCTCGTGTTACACATCAATTTTCATATTTTTTTGATAATAGGATAATTAATTTTTTTTTTATGGTATTGGACTTCACTGTTTGCATTTTTAAGAAGTTTTTGAAAAATTTCAATTTTTGTGCGTTAGTCTTCTATTACTGAGTTATTTGAGGACAACACGAAATTTGGACATTTTGCTTGTGTTAGACTTCAATTTTGATATTTTTTAGAAAATAGGATAATCGATTTTTTTTTTTTGAAGGAGTTGGACTTCAGTTTTTGCATTTTTAAGATTTTTTTTTGAAAAAATAGAAATTTGTTTGTGTTAGTCTTCTATTAGAGAGTATTTTTAGTACAACATAAAAAATGAGTATTTTACTCGTGTTACAGTTCAATTTTGACATTTTTTAGAAAATATGATAATTGATATTTTTTTAAGGTGTTAGATTTCACTTTTTGCATTTTTAAGATATTTTTTAAAAAATAGAAATTTGTGTGTGTTGGTCTTATATTACTAAGTACTTTGAGGACAACATAAAAATTCAGTACTTTGGTCTTGTTACACTTCAATTTAGACATTTTTAGACTTCACTTTTTTGCATTTTTGAGAAATTTTTGAAAAAATAGAAATTTGGGTGTGTTAGTCTTCTATTACGAAGTATTTTTAGCATAACATGAAAATATAGTATTTTCCTCGTGTTACACTTTTATTTTTTATATTTTTTAGATAATAGGACAATTGATTTTTTTTAAGGTGTTAAACTTCAATTATTTGCATTTTTTTTTAAATTTTGAAAAACATAGAAATTTGGTTGTGTTAGTCTTCAACTACGAATTTTATTTGTGGAAAACATTGAAATTAAGTATTTAAAATTTTATAGAAAAATAGGATAATTTTTTTTTAAGGTGTTAGACATTACTTTTTGCCAATTTTTGGAAAACCAAAATAGAAATTTACTTGTTAATTTTCTATTACAGAATTTTTCGAGGAAAACATGGAAATTAAGTACTTTGCTATTATTATATATCATTTTTTGTATTACTTTTTTTCAAACATATTATAAATTTATTTTTTCGAAGGTGTTAGACTTCTCTTTTTTGTATTTTCGTAATTTTTGAAAAACATTGAAATTTGTTTGTGTTAATTCTCAATTACCGAGTTTATTTGAGGAAAACCTAAAAATTAAGTATTTTGTATTTTATGAAAAAATCGAATAATTGAATCTTTTTAAGGTGTTAGACTTAACTTTTTCCATCTTTCTAATTTTTGAAAAAAATAAAATCTGCTTGTGTTTGTCTTTAGTTACGGAGATTTTTAGGATAACATGAAAACTGAGTATTTTGCTTGTTCTAGACATTAATTTTGAATTTTCTAGAAAAATATGATGATTCATTTTTGGTGTTTTCATATTTGTGTCGGTGTTAGACTTCAATTTTGGTGTTTTCATATTTGTTCTTGTAAAAAATAGAAATTGGCATGTGTTAGTCTTCTAGTACAGAGTTTAATGAGAAAACAAGACAATTGAGTATTTTGACTGTTCTAACCATCAATTTTGGAATTTTTAAAAAAAATATTACAGATTTATTTATATTTTGGAAGTTTTAGACTTCAATTTTTGCATTCTTGTGAAATATTTGGAAACAAAATAAAATTTTGCTTGTTTTAGTCTTCAAGTACGGAGTGTTTTGAGAAAAACATGAAAATTGAGTATTTTACTCGTTCAAGACATCTGTTTTGGAATTTTTTGAAAATATTATAAATATATTTTTTTAAAAGGTGTTAGACTTTTTTTTGTATTTTTGCAAAATCTTCGGAAAAAAAAAATAGAAATTTGGATGTCCTAGTATAAATAACTTCTTTAACTTATAAACACATATCGAATAATATTGTTAATTTTCAAGTTGTAAATTAAAAAGTAACAATTGATATTGTTTAAAAAAATTAGTTTTATAATTTTTCTTAATAACTTCTTTCGATTGAATACAAGTACCTACGTCTCCTGGGATACCTTGCGCCTTTTTCGGATTTCGATTGAATTACCGAATCACTCGTACAAGGTTTTGCCTAGATCGATTTACACGTATTTCTATCGATCTATAGCGGGTTTTACACTCTTTGTACTAGCCTATTACAAATATCTAATACGAACTAAACGTGATCGGTCACGCAAGTTGGAAATCTTATTTGATGGTGGAAGAGAAGGAATTAATCTCTAAGAATGTTTTAGAAGATTGTAAGCTCAAATGGTTTAGCAATAATTCTCTCTTTTGAATGTAGAAATGAGATGGTTGAAGTGAGGAGAGAGAATGAGGGAAGGGTTCTATTTATAGAACACATAGACCCTTCCCAATATTTGTTTTTTCTGCATAGTTCGTTACAACGGACATGTAGTCCGTTACAACGGACCATAAGTCAAACTAGCCGTTACAGCTGATATATTCGAATTATTACGAAGTCCGTTACAACGAAACATAGTCCGTTATAACGGAATTCAGTATTAAGAGATTCGTTTTAACGAACTACCACGTCCGTTACAACGGACATCCTCCTGTGACTTCACTTCATATTGGTTTTAATTTCCGTTACAACGGAGAATACTCCGTTGCAACGATAAGAGGCATTCCGTTGTAACGGATTGGTTAATCCGTTACAACGGACATGGAGAGAAAAGTAGTGTACTGAAGTGAGTTCAATGTCCGTTACAACGGATAGATATGTCCGTTACAACGGACATCATTCTGTGACTTCCTTCAAGTTTGGATTTAATTAGCGTCATAATGGTAATACTTCCGTTACAACGCTTTGTTTGTATCTGTTACAACGGACTGGTTGATCCGTTATAACAGACTATACTGTGTTTGTCATTCTTGAATAGGACGAGTATGTCCGTTACATCGGACAATGAGTTCCGTTATAACGGACATCCTACTGTCAGCATTATTTTCTATTTCATCATTTTGATGGATTTCGAATATATTTCTTTGACTTATTTTGAGCTTAAACATTCGTAAACAAGTTTAGGAATACCTATAAATTGTTTTGGTGATTAGTTTGATATCCCAACTTGCGGAATCTTCGATGTCTTGATTCAGTGATTCTTGACGATTCTTCAACGTCTTGATCTTCTTCGCGATTCTTCGACGTCTTGATCCTTGATGTCCTTACTATTCTTGAGTGATTTTTGCTTATGTCTATCTTGATCTTGTCATTGCATTTTGTGCATATATCTCCTACACGTTGTACTCGATAGATTTTGTTAGTAGTATCGACATTGTTTTTGAGATAATCAAACAACCGGAAATTTGAACCAACACAGTGTTCTAAATATCACTGATATGGACCGGTATGTCGGTTTCATATCTCTAATCAGTGCCCCTCCGTTACGATATGTCCCGTATCGGTTGAGTAAATCGGTCGACCGATACATGGGCCGATGTGGACCGATATGGGCCGATATTGGACCGGTTTGAACCGATTTAGATTTAAAACATAATTTATTTTGAATATTATTTTGGGCTGGCACATCTTTTGATAATATTTTCATGAATATCTAGAATAATTTTTATTTGTTTTTTGGTGGAGTTAGATTCATACAAGAAAAATAGATTGGAGTTCGCACGATTAAGCCATTTAGTGTACATTCAATTCAATTCCACGTTACTTAGCAAGAAAAAGAAAGAGATTGAAGATGTGCTTATTGCTTCAGACAGTACAAACAACACGGCTCAACATTGGTTATTTAGCGGAATTGATGAGAATTACAACATGGCTAACGACGATACAAGAGATGTTGATAATGAAGAGTTTGATTCGAATGACTCGGATGAAGAGGTATCCGCATCTACACCGATGGTTAATGAACACAATTTCGTGATTTAGTTATTGTATTATTTATTAATTTTACCTTATAATGTTAAATGTATTTTTTTGTTTAACTTGAAATTTATGTTTTATTGTTTTATTGTTGAATATTAATCATGTAACAATTAAATTAGTTTGAAAAATTAATATAAATTAATGTTATAATAATTAATTTAATATATTAATATTAAAAAGTACATAACCGCTATACCACTGATATGTTCCGCTATGAATTCGATATGTCAGTCATATCTCTTATCGGCTATGTTGCGCGGATGCTTCAAAAAACGAACCGTACCCGTGTCGGATACGTATCGGATACGGATACGGCACCAATACGGCACCGATACGTATCCGATATGTCACGTGGCGTATCGGACTATTTTAGTATATAAATTTGAACCGATACGTTTCCGATACGGCTGGATACAGTTCCGATACGGCAGGATACGGTTCCGATACGGCTGATCCATTGTTTTTTTTTTTTACCCAATTTAAAAATACCCAATACTTTTACTATTCAATAGTATTTTACATCACATATTTTTTATTTTATTTATTCGTAAAATATCCAAATCGATATTACAACATCTAGATTTTGATAATAATTTAATAAAATTATTTAAATATATATATATTAATTATTTTAAAATAATATTAAATAATATACATATATAACGTATCGTATCGTAGAATTTTCAAGAAATGTTATATCGTTGTATCCGTATCGTATCGGATACGATACTCGTACCCGTATTCGTGCAACATAACTTATCGACGACTGACCGATCTGTAAACGAAATGCGATATATGTAACATTGTGTAACATTGCTTAAATCATCCCCCTGTGCTCTCTGTCACGAGTCACACCTTCCTCTCTCGTGTTTCTTCCCCGTCTCTCTTTAAATCATGGCACTGTGACGTGGGATAAAATAAGGGAGCGATTTTCTTCTCCGTCTCTTTTTCTCCCTCAATTCTTTTTTTTCTCAAAATTTCTTTCTTCCTGTTTCTTCCTCCTCCTTCACCGCAAAACATTGCTTATAAAATAAATAAAGATTGGGACTTTGTGACTATAAATAGTGATAAACATTGGCTCAAAAAGCACACATAATATTGTCAAACTCACATTACTACTAGGGTTCCATGAATTTTAATTTTTGTTTGTATATATTTAATTTGAATCTCCCTGATAGATATTGGATTGGTGATGCGATAACTCCTACTGGCTTGTAAAATGATTTTCTATTTCCAATGGACCAAATAAATACATTTTAACTTTCATAATATGACTTGACATTAAACATGTGAATTACTTGGGAACATGGAATATTGATAATGTCAAGTGGAAGAATTATGTAATAATGATAATGACTTGTATGGCTTTGATTCAAAAGCAAAGTTTTCATGACGATGCAATGAATTAGACATTCCACCTTCAAAGTTTTGGGCTGGAGGAAACACGAAGAAAGAAATTGAGAGAAAAAAAGAATGACAGAGAAAAGATGCATTGAGCTTGAACTGTTCGATGAAATTCCCAACAGAAATGTGTTGTATTTTTCTTCAGTCGATTCATCATTTGCACAAGATTTTTGCTAACTTTGATACAGGATAGTTAATTTCGACAGTGTGTCCATCTTAAAGAACCAAACATTGAATATATATTATGGCAATTATGTCGTGAGAGAGAGAGAGAGAGATGGAAGGTCGTGAGAGAGAGCAGAGAGGGATGATTTAAATGGTTATTGGGTTAATTATTGGGTTTGGGTTATTGAATTTAGGTTTAATTAATGGTTATTGGGTTTGGGTTTATTTAATAATTAATGGGTTGAATTATAATGGTTAATGGGTATGATTTAAATGAATATTTTAATATTTTTTATTTTGCCACGTCATCGCTTAAATTAACTAAAAAAAATATCACGTCACAGTGTCACATCATCAGTTAACTGATGACTAGACAGTTAATTAATGGAAGGGGTACAAGTGAGCAAAATCAAAAGTTCAGAAAGTAAAAATGAGCAAATTAAAATTTGGAGAGGGTAACATACATTTTTTTGAAGAGTTTAGAGAGCAAAAGTGAGTTTTTTTCTAAAAAAAACTACATTGTATTCCAAAGAGTAATTAAGACGCAACAAACATAAATACTAGCCATTAAAATACAATGTTTTATGCTAATAATATCAACTTTTAGTTCAGAAAAAATTTGAATAAATGTTGAATTATTTCAAATGGTACTCTTATTCTACATAAATAGTAGCCATTAAATATAATGTTTTATGTTAATAATATCAACTTTTTTGTTCAGAAAATAATTTGAAGAAATGTTAAATTATTTAAAATCACTCTCTTATTCTACATAAATAGTAGCCATTAAATACAATGTTTTTTGTTAATAATATCAACTTTTTAGTTCAGAAAATAATTGAAGAAATGTTGAATTATTTAAATCATACTCTCTTATTCTAGGACGCCGCCATGCTTTCAGAAAAGGAAATACTATTTGTTGCACAAATTGAGTTATCCAGAAAAGAAGAAACAATTAAAGGGCCTACGTTCACATGATTAGTCGACAATAAACAACACAAATTATGCGTATATAACAACGATGCAAATTCAACATTAACTCGATAACCTATATCACATACTTATTAAGACGAAATAAACCATACCTTCCTCTTAAAACCACACCATCACGTCTTACAACTTTCTAGTACTCTAAAACCCCTATGGAAGTAATTCCATTACTCAAACTCCGAGAGTTGGCATAATCATCACAAGTGTTATTATTATTATTATTATTATTAGAGACCGTTCTGGCGGAGCCCGCTTGTAAGAGGTCGAGTCCTTGTTTCCCCATTTGTTGCACCTCTTGTGGCGATAGTATCTTTATGCACGATACATTACTCACAAATTCCCTACAATAATCAAATCAATCCAACGTTACACAAAGCCAAGTTATAATAATACAGAGAGAGAAAAGAGTAGAGAGATTTAACTGCCAAGGTCCATCGCCGACGAGGAGGACGTCGTCCTCACTATCGACAAATACAAGCTGCCAGCCTGATCTCACCGGGTCCTCCAACTCCCCGCCGTTCAATCCGAACATCCTTCCCAATTCCCTTCTTAACTCACCGTACTCCTCGAATCTACTCATGTCCAACAACCTCCCATACGTCCCCGACTTGTACACCTACACACACAAAAATTCCACAAATTAAAGAATATTATATAATTGAGGGTTGTTATTAACAAACAAACAAACAAAAATGTACAACAGACATACAAAAATATAATAATCATATAAAAAGATATTATGTAATTAACGGGCAGTGACAATTATTTTCTCGTGTAATAGCATAATAATAATTTTCTTAAACTTAATGCATTGTTTCTGAACTTATTGGGGGGTTGTAAGAACAAACCTTTACGTATGGGTTGAGACGATCCAAATTCCCAGTCGATTGCAAAAACCCAGTATCATCCAAACAGCTCGTATCGGTCAATGCTTGATTTAACTCGAATTCATCTTGCGTAGGCCTCAAAAAGTCGTTCGCAGAGTATTGCACGTGATTCGTAGCGATCCCATTATCACTATCGCTCGTACCGGTACCGTTTCTCAAGCTTGATAAATCATTTTCTGCGAGTAGAGAGTTTGGTTCCATGTTGACCCCGAATAAACCGTTATTTTGCGCTTCCGTACCGGTAACTACTGGAAATGGGGAGAGAGTGGTATGAGCAATCAATTGCTGTAACGGGTCAAGCACAGGTTCTAAAGCGACCCGTTTGGAGGACCATGTGTTTGAAAGGGGTAATGCGGTCGGTTTCGGCATGTCTTGAGAAAAAATAGGCAGAGAATTCAAATTCGAGTCCGAATAATTTTGAGTCTGAGAGAACGGAGGCAAAACATTTGAAATTTGTTGTTTTTGATCCAATTCATGTTCTTGAACGAACTGAGAGGAACTTAAATTCATTTGATTTTGTAAATAAACTTGCGGCAACATCTGATTTGGTTGTCTGGCACAATTACTAACCGCTTGAGCTTGTTGCTGGAACTGAAGCATGGAAGGATGAATTTGTTTTCCCAGATTTGGAAATCCATGATTTGGATTTCCAGCAAAAGACTGGTAGAGTTCGGGCTGGAGACCGAGTAATGCGGGATCAAACCTTGGTTGCATGTTATTATACTGAGGTAAATTCATTCCTTGAAAATTAATTGACTGAAAACCAGAGTTCCCACAATCTCCTCTCATCCACATCAGAGGCGAGGTGAACCCAAGGGCATTTTCGTCCTTTCCGCCTAGGAAAGAAGGGAGGCCAGGTGGCCAAGGGCGTTTTAGTCGGAGAGAAAAAGGTGAGGGGTACATTGGGAAAGTTGTGAGAGGCTCTATGTCCCATAATGACACTCTTGGTTGCCTCTCTCCTGCCGTTGATTCGTCCCATCCAACCTAAATAATAATTTATTTTTAATATCATAATTATTCATAACTATTACTATTATTATTAATTTATTATTAAAAATCATCCTTCATTAATATTATACCTTAACAGAACGCCAATGAGAATTGGGCCAACGAACAGAATCAAGATCGCTTATCCCCGTAATTGTGCCCATATATCTGAAAAAGACAAAAAGAAAAAAATTTATATATACTCAGAAAAAATAAATAACGAAAAAACCCAAAAAATGGTATATTAGATGCAAAAAAGGAATATTGAAAAAGCACACCTCCGAACACTGGATTCCTCGGTCTCAAAAAGCATCCTGAAACGCATGCCAACAGATACACGTGTGTGGTAAACGGCCTTCACGTACTTACTAAGCGGTATCACAAACTCACATGGACTCGCCCTGTCAATAAATATATTAATTAATTAACTTACCCTTATTAACAAAATTAAATGAGTCAACAAAATTAAATGAGTCAACAAAATAAATGAGTACCTAGGGTTGTAGAAAATTGTGAAACGGCTATTTGTAGACGCGGCATGAGCAGCTGCAGCAAGAAGGCCTATATGGAGAGTAATTAATTATTGACAAATTAATGAAATGGAGAGGAATTGAAGTGGTTAGAAATGGAGAGGAATTATAAATAATTAGGTAAGTATTTACCTATATGCATGCTATCGCTAGATAAGACCGAAGAAGGCATGAATGTTTGAGGCCGGTTCGCGTGCCTTATTCCCACTAGAAGCTGGTTACTATCATTCCTATAACGACAATTTTTTGTATTAATTAATTAATTAATTGCAAAAAGGCCCCCGTGTTTGTGGAAATTACAAAAAAACCCTAAATTATTGTGATAATAATACCAGATAAAAAGAACGGAGTCTCCGGCAACGAGTCGCTTTGCACTTACGAACACGCTCCAGCCAGTTGTAAGGAGATGCCTTTTTGGCTGACCTGTATTAATACACAAAAAATATCATTTCAATTTATAAAAGAAAATTAAATATTACTTTCAAAAAAACAAAACAACGAACCGCGAAATATATGCCTAAATTTCCATTCATTTCCATGCAAGTCCTTCGCAATCAACTCTTGAGCTGGAGGCTGTTGCGTAAAATCCTATATCCAAAATAACAAAAGCAATAATTTTCATATATACCCTTTTTAAAACCCAAAATATCAAATTTATGAGAATTATCGGTACCAGAGGAGGGAAGACTTTTTCAGCAGCTCTGCGCGGTACTGAGAAACCGCCATGTGTACTCGTATCACTGGCTGTTAAAGTCTTGCAAAAATAATTTGTGGGCTGTTTGCTCAATGTGCCCAATTCGGTTGGTAAATATGGGTCCTTCACCTCTTGCTACAAATCCCCACAAAAATATATCAATTTTACTCAATTTTACATGAATTAGTAAATGGATGAATAAAGAAAAACTATTTACTGGATTGAGGGGCTGCAAAGTCATTTGTGCATAGACCTCATCACTCTCTGCATCAGCCTATATATATATTATTCATTAATTAGATTCAATAAGTTAATAAACAGTATAATTTAGTATCATTGAAAGGAAGTTAACATACATGCATTGTGACATTATGCAATTGGCAAATAAGCTGAGCTGGCAAGCTAGGATAATTTGGAAGTTGATCATCAATTTCCTTATTCGTTGAAGCTGCAACCTTGATTAAACAAAATTATAAATAAATTGTAAATTTTGCATGTGTTATGGTGCTTTTTGTAATAACAGCGAAAAAGAGGGTGTTAACTGCAAAATGTACCTGTTCGCTGTGGCCTTGAGGGAAATAAACAACTCGACTCCCAATTTGAGGCAATGACACGAGGGGCCCAGCACATGCATGCCATAGTTCTGAATTGAGGCATTTCTCTTCTTGCTCTTCTGAAAATTAGCAAAAGAGAATTGAATTAAATTAAATTAAGGAGGAATTGATTCCAAAAGGAAATTATCTACTTGGTATGCATAATTGGTAAGTTTAATGAGATTTAATGATTATTTGGAATAAGAATAAGTTGTGGATTTGTTTTTTTGGTGAGATTTCTCTATAGAATAAAGTTTATTATCCCATAAGGAACTTGCAAAAGCGGTTTCAAAAGGGGTTTGACTGAGAATTAGTAGTTAATTCCACTTTATTCCAAAATCAAATTGGTCTGAGAAGGAGCAAGGAAAAATAAGTTTTGGTCTGGTCAATATAACCAAGTTAATCTATTTTAATGAACTTAGCAAGAAGAACATGATAATGGATTTAGCCAAGTCTAAACTCTCTCTAAATTAAGAACATTGAAATACAAATTTATTGAAAAAACCCAAATGAAGTATTTTAATGGGGTAAACTCGAGAAAGTCTAAAACGAAAAGTAAGATATTACCTTTTCATCCAAATAAATTAAAGATCAATGTTTAAGCTAATGGTGAAAAATCTCACCTTCTTGGGGCTGATTGCCGACACTGGATGGAGAAAGCTTCATACTTTCACATATAACAAAAAATTCTCAAGCAATTCTTCTCAATTTGAAGGAAATTAAACTTGGCCCCAAATTGACACAAGACAAATCCTCTATAAAGTTCAAACTGAAATTTATAAACTTGGCCCCAAATTCTTCTACTTGACACAAACCCAAAATAGATGAAAAGAAAAAGAAAGATTTTACTCAGAAATAACAAGGACCACGGCTTCAAGAGCCCTAAACCAGCATGAATCTACCAGATCTCAGCTCAAGAGTGTACTTCAAAACCCTTCTCTTTCGATTTATGCTTTAAACTAAGCAAAGAAATCAACTTTCTCTCGCTCTTCGTTAGTAGTGAAGAAAACCTTGTGTAAGCTAGCTAGCTGTACACGCTCATGGTGAAGAAGCAAGAAGTGGGAACTGGAGAGAGCCAGTTGAAGAGAACAAACAGAAAAGAGGCATTTTGAAGTAGTATTAGTATTACTAGTGGAGAAGAGAGAGAAATTAGAAGAATTTTTTTATTGCAAGAAAGAACAATCTTTTGGTCTTTGGGGTTTTAAGAAGCAAATTTACAAATAACCCCTTATCTTTTTTCATATTTTTTTAACATCTTCTCACTCTTCTAAATTATTGTAAAAAAGTAAAAATATCATCAATCTGTATCAATGTTGCAAAAGACGGAAAACGGTACGGTACGGTCGGTCACCGTTTTAATGTTTTACTGTAAAACGGTTAAAAAACGGTTACTTAAATCGGCAATATTTTATAGCAATTATAATAGA
Organism: Luzula sylvatica; assembly: GCA_946800325.1. Taxonomy (NCBI): domain Eukaryota; kingdom Viridiplantae; phylum Streptophyta; class Magnoliopsida; order Poales; family Juncaceae; genus Luzula; species Luzula sylvatica. The sequence goes on along the minus strand of OX326957.1, from coordinate 29,102,857 downwards.
AATTTAAAAATAAAACAAACAAAAATATAATAATTCAATTTTTATAATTCAACTTAAACATACACGAAAGTCCAAAATTAAAAAAAAAACATACGAAGTACTAATAAAACATATCGAATAAATGTCCATCGACCTAAACATATCAGAATAAATCTTCTTAGTTACTTAATTAGACAAAAAAATCAACTAATTAGATGCGTCAATCAGAATTAGACACAAAATAATTGACCATGATAAACTGGATCAGAATTAACACCTTATTCATGTACGAATTAGACACAAAATTATACTAATTACAACTATTATTTGGAAAAGAGCTTTTGATCTCTCTCTCTCTCTCTCCAAATTTACTAAAAAATGCCTACGGGCTTTTAATGCAAAAAAAAAAAAAAAATTACTCGAAAAACAAAACAAAAAAAATCAGAAAAAAACGGCGTTTAAAACGTTTTTTGCAAAAAAAAACCGTCAAAGACAGTAAAAAAACGGTTGATCGTTTTTTGAAATTTTCTTGTAAAAAACAGTTCGGTCTGACATCGTTTTACCGTTTTTTTTACCGTTTTACATCTTTTTTTGAAACACTGATATGTACCCTAGATATAATTGGTATTGGTATAATATAATGAAACTAATGCATCAATTATATAAGTATTAAGAAAATATAATAAGGTGCTCATAATAATGGAATATATATGGATTTTACCAAAAAAAATCTCTGTATTTTCGTTCTCATTTCACTTTCTAGGCATAGAAAAATGGCTCTTTCGTTCACACACAAATAAAGCCTATTTGAAACTACACCATAATTTTTTCACATGTCAAAACCCTAGTTATTAGCTCTAAAACCCTAGATCTCTATAAGAGAAGCTATCAATATGTACCAACAAGGCAAATTTGATCTTTTTAGGCATCCTAACAATCGAAACAAATGAGTTTGTAAACAATGCATGTAAATTTTAAGATGGACACAAGCACATGCACTTGTGTTATCATATCCAATGTCACCATCCATAAAGCACTCCATGGAATTCAATTAAACTACTTTATTTGTATTAATATCTATAAAATTAGGCAAAATCTCAAAATATCACCTTAAACCCTCGAAAATGAGAAATATCATGAATGTCCCTATAAAACAAATGAAATGAAATACCATAATTACTATAAAATGGAATTCTTAAAAAAAGAACTAAGTTTCTCAATATTAAAAAAACAAATCTTACTTACATTTAGATACTCAAAAAAAATCTCAATCTAGTATTTTGGTGAGTGATTTTCACATATATATTTCACCACTTATCTCAAACTTTATTCGATATTATCAGTTAATAATTAATGTATGTTTATCATAGATTTAATTATATTTATCAAATGTCGTCTTTCTTCAGTTGTTCCAATGTCGAGTCTCCGTGGATAATATGATGTCTGGATCTTGCGTGTTGTAGTATTTTTTTCTTTTATCTTTCATTGTCTCATATTCACCAATCACCACAGTTATGGGTGGGCACTCGGTTGAACCGAACCGAATAAGAACAAACCGAATTAAACCGAACCGAACCCAATAAAACTTGCACTGATTTAAAATCGAACCGAATAAATCGAATTTCTTATTCGGTTTATTCGATTCAACCGAATTAGAAATTTTATAATGTTAAAATTCAAATGTTATTTAGAAAAAATAAATAAACAAATCATATAAAATATACTTACGTTATTTCTAATTTTACAATATTTAATTTTAATTTTTTTAAATGAATATAAAAGAAAAAATGAAAAATAATATTATTTCGGTCGGTTCGATTTAATTGGTTCTGAAAATACCAAAACCGAACCGAACCGAATAAACCGAACAATAGCAATTTTTGAACCGAACTGAACCAAATAAACCGAAAAACCGAACCGATTAAACCGAATTCGACCGGTTCGGTTCGGTTCCCAAATAAACCGAACCATTTGCCCATCCCTAACCACACTTGAAACAAATCATTATTAAAAATTTAAAACTGATATTATTTTGAAACAATCAAATATAATTTGAAATAACAATTTATTTATTGTTATGTTGATTTACATGTCATGTAATATAGTGTGAGTTATTTATTATATTTAATGTTCATAAATTGATATTTTCGTACGTTAGATGCGCATCGAAACAAAATGTTTTAGGATATTATATACATGATATTTCTATAACTCTTTGATGATACATATCAAATTATGCTAAAAATACCTCTTAACTATTATAATCTATTATAATCTATTATAATCTACTATGACCCATTTACATCCTTGATCCTAATTGATCCTAATTGATATGTCGACTCATCATGTTCTTGATCAATCAGAATATATTATTTAACTTGAGCATGAATTATTTCATATAGAGCCTTATGAAATGTCATAATCAAATAAGATTGGTCGATCGTGACAAAAAGGAAGTGGCACAATTCATCATCTGCTATTACAATCAAGGAAATTCACATCATAGGTCGTTTCAAAATAATGTGAATTTTGATAGGTTATTTTTTCATGATAGCTTCTCGATAATTATCTCACATAATTAAAATCAAAATATGTTTTTGTTGATGTTCTAATATTTTATTCATTGAAGTATATCAAGATTTACGATTCTTATATAAATTAAGAGCCGGATAATTTGCATGTTGGTTTAATGCGACCGATCCGTCGTGATGTTACGTGACAAAACAAATTAATATATTGTTTTTGTCATTTGGGCCGTATCGCACACCGACAAAAAATGCATATTATTATAAAAAAAAAACTACAAATTTAGTAAACAAAATAATACCACAAGTTACTTGTGTAAAACAAATACAATACATCTAAAAATATGTCATACTTGTAAAAAAATCAATGTTTTAAATAGCGTGCAGCGGCATGCAGCATTTTGACGTTTATTTTAGCGTTTAGCGTTAGCGGACGATATAGCGCCGCTTCACCATCACATCGGATTTTTGATCGAAATTATTATTTTTATAATACTACAATATAAATATAAATATAAATTAGCGGTCCAATATTATAAATAAAATTATGTTGAATGCATATTTATATCAACCTCGCAAACTAACATAAATTAAAATTCATCTCTAAGAAAAATATATTATTATTATTATTATTATTATTATTATTATTATTATTATTATTAATTTTGTTTTATTTTTATTATTATATTAGTGTAATTATAATAAGGCTATTAATAATTGTTGTTGATGTTGTTATTATCTTCTTTTTCCTATAATAATAATAATAATATTATGTATGCTTATTATTATTATTATTACTATTATTATTATTGGTATCGTTGTCATTATTATTATTATTATTATTATTATTATTATTATTATTATTATTATTATTTAATAACAATAATTATTATTTTATACTAATAATATTAATTATTATTATTATTATTATTATTATTGTTATTAATATTATTACCATTATTTAATAACAATTATTATTATTGTGTAATGATAATAGTGATTATTATTATAGTTATTATTATTTAATAACAACAACAACAATAATAATAATAATCATCATCATCATCACGCTATAGTACCGCTACGGCCGCTATAATTGAACGATTCATGCTATAGCGGTCCGCTATAGCGTTGCAGCGAAACAAAACGCTACAAAGCTAAATTCCGAAGCGATGCAACGTTTACCTCCCAAAACCCGCTATAGCACGCTATAGCGCCGCTACAGCGCCGCTATTTAAAACACTGAAAAAAATATAATATGTATTTATTTAAAAACTCTATAACATACATTTAAAAATATGTCACACACGTAAAAATGTAAAATTGTATAACAATGTATTGTATTTAAAAGTATATATATCAGACATCTAAAAAGATATATGTAATAACAATATAATATCCACCTATTCAGAGGAGAGGAAACAAATCATGCAAAAATGAAAACATATTTAGTTCAAACGCGATTGTTGTACGGACCATGCAATTCTAGAGTTTCAATTAATTCTTCAATTTTGAGACGCCTGGTCTCCATTTTCATACATTCGAACGAAATGTGGGATTTCAGTCAATCACAGATGAATAATAATCTCAAGATTGATATACATATGATGTAGTATGGTTGGGTCACGGAGAATGCAATGAGTTCATTCCATTGTTGGCAATGAACTAATCTTAGTTCATAAATCATGAATGGTCTCTAATAACACATTATGATAATCCAACATAAATGAATGATTTGTATTGGTAACCTACCAAATCATGTTCATCACAAGACATGTGTAATATCAATATGACATCCTTGCATAACCAAACCGTTTAGTTTTTGAACTGATTAAGAATCGAACCGAATAAGAAACATTGCAATTTTGAAATAAATAAAAAAATTAACAAGAAAATTTATATTTTATTTATAAAAAATATAAATACATATTAAAAAATATAATAATTTTATCTTATAAGATTACTATATCATTTTTGTATATTTTAACATTAACCTATTAAGAAACTACTATGAAAAATTGAATGATATTCGGTCCGTTCGGTTTAATCGATTTTCAAAACTTCAAAATCGAATCGGACCGAATAAATCGAACAATATCATTTTTTGAACCGAACCGAACCAAATCAATTAAAAAATCGAACCGATTAAACCGAACTCGACCGATTAAACCCTAAACCCTAAATCCGAATAAACCGAACCGTTTACTACTATATATATTAAACACTCTCAAAATATTAAATTAACCTTTCAAAACCGCATAATGTCATTTCTGCCAGTAAATTTGATGTTGAACTTTTGGAAGGTCATACATGGAACTCTGGCAATAAAATAACACTATATTTATATTTGGCTATTTGCTACAGAATAATATATTGGTCAATAATATATTTGTATATCCTTTATTTTATTTTATTTGGGACCAAAGTAGGACCCCACTAATTTCATATAATTTAAATCAAAATCTAATATGATCCCAATTGATGGTTGGATCTTGAATTCGGTAAATTTCAGTATTAATTAATTCATCTCAGGTGTTTTTTTTTCAATAAATAAATGAAGTTAGAATCTTGATATACTTTACTTTAGCTTGTATTATACAAAACAATTCCATATTTTCCTTTTCCAAATCTGGAATGTCGAAAACTTAAATATATCGCTAAAGAACGATATTATGATAAGTCGTCATAATCTAATTGGATTAGAATGAGGATAAACAATATATTATGTCAACTTCATGCCACATTTGATTTTTCTTACTAAATATTTTATTTCTAGTGTTCCTTTTTATTATCATGCCAAGTATTATTTCTATAATCACCTAGTCTTTCATGACATCAAAAACATATATTAAATTATTTAATGACTTTTGTTTAATTATGTTCATGAACTTGAGTTTCTTTCTCAAACCTAATTTAGCCTTTTAACCATGTCCAAATGTTATTACTGCATATACTATCAAACAAAAAAATTAATTATTTCATATCAATTAAAGAACATTTGATTTTTAAAAAGACATCTAAGCCTTCCAATAACTCATTTTAGGTAGTACTACTTTGAGGACTATATTTCTTTTTTTCGAGGGTAATTTAACGTTCATTTGCGTCTAATTAGTCGCATTGTTAATTTTGTATCACTTTATATATCTATTATATTTTATATATGTTTAATATACAATTTCATACGTGTGTTACATTTTTATTTTTGAATATTTTGAATGTTGATTACATTTTTATGTTTTTAAATATTTTATATGTTTGTTATAATTTTTACGAGGCTCCCGGTGCTAGTAGCCATTAAGCCGGCAGCGAACAACCTTTTTAACAAAATTAGATATAATTGTTCCGAAACAATTTTAATTGTCCTCGTCAAAATAAATATACTCCTCACAACGGCGTTACTCATAATTTTTAACTAAATTTTAATTTTAATATCTATGTCATTATAGATAAACTATTTGTTTCTCCATTAGCCCCCCCCCCCCCCCCCCCCCCCCCCCCCCCCCTCAAAAAATATATTACAACTCAAATTCAAATCATCAATCACATTCATGCTTTTATTCTTAATTATATTATGCACTCACAAACCCTCTACACCGTGTTTGCTGCAAAATTGCAAAAATAATTACTGGGAGTCATTAACAACTAAAATAATAAAAAATTATGAATTAACGGTTAATTTCAACATATCAATAAACTAAACGTACATGTTAATTAATCATTAATTCATATTTACATGTAAATTTTCTGTTAGTTGAATTGCTAATGAGCCCAACTAATTGTTTTTAGGATTGGCATCAAGAATGTAATAGAGGGTTTGTGGAGGCAAGGAAAATATTTTTTCTACCAAAACTTTTGTAGTCTTAATATTTGGACCGCCATGAATCCTAAGGTTTTTAAAAGTCAATGGTTTTGGCCAATTAAATTTCAAGAAATAACCCTAATTAGAAAAGGTGTAGATATGGAGCCCCCACATCATAACCTTGATGTGTCAATCGAGATTGTTTTAATGAGTTTATTAGATTGATTAATCCTTAAATTAATATTTAATTTAATTAATTTAATTAAACAGACTAATTGATTTAATTAAATATTCTCGATTGACGCATCAATAATGTTTTATTGAGTTATGGAGGCCTTGTATATTTTTCCATTAGAAAATGTGCTTATCATTCACATTCACGTACACGTCACCCCTTTTTCTCTCAATCGAGTGGTTACCATTTCTAGACTACCACTCTCAAGGAAATTGTACAAAAGATTTCTAAAAATAAGTTTTTATGTTTGAATTTACATAAATAGAATTTTTGAATTGTATATGTTCAAAGCCTTTTTTTTTTTTGTTATTGTTTGTTTCGTACCGAAAGCAAAAAAAAAAAAAAAGATGAAAACAAGTTCTAAAAACCCTGAAATTCAAAATAATTATTTGAAGTTTTCATAAACCTAAAATTCAAAATCGGTACGAACTCAAATATTGAAGTGTTATTTTTACAAATGCAAACCATTATATTGAAAAGAAAGATTACTACTTGTACAGTTGTACTTGCTAACTCAAGAAATGATTCAGGATCAAATTGACAATTATGAACTTACATAAACTATTTTACTAATCATCTCTCTTTCATTATTTTTGTGTTATTTCAATATTTTTACATAATTTATTTCTTGGTTAATATTTGGTATTATACAATAGGACCATCCACATTTGCAAAATATGGTCCCTCTTTTTGGAAATGGGACTAATACTTTGCGGAAAAACGGACAAACCGCAAACAATTTGTGGGTACATTGTCAAATGTAAGCCCAGTGTAGCCACGAAATGGGTCAAATTTTGAAAATAAATTGCAAAGAAGGGCCTGTATTATGTCGAAATTGCAAAATTATACCCAGGAATTGAAAAATTGAGACACAGTGCCTTGGTGAAACTAATTGAACCGAGCGAAAAGCAAACCTTAAAACTTTCATCTAGACAAATTAAGAATTTCGGATGCAAATTTTAAGGTTAAACCAATCCATTCCTGATTGAATTTTGGTTTAATGAAAATACCTAATAAATAAAAAGTATTAGAATGATTTTTGTTTACTTATTGGCATTATTTATTTATTAGGTGTTTAATTAGATGATCCCGAAAACATTACGAAGATAGAATAACCATTATAATGTATTAAGATAAGATAAGATATGTTTTAATAAGTATCCAATTAGGCATAAAGTCTCCTTGAATTTTGCAAGAAAAAGTGAGTGATGTGAGGTTAACAAAAGGGCTCGAGGCATGTGGGGGCTTAAAATTAAGGAAAGAAGATAAAAAGCATACATATATATGCATAGGCATCTAGGGTTAGGGGAGGTGGGAACTAAGTTATATTAGGCGTAATTTCATCTGTATATCCCTAAGAAATCTCAAAATGTCACGTGTACGTACTCGTCTACAACATGAAATATAATGGACATATATACACAAAGTTAGAAATATCATCAATATGTATGGTCTTGGAATCTCCAAAGCTCGGGAGGGACCGGGACCTTTTCGGGGATTCGAGAAGCCGAACTCAATGAGTAAATGGGTATTTTTTTTTCCGGCATGTTTAACGTTGTGGGGATTCGGATTTCTCACGGGGATTTTTACTTACCAAAAAATATTACAATGTCCGTAAAAATCAAATTCCACAATGCCTAAAATAAAAATATATAACGATTTGATAATATATCTTCCTACAATGACATTGAACAAATTGACGGAAAAATTAATCACGGATATATTACGTACTATAAAAGCAAAAAAGAAAAAGAAAAAATATATATGATTAAATTTATTAATTGATATTTTACTATTATATAATTTTACATTCGGATTGGAGTACTAGGTTTCCTATGAAACGGGGATCTTACATTTTCTCGTACCACGTCTCGGTCTTCGACTCGTGGATAATTAATTGAAGATTTTCCGTCTCATTTGGATCAAGTCTCCCATCGGTGATGGGAATGGGGATTTTCCGTCCCATTATTCATTCATATCCTGCTTTGTTTTGTAGGTTTAAACACGATACATATCGTTTTGTACATGTAATTTGGAATTTTGCATGGGTATTCATGAAATAATATTTTAATTTTATCCCCACACACACATTTATCACATACACAGGATCCAAAGGTAAATTGTCATTTTTATTTTTACCAAGCACCAACGTGCATCCCTTGTTAAGATTTATTCTTTTCTCAACCTCTTTCTTCGGATTTTGTCAATTTAAATATAAATTTTAAAAAACCTTGTAATTTGTGATATATTTTAATCACAATATTGTTCACAAATTTATAAAAATCTTGAAATGGTCATTTTTAAAGTTTGTTTTTTACCCTTAAAATTTACTTGGATGTTGTAATTATACTACTTTTTAAGATACGAATTGAGTTGAGGTTTTTACCTCCTCCATCCATTTTTTTTTTATTGAAACCTAGTGCTAAACATAAAAAGATTAGGGACGGATCTAGACGCTCGCAATATCATCAAAAGAGCTCACAATTGTAGTTGGGGCTTGATTTGGTATCCCTCAAACTCAAAAAAAATCATTGATGAGGTAGCAAAAAAAAAATTAAATGTGTCGATTAGTATTATTAATTGATTCGATTTTGAATTGACCCGTTTAATTGAATTGGCATGTTAATTAACATTTAATAATATTAACATATTATAAGTATTGACGCGTTAATTAAACATGTCAATTAATATTTAATTGAGTCAATTAGAAATGTTAATCAATTCATTTTGCTATTTGATCAAGGGTATTGAAATGAGTTTGGAAGACCAAGTATATTTTCCCATTGTAGTAACGTAAAACACATGCATGCAAAGAACAATCAACCATTGTACCTACCAACAAAAACCCTATTCTAATAGTAAGAATTTATTATCTCCATTTTTTAGGGAATCTAGAGATCTATTCTCTATTTATTTTTAAGCATTGCAGAGAAAAAATTGGAAAATATACATTTTACAAGTCATGAAAAATTTGAAAATTTCGATCATATCGGTTCGTTATAATTTCGAACATATTGGTTCGTTCGATATTAGTTCGAAAATTTGAAAGTTTTTGAATTTAATTCATTTTCATTTATGTTTCATTAGTATAAAATTATCAAATTAAAATTTTAAAAATATACATAAAACATAAAAGTAAAATTATAATTATTTCAAAAAATAAAATAATATTTACTGAACATAAAATATAAATCTAAAGAAAAGTAAAATCTTAAACAATAATTTAATGGAAAGAAGGGTAATGGAATCGATATAAGTTTATGAAGTACATGAAGTTCAATTTTTTTTTTTTTTAAAAAAAAAACATGAAGTTCAATTTTATATGGACTAACATGTATAAATTGTAATTGTTATCATTATATATATTCTAATTTATATGACAATTATTATTCTTATCGAACATTAGAACGGACTCGAATGACCACATCCTAGACATTCGAGTTCAGTTTGTTCCATATCGAATATATTTGATTCGTTTCGATAAAATTCGAACGGTTATCAAACGAACTCGAATCAAACTCGACATCGAACTTCAAACAAAACTAACAATTCTCCTAGAAAAATCATAACAATAATATTAAAAATCTCTTTATAAAAAAATATTATGCAAAATAAAAATAAGACAAAATTATGATTTATTCATTCACAGAATATTTGATGCAGAATTTTTTTATTTTAAACTTTGATAATAATAATAATAATAATAATAATGAGATCTCAAGTCTAGGTCACTAAATGCAGTGGAGAAAGTAGAGACGTCCATGTCTATGGCCCCGTAGGGCCGTAGTGTCCTTGTCCTTGGCAATGAGAGGAGAGAGGGTGGCCAAAGGGTGATTGCATCTGGTTGCTATGCATGACAATTGACATGACAATTTCAATAAGAAGGCTAAAAACATGGGAAAATAAGATTTCATCTTTTTTTTGCAAATTTGTCAAAAGGAGCTAAAAAAAGAATCGCATGGTGTGCAGTAAATTTTTGAAAAAAAAAATGGAGAAGATTTATGTCCTTCGTATATTAATATCAATTTTAACCAACAATTTTTTACAATATATAATTTTTTTTATCAAATACTCAACTAATTGGAATATGAACTCATTTTCAAATAATAAAAAACATATTTAAAAATAAGATAAATCAATATATACATAATAAAAATATTATTCAAAATATAATAACCGGATATTTAACTTAATATATGACCGATTTGAAAAATATTTGATTCGGATTATTTACGAACATATTACGTACCGTATTATTGACGTATCATGAATGACTAACTATGCGGGTGATATCAAATTAATTTTAACTCGCTGTCTAGATCAATATTATCATGGTTTTATTTTATTCAAACCAAAAATAAAAAAATAATTAATTAAATACAAATAAATATGTATCTTAAAAGTCATATATATATTGTATGAGTAGTGACGGATCTTGAACAGATTTGTCGAGAAAAGCATAATACAATCAAACCAAAGAATAATATAGGAAAATAAAATATTGAAACGAGTCACTATCACTGTTGTAAAAAACGGTGAAAAACGGTGAAAAACGGTGGAAAAACGGTGTTTCGGTGGAAAAACGTTCCGTTTTTTACAAGACGGTTTGAAAAAACGGTCAAACGTTTTTTTACCGTGTTTGACCGTTTTTTTTTGGGTAAAAACGTTTTTCGGTTCGAAAAACGGCCGTTTTTCACAACAAAAAATTGAAATTTTGAATATTTATCGTTTTTTGGTCCATTTTTTTTTCCAACCCAATAAAATTACCATTTTTTTACTTACGGTTGTCCCGAATGATGTTAATGATTTTACTATTTAGTTTATGTTTGGATTTGAGTTTTTATTTTGATGTTACGTTTTGTTGGACATTCCTTTTGATGTTACGTTTATGTTAGACATTCGTTTTGATATTATGTTTTATGTTGGATGTTGTTTATGTTATTTTTTTACTATTAAAAAATTACATTATTATATATTTTTTTGATTTCATCTATAAATTTTAATTAAATTACAATCGATTTCGATGACCGTTTTTTCACCATTTTTCCACCGTTTTTTCACCGTTTTACGGTAATCCCGTTTTTCGGTCCCCGACCGTTCCGTACCGTTTCCCGTATTTTACAACATTGGTCACTATACATAAATTTCAATTGTAGCATACTCAATACATTAAATTTACATATACTACTAATTCAAAATCATGAACGCACAAGGGACATGACCCTCTCCGCCCTCTTATAAGATCTGATCATGTGTAACAATGTCAAATTTAAAAATAATATCTTAAAACATTAATACTATGACATATTGTTTTCTTCATTATTTATATAAAAAAAAAAGTTTGATTCTTCTTCATCGTGAACTACATTTTCTTCATTTTATCTCCATTCCACCTTGCAGCTAAAACTTTGACAACACATCCTAATTGTAAGAGTTCTAGAATTAGGATGACAAGTGTACCTAAATCTAATTTTAAAGGTCAGTCAAGACTAATCTCCCTATAATGCAGCATGAGACAAAAATATGGTAAATAATAGAATCTAAGCGAGAAGCACATTCCACTTCGAATCTTGTTTACTTTCATGATCAATATACAATAGATAATTAAGTCTATTAATTCTATAGGGTACTTTTTGGGACCACATTTTTGAAAATGATTAGCACAACTCAAATCAAGCTGGATAATTACAAAAATTAAAGGAAATGGAAAAGGGACTGGTAGGTTTGATCGAAACAATCTCTACTTAAGTTCCTCTTTGGCACTATATGTTTGATATTGTGATGTATTTCTGTTTGATATTGTGATGTAGTGACGAATCTTGACAAAAATTTTTAGAAGGGCAAAATAAAATATTAGTTCTGAAATTATATTTGTTTGGGCAAACAGTAAATTTTACACTGTTATACTAATAAAATACACTGGATCACTAAGTAATTAATTAATAAATCATACTATAATTAAATCTCTTAGTACAGATTTTAGTGCATATAAGTTATAACATTACTGTTTTCATAGAACCTTTCAAAGTACACAAAACAAATACTCTTTAAGGAATTTTACACGTCATTGGCATAGAAGAACCAAGATCCTATCCTATTGAGTAAGCAAGACGAGATACAATTAATAAACATAACCTTAATGAGTCAAAATCCAAGAGAGGGAGACAGATAATATATTTATATGATTAGCCATCAAGCAATATCCTATCTTAGAGCATTTGTATTAATTAATTTCCAAGCCCTAAAACGTAACCCAAACATGTTAAAAGGAAATCCACGAGAGAGGGACAGAGATTATGAATAGTGGTGAATCGATGTGGCTTGGAACTTCCTTTTAAAATTATGAGACATAGTTCATGCTCTTAAAGCAAAGCTTGTCTAAATGCATGCCATGTGGTTTTGACTAATTGTTCAAACGGAACAAATGTTAATGATGCCTTCATGTTCTCATTTCTTGATGACACACGATCAGACAAAGATTCAATGTTCAGGGACGTATCTCATTTCGTGTATTTTAATATGTTAAATCTTGAATATATGGATAAGTATGTATTTGATTTGATTTTCTCAAGTTTACCCTAAACTTAATGGGGAATTCTTCGAAAAACCCTAATTTTTCTGGAAATTATGAAAAATACCTTATCTTTTTATATTCACTCAAAAACCTCCTATATTTTTTATTTCCTCCGAAAACCCTTAACATTTTTAGATTCCCTCAAAACTCCCTTATTTTTTTTGTTATGATTTTAAAGATAACCATTATACCTCTTCACATAATTTTATTTTATAAATATTTATAATTTAATAAATAATAAATAGATATTGAAATATTATATTAAAATACAAAAAATAAATAATACATAGATATTAAAATATTATTATAAATAATACATATATGTTAAAAACTTAAAATATTATAATAAAATATCAATATATTATTTATTATAATATTTTAATATCTATGTATTATTTGTTATAATATTTTAATATTGTGTATTATTTATTTTTTAACATTTTTTTATAATAGTTTAATATATATTTATTATTTATTAAATTATAAAAATTTATAAATAAAATTATGAGGGTCTATTGGTCATTTTTAAAAAACATAACAAAAGGTTAGGGGTTTTTTTAGGAAATCTAAAAATGTTAGGGGAGTTTTGGAAGAAGCAAAAAAATATAGAGGGGTTTTGAGATAATTTAAAAAAGATAGGAGGGTTTCTTAAAAGGCAGGGAGTTTTTCATATTTTGAAGAAAATTTAGAAGGTTTTTTTAGAATTCCCCAAACTTAATTATAGGAAGAATTTTATTTTGTTATTCTGGTCAAGATTTGTCCCTGCAATGTTGTTTCTAATCTTTTTCGGTTGTTAGGGCATATAATGATCCCTATAAAAGTGATATAAAAGTTCTCGATGATGTCACCGGACTCATTGAATTAATGATTAATCATATTAGAAAATTAATTTTAATTAAATATGATAGGTACGGATCAATTAACAAAACAAAAATAAAATTTAATTAGGATTATGATAAGTACGGATCGATTAACACACCAATAATGATGTCATTGATGATGTTTATCTCATTTTTGTGAGAAAAAATATAATTTTCCGTTAAGAAATAACATAATCGTTTATGTTAAATCTTGCGGTATCATATTTTATTATTTTCACCGTCCACTAAATACCGTGTTACTACGCCCATCAATATTATATGTCATAGTATACCCGGGGCCGTTATACCTGTTGATAGATACAATATCTCTTCTTTTAAAAAATATTTGGTATAAATATTTAGAAGATAACATATATAATCATCTAAATACTCTTTTTATTGAAGGCACATGATTTTTGACTATTTTGCAAACATAATTTTCTTATTCAAAAGTATCCCACCCATCCCCCAACACGAGAAGATTTTCCTCTCGAGAAATAATTTGGATCTCTAATAAACATCATCATAAGTATATGGGAAAATGTATTATGATCCTCAATCTCATTCTAACATCCTTGACTAGATAAATAAATTGGAATTAGTTGAATTGATTAACACTCAAATTAAGATTAAATAACACGTTTAATTGACACGTCAATTCATTTTGATACGTTAAATATTAATACATGTTAATTGACATGTGAATTTAATTAATCGGTCAATTAATCTGTAAATTCATTTAATTAATGGAACAAATCAATCCAATTAAATACTTCTGCCATGCCAGCAAAGGATGTTTAAGTATGTTTTGGGGAACCATATATACCTCGTGGTTAATTTAGTCGGTTAAGTCGTGTTGACCGAAAAGTCATCTTATACATGATACATCATATCTTAAATTGGTTTTGAGGTCGACTATTGCATCCCCTCTTAATGCACTCCCTCTGTCACTATTAATGAGAACTCGCCATGTATCTAAACCAAATTCTGCACAAAAGTAGCAAGCGACTGCTTTATTTAGGGAAGGCACCAATATTCGTGCAAGATTTTAGAGATTTCCATTATACCTTTAGATCATATTTTTATACTCATTTATTATAATTATAATGATTATATACATCACATTTATTTCTTTTTTAATACCTTCTTAGCAACAAGGTACGACCTTCGGATGGCCCGTGCTCGGCTTGTCAGATGTTCATAGGACATCTGGCCAGTCTCGCGGGGATTCGTGCTACGCACGACTTTGCAAAAAAAGGTACGACCTTCTAACGACCCACACCCGGCGGACGAAATGTCCTATGGACATCTGTTCGGCCTCGCACGGCTTCGTGTTGTAAAAGTACAAAAAGACACGGTCTTGTGCAAATTAGTGCTACGCAAAAAAGACGCGACATTCTAAAGGTACGACCTTCTAAAAGCCCCCGCTCGACTTGCCATATGTCCTTCAGACATCTGTTTGACCTCGCACGACTTCGGAAAAAGTACAAGAATGTATACAAGATACGAAAAACAATAAATCATATTGTATAAAAATATAAAAGATACAAAAGAATATAAAATATACAATAGTATGAGCACATAGTAATTAGTATAGATATACATGTATATTATATGAGTAAAATAGTTTCAAATAAAATAAACTTGTATAAAAGTAAACTAAAAGGTATACTAATTACTATAAAAATAAAAGTATATTATATGAGTAAAACAATACCAAATAATGAAAACAAGCATAAACTATAAACCAAATGAGTATAAACAGAACACTAACAAGAATATCAATTGTCTATTTAAAAATATATCATTACAATAAAAAGTATACAAGATACAACAAGGAATAAATAATAATGTTAAATATATAAAAGATACAAAATGATACAATAAATGATAAATAACATTGTATACATTGTATACATGTATGTTTATTACAATTAAAGTACAAAAATAAATATTAAAAAAAAACATAAAAAATGCTAAATTACTAGAGTCGTCATCTTCATCAACTACTTCCTTGCATTTATTAAGTTCTTCAGTAATATCTAACAAGTACATAAAAATAAATATGTCCAATTCATATCAAATATGGGTATAAAAACAACAACATTAATAATGTATTAAAAGTAAAAAGGTATAAAAACAACAAATAATTTTTTTAATGGTCGTTCACATTAATTTTTGCAATAATCTATATTATTTGGTTTTCAGTTTTTCATAAAACTTTAAACTATAGTTTTTTTTTTCAAAAAAAGGAGAGCAAAATTAACCTAATTTTGTAAACCGAGATCAGGTAATTTTGAATGTTCTTCCATGTTGATTTATGCAAATGGATAAATAACAAAAATTAAAGTAAAAAAAAAACAAACAATAGTTAATAAATAACAAACATTAAGGTACAACCAACAATAAACACGTATAAACAAAGAACAAAAAAGTATTTAAACAAAATTCATTAACATTTAAAGACAGATGTGAGCAACAATGGATGAATTTCATTAATTTAACGAGAATGATCAAAGTTTTTTATTAAATTCATCAAATTATGTAACGAAAATTTATCGTTTTTTTGGGATCTAAATAGTTCAACAACAAGATAATCAAAGACTTACAATGATTTATCTCCAAATTGATGTTGAAATTGTACAAAATTGATGATGAAATTACTTTGATTTATCTAAAAAAGTTACGAAAAAAGATATGAGAAACACAGAGATTTTGCTGACCTAGAAGGGGGGGGGGGGGGGGGGGGGGGGGCACGATGAAGAAGAAGAAGCTAGAAGGAGGAAGAAGATGAAGGAATTACAGTCCAACCGTAAAAGAGTACATACGAGGACACATGAACGTACGCGTTCAAGAAAACGAATGAATGCATAATGAGATTGTGCAGAATTTGGTTTTTGCATGCAGTGCATCATGACGCACCGTACGGTGCGTCACGATGCAACGCACGTGCACAATCAGTAATGGTTATTGACTTAGCCAAATTTCGACAAACATGCTAGTCCGTCATGACGGATCATATGTTGTGTCATGACGGAAGTGGGCATCATTTGGCCAGAGAGTAATTGACATCCGTGCGTTGCGTGATGACGGACTATATGGTGCGTCATGACGGAAGGGGACGTAATTTCTCCAGGGGCTAATTGGCACTCGTGCATCATGACGCACCAAAACTTGCATCGTGACGGTAGAGTGGTCATGGTTGTTTTAGACATGTTATTATTATACACGAGTTTGTATGTTTAATATGTGTCTTTGGGGGTGTCATTATCATGTTTAAATATGATGTTTCTCTCTCATCAGATCAATCTGTTCAATCCAGTCAAAGTAATCCATTCTATCAAGTGTTGAAAGAGTGTAAAGAGAAAGAGAGAAAGGAGAAAAAAACGTTTTCTCCATTACATAATCAATAGAATCAATCAAGCAAGTTCGCACACGCTTCGTCTAGGCAATTGCATGTGTGACCGAGAGACTACGACTCATGGTGGATACGGGTAGAGGAGTTCGCAATTTGTGGCTCTTCGTTTGTGATCAAACCGAAGAAGTAAACGAGTAAAAGGCTGTGGAAACGTGTGGCACGGGACGCATGAAGACAACCGGAAACATGTCAAGACGGTGGGAGACGTGCGGGCGTGGGACGTACGACTAGTGACCAATGTGACATCGAAGAAGTGAAGCAAGGAAGAAAGTGATCAACCCTTCGAGCGTGATCAATTTCACGCGGTAACGATCTATCCTTCTATTGCATCGTACCCTAGGAAAGATGATGAGATATCGGGTTTTGGGAACCGGACCGGGCCATAATTTCCGTTGTGCGGGGTCCGGGGTCGGATAGATTCCCTTCAGTGGTATTAGAGCGATCGCCATCAATTCGAGGGTCGAATCATAGTCGTATAATAGTTATACACACGGGTTTGCAAAAGTTGCATCCGTTTGCATGAAAATTGATGATTGAAATGAAATTCTCGATTAAAATCACAAGTGAATTCACTTGAGATCAGTCATAGGATGGCTGAGAGTATCTATGAATGATCGTGAAAGGAGTTTCATGATCGATCGTTTACGAAACGATGAAAAACAAAATCGAAATCAGGACAAAAAGGCAAACAACGACTAGTCCGTCATGACGAAGGGACCCTTGCGTCATGACGAACCGGAAGAGTGCCATGGAATCACGGAGATGCCTTCACTCCGTCATGACGGAGCTATGCTTGTGTCATGACGGACCACTGTACAATGGTTTTACGAGTGGGTGCAAAAATATTTTCCACTGGTTTTTAAGTTTTAAGGCGTGTTTACCGGTACAATTGCATTGGTACAAGAGTTATTAGTATTAGTAAGCTAATAATCAGATGTTAGAAAACTATGAAGTTAGGAAGTTAAATAATGTTTAATTCAAATTATAACTTAATATAATAAATGAACATAATATTCTAAAAATATAGTATTTTATGTTATTTTTTATTAAATTCTCTAACTATCATATTTAATTTTACAAGTATATATAAAGTATATATAAACAGTAAATAAATTATATATAATATAATTATATGTGAGAGATTGTGAGAGGTTGTGGATTCAAATCTTATTGACGTTAATGGTCGGAAGACCGCCGAGCCTTCTTCACTTACTCGTTTTTTTTTGCCAATGGACACATATCCAAGTTGGTTGAGTGTGAGACACAGAAATTCATATATTGTGAGAAGTAGGGGTGAACAAAATACTCCAACCCGACCCGGACCGACCCGTTTTTTTGCGGGTTTCGAAGTTGTTGGGTCGGGTCCGGGTTGAAACTTTGACAAACCCGGAAGTATGGGTTGGGCTACGGGTTTGAAACTAAAAACCCGTATAAACCCAACCCGACCCATATAATTCCAAATTTTCAAATAATTGCTTAAGTTTTTAATATAAATTAAATTAAATTGTATGTTATTTTTTCGTGAATTATATTGCTATGATTTATTTATTATTAATCATTTTCAATATTATATAGTATCTGATCTTCTTTTACTTTATATGAATATTATGTTTATCAAGTAATTAATATTTCTCAAATTAAAATTAAAATTTCTTAACTTAAATCATATGTGACATGTTTTGTTTTCTGAAAACAAATGAGTATACTCTTTTATTATTTTTTATTTTGTTTAAAAGTAAGGTTCGTTTTTTGTTATTATTTTGTAATTTTTTTAATAGTAAGGTTTTTTTTATCAGTTCTTTCATGAAATATATAATTAATTTAAACTTTGAATTTTTTTTATATAATATGTGTTTTATATTTATTGTCAAAAAGAATGACATAAATATAATGAGATATTGATTATGCATGTTTAAGTTTGATTTATGTGTTTTTTAAATATTTTTCGATGATCTAATAAAAATAAAAATTGTTGCATATTTTTTCGTGAACATATGTTGTTATAGTATGTATTTACGAAAAAAAAAACCGGCTAACCCGCTCAACCCGCCCAACCCGGTCAAGATGGGTTTGAAAATTTTTATAGGTATCATGGGTTGGGTTGGGTTGGAAAAATAAAAACCCGTTCTACTTGGGTTGGGTCATATTTTAGATGAAAACCCGTCCAACCCGGTCTACTTACACCCCTAGTGAGAAGTTTTTGGTTCAATTCTCATTAACATCAATTGATGTAGGACATATGAGTCATTTTTGTTTATTATAAAAAAAAATTATATGAGAGATGGGTAGGCGTAGGAAAATGTATTCTACTCAGAGAAAAAATGGAGATGAGTTTGTACAAGAGTTTTGGCAAGAACTTGATTTAGCGGTGAAGGAGCATATTGGTCATGAATGAGAGCTCTAGTTTGGTGGAAGAAAGGGGGAGAAAGATGTAACACGAGGGGGGGTGTGTGTGTGTGTGTGTGTGTGTGTGTGTGTGTGTGGTAAGAAAAGGCTCGTCCGGAGTGTTTTAGGGACAAAACTGGGCTGTGTGGATAAAGCCCAATATACATGTGCTTATATCTGAAAAGTCCGATTTAGTATTAGTCAGATGAGAAAAAAAATTGTAATTAGATATATATGAAAAACATCAAAAGAAATGTAACAGAATACGAAAATCTAAAATAAATATATAGAAATATTCATATTATATTTGGAAGAAGGGTACTAAGCCTTCTTCAAATTTTCTAAAAAAATAAAAATAAAAGGGAGTGGATTGTTTACCTTGGTTCGGATACGGGTTAAGAGTACACGGAAATAGTTTTTTCTTGCTTCTTGTTTCTTTTTCTTTTGACAATTTTAATCCAGGTAATAAACTCATAGTAGTTGGTTTCTCAGTTTCGCCTGAAATCATCACATTTTTTTTTATTAACCACTATAGAAAATTTTAATCATTTTGTATTGGCAAAATGAATTAATCAATTTATTATTAGTAAAAATAATTTTCGTGATCCTTACAATAACTTTATCATGAATCGCTAGATCTAATCATAGGAAAATCTTAATATATACAAGTCATAAATACTTAATTTTATCCGAAATTTTTCATATAACACGAAATAACTGAAAAAAAAAGAAAAAAAAAAATACAATTAGGTTGCGTTAATTACTAAGCCTTCAAAAAATAAGTGAGCCCATAATTCTCACATGTATAATTGTTTTTTTTTGTAAAGTTAACTTTTAAAAGATGAAAACATGGATTTACTAAGCACTATAAAGATCAGAGCCATACCAACTCTCCACTTAATCATATAGTTAACTTTTTTAATATCTCAATATAATAATAGTTCATTAGCCGCCATGGATGCTTCGTTCCGGGATTTATTTGAATAATGGTTGACCTATATTCAGTGGTGAATCTTAGTAGGGTCCAAGGGAGGTCCTTCAAGATTTTCGTCAAACAGTATATATATCTTGTTATTCAGTGTATTTTATCAGTGTATTTTATCAGAGTATAACAATGTACAATTTACTGTTTGCACTCTAAAAAAAAAAATCACGCGGTGTAATTTCAGAACCAATCTTTCAGTCCCCCCCTCCACACACACACATACAAATTATGTCAAGATCCGTCACTGTCTGATATTTAAGTGGAAGTGAGGAAAATTTGAAAATATACGTTACAAATAGAGTAGTGATATGTAATCCTTATTTGAATATGTGTGATTTTATTTTAATATGATATTAAATGGGCAGATGATAAATAAGCAAATGAAATTTGATTTCAACATATAAATGTGTTAATAAGAAATTGTTAAATTTAATATGTGTTAAATGAATATATGATTAATAAGTAAATAAACCGATTCAACACATAAAATATTCAAATTCCGTACATGTTATCTTGTTTATTTGATTTACCTAATAATTGCGCATACGTTAACGTGAAAGAATGTAGATAAAACAACGCGTTATTTTTCTTGAAAAAATATCCTCAAAATACATTAATGCAAGTTTAAGTCTCTATTCAAAATATGATCAGGCCCCATGTAAGTTGTAACCACTTACACAAATCAATTTTGAATTTGCTTATTGAGTGACAAAAGTAACTTCTCTTTTTCCATCAAATTTCACTAGAATTTTGCACGTTGTCATGCAGAATCTTTTGAGAGATTTTGGGTTAGATATTCTTTAACTCTTCTTTAAATGAAGGGCCAGCTCTTTAAATTGGAACATTTTTGACGCGTACCATTTTGAGAAGTCCAATTTGCAAGAATAAATGGCTCAGCTAGCAATTTGCAAATTTAATTTATTCGTGAGAATTTAATCCGAAGAAAAAGTCAATTAATGCATTTTCGCCATGTTTTTTGACAAAAGAGAAAAATAATATATATTTTTACTTTTTTAATAATTATTTTCTTTCTAAAGTAGAAAAAAAATTCACTTTCGCCAACCCAATTAACGAAAGTGCAGGTACAAGACACCAACACATGTTTAGGAATATTTTTCTATAAGATTATGAGAACCTATTTGTAAATCTAATCATTATTTTTTACTGGTATGTCCAAATTTAATTATGTTTATTTTGTTATTGTGTGTAGAATGAGTGTGTCAAATTTGATAATTTTATCTTGAATTCCTAATTTATTTATATTTATCTATTAATTATGGGTTTAAATGAAAAATCAGAATGATTTTTTGTGATGTTTAAAAAATTTTAAAAATTAGTTATGCATTCTTTACATGTATCGTGCATCTTTTCGTGTTTGAGGATTTGTCTTTTCATTAGCAAATAAAAAGATAAAAAAAAATATTTGGATAATTAAGTTAAATTGTTATGAAAATTCTCATTTTTCTGTCATGTTTTGTAAAATAAATTTGACTGTTTTTTATATTTTTTAAAATTATCAAAAAATATTCTGATTAATATTGACTGAGTCGGCTCAGTGATGGTTAATTTTTATTTTCTAATTCCTCAATTTTATCTTTTCGATGTTTGTACATATAAAACCAGTTAATTGTTTCTTTCTCATATACTTCATTTCATATGAAATTGCAGATACGAAGAAGATTACATAAGTGAATTCTTCAAATAATCACACAAGAAGATTTATGTAACGTTTTGAGCCTTTGACTACCGAGAAACAAAAAATCCAAAGGAATCATGATTGGTAACATTTTGTATACAAAGTTTTTCTTGAACTTGATTTATCATAAATCATGACAATATGTTAATATGATTTTGATGTTTTTGTTTTCTTGTATGAGATAAAATTGTGTTATCTAAATATTTTTTTTCAGCCATGACAAATCATGAATATAGAAAATCCTACCGCACACTTTTATCCAGTCCAATTTCAATAATAAATAACCAACTCACATTTGTGAAGAATTAATTTACACACTAAAGGATCTTTGTGAATTTAATGAAATCGTATATGTCTATTGTTAGATTTAATATTGTGTTCCTCGTTTCTTTCTAATTTGAAAATAGTTTGCCGTTTTTGGATTTACATTTTTGTGCTTGAGAATTTTTTTTGTTTGGTATTTGCATTCTGCAATTTTGGAGCCAACATCCAACAACAAATATTATTTATTGCGGACGTTGCAAATAAGTCTTTAGTGATTTCGTATAATCACGTACACTCATATATTATAATAGTTTAATGCATTATTCTCGTACGATACTAAGATACTCTTGCATGTTATGGGAAAATGGTTTATTTTTTAATGATGTATACTTCCTAGAACTCTCCCTCACATTCCTTGATGAGATGACATCATTTTTAAATTTTAAATTTAACACATTAATATATGATTTGTCATCATAATTTATAGTTTGCTTGTTTTATTATATGTTTTAACACCCAATGAAGATGTTATATTATGAATTAATGTGTTAATTATTAAGGTGTTAAATCATAATTACGTTATCAAGCTTTTTAGGGGAGAGTTTGGGAGTATGTCCAACATTTTCCTTGTAATAAATGTGGTTTTCAGAGTAATTTGCTGTTAGAGCAACTTGGCAAAATATTATTTATTTTTTCTCTTTTTCACTATGCACAATTTTATTTGGTTTAATATTTAAATAATAGAAAGAAAATTGGGTAAGTTATTTCATGATGATAATACATGCAGGGCCGGCCTTGATTCAAGGTCAACAAAGCCATCGCTTTGGGCCACAAAAAATGAAAGGCCATGTAATATATAGTTCTTGTTTATGGGTATATATATAATTTTCAATAGCATAACGAATATTTTCTTCTTCAATTGAAACTGTTACATTCATAAAGAACTCACAGCTACTCATCTGAATTTTCTCCACCAATTATACCTGTTGCATTGGTAGGAAATTTGCTATGAAAATTTATAAAAAAATCAGTCAAATCAAATCGCATGGAAATTTGTTATGGAAACTTAAGGAAAGAAGAGGAAATGTAAGAAAAATTGGAAATTGTATATTTATTGGAGCACATAATTTTCGGCCTAAATTCCAAGCAGCAAGAGTTCATTTTTAACATCATTTTACCAATCCGGGTCCTCCACCCGACCCCCCTGGGGCCGACCGGGTCCCCCACCTGGACCCCCCCCCCCCCCCCCCCCCCCGGGCCGATCCGGGTCCTCGACCCGAACCCCCACCCCCCGGGGCCGACCCGGGTCCTCGACACGGACCCCCCCCCCCCCCTGTGTCGATCCGGGTCCTCGACCCGGACCCCCCCCCCTCCCGGGGCCGATCCGGGTCCTCGACCCAGACACACACACACCCCCCCCCGGGCCGATCCGGGTCCTCGACCCGGACACACACACACACACACACCCCCCCCCCCCCCCCCCCCCCCCCCCCCCCCCCCCCCCGGGGGGCCGATCCGGGTCCTCGACCCGGACCCCTCCTCCCTCGCGCGTACCTACAAAAAAAGTACAAACACACACATACATTTTCACACACATTACATCACGCAGGCACACACACACATACATACACTTTCACACATTACATCACGCACACACATACATACACTGTCACACACAGACAAAGACATACATTTCATATCACACATTCACACAAAACAATTGCTAAGTTTCTTCAAGTGCTTCTTGCATCCACTGGTGCAGATAAATGTTTGATGAATGAGGGCTCAGATTTCTTGCCAATATTCTCAGATAGCATCTAATCAATAAAATGAATCGAAACAGTTAGCACATAGATAATTTAATCAAGTGGGCCTTAGGAATGAACAAGAGTGCTTGCTAAGTATAAAATATAAAATATAAGTAGGTTTCGAAAAAATTATATATTTCCAATAGAATGTTGGTTTGGAATTTGCTTAATTGTTTGAAAAAAGAAGAAAAAAATTGCACAAGCATAAAATCAACAAGATGCGCCCATTACTTGAAAAACAAACAAGGAGACACAAGAAGAAGATAAGATATTTGTATAAACAAAATTTATCCACGTTATCTAAAAGGAAAATGTTGTACCTCCCCCTATCTAAAAATATTTGAACCAAAAAATAGTTTCATTTATTTTTAAGGGTTATAATAATGTAAATGACCCAAAAGGCAAAACCAAAGAGATAACACAAAAATTCTCAGTCGATGATGGAGTGAAAAAATCAACTACAAAAATTCTCACCATTGCTGAAATCAAGAACAGAACTCTGTTTGTACTTCGGTAGTCAATCGATGGGGTGGTGGTGTCTCCGATCTGCTCGTTATCATCATCCTTTATTGAATCTATCGAGGGGTAAGTCCATTGTTGGACCACAATGAAAATATCGGAGAGAGGAAGAAGCTTCTTTCATTAGGTATCTCTCTCTCTCTCTCTCGAAATTAGATCTGAATGGAACTAGCGAGAGAGAATGAAAGGGGTTGTGCTTATTAAGGGGAGCGGATATACGTACTCATGCGTCTAACGGTCGGAAAGGTCGAGAATATTCGGATCCAGCTGTCCTAATTCCAACGTTCGAATTACCCAATGTGGATTTGATCGTTGCAGAATATTCGGATCTCGCAGCACACTACGTATAGCAAAACATTTCATTATAAAGGGATCGATCTCTCTGGTCAGTTCTTTCTTTTGCTCCTAAAAGGTTTCCGAACCTAAAAAAATTGCTCATAAGGTCTATGCAATTAGCCCAATTAGAGGTCAGAGAATTCAAAATTTCCATTACATTCATGATCGATGCTTAATTTCCGCATGATTCAGGTACAATAGCGCAATTGAAAGAAATCTGGATGCGTGTTTCAATCGGGTCTTAGTTCTACAGGTATACTTCTTCAATTCATTTAAACATTTTTGCCTAATTTATATATAAGTAAGTGTATCTGTGACGAGATCGAGCTTCGGGATTTCTCTGTCCTATTCGACTTCGTCTAAAAATGCTAATGCAGCAATCGACTTCACCGAGCTTCAGAATTTCTTGATGAATAGAAGGGGATATATTCTTTTTTTGGCAATTTAGGCATAACATAGGGTTGTTTCTGCAAATTTACCATAACTAAACTGCATCATATTACTGTTAAAAACTTAAAATGGCAGGAAGCAGCATTGTTCAAGGAATCGGTACTCAATCTCCAACACATCACAAGGGCTCGTTCATGTATTTTTCACTCCACGCTCTAGCTCCTAGGTCAATATACTATTTTAATCATTATTATTATATTATTTGTTGAATAAACAGGTATGGAAACTAACTGATTTGGGACTGAAACGAGCCAAATTAAAAAAATTGCCGTGATTGGAGGAGGCTTAATTATCCGGGATTGCAACTGCTCTTATTCTCGATAATATTCATGTTGCTTTCAAGGAAGTCAATTCCCAGTTTCTTATTAGGGGGCTCAGAATTATTTCAGGTCTATTGTAAACTATTTTATTTTTATTTTTATTTTGACTTATTTTCTTTTTTTGTGATTATGTAATTTCAGGGAATCTAAAGGGACTAGTGAAGAAAGGATCGCAACTTCCATTTACAACCCTTTAGGCGTCGATTCACTCAGAATCGAGAAAAGTTATCTCCAGTTTCGGCATGCCTGTTGGCCATTTTCAGTAAGCTCCAAAAAAAAATGGGAGATTTTTCAAATTATATTTAATTCGATATTATTTTTTGAAAATTGGGTGATGTCGCTGGATATGGAGTAGCTTTGGCAGTGAAGGATATATTTGCAAATACCTTTTCAGAAGGGCCCTCAAGGTATTTTTATATTTTTTTTTGTAACCAATCACTTTTTAGTTTTTACCGAATTAATTAAAATTTAATTGTGGACTTGTATGCAAAAGTAACGGTTAAGGATATCATATATTCGAAAAGGCTGGCAAGCCAAAACCAGATCCGTAAATATTGTAAAGGATATTATTAAATTCAACCAATTATTGAAGAATCTCAAAAATGTGCTAACGTCATTCAATCTTGAAAGGTTGTTCTCTTGGACTAATATTTTGTTTAAATAACCCTAAATTTTGCGTTATTTGTTTACATGTCTTGTTAATAAAATAACCCTAAATATTGCATTAACTATTTATGAATTTGTATATTGCATTACTGTATATTTCAATTTCAGAAACAGTATATTGGATTTAACTATTTATTAATTATAAGTTTAACTTTAAATATAGGAGCTAAGTGCAATTGTCCGTGCCAAGGAAAAACAAACCATCATTTAAACTGCTATAAGTAAGGTAACTTTAAATTTATATTTTCGAAATATGAATATCATTCTCATACTCAAATTGAAATTCATAATATTTTTCGACAGTTTCTTGCTGCAATCGCTGAGCACTTAGACTAGTTGGGTCCATTGAGAAATTTGCAAAAAAGACCCCTTCATTATCAGGAATAATTGCAGAGAAGCCTCTTCCTTCATTATCAAAATCTCAACAATGAAGGGGCTTTTCTTCAATTTTTCCAACAATACAGGGGTTCCTTGGCAAATATTGAGTTTAATTTATTATTACTCTTGAGCAATTTTTTTGTTTACATATAATTGTTTTTCAGTCTACTAGAATAATTTATTTTTCTATTTTGCGTTACTTAATTTGTTATTATTTTTCTATACGTAGAGGCTAGTGCCATTCTAACTTAATTTGTTTCTCGTGTATGAACCCATTTAACTTGTGTTATGGAGTTCTACTTGTAGTGCAATGACATTTATTTATTTATTTTATTTTTAGACTAGTTTTAATACTGATGCTAAGTTGCTAACATATGAACGGGAAAACATTATAATGTAAAAGGGATTATTATTATTAATAATTAAATAGTGAAAACATTATAATGTAAAAAGGATTATTATTATTAACAATTAACTAATTGAACAAATCATATAAAATATACTTACGTTATTTTTAATTTTACAATAATTAATTTTAATTTTTTTAAATGAATATAATAGAAAAAATGAAAAATGGTATTAATTCGGTCGGTTCGGTTTAATCGGTTATGAAAATACCAAAACCGAACCGAACCGAATAAACCGATCAATATCATTTTTTAAACCGAACCGAACCAAATAAATCGAAAAACCGAACCGATTAAACCGAATTCGACCGGTTCGGTTCGGTTCCCATTTAAACCGAACCATTGCCCACCCCTACTCAAAAATAATTCAGTACCATTTGATGGCATTTTTGCGCGGCTTGGCTGCTCTGCTCAAAATTGCCAGTTGGCGAGCTCGTAAAATGTGTCAACTCAGTTTCATTAGGGCTGAATCAGTTCAGTACGAATAAGCGCATCCATTCGACCCGCATCCATTATTACCGGTATTGCCGATTCTTTTGCATCCTGCAAAAATGACATAAAATTTATGAATTATTGGGTGGACATTAGCGATTTATGATTTTATCATATTGTATATTATTTTGCACCTCTCACGAGATTCAAATCCTCGTTAGTGAATTTCTCATCCCAATTGTTCATGTTTGCAGTTTGCACCACCAATTATGTTATGATAATCGAGTTTTGCCCATCTGGATGAATGTTAGCGACTCTACTGGAGACACACTCATCGCATCATCAATGGAGACGAACTTCTGCTACTGGAGATAATTACCGATCTTAAATGGCAGTTATTTATTTATGGATTATATATGCTATTGGGCTTTTCTATTTTCTTATGTTTGGCCTTTTTCAAGATAAATTAATTTAGTGGTCAGGAGTAAATTAAGGAGTTAATGAAAGTAGTGTTAGATGTGTCTGTTAGGAATGAATGGTGGAGATCAATCTTGTAATCAGTATAAATATGTACTCATTGATAACTAAAAGTAATTAAGCAAAAACAATTCAATCTTCTTCTTTGTTAAAGCTCTTTAATCATTCTTTACATTTAACAATGAAGCATTACTAATGCATGACCTGAATTATAGAAATGATCAATTGATTAATAAAGAAGCAATGTGATGTATAATCACATTTATTAGTAAATTTTGGTCCAAAAACACCTATAACCAATAAATCAATCAATTAATCAATTACCAGTGGGCACATAATCAGCTTGAATAAGTCGCTGCCGGAATGTCTGCCTCGCGGAGCGCAAGGAGAGTGCGACGATGGCGTCTGGTTTTTCTGCTCAGGTCTAGTGAGCTCGCAGTCGCAACTCGCAATGGTCCGATGAGTGAGGTTTTCCCTTTCGTAAGGGAAGGAACGAATGGACCCGGATTTGAAAACCGGGATATTAAATTATTATTATAATTGGAGCCGGGAAATCAAATTCTTAAGGGGTGTTTGACAACAAGGAATTTGATAAGGAATTGGATTATATGTTGCACTCAATATAATTTTTTATTTGACAAAGAGAATATAGTGGAATTATATTATTCTTGGATTTAGTTCTTCACACAAATTCTTCAAATTGTAATTTCAAAAATTTGAGGAATGTCAAGGTAAATAAAAACACATAATGGAGTTATACATAATTATAATAATAATTCACATAATTAATATAACAATAATTATTAAATGATTTAAGATAATAATAATATAATATTGTATAATAATTATTATTAAATTATCACAGTATAATAATAATAAAAAAATATATATAATAATAATATTAATTATAATAATATTGTAATAATATTATAATAATAATTATATTATACATTCAGAATATTATAATATTAAAGTAATAATATGATAACTATATATTATTAAAAATTATATAATATAATAATTATATTATAACTAATATAATATTATATATATTATTATAATAATAAATAGTAATTATATTGTAATATTATTAATATATAAGGCG
The DNA here is from genome assembly GCA_946800325.1 of Luzula sylvatica. Taxonomy (NCBI): domain Eukaryota; kingdom Viridiplantae; phylum Streptophyta; class Magnoliopsida; order Poales; family Juncaceae; genus Luzula; species Luzula sylvatica. The sequence continues at coordinate 29,073,239 of OX326957.1, read as the reverse complement.
GAACAAATAATTATAATCAAAGAATAATTATATTATATGTATGAAATCTATAGAATTAATATAATATTATATATTAGTATAATAGTATAATAACCATTATAAATAATAATTATATTATATTTATATAATTAATATTATATGGATAAAATACAATGTTATTACTATTTTTTATTTCCGTATTATTAATATAATATTACATATTATTATAATAATATATATTAAATGTTATAAATATTAATTATATTATATATAGTTAATAATATATTATATTTATAATTATGATCGTAACTACAGAGAATATTATATATATGGATAAAAAAATATATTATAATACTAAAACAATACATTTAATATTATTATATTATTATATAATTATATACTGTTATATTAATTATATGGACATAATAATATAATATAATCATTTATTATTATTATTATATAATTACATTATAATTTTTAATAGTATAATAATAATAAATTTTCAAAATTTCACAATTTTGCAAACAACCAAACAAAAAATTATATTTTCCAATGTCTTATAATTCGGACATCCAAACAAACTGTGAAATTACTAATCCAGAACTTTTTACTCCTCCACCTTATGATCCGATTCCACCCTACTAATTCTAGAGAATGGAACTTGAATTTAGAGAATCGAAAAATCAAATCCTTAATAAATTATTATATAAATTGTTCTAAATTGTTTTATAAATTTTAAATTACATTATTTTGTGTTTGTAAATTGGACGGTAAATATGATATTTTGTTTTGGAAGAATATGTATGTTATTTTTATTATTGAGAAAATAAATATGATATTTTTATTTCTAGAAGGGTAAATACGATATTTTTGGATTTTTTAACGGACAAATTGGATGGTTCTAATTTCTAATCTTATTTTAAGTTATTATATTTTATTTATCTTCTTACTCTTTAGATTTAGTAGATGATAGTAGAATGTTACTTTGCTTGTACGGTCGAGGCAAAAAAAAAATGATTAAACAAGGAAAAGGGAAGGTAAAAGGGGCAGAAGGTTTTTGCCTGGTAAAGGCATGTCAAGAAATCTTGTGATTGTAGTCTGTTTTTTTTTGTTGAGATCAATTTAGGACCACAAAGATACTCGTTGTTTGTTTAGATCAATTTAGTATCACAAAGATACTCATTATAGAGGAATTACCTACCTTAGTTCATAAGTTTTCGAAATATTCTTTCCCGTATAAATTCTCTTTATTATGATATGACTGTAACTAGGAGTGTCTTGAGAAATGAAATATATCCATTTATCAACTTCCAACTAACATGATGGCATGTCTATAAAGATGGTGGCAAAACCATCATATTTCTCTCCACCATAATTCTTTTTCTTCTTCTTTTTGCTCCATAAATGGAACAAAATTATAAAACTTCCATATATTCACTATATGTGTTAACTACGGGTTTTGAATATAAAAAGAACTAATCACTACGTGATATAGCTTAATGCAAAATATTAGTGGTCATGAATTATAATATATAGTTGAACGCACTATCTGAGTAACAACCTGAGCTGACAATTGACTTGAGACATAAATCCTTGATGTTTTATAGAACTTTATTTTACATTAAAAATAAGAAAACTGTTTGTATACATGTATATATAAGTTTATAACTGAACGAATTTTTTTTTAAAACTCATCTTGATAGGGTGTGAATCAATTTTTTTTTTTTTTTTTTTTGTATTTTATCGCAGATAGCAATGCACGACACTATAAGCGAAACCTTGTAAGCTAATCATCGTCTCGGACCAACCATGGCCGGTCCAAGAATTTAAAAACTCCAAAGCCATATCATAAATGAAACTCAATTTTTTTTATAACGGACCCTAAATTTGTATATTATGCTATATAATTTTGTTAAAATTGACCCCATTTTTTTATAATGGATCCCAAATTTTATAAATTATACAATGTAATTTTTTTTGTGTATCTGAACCCGAAGTGGTGGCTTCAGTTTTAATACAGATGGGTCGGGCCTGGGGCAGCTATCGGTCATAACTATTGCTTTACTAACTACCTAGAACACTAGTCCAAGCCTACTAGATAATTATCAAGTCTTGATTAATCCTATTGTCTTGAAATTTTATTACGATACAATATACTATAATACATTATAATAATTATAATATATTTAGTTGTGAATTTTTTTAGCCCAAGAATCCTTTCGTATTTTATCCACGTTGTTGACAACCTGGGATCAGGATCGGCTCATGTGTAAGACTAACAAAATTTGAATTTTGGGTTCATATTTTTTGGGGTCCAAAAATTTTTTAGTATACATAATAACATACAAATAAGTAAAATGTTGGTCAATTTCCCTGTTTTTTCTCGGACTGAAATTTGGACTGAAATTGCACTGAAATTTAGGTAAGTTAATTAATTAAGGATTCATTCTTCAATTTAACTTTGGATATTTCAAAGCCCTCGGTCCAGCCCTGTCTAAGATGCGATAGTAAAGAGTTGCATCATGTAAAACGACCTCGGGGAAAAATGCATTCAAAGTTTAGTATCGTAAGATGGCCTGAGGGACGACATCTTGGAACACAATCGAGCTACTCGAGCCTTCGTGCTAAGATTACATGTTCGTAATCTTTATGAAACTTGAAAACTTCCATTTGTAGTTCTTTATTTTTCAAGGCAATGGATAGTCCGCGGTAGATCTTTCTTGTCCCGTATCAATTGAGGGGGGAGGGGATACTATATAATTTTTTAATTTTATCGTAAAATACACTAGTATAATCACACACACACACACACATATATGGGGAGTTTTATGATAGATATATTTTCTTATGATAGATCCATTTTCAAAAAAAATATTTCGAATATTTGTTAACTAATGATTTTTTTTGTAAGATTCAATTGTATATTTATCATTTAATGTTATGAAAAACATAAATTTTGTATAATTAATTGATAAATACCTAAAATATCTTAAAATATTTTTTGAAAATGGATCCATGATAAAAAAATAAGTCTATCATAGAACTCCCCATATATATATTACCGTTCAAAATACTAGGAGGTGTCCCTCTAGTCCCATTAATAAATTCGTTAATGTAGATAGTATATAATTTTTCATCTAATAATTCTCTAGTTTGATTTTATTTATATTCAAAAGGACCTTTCTTTAAGAGAACCAAATGATGAAGACAGTATCTGACAACCATATGAATGATTTCAAAGGCAGCATTGGTTGGCAATGTCAATTTAATTTGATTCTTGATTTGATTTTGCACCTAACAAAGAAAACGAACAAAGAAAGCCCACATGAACGAAATAACTCTAGATTGTAATACTTACTACTACGTAGGGTTATGTACATAAATATCAAATTTAATTATTTAGGCATATATGCAAAAAGGCCCTCTTTTTGTTATTTTTACTTCTCTTAGTTCTCTAGTATATAAACTCCCTTGATCATGACCTCCTAAGACATACCGTACACCAGAGAGAGAGAGAGAGAGAGAGAGAGAGAGAGAGGGAGGAAATGGATGAGTCATGGCGCAAGAGGCAACCTACGATTCATCCTCACCATAAGATCACCTCGACTAAAGATCTCGGCGCTGACGATTTTTGTGACGTGTTCGGTGGTCCGCCACGTTCCATTCTTCTTCGACACTTCTCTCCCTCTACTCGAGTCACTAAAAGAGAGCCCAGCCCATCTTACGACCCTGATTTCTATAACTCGGATCATAATTTGTTTCGGGTCGTGAAAAGAGAAGACGGCACATTGCCGTGCACTGCGGGTTTATCTAAATCAGATCATGCCTCGAAAATTCGTTATGGACATAACGCGCTTCCTGTCATGCAAAGAGAGCCACGCACGTCTTCCAACGCAATTTTCTACCACTCGGATCATGCTTCTAAAACCGGCCATGCACGTAACGGGTTTCGGGTTATGAAAGGAGAGGATGACACAACAGATTTTAATAATGGATTTCAGATCTCAAAAGAAGAATATGCGTATAACGGTTTTCAGGTAATGAAAGGAGAGGACGAAACTTTATCTTTCAAATCGGGATCTCAAAAGCAGGATCATTTTTCCACGAGCCCCTACGAACATAACGGGTTTCATGTACTGAAAAGAGAGGATTCTGAAAAGTTAGATCCTGACAGGATTCGAGTTAAGTCGAGTGAGGATTGTGATAATGGCTTTTGTAACGAGGCTTTTGGTTATCAGGGCTTCGATAGGGTTCCATTAGATGAATATGCTCGTAATGAGTTTCAGATCATGAAAGAAAAGGATGATGTGAGTTGTAATTTGAATTTCCACAAGTCTAATCATGTATCGACCACAATCCGTTATGCACGCAGCGTGTTTCCGATTATGAAAACGGAGGCGGGGTTCTCTGGCGAGGTTTTTCGCCGTGAGGTTTCAAATCCAAGCCCGTTTTTAGATAATGAGATTAAAACCCTGAAAAGGGAGGAGGAATTTTATGATGATATATTCGGGTCGGATATTCAGAACGGCAATGCGGGTTTGAGGAGGTCGAGAACGAGATCCGTTGCCATGTCAGAGTCTGAGTCGCCAGCTATCATTTGTTGTGCAGAAGATAATCGCCGATTCGAATCATTTGCGGCCAAGTTAAGGTATGTGCTTAATGAATTCATAATAAATGAAAAATATCATTTGGTATAATAATAAGTATAATTTTTCTAGAGCACCTTAGTTGCATGAATATAATTCCCAGGAAAAGGGAAAAGAAAGGTGTCTTTACTGCATCAAGAGAGATTAAATTAAAAAGCCTATTACAAAGCACCACTAAAGCAGAATCAAAGGGGTTTCAGAATAAAATACCCTTTATTTTTTTATCATAATGGAAAATTCTTTTTTTAGCAATACAAAAGATAAGATTAACCATTCCTAAAATATAGTTATTTCGACCACAAATGTTATATGCACTAGATTAGTTAGTATATTTGTCTACATGATTACATCAATATTTTTAATGAAGTGGACTCCACTGTGTCATGAATCGTGATAAAGCTATTTTAAGTACAACCTAATTGATAGGCACATACGGAACCAATTAGTAAAGTAGGGTCAAAGGGTTATTAAAAGTTGCAAATTTCCTATTCATTTATTTTTCAAATAATGTACAAGGACCAGAATAAAAAGATAAAGTTTCATCTTTGTACTGTAAAGGGAATGATTATTTCAGTGCATGTGTAGAGTTGCATTATGACTTATGAGTTACTATATAATCAAGGGGTTATATATTCAGCCCCCGAAACACCAAATTTATGCCTTGATGAGGTGGCAATACATAATTAAGTGGGTTGATTAGTACTATTAATTGACTCGATTAGCGATTGAATTGACACATCAATTAACATTTACTAATATTGAATTTATTATAAATTATTGGCGTGTTAATTAAACGTGTCAATTAACATTTAATTAAATCAATTAAAAATACTAATCAACTCACTTCGCCACCTCATCAAGGATATTAGGGTGTGTTTGGGGGACCAAGTATATTTTCCCTATAATCAAGTGCTTAATCGTCTACAAGCCAAATGGGTATTTTTAATTGTATTCTCATCATTAGAGTAATATGCAGGCCAATAACGATACCGTCGCGGCGATACGACTTGTCTACATCCTCGAGTATATCTGAAGAAATTACAAATAGTACCCTCCAAAACGTAACCACTCAATACCCCTCGTCTCCATCAACGCATTTCAAGAAACATACTTACTCCAACAACGCGAATAGTTCCAAAATTAAATTCATAAATCGATGCAATAATAGTAGCTTTTGTTGTTTCACGCCGCCCGAGACTGACAGTCTCGACCCGAGCTTTCGGCTAAGCTTCGGAAAAACACTTTCGGAGAACAACTCGCCTTCAGAAGTGGAGAAGAATGTCGTGTTAGAAATGAGTAGGGGTATAGATGAAAACATGGCAAATAGAAAGGGGGCATTTGTAATAAAAATGGATTGTTATGCGAAAACACAGGAAGAATCAAGTGTTGGATCCGAGGCGGCAACGGCATTGGACGAAGCCATCGCATGGGCCAAAGAAAGGTTTATGAATCAAAACGCCGAGGCCGAGGGCAAGAACGAAAATTGTGTTGGTTTGAAGGACTGGAATGCACAAAATGGCAAAGAATGCAAAGAGAGGTAGATATGTGCATGTTAATTTGTATTGCAACATTCATGATGTAAAACAATGTGTATTCACCTAAGAATTTTTAATTATTATCAGTTTAATTTAGTTTACAAGAATGAGATAAAAATAGAGAATATCATGGGTAGCCTTTCAAAAGTAAAATATCATATTCATGGCTAAAATAATATCCTTTTATTATACTAGCTACAAAGCTAATTTTACTAATTAACGCTAACAAAAACTTGAGAAAAAATAAAAATAAAAATTGATCTAGAGTTCTAGACCACAATTCGCTATACGTTTGTGACAATTGGACCCGAAAAAAAGAATGCAATCATGAAAAAACATTACGGATAAAAATAAAGGAATAATAATAATAATAATACTTTCCTTGTATCGAAGTTAATCATTTGGATCTCCTGATGGCTCGATCTGTGAGATCGATCAGAGCCGTCCGTGACCGCAACACATCCTCGTCATCGCTATCTGGAAGGGCTTCGATCGCTTCCTTTGCTCGATTCGCGTGCTCTTCTGCCAGCTGTCTCGCCCTCTCTATTCCTCTACTCTTCCTTAGATACTCCAACGCCTATTCGATTTAACGAAATAGTTATATTTGATATTTCGATGTTTTATAGGGGCATTTACGAAATTAATAAATTATGCTCACCAAGTCCACGTCAGCAGGATCCTTGAAACCTCTATCGACAATGTCACCTAGTTGTGGGAACTCTTCGATTGCATATAGTATCGGAGCCGTAACTATTCCCTGTATAAAAATAGAATATTAGGGTTTTTAACTTGGGTTTAGGGTTTAGGGTTTAGTGAGACTTTATATTACATGACTGATATCAGAAAGAACGCCCTTTCCGAGCACGTCTTTGTTGCCGGTGAAATCGAGCACGTCGTCAGTCAACTGGTACGCCAAACCCTATTACCAAATAAAATTCAATAACATAATTTAGACAAAATATAGGGGTTTTTTGCAAATTGTCGTGGACTAACCAAATTTCGTCCATAATCATAAGCCAACATGGACACCTCAGCAGTTTGACCGGCAAGAATGGCGATTGATTTGCAACTATTTGATATCAACGAAGCGGTCTTGCAGTACGTCTTTTCCAAGTAGTATTCCATACTATACTACCATCATACAATTCGAGTAATTAAAGTACACGATTAACATGTAGGGGCTTTTTTGCAAATATATCCTTTTAAGTTTACCTGCGGCGTTGCTCGATACTAGGGCTAATTTGCATTGTTTCTCCCGTCACTAAATTCGCTATCACTTCTGCGAGTAGGGATACGATCTATATTTTTTTGTCAAGTTAGTTATTAGGAATTATAAAAGAATATAGACATTAAATTTTGTAGCGTTAAAAAGTTAAATTGGTACCTCTGTATTTTTTAGATCGGCAAGAGCAACACAAGCTCTGGAGAGAAGATAATCTCCAGCCAATACCGCAAGCTACATAATACCAAAATTTAATAAATGGAATTTAGGCAAATTCGCAAAGAAGCCCCTACATTATGTCTAAATTGCAAAAAAGTCCTTTCATTATCCAAAATTGCAGAAACAAATCCCATTCATTCTTGAGAGTGTGATGATTGTAGTTCTCTCCAATGAAGGGGCTTATTGGCAATTTAGGCATACTGCAGGGGCTGTTTTGCAAATTAACCAATTTCAAGAAACAAACAATGTACCTTGTTCCCCATTATAAAGTTCACGGATTCGATTCCGCGCCTTTTATCCGCATCGTCCAATACATCGTCATGTAACAAACTCGCAACCTGGTTAGAAAGAAACACAGATCAATCACACAAAATAGAAATAAAAATGAGAATTACTGAGTTAAATTATTAATTAAATTAATTTTACATGAATCATTTCGCAAATTTTTGCGAGAGATTGTTGGCGAGTTCTTAATCCTTCAGAAAGTGTAGTGAAGACTCCTTCGGCAGCGGTTTGAGATATTGGCATATTTAATGCTGATGCCATTAACAACAAAACCTAAAACCACAAAAACATGTAGGGGTATGAATGATATTTCTCATTTTTGTAGGGGGTGATCACGATATTTTAAATGGATAAATTAATGAGATTTCTTACAGTAGGGCGGAATTTTTTGCCTTCAGCTCTCTCGAAAAAATACTTGGCTGCAGTAGCGAGCTTAGGGGCCTAAATTAAAATATTTCGAAGTTATAAACGTGCATATAAAACTTTATTCGAGATATAATTATGATGAGGAATTTATTTTAATATTACTCTTTTTTGAATTGCTTCATCCACTTGATCGCGGAGATTTTGCGCGACTAGAGACAACTCGTCTGCAACTAATGAAAATGGATCCTCCTGTAAAACAAAAATAATATTAAAGTTAAGGACTTCGTTGAAATTTGCATTTAGTGAAGGGAGGATCTGAAATTTGGAATATGAAGTTAAAAATGGTATTTTATCATTTTATTTACCACGGATCTGAAGCTCCTTTGAGACTGGTAACTCACATCATGCAATCCACATGAAATTTCACGATTATACAATACCTAACCATTGAAAAAAAAACATCTAAATGGATTAGAAAATCTCGATCAAATTGATTAAAAAAATGCATCTTTAACTAAAGCATTCACCTTGAAAATCTCGATCAAATTGATTACAAATCCTAACAAATAAAAAAGATAATTCATTTGAAGGGATCTCCAATTGATTAGAAATCATCCTAACTCTAGTATTTTCTTTGAATTGATTCGGAAATGTCAATTAACCTATTTGACAAAACTCAAAAAAAAAAAAAACCTATTTGACAAATATTAAGTTGACTTAAATTTGTATTAATCTAAGATTAATCACCAAAGCATAACATTAGTAACTTCCTAGATTTATGCTTATGAAAGATATACCAGTCCTGATAAAGCTAATATTCCAATTTCCCGGAACCGTGGACTGAGAAATTTACAGATGCAACAATATACTGTTCAAACTGGACAAAAAATTACAAAAAAAATCGCACCTTAGACCTGATCTCTGATTGATTCGCGCCAACAAGAGCCTGAGAGTACAATCTTGGCACACCACGTCCTTCTTCACATATTCTCTTCAGATTTTTTGCAATAGTCCACCTCGCATACATCTTTTAGCTCAAAAAAATACACAAATCGGATCTGAAATCGATCCAAACTAGAAGAAATTTGACTGGAAAATGAGTGGGAACTACAAATCAAAAAATCTGTAATAGCAAAAGAAAGATCTTTCTGTATTTCTGTGAATCCACCGCAAAGAAGAAAAAAATAAGAGGAAGGGTTTACGCACAGGAAACACCGATCGTATGATCTTCGATCGTACGGCTAAGCTTCGAGGCTAGGGATGCTCCGGTTTATTGTTACTGGAGAAGATTGTAACCGTGCGTGTTGGCGGCTTCTTCGAAATCGTGTCACTTGCCCAGCCTCGAGGCGGCAAGCGGGTTAACGGGTAGAGTATACTTCGGTTCGGGTCCGACGCTGGTGGATTTGGTTCGCAATGTTCAAATCCGTTTCAGCACGGTGTCATGACACTGACATATAACGGGAGAGATTTTTTCTTGGAGAGAAAGGTACGGAAGAAAATAGCTTGGAGAAAAGAAAAGGGAAAATATACTTGGTCCCCAAACTCCAAAAAAATGTCTTGATGAGTTGGCAAAAATGAATTAAGTAGATTGATTAATCTTTCTAATTGACTCGATTAAATATTAATTGATACGTTTAATTAATTTGTAAATAATTTATGATATGTTAATATTAGTACATGTTAATTGACGTGTCAATTCGATTAAACGGTCAATTAAATCTCTAATCGAGTCGATTAATAATACTAATCTACCCATTAAACCCACTTTTGCCGTCTCACCAAGGAAATTTTTTAGAGTTTGGGGGCTAAATATATAACCCCAAAAGAAAACTACAAATACAAGACTAAAATTAATAAAAATATTGTTGATTATAAAAAAAATGACATTTAGGGGGTATAAACTTTAGGTAGCAGGTATACATGAATTATGGTATTTGTATGGATAATTAAAAAGATTGATTATTATTCATTTTTACAAATATGGTATCTAAAAAACATAATCGCATAATACTTTGGAGTGTTATGGTTAAGTCAACGAATTTACAACGCTATCAATAGAAAATAATTTATGTACTTTGTAAGATGACTTGAGAATTAAAGAAATTATATTTTTTTAGTAATGATCATAATGAAATAATAAGAAAAATTTGATGGAGTAGACCAATAGTCTACTCCATCAAATATGGTATCTAAAAAGATTGATCGCATAATACTTTGGAGTGTTATGGTTAAGTCAACGAATTTACAACGCTATCAATAGAAAATAATTTATGTACTTTGTAAGATGACTTGGGAATTAAAGAAATTATATTTTTTTAGTAATGATGATAATGAAATAATAAAAAAAAATTGATGGAGTAGACCAATAGTCTACCTCAAATTTGCATTAATTAAATAGAATAATCAACATATTTCCATCGATAATGAAATAATATTACTTTGTAAGAAACAAAATAATATTTTAAGAATAAATGAGAAAAGATTATGCTTAAAATAATGTAATATAAATTTGTAATAACATCATACTTTTTGTTTGCATCTTTATTTATTTATATCCGTTAATTGTACTAAACAAAAAGTATGAATAAATTAAACATTGTGAATTTTGTTTAAGAGATCATTTGAATGCCATCTTTTGAGACAAGAAATAAGACAAAAAAAATAAAGCATTTAAATTGATTTTCGTGATATTTAGGAGGGGAAGTTCAACACGAAAGGAAGTTCAATAGAAAGGACACTTGAAAACAAGGATAAGAGAGGACCTGAGGGGAGCCGCCGCCGAACACGACAAAGGGCCAGCCCCCTAAGTCAGCTCAGGTCCTCTCTTATCTTTGTCTTCAATTGTCCTTCATCTTCAACTTCCCTTCGTCTTGAACTCATCTTCCTCTCACGACCATATCTGATTAGCGACGGCGACGAAGAATGGATCAGACGAGAAGAACATATTTGTCGCCTCTGATCAGTAGTGAAAAGACTGGTGTAGACGAAACTGGACATCTTCTCCGGCAACGATGAAGATCGGTTCGAACAAATCTCCGACGCTCTTCGGTGTTCGATGATGTGATGGTGCCCGTCAAGAATGGTTTGTTGTTAGCATGCTTATCGGATCCTTGTTCTATTTGGCCCTTGTCGTTAACGAACCTTGCAATTTCGTGTCGACTTTCACCGACATAAAATGCAAAAAGGTAGATATTGAAATCATCGACAAAGCTATGGAGACTAGCGGAACACTAGAAGCGAAAAATCGACAAATCATTTGTATCATTTTCTTGATTTTCCTGTTATTTTGTTTACGATTTTAGTTATATGTTTACGTTAGTCGGTAGTCTGGAAATGTTTATACACAACCAGTACAATCGGGAGTTTAGAGCTTTTTATCTGGAGGTATAATTTTATGCATGGCAATTTTATTAATGAATGGAATCGTCTATCATTTGATGGGAAAGTATAACGGGTCAGGTTTATTTTTTATTACTCAACTTGTTATATAAAACACCATACAATCATGTCTATATAATTTTGAAAGTACGATCTTAGTTTTTTGTCAGAATTAATTTGTACCTGAAATTTTATGAAAGCACGCAACGAAAGTATCTTCGACAACAAAATCTCTGATCCTAGAGAGTGCATTCAAACGGTGACAGTGGAAGCCTCGAAACATACCTCACCCCGAATCTCTCCTCCTGCCGCAACGATAACCAACGTTCCAGGCTCGATAGTGATCGAGTTCACTTGTCACATAGACGGATCTTGGACCACCTCCTCGGCTGGATATGGGTACGTTATCAAGAAACAAGACCAAATTGTCGAGAAAGGGGGCGGACTCTGCAATGCCAAATCGCCCTTCGAAGCGGAATCTCGTGCACTCATCTTCGCCATTCAACGGGTCATGTATCTCAACATCAGACCTTGCAATTTCCTCACAAATTGTCCAAACCTCGTCAATGCTATGAAGAAAGACATCAATCCAATTGCTCCAACGTGGACGTCTCGAGCGCCACTCCGTAAATGTTGGCTATTAAAAATGAACATCTCGGATTGCACATTTACTCATATCAAGCGAGAATCAAATGGTTCAGCGCATGACATGGCCAACTTAGGGAGGGGTTCGATTACTAGTTTTACCTAGTTTGATCCATCGTGATTTTTTTTTATTGTAATTTTATTTATAGCGTTTGAGGTTATTAAATTATGCATAACGCAATTTTGTTTTAATAGTAATAGTAATTAGTAAGGCATTTCCTTTCGAAAAAGAAGAAAAAAAAATATTATAGTTATTATCATTACATTGATACATACACACCATGCCACAACTAATCGCTCAGATTGTGAGAGTCTTAGTTTCGGTTAAAGAAAGTTTTTGCATGAAAATGTATGGTGAGTTGTAATTATTACCGTTATATTTATAATAACATTGCATGAGTATACATAGAGTCTCAGGCACAACTAATCTCCCAAAATGACACCTGTTGATATTTAACAAAATTTGAACTTTGTATTCAGGTAAAATTTGCCTTAGCCATGGTTGATTTTTTTGATGTTTGGTATTTTTTTTGGGTTGGGTTTATTTTTGTTTATTTAATATATCCACTTCGAAACCACAAAATTGAGACCTTCTTTCGGAAGAATACAATAAGAAAACTAATTTATAGTCCAGACTCTTTGTTTTTTATATTTGAGTATATTGTTTATCATTTTATTGTAATTATTTTAAGGAAAATTTCCGAACAGAGACATAATATGTTTGAGATTTATTAAAATGGACAAACATGTTTGGAAATGCATAAAATAACATGATTGAAAAATTATTTCCATTTCAAAAGTCAGGACAATTAGAGAATTGAATCCTCACTCCTCCTCAGTTTCCATATTAAAGTTAGCCTACACCGCCCTAACCACTAAACCCTTCATTTTTTTTTAATACGGATCATGAATTTTAATCAACTAAGAAAATAAGTGAAATTGACAGATATGACTAGTTAGCCTCCTTATTCTTATATCAACACTTAAAATTGTACCTTTTAATTATAATTCGTATTCGAAATCAAATATCGCTATCACATATTATATTGGTAATTAAAATTGGATATCGAATACCGTATTTGTATCCAAAATCGAATATCGTATTCGCATTCGAAATCGCATATCGAATATTATATTCATATCTAAAATCGGATATCGTATATCGGATATCGTATCCGAAATTGCATATTGGATGTTGTACCGGTATCTATATTTGTATCCGAAATCGGATATCGGATAATGTATTTGCATCCGAAATTGCATATCGGATATCGTATTTGTATTATGAATCGGATATCGAATATCATATACCGTATTCGTATCCGAAATCGGATACCATATATCATATTTGTAGTTGATTTCGGATACGAATACATATACATATACATTATCTAATATGCGATTTTGGATACAAATACAAATAGGAATACAATATCTGATATGCGATTTTGGATACGAATACGATATCCGATATCCGATTTCGGATATGTATATGAATACGGTATTCAGTATTTGATATCCGGTTTCGGATATAAATACGGTATTCGATATCCGATTTCGGATACGAATACGATATCCGATATGCGATTTCGGACACGAATACATTATTCGGTATCCGATTTCGATACGTATACGAATACGATACCCGGTATTCGATATCCGATTTCAGATATGAATACATATACAAATATGGTATCCGGTATCCGATATATGATTTCGAATACAAATACGGTATGCAATATTCGATGTTTGGTTTTGAACACGAATACGATATGCAGTATGTTCGGATACAAATACGATATCGAATATAATCGAATAATTAAAGATATAATTTTAGGTGTAATATAGAAATAAGTAGACTAACCGGTTATATATGTCATTTTCACAAATATCTAGTTATTTTTCTTATTTAGTTAAAATATTTGGTCTGTATTGCAAAAAAAATAAAAAGTTTAATGACAATGTGTAGCGTGGGCAATTAAGGTTGGTTGGATAAATTGGTGGACTTCGATTATTTAACTGGTGGTTAATTGTCTAATTGATCTCTAATTTTGAAACGAAAATAATTTTTCAACCTCTCGACTTTTGAAAAATCGAGGTTGTTATTTCCGGTATTTCCAAACATATTAGTCTCTTTTGAAAAATCTCAAACATATTTGGTCCAAGTTCAAAAATTTCCCTTATTTTAATTATTAAATTATAATATATGTCAATTTTATGGACATTCATGTAACATTATTTCATCTTATTTAGAATATTTAAAAAAAATCATTTCTTTTTATATTAATGATGTAAGTTATTATCATTTATTAGGCTCGCCTTGGACCAATTCAATTTTATGTTTGTTATTTGACAATAGTTTTATATTATTTAATATGAATACGAATGAAAGATACAAAACTTATACACCAAGGAGTAAGCACTAGCGAATACAAATGAAAAAAAAGAAAAATTATATTCCAGGATATACAAATATTATTAATATTTTTAAAATTATAATATTAAAAAATTCATATAATATTAAATAGTTTTAAATTACGTGTTGTTGCGAGCAAAATGATACTGTGTTTTTCGAATAATAAAAACAATAACCGAGAGTTCACCTATTCAAACACAAATAACTTATACAAAATACGATCAAATATGAATCCGAATGAAAAAAATGATGAATTTATACATTAAATATTAACAAATTAATGCATATATAAAACATATTAAATATAATTAGTATTTTAAACTTGAAAAATCCATACAATCTATTACAGAGTTTTTAATTGTGTGTTATTTTTCGAAGATTTGATAAAAAAAATCAAAAAATAAAAGGCGGAGGTTTATTTTTTTAGGATAGAAACAACTTATTAAACATATAAAGCATATATCAAATGTCATTTTTAAATTATAATATAAACACATCCGTCGATATTAAATAATATATCTGTAGTTAAATTTTGAAGTTAAATAATTTCCCATTTCCCATTTCTCTATTAATATAATATAATTCATAATTTTATTTGTTTCTTTGGTACCTAATGGAAAATTTATCACTTATCAGCACTATAATTAATCAGTATGTTAAAGTACTGAAATTATATTTCACGCATCAGCCAATTTATTTCTGAAGGTAGTCGCGGATTTTGGCCCTAAATGTTGGGGCCGAAAAAGAATTCTACTTATTAAATCTGTTAAAAGTTTGGGAAGCCGAACACTTACGTATACATAATTTTATTATAATATATTAATATCGCACTATAATACATTATTAATATACTAGAAATATTTCTCGCGCTTCGCTGCAATATTTCAAAATATTTTATGATCATAAAATAATAATTTTATCTAAAACGTTATAAGTACAAATCAAACTTTTCAATTTTATCCAAATGTTAATTAAAAAAAAAACTCTGATATTAAATAGTCTCACAAATATTACGTAATAAATACAAACTTTTTTCCTCCTAAAAGCATATCATATGTTCCAAAAGAAAAATTCAAATGTTTTATTTAGAATATCAGATATGTGAAATAAAATAAAATTCTAAAAAAGACAAACAAAAAAACATAAAAGACGCAACTTGGTACCAATTAAAACTGTTATAATAAGCACAAAAAAACACAATTTGGTACATAAACGCATAAAAAACGCAGTTTGGTTAAAAAAAAAAAAACTGTGAACAGTAAATTCGGTGAACAGTAAAATTATGTGCCCAGTACGCTGAAGAGGGTGAACAGTATCGGTGACGTGGCCTCCTGGTTTGGCTCCAAAGTGGTGTAAATTTAATGGGAGAGATAAATTATATATTGTAGTTCCAAATTTGAGCCATATCTCCATATTAGTTTCAAAAAATGAACTCCCACCCCTACATTAGATCTGAAAATAGATCATGTATCCGTACATTATTTCAGCAATATCACTAGTATATGTCGATGGATAATTATATAACGTTCCTCAAATTTTCTTCAACGTCATCTATATCATCAATTAACAATTAATTAATATGATAATGAACAAAAATACATTCCATTAACGATTAATTGATATTGATTAAAAATTGTTAATTCATACTTACGTAATTATATATCATTTAACCTGTTAATGAAATATATTTTTATTAATTATCATGTTAATTAATTATTAATTGATAATATAGAAAATGTATTATAATAAAGAGGAGGGACTAAAATGGAAAAACTTGGTAAGTAATTTGGGTGAGGAATTGATTAATGGAGGATATAATCCAAGAAACTCTCATTTTTGGCAAGCGCAATTATCCTTTCTGAATTTCTTTTGGAGATCCACAAAATTTGAAATAAAGAATGGTGAGAGTACCAGTTTCTGGTACAATAATTGGGGCTTTGGTTTGCTGTACCAGGAGATCCCTAATCTATTTACACATTCTATGAGGAAGAATGGTACAGTGGCTCAATTTAAGAGATTGAGGGATTTAAGGAAGGAATTTAGAGCTGCACTGACAGTTAAAGCTCAAGAAGAATTTGATTGGATAAAAGAGAAATTGGATAATATAATTTTGCAAGAAGGGGAATCTGATGGAGTCAGATGGAACTGGAATGAGAAGCAAATTTTTTCAACTAAGAATGCATATGATACACTAATTACAGGAGTGTATTCATATACTAATTTGGGGCACCTATGGAATTTGCAAGTACCAAACAAAATAATCATGTTTTTATGGTTGTTGAAGCAAAAAAAGATTCTAACTTTGAACAACTTGAAGAAAAGAGGAGTACCTGTGGTTAATAGATGTTTTTTATGTCTGAGACAGGAAGAATCTGTAGATCACCTACTGCTGAACTGTGATTTTGTTCTCTCTCATTGGGAGGCATTGAAGGTTGAGGTGGCCCCTACAATTACTTTTACCTCCTCTCTTGAATTGGCGCTGGATAGTCTGACAGAAGAGAAGAGTGAAGGGGAAAGCTCTCAGATTGTGGCGGTATTCATCTTCGTGATATGGAGAGAGCGGTGTAGGCGAGCCTTCACTGATGGAAAATTGGAAAAATCTGAGTTAATAAAGGAAATTGTGAGTGATTGGGTTATGATTAGAGAGAGAAGAAGAAGAATGGAGTAGAACTTAGCTGAGCAAGAAGCTAGAGTTGAGTAGCTTAAAGAATACTCAGAGCGCCGTGGATTATTTTGAAGGTTTATCAATGGCGATTTACTAGAATGAAGAAGAGGTAAGAGGTGATAAATGACAACCTTATCCTATTACGACCTAAGTACAGGTGGGAAAGGGTTTGGTTGTGTAAGTGGTGCGTGAGGAGGGCAATAAAGATGAGGATATTGCAGAGTTAGTGGGCCTGTTTCATTTGGGCTCTAAAAAATAGAAAGTAAAGTAGAAAATTCAAAGTGATGTAAATAATTTTGCTTCTTTTGTTTGCTTTATTTCGGGAGACAATGTAATTTCTTTTGTTCTTTTTTATTATAATTATTGTTTGGATGAGGGCCTTGATCCCTCTCCAAACTTACTCTAAAAAAAAAAAAAAAAAAAAAAAAAAAAAAAAAAAAAAAAAAAAATAATATAGAAAATGTTGGAAGAAAACTCACAGACACAATATATGGCCTCTGTGTATGAATGTTAGTACGATAAACAATATTAATAAGTCATAGTATAAAAGAAAATGACCACGGTAAATTTTTTTAGATTATGTTATTATTGTCACAATACAAATTTATAATTTTATTATAATAAAAAATGTAATTCAAATATCAATAATGCAGATATAATTATAGTTTATTTCAATATACAAAATAAATACATAGAAAATTAGGAAAACATATTTCAAGTAAAATTATCAGAAACCCTACAGAGAAGCTGAAACTCATATATCCTAATGGCTCTCATCCAATCAAAAACCTTATCACATAAAATCGGTAAGACCACAGTAATCCACGTCTCTCCCAAATCCCTCCCTCTCAAAATTCATTCAATTTCTCTGAAAAAACAAAAAATATCAGAAAAAATATCACAGAAAATAAAATTTGACCCCAAACCCTCTATGCATAGTTTTAGCAACGAACGTTTCCTCTTTCTTTCTCCTCCTCCTCTCATTATTTTTCATTTTCCATGAACCGACCTTCACTTACTGCGAGTCTCCAATAAACCCACACCACCAATTACTCAATTCGGTGTCGATTATATCCAATTATCGACTGACCCATGATAAAAAGCTGCGAATTTGGTGCAATTTCTGGTGGACTGCAGTGTTAAACCCTCCATTATAGCAAAAAAAATCGATTATTTGCACGTGGGTTCAAAGTATTTATCAGTAAGGGATAAAATCAATGGCTTCTCCAGCTTCCCTCGCTTCTTTGGGAAGTGCGAGGCCTAACATATCATCTACTTTCGATGCCGGACCCTCGAATGGAGTGCTCACGCGATACCAAGTTTCACGGGTCAGTTTCAATATTTCAACCCGACCCATTAGATGGTCTCACACCTGCAATTGCGTGGCTACGACTGGCGTGATTGAAGAAAACGTGATTAAAGTTTTTTCAGATTCTAATTTAAGAGAAACTAATAATCCTACCAGTACCAGTAGTTCTAGTACCAGCACTACCAGCAGTAATAATACTGGTACAAACACAGGAGATTTAGTGTTAAAACCGGCTCCTAAGCCGACATTACTACGACCCAAGGCTCCAACTATCATACCTCCCCCTCCGAGAAGGCCTCCAACAATCGTGGATAAAGAAAAAATATCCGTAGCATTGGACGAGGCACTGGATAAGGCTGCGAAACTCAAAATGAAACAACCCGTCGAACCCGCTAATAACGAAGTTAGAAGTAGTCCGCGAACAAATGCCGCCCCCAAACCGATTACCAGACAATCAAGCACTAATTCACGGGCCCCAAACCCTGACGCATTTAAGAGTGTGTGGAAGAAAGGCGAAACGACGGCTCCGGTAGTACAACAGGAAGCCAAAGTGGTTTCAAAAATCATAACGAGGGCAGAGATAGAGAAGAGACAAATGGAGAAGAGAGAGATCGAGCAACAATCCAAACAGTCTACCTTAACCGAGACCCAAAAACCCCAAACGACAGCGAGATTACAATCCAGGCCGTCAATCGCTCCCCCGCCGGTACGGAAGCCGGTCATAGTACCGAAGCCAACCATAATAGTACCAAAGCCGAACATACCAACACAAAAATCAGACGTATCGGCACAAAAATCAGAGGCGGTACCGGTACCGGTACGCAAGGGACCGATACTCGTAGACAGAAACAAAGTAAACAAGCCAGTCACGGCGCCGCGCGACCGAGAAGAAAAAGAAGACGATGAAAAAGACGGAGAACCCCGCTCAGTCACCGCAAGCCCCAAAAGGGGGACTCAACAATTCAAACGAGGCAAATCCGACCAAAATCGTATTAGCAAACCAATAAGGCGTTACAAGAAATCGGCGGACGAAGATAATAAAAACTTCAAGCAAGGCGCGCCCGCTAGCAGGGGAGTCAGACGAAGACGTAGGATGGCGAGGCGAACGCACGGGAACGATTACGAAGAGGAGCAGGAGAGAGCGGAGATAATCGAAGTTGGGAAGGAAGGGATGCCGATGGAAGACTTGGCGGAGGATTTGGCCGTGCCCGAACACGAGATATACCAATTTTTGTATGCTAAGGGGATTCCGCTCGACGGAGCAAGTATTTTGGATAGGGACGTTGTGGCGATGGTTTGCGAGGAGTATGGGGTGGAAGTCTTGGATTCGGATGTGAGGGTCGAGGAAATGGCGAAGAAGAACGAGATGTTGGACGAGGATGATTTGGAATTGTTGGAGACTCGACCCCCTGTTATTACCATCATGGGCCATGTCGATCATGGAAAGGTACCTTGTTGTTGGTATCGTAATAATATTTTAGTTTTCTCGATGTTTACATTTTTTATTTTCGTGGTTGCAGACGACTCTATTGGATTACATCCGTAAAAGCAAGGTAAGTAAACTTTAATTAATATGTGATGGTTTATGTGAAAGTATATTTGTGCTAAAATTGGAGATTTTTCGTAGGTGGTGGCTTCCGAGGCCGGCGGTATAACGCAAGGTATAGGTGCGTATAAAGTTCAAGTACCGGTCGACGGTCAACTTCAGTCTTGCGTTTTTCTCGACACTCCAGGCCATGAGGTATATTAAATATTTCTCGAATTTAGGGTTTATAAAAAGATTATATTTTAATTTATTTATTTATTTTGAAGGCGTTTGGTGCGATGAGAGCGAGAGGAGCAAAAGTAACTGATATAACTATAATAGTCGTAGCCGCCGATGATGGAGTACAGCCACAGACTCAAGAAGCCATTGCTCATGCTAAAGCCGCTAAAGTTCCAATTGTTATTGCTATTAATAAGGTATGTATTTTCATTATTAACAAGAGTTATTTATGATTTATTTTATTTTTGTTGTGATTAGATTGATAGGGAAGGGGCGAGTCCGGAAAAAGTAATGCAAGAGCTCTCGAATTTTGGAATCGTACCTGAAGCTTGGGGTGGAGAAATTCCTATGGTTCCGGTTCGTTTAACTAAAAACATAACAATATTCGCGCATTTATTTTCTTCTTTTGTGATTCTATAAATCATTGACACTTTCTTATAATATAAATATCAGATTAGTGCTCTTAAAGGGGAGAATATTGACGAGCTTCTAGAAACCGTCATGCTAGTTGCAGAGGTATAAGTCGTAACATTTCATTTTTCTTTACTTTTCTTTTAGTAATAAAAATTTATTTTTGTTTTTGTTTTAATTTAAGATGCAAGAGCTAAAAGCGAACCCAAATAGAAATGCAAAAGGCACGGTGATAGAAGCGGGGCTGGATAAAGCGAGGGGACCGGTTGTGTCATTAATTGTGCAAAATGGTACTCTTAAAACTGGAGATGTTGTTGTTTGTGGAGAGGCCTTCGGCAAGGTCATTTTATTATTTATTTATTTATTTAATTTAAAATAAGGGGCCGAAAAAAGGAGCGGAATATTGACTGAAATTTGTTGGATTAACACCTAATCTTTGAAATAAACAGATCAGAGCTATGTTTGATGATAGAGGAAACCGAGTCGACGAAGCCAAACCCTCCTTTGCCGTACAGGTATAAAAAATAATAAAAATAAAATAAATACTTTTGAGTTTTCATGTAAAATCTCAATTTTTATTTTCATTTTTGTGGTAGGTAATTGGGTTGAACAACGTACCGGTAGCCGGAGACGAGTTCGAGGTGGTAAATTCATTAGACACGGCGAAAACGAGAGCAGACGAAACCGCAATGAATTTGAGAACCGAAAGAATCGCATCCAAAACCGGCGAAACAAAAGCAACCCTCGCTACACTAGCCGCCGTAAGATTATCTCGGAATCATGCGGGTCTCGATCGTCACCAACTCAACATCATTCTCAAAGTCGACGTACAGGTAAAATAATAGTAATAATAATAATAATTATTATTATATTATTTATTAATAAGGTTGTAACGAGACCCTATATTTCGATTTAGGGTTCGATTGAGGCGATAAGACATGTAGTTGACGGTCTTCCACAAGAAAACGTGCATCTAAAATTCATCATGCAAGCAGCCGGTGACGTGACGATTAGTGATGTCGACATGGCATCCGCGGGCGAAGCGGTCATATATGGATTTAATGTTAAAGTACCCGGATCCATTAAGTCTTATGCGGAGAAGAATAATGTGGAGATTAGATTGTACCGTGTTATTTACGACATGATTGATGGGTTAAGGAAGACCATGGAAGATCAATTGGATCTCGGCGAGGTAATATTTGCTTATATGCCCCTCCTGTAATTCATCTTTCTTAAGTGGACACTAATTTTTATTGTTTGATTTTTTCAGGAACAAATACCGATTGGTTTAGCGGAGGTACAAGCGGTGTTTAGCAGAGGGAGTGGAAAGGTGGCGGGTTGCATGGTTTCGGAGGGAAAAGTCACGAAAGGTTGTGATGTCAACATTATACGAAATGGAAAAAAGATTTTGACGAGCATTGTTACTTCGTTGAGACGGGTCAAAGAAGACGTCAAAGAGGTTTGTAGTGATAATTTTTATATTAATTCTAGAATAATTTATAAATTTTCTTTCTCTTATTTTTTTATAGATCGGAACTGGGCTAGAGTGTGGTATAGGAGTGGATGGTTTTGACGATTGGGCAGAAGGAGACGTTATCGAAGCATTTTCTAGGCTTAAAAAGCAAAGAACTCTCGAGGAGGCTTCGGCCACCGTCGAAGCAGCCTTAGTCGAAGCTGGTTACAGGGGATAAATTGAAAATATAGGATTCGAATAAAAGAAAAAAATAAGGAGAAATAAATTAGGGTTTCGATTCGGTTGGAGACGAAATGGAATAATAATAAGACGGGAAGATGCGATTTGCAGATATTTTTGGCGAATCTTCGAAGAAATTGTTGGCGAGGGACGGATGGAAATGTAATATTTAATTATTTTTGGTTTATTTAGTTTTTTCAAAATCTTTTTGTTGTAATTACATTCTTTATAAGCCGGCTAGCTCGTGTTGTATGATAAGACTAAATTGGTCTAAATCTATTTGGTATTTATGGCTCAATTGGTCTCTGACTCTCTTATCATCATTCATTTATTCTTGGAATAAATGTATTATCCATTAATGTTATCCGTTTTTCATATGTAATCATTGTAATATTTCATTTTCATGGAGATAAGGAGGTCGAGTTTTGGAACTGACGGTAGCCTCATATTGATCCGACATGCCCTATTTGCAAAACTCAGTATGAAAACATTGAACACGTGATATTTCTCCGACCTCGAGTGAAAGTGATGTGGTTCTAGTCTAATCTCTCAATCCAATTCGAGAATCGAAGATATTGGTTCTTTGAACGATTGCGCCTCGATTGCGGACTCGTGTCATAACTTTGTTGAAATTGAACAAATTTGTTCGCATCTAATTTGAAAGATGGGAGTCGTCAGTCGATGTAGTGAGTGGACATTCTTTGAACAAATTGCGGCTCGATTGCAGACTTGTGTCGTAATTCTATTGCGATTGGGATAAAAGTGCACTCCTCCTAGATTTATTCATTCTTTGATTCTCTCCCCGACAACGGTAATTTCTACGTTATATTTCCTCGAACATGCTCGGAACTTTTAAGTTTTTTTACGTAATTTGTGAGAAAAAGGGTGGTATGTAATGTTTCTATATACGACTTTACGAGCATGTCGTTATTCAACTTTTTAATATATATGTAGGAATCGACGAGCATGTCGGATGAAGATTTGCATCGTACAAGAATAAATGACGCGAATCAGGAGCTCTTATATGGTTGTTGCAGAATGATTCCCGATATGGTTCGAGCTATTTCTCGAGTTCTTAAAGGCGTTTGCTATGTTTATGCCAATGGGTCAATCGTAGTTTCTGCCTTCTTCAAATAAATGTTTGAGATTTAGAAATAAAAGTATTAAGTTATTATTTTCTCAAAAAATAAAATATTCGCCTTACAATTGTCTTTTGTGTTTTATTGTCGTAGTAATTATTTTGCGTTTTATTGTTTATTTTGAAATTTCATGTTTTAAATAATGACAACGAACATTTATAACATGTTATATGGACATTGTATGGCCATTATTGTCTCGTGTGTTTTTATTTTTATTTTTGAACTCGTGAAATATTACAACAAATTTTTGTAATATTTTTAAAAGACATTATATTTGTTACATAAATTAGGGAAGTTCTATGATAGACCCATTTTCTTATCATGGACTTTTTTCAAAAAAATATTTTAAGAATTTTAGCTATTTATTAATTAATTATACAAAATTTATGTTTTTGATAGCATTAAATGATAAATATACATTAGAATTTTACAAAAAAAAATCATTATTTAACAAATATTCGAAATATTTTTTTTTTAAAATGGGTCCATGATAAGAAAATGGATCTATCATAGAACTCCCCCATAAATTAATATTGCACTGTATGTCCGTTATAAAACCATAACACCGTTATTGTATTCTCTATTGCAATCCGTTGTAACTACGGACCGTTGCATCTCAATTTAAACCATTAGTTTCATAAACCAATCTCGTAATTTTTGTTAGGATAATTGTTTGACGCAAATAATATATTTCGAACTCACAAAACCTCGTGCTTGTGAAAAATAAAAATTTATTTGATAATTTTTGGTTGGTAAATATGAGAACTTTAGGATCTGTTTTGCAAAAACGAGGGTTTTAGGGTTTCTTTAGCAAAAACGAGGGCTTTGCCGCTTTGGGTTTGCTTTGCAAAACATGAGGTTTTTAGGGTTTCCATGGTACAGAATTGTTGACTTCTCAATGATGTTGATAAGTGTATACGGCTGTACACCGGGTCCACCGAATGTAGACGTTGAGAAACGAATTTTATCTTGTCGGCGTACACAGTGGTATACTTTCTTCTCCACCCCTAAACAAATAGAAATATAATATTTGTCCAGAACAACAAGAATATTGCTATATGAAAAGTCTTACGAGAACGAGATGCATGACTCAAGGATATATATGATAATTAGATAGTTTAGAGGAATTTACATGTAAATGTGCTCAAACAGTTATACTATAAAGCGGCTGTGTCCTGAGATATTTTTCTAAAACCCTAACACGCCTCCTTCGTGTTAGATATATTTTAGGGTTTCTCTTAAAACCCTAGCCCCCACTCTCCGCCTCCACCCCTTTTCTTCGTCATGTAAGCTCTTTCCCTGTTTTTTGATTACGATTAAATCTAATTTAGAGCTTTTAGTTATAGAAATTTGCCCTGAATAATCTTGTAGTTTCATTCTCTTTTTATATGTGATATGATTTATTTCTAATGCTATTTTGTAGTTACTGAATACGCAGTTGTTAATTTTATAATTCTTTGTTAATTTGATTTAGTATTTGTAGGTTGTTTCTCTATTTTTTTTTACCATTTCATTTATTTGTAGTTATTTATTCAATTTTTTCTTATGTCAAGCTTTTTATTAATTTTGCAGCAATATAATTAATCTAAATGGGTAAGGCAAGCAAGAAATCTAATGCCCAAGTCGCGGCCCCTGTTGCCATTCCACAAGAGAAGTCTGGAAAGAAAGGTAATTTTTCTATTTTTTTACCCAAAAACAATTTAATAGCATATATGCAACAAATTTCTGAAAATATATTTTTATGTGATAAATAGGAGGAAAGAGGGATGCTGAACAAGCACTCGAAAAGGCATTGAGTGCTAAAAAGCAAAAGAACGTGAAAGAAACCAAGGTCGTGAAGGTCCCACCTCCTAAGAAGGAAGAATCTAGTGCCTCTGAGGAAGATTCTGATGAATCTGAAGAAGAGGTAATGCAATTATACCATTATTAATCCTAATTATTACAAATTATACCATTACTAATCCTAATTTTACTTTCATGTAATGTTCAGACTGTTGTGAAGCCTACTGAAACCAAGAAGGCCAATGCTGCACCGAAGAAAATGGAAACAAGTGACGATTCCGAGGCTGAAGAGAGTGACTCCGAAGAGGAGGTGACCAATTCAATTTCATTTATTTCTTAAATTGATTTTCTTAATTCAAATTTAAGTCTAATATTTTTTCTTGTATGTGTGAACAGGCTCCTAAAGCAGCTCCTAAAGCAGCTAAAGCGGTTCCAGCCAAGCCAGCTGCGAAAAAGGAAGAATCAAGTGACGATGAAGAGGAGTCTGACGAGGAAGAAGATGACAGCGAGGATGAAGAGCCCAAGAAACCAGCTGAAGCCACCGTAATATTTCATTATTTTTTTTTATTTCTGTTAATTTTGTTTTATTAACTCAAATGTGTATTTTTTGATATTTTAGAAGGCAAAACCTGCTGCAAAGGCGGCCAAAAAGGATAGCAGTGATGAAGAAGACTCTGACGACGAAGAGGGTGATTCTGATGAAGATGACAGTGAAGACGAAAAGCCAGCCAAAACCCCAGCAGTAAAGAAGGATGCAAAGAAAGAGGTAATTAATTAAATAATTAATAATATTTTTTTTTGTATAGTTTAATTTTGATACTAAATTTTGAAATTTGAATTTTGTGCAGCCAAAAACACCTCAAGCCCAGAGTGGTGGAGGATCCAAGACACTCTTTGTTGGTAACTTGCCATTCAAAGTCACAGAAGAGGATGTGTATGTTTTAAATCTTGCTAACTTTGTATTAACAATAGTAATATGGTTTATTTTATCTTATTTATTAATGTATTATTTTGTTTTTTATATATGCAGAACTGAGTTCTTCGGTGAAGGAGTGATTGAAGTGAGACTTGCAGTAAGAGACGGCCAATTCAAAGGATACGGCCACGTTGAATTCTCATCCAACGAAGCTGCAGTCAAGGTTTTTACAATATTCCAATTTTCAAATATACCCTTTCAATTATTTCAAATGCAAAATTTAATACGAATTTTGTTTTGTTTTATGATAGGGACTTGAGAAGAGCGGAGAGGAGTTGCACGGACGCCAACTCAGACTCGACATGGCTCAAGAGAAGGGTGCATATACTCCAGGGTATATTTATTTCTTTACAATAATTTTCAGAAAATAAGGGACCAAATTGAAAATATGTTTGATGTTATATAAATTGCAGAACGAATAATTCGAGCTTCCAAAAGGGCGGTGCCAGCGGAGGAGCAGCCAAGACTATTTTCGTCAAGGGTTTCGATTCATCTCTCGATGAGAATGAGGTAAAATTATTTTATTTTATTTTATTTTTATGGTAGATAATAATTTTATTTATTTGATTTGGTAGATTCGAAGCTCTCTAGAGGCGCATTTTGGATCATGCGGTGAACTAACTAGGGTTTCGATACCCACTGACCGTGAGAGCGGTTCTGTCAAGGGGTTAGTTTTATAAAATTTTATAAAATATACTGTTTTATTATTCATTAATTTGTAACTAATTTTTTCAATTTATTTCTTTATTTAGAATTGCATACTTGGACTTCAAGGATACTGATGCGTTCACCAAGGCCTTCGACTTAAATGGGTCAGAGATGAACGGGTACAATCTAACTGTCGACGAAGCCAAGCCCAAGGATGACAGCCGTAGTGGCGGCCGAGGTGGTGGCCGTGGCGGCGGTGGTGGACGATTCGGCAGCGGTGGTCGTGGTGGTGGCAGAGGAAGAGGCGGTGATCGTGGCGGCAGAGGTGGCGGCAGAGGAAGAGGTGGATTCGGTGGCGGTAGAGGTGGACGTGGTGGGTTTGGATCTTCTGGTAAGTTTGGTTTTTGATTAAAATGTTAAAATTTCAAATTTGCCCTTGGGGAAATGTTAAATAATTTTTGGTTTGGATTTTGTAGGAAGGAAGACCTCATTCGGAGATGATTAAATAAGTGGATCTGCTCTTTTTAGAGTGTAATGTATCTCTGTTACTCGTCAAGCAAAAGCTCATATGAAGCCTAAATTTTGTTTTCTTGAGAGTTATTATTATTTAGTTTTATGTTGTATTTCGAAGAATTTTAGATGATATTTGTTAGATTGGTTTGATGATTTATGTGTTTCTGTTTACTTTTTTGGTTAACCTAGTAGTAAGATTGATTTTTTGTGTGCGGGAAGAAAATTATGTTCGTTAAATGTTCTGAAGATTTATGCTCTATCGAAGTTTATCAAAGTTTTATAAAATCATTTATGTAAGATGTAATATAATAAAAGAATTTTTACTCGTAATTGAAATATCATTGCACTTCGTATAAGCAAAAATAAAATATTTCTGAAATTAATGTGCAGTTGTGTAATAAAATATCATATCATCTATATCATTATTAATTAGTATATAGAAAGTAACGTTTCTCTCATCCAAAATGTTAGAAGTAGGCTCGCGGGTTGGAAAGGGCAATTCCTCTCTACCGGGTAGGCTAACTTTGGCTAAAGCGGTACTCAATGCAATATCCGTGCATTTTATGCAAGTTCTTGCATTACCACCAAAATGGGATATTACCGAATTGAACAAATTAACGACTTTTTTTTGGAAGAGGGAAGACAAATGCCTTGGCGGCCATTGCCTAGTAAATTGGTCTAAGGTAACATTACATATTAAACATGGAGGCCTGCACCCAACAATACAATACAAATGAGCTTAAAACACGTTATTTGAACTCCACAAAACGTAAATTTTTTTTTATGAATCGAAAAGATACGATACAAATGATCTAAAAATTTGGTGAAAAGTTATGTAGTAAAAGATACGATACAAATGATCTAAAAATAGTTTATTTGAACTCCTCAAAACGTAAAAAGATTGCTATGAATCGAAAAGAAAAACTTTTTTAGTGTTTGTACAATTTGGTGAAAAGTTACGTAGTGAATGATTCGATCCAAACCATCTCAAAAACACGTTATTTGAATTCCTCAGAACGTTACAAGATTGTTTTGAATCGATAAACAAAATTTCTTGGTGTTTGTAAAATTTGGTGAAAAGTTATTAGTAAAAGATACGATACAAATGATCTACAAACACGTTATTTTAACTCCTCAAAGCGTAAAAAGATTGATTTGAATCGAAAAAAAAACTGTCTTATTTTTGTACAACTTGGTGAAAAATCACGTAGTGAATGATTCGATCCAAACCATCTCAAAAACACGTTATTTGAACTCCTCAGAACGTTACAAGATTGTTTTGAATCGAGAAATAAAATTTCTTAGTGTTTGTAAAATTTGGTGAAAAATTATGTTGTAAAAGATACGATACAAATGATCTTAAAACAAGTTATTTGAACTCCTCAAAGTATAAAAAGATTTCTATGAATCGAAAAGAAAACTTTCTTAGTGTTTGTACAATTTGGTGAAAAGTTATGTAGTGAAAGATTCAATCCAAACCATCTAAAAAACACATTATTTGAACTCCTCAGAACGTTAAAAGATTATTTTGAATAGAAAATTAAACATTCTTGGTGTTTGTAAAATTTGGTCAAAAGTTATGTTGTAAAAGATACGATACAAATGATCTTAAAACAAATTATTTGAACTCCTCAAAGCGTAAAAAGATTTTTATGAATCTAAAAGAAAATTTTCTTAGTGTTTATACAATTTGGTGAAAAGTTATGTAGTGAAAGATTCGATCCAAACCATCTAAAATACACATTATTTGAACTCCTCAGAACGTTAAAAGATTGTTTTGAGTCGAAAAACAAACTTTCTTAGTGTGTGCTAAATTTGGTGAAAAGTTATGTAGTAACAGATACGATACAAATGATCTAAAAACAAGTTATTTGAACTCCTCAAAGCGTAAAAAGATTTCTATGAATCGAAAAGAAAACTTCGATAGTGTTTGTACAATTTGGTAAAAAGTTACGTAGTGATATACGATCCAAACCTTCTAAAAATCACGTTATTTGAACTCCTCTTAACGTTCAAAGATTGTTTTGAATCGAAAAACAAACTTTCTTAGTGTTTGCAAAATTTGGTGAAAAGTTATGTAGTAAAAGATACGATACAAATGATCTAAAAACACGTTATTTGAACTCCTCAAGGCCTAAAAAGATTGGTATGAATCGAAAAAAAAACTTTCTTAGTGTTTGTACAATTTGGTGAAAAGTAACGTAGTGAAAGATTGATCCAAACCATCTCAAAAACACGTTATTTGAACTCCTCAGAACATTAAAATATTGTTTTGAATCGAAAAACAAACTTTCTTAGTGTTTGTAAAATTTGGTGAAAAGTTATGTAGTAAAAAATACGATACAAATGATCTAAAAATACTTTATTTATACTCCTCAAAGCGTAAAAAGATTGCTATGAATCGAAAAGAAACCTTTCTTAGTGTTTGTACAATTTGGTGAAAAGTTACGTAGTGAATGATTCGATCCAAACCATCTCAAAAACACGTTATTTGAATTCCT
The DNA here is from genome assembly GCA_946800325.1 of Luzula sylvatica. NCBI lineage: Eukaryota > Viridiplantae > Streptophyta > Magnoliopsida > Poales > Juncaceae > Luzula > Luzula sylvatica. The sequence continues at coordinate 29,043,146 of OX326957.1, read as the reverse complement.
CAGAACGTTACAAGATTGTTTTGAATCGATAAACAAATTTTCTTGGTGTATGTAAAATTTGGTGAAAAGTTATTAGTAAAAGATACGATACAAATGATCTACAAACACGTTATTTGAACTACTCAAAGCGTAAAAAGATTGCTTTGAATCGAAAAAAAAACTTTCTTACTGTTTGTACAACTTGGCGAAAAGTTACGTAGTGAATGATTCGATCCAAACCATCTAAAAACACGTTATTTGAACTTCTCAGAACGGTAAAAGATTGTTTTGAATCGAAAAACAAACTTTCTTGGTGTTTGTAAAATTTGGTGAAAAGTTGTGTAGTAAAAGATACGATACAAATGGTCTACAAACACGTTATTTGAACTCCTCAAAGCGTAAAAAGATTGCTATGAATCGAAAAGAAATCTTTCTTAGTGTTGTACAATTTGGTGAAAAGCTACGTAGTGAATGATTCGATCCAAACCATCTAAAAAACACGTTATTTGAACTCCTCACAACGTTAAAAGATTGTTTTGAATCGAAAAACATACTTTCTTAGTGTTTGCTAAATTTGGTGAAAAGTTATGTAGTAAAAGATACGATACAAATGATCTTAAAACAAGTTATTTGAACTCCTCAAAGCGTAAAAAGATTTTCTATGAATCGAAAAGAAAACTTTCTTAGTGTTTGTACAATTTGGTGCAAAGTTATGTAGTGAAAGATTCGATCCAAACCATTTAAAAATCACGTTATTTGAACTCCTCAGAATGTTAAAAGATTGTTTTGAATCGAAAAACAGACTTTCTTAGTGTGTGCAAAATTTGGTGAAGAGTTATGTAGTAAAAGATACGATACAAATGATCCAAAAACAAGTTATTTGAACTCCTCGAAGCGTAAAAAGATTTCTATGAATCTAAAAGAAAACTTTCTTAGTGTTTGTGCAATTTGGTGAAAATTTATGTAGTGAAAGATTCGATCCAAACCATCTAAAAATCACGTTATTTGAACTCCTCATAACGTTCAAAGATTGTTTTGAATGGAAAAACAAACTTTCTTAGTGTTTGCAAAATTTGGTGAAACGTTATGTAGTAAAAGACACGATATAAATGATCTACTAACACGTTATTTGAAGTCCTCAAAGCGTAAAAAGATTGCTATGAATCGAAAAGAAAACTTTATTAGTGTTTGTAAAATTTGGTGAAAAGTTACGTAGTGAATGATTCGATCCAAACCATCTCAAAAACACGTTATTTGAACTCCTCAACGCTAAAAGATTGTTTTGAATCGAAAAACAAACTTTCTTAGTGTTTGTAAAATTTGGCGAAAAGTTATGTAGTAAAAGATACGATACAAATGATCTAAAAACACGTTATTTGAACTCTTCAAAGCGTAAAAAGATTGCTATGAATCGAAAAGAAAACTTTCTTAGTGTTTGTACAATTTGGTGAAAAGTAGCGTAGTGAATGATTTGATCCTAACCATCTCAAAAACACGTTATTTGAACTCCTCAGAACGTTAAAACATTGTTTTGAATCGAAAAACAAACTATCTTAGTGTTTGTAAAATTTGGTGTAAAGTTATGTAGTAATAGATAAGTTACAAATGATCTAAAAATACGTTATTTGAACCCCTCAAAGCGTAAAAAGATTTCTATAAATCGAAAAAAAACTTTCTTAGTGTTTGTGCAATTTGGTGAAAAGTCATGTAGTGAAAGATTCGATCCAAACCATCTAAAAAACACATTAATTGAACTCCTAGAACGTCAAAAGATTGTTTTGAATCGAAAAACAAACTTACTTAGTGTTTGCTAAGTTTGGTGAAAAGTTATGTAGTAAAAGATACGATACAAATGATCTAAAAACAAGTTATTTGAACTCCTCAAAGCGTACAAAGATTTCTATGAATCGAAAAGAAAACTTTCTTAATTTTTATACAATTTTGGTGCAAAGTTACGTATTGAAAGATTCGATCCAAACCATCTAAAAATCACGTTATTTGAACTCCTCAGAACGTTAAAAGATTGTTTTGAATCGAAAAACAAACTATCTTAGTGTTTGCAAAATTTGGTGAAAAGTTATGTAGTAAATGAGACGATACAAATGATCTAAAACTAAGTTATTTGAACTCCTCAAAGCGTAAAAAAATTTCTATGAATCTAAAAGAAAACTTTCTTACTGTTTGTACTATTTGGTGAAAAGTTACGTAGTGAATGATTCGATCCAAACCATCTCAAAAACATGTTATTTGAACTCCTCAGAACGTTGAAAGATTGTTTTGAATCGAAAAACAAACTTTCTTAGTGTTTGTAAAATTTGGTGAAAAGTTATGTTGTAAAAGATACAATACAAATGATCTAAAAACACGTTATTTGAACTCCTCAAAGCGTAAAAAGATTGCCATGAATCGAAAAGAAAACTTTCTTAGTGTTTGTACAATTTGGTGAAAAGTTACGTAGTGAATGATCTGATCCAAATCATCTCAAAAACACGTTATTTGAACTCCTCAGAACGTTACAAGATTGTTTTGAATCGAAAATCAAATTTTCTTGGTGTTTGTAAAATTTGGTGAAAAGTTATGTAGTAAAAGATATGATACAAATGATCTACAAACACGTTATTTGAACTCCTCAAAGCGTAAAAAGATTGGTATGAATCGAAAAGAAAACTTTCTCAGTGTTTGTACAATTTGGTGAAAAAGTTACGTAGTGAAAGATTCGATCCGAACCATCTAAAAATCACGTTGTTTGAACTCCTCAGAACGTTAAAAGATTGTTTTGAATCGAAAAACAAACTTTCTTAGTGTTTGCAAAATTTGGTGAAAAGTTATGTAGTAAAAGAGACGATACAAATGATCTAAAACTAAGTTATTTGAACTCCTCAAAGCGTAAAAAAATTTCTATGAATAAAAGAAAACTTTCTTAGTGTTTGTACAATTTGGTGAAAAATTACGTAGTGAATGATTTGATCCTAACCATCTCAAAAACACGTTATTTGAACTCCTCATAACGTTAAAAGATTGTTTTGAATCGAAAAACGAACTTTCTTAGTGTTTGTAAAATTTGGTGAAAAGTTATGTAGTAAAAGATTCGATACAAATGATCTAAAAACACGTTATTTGAACTCTTCAAAGCGTTAAAAGATTCCTATGAATCGAAAAGATAACTTTCTTAGTGTTTGAACAATTTGGTGAAAAGTTTCGTAGTGAATGATTCGATCCAAACCATTTAAAAAACACGTTATTTGAACTCCTCAGAACTTTAAAAGATTGTTTTGAATCGAAAAACTAACTTTCTAAGTGTTTGTAAGATTTGGTGAAAAGTTATGTAGTAAAAGATACGATACAAATGATCTTAAAACACGTTATTTAAACTGCTGAAAGCGTAAAAAGATTTCTATGAATCGAAAACAAAACTTTCTTAGTGTTTGTACAATTTTGTGCAATGTTATGTAGTGAAAGATTCGATCTAAACCATCTAAAAACACGTTATTTGAACTCCTCAGAACGTTAACATATTGTTTTGATTCGAAAAACAAACTTTCTTAGTATTTGCAAAATTTGGTGAAAAGTTATGTTGTAAAAGATACGATACGAATGATCTTAAAACAAGTTATTTGAACTCCTCAAAGCGTAAAAAGATTGCTATGAATCGAAAAGAAAACTCTTTTAGTGTTTGCACAATTTGGTGAAAAGTTACGTAGTGAAAGATTCGATCCAAACCATCTCAAAAACACGTTATTTGAATTCCTCAGAACGTTAAAAGATTGTTTTGAATTGAAAAACAAACTTTCTTTGTGTTTGTAAAATTGGGTGAAAAGTTATGTAGTAAAAGATACGATACAACTGATCTAAAAATGCGTTATTTGAACTCCTCTAAGCGTAAAAAGATTGCTATGAATCGAAAAGAAAACTTTCTTAGAGTTTGTACAATTTGGTGAAAAGTTACGTAGTGAATGATTCGATCCAAACCATCTCAAAAACACGTTATTTGAACTCCTCAATGTTAAAAGATTGTTTTGAACCGAAAAACAAACTTTCTTAGTGCTTGTAAAATTTGGTGAAAAGTTATGTAATAAAAGATACGATACAAATGATCTAAAAACACGTTATTTGAACTCCTCAAAGCGTAAGAAGATTGCTATGAATTGAAAAGATAACTTTCTTAGTGTTTGAACAATTTGGTGAAAAGTTTCGTAGTGAATGATTCGATCCAAACCATTTAAAAAACACGTTATTTGAACTCCTCAGAACTTTAAAAGATTGTTTTGAATCGAAAAACAAACTTTCTAAGTGTTTGTAAGATTTGGTGAAAAGTTATGAAGTAAAAGATACGATACAACTGATCTAAAAATGCGTTATTTGAACTCCTCAAAGCGTAAAAAGATTGCTATGAATCGAAAAGAAAACTTTCTTAGAGTTTGTACAATTTGGTGAAAAGTTACGTAGTGAATGATTCGATCCAAACCATCTCAAAAACACGTTATTTGAACTCCTCAGAACGTTACAAGATTGCTTTGAATCGAAAAACAAATTTTCTAAGTGTTTGTAAAATTTGGAGAATAGTTATGTAGTAAAAGATACGATACAAATGATCTTAAAACACGTTATTTAAACTGCTGAAAGCGTAAAAAGATTTCTATGAATCGATAAGAAAACTTGCTTTGTGTTTGTACAATTCGGTGAAAAGTTAAGTAGTGAAAGATACGATACAAATGATCTTAATACAAGTTATTTGAACTCCTCAGAGCGTAAAGAGATTTCTATGAATCGAAAAGAAGACTTTCTTAGTGTTTGTACAATTTTGTTCAAAGTTACGTAGTGAAAGATTCGATCCAAACCATCTAAAAACACGTTATTTGAACTCCTCAGAACGTTAAAAGATTGTTTTGAATCGAAAAACAAACTTTCTTAGTATTTGCAAAATTTGTTGAAAAGTTATGTAGTAAAGATAGGATACAAATGATCTTAAAACATGTTATTTGAACTCCTCAAAGCGTAAAAAGATTGCTATGAATCGAAAAGAAAACTCTCTTAGTGGTTGCACAATTTGGTGAAAAGTTACGTAGTGAAAGATTCGATCCAAACCCTCTCAAAAACACGTTAATTGAATTCCTCAGAACGTTAAAAGATTGTTTTGAATTGAAAAACAAACTTTCTTTTTGTTTGTAAAATTTAGTGAAAAGTGATGTAGTAAAAGATACGATACAAATGATCTAAAAACAAGTTATTTGAACTCCTCAAGGCGTAAAAAGATTGGTATGAATCGAAAAGAAAACTTTCTTAGTGTTTGTACAATTTGGTGAAAAGTTACGTAGTGAAATATTCGATCCAAACCATCACAAAAACACGTTATTTGAACTCCTCAAAGCGTAAAAGATTTCTATGAATCGAAAAGAAAACTTTCTTAGTGTTTGTACAATTTTGTGAAAAGTTACGTATTGAAAGATTCGATCCAAACCATCTAAAAACACGTTATTTGAACTCCTCAGAACGTTAAAAAGATGGTTTTGAATCGAAAAACAAACTTTCTTAGTATTTGCAAAATTTGGTGAAAAGGTATGTAGTAAAAGATACGATACAAATGATCTTAAAACAAGATATTTAAACTCCTCAAAGCGTAAAAAGATTGCTATGAATAGAAAATAAAACTCTCTTAGTGTTTGCAAAATTTGGTGAAAAGTTACGTAGTGAAAGATTCGATCCAAACCATCTCAAAAACACGTTATTTGAATTCCTCAGAACGTTAAAAGATTGTTTTGAATTGAAAAACAAACTTTCTTTGTGTTTGTAAAATTTGGTGAAAAGTAATGTAGTAAAAGATACGATACGAATGATCTTAAAACAAGTTATTTGAAATTCTCAAAGCGTAAAAAGATTGCTATGAATCGAAAAGAAAACTCTCTTAGTGTTTCTACAATTTGGTGAAAAATTACGAAGTGAAAGATTCGATCCAAACCATCTCAAAAACACGTTATTTGAATTCCTCAGAACGATACAAGATTGTTTTGAATCGAAAAACAAATTTTCTTAGTGTTTGTAAAATTTGGTGAAACGTTATGTAGTAAAAGACACGATACAAATGATCTACTAACACGTTATTTGAACTCCTCAAAGCGTAAAAAGATTGCTATGAATCGAAAAGAAAACTTTATTAGTGTTTGTACAATTTGGTGAAAAGTTACGTAGTGAATGATTCGGATCCAAACCATCTCAAAAACACGTTATTTGAACTCCTCAACGCTAAAAGATTGTTTTGAATCGAAAAACAAACTTTCTTAGTGTTTGTAAAATTTGGTGACAAGTTATGTAGTAAAAGATACGATACAAATGATCTAAAAACACGTTATTTGAACTCCTCAATGCGTAACAAGATTGCTATGAATCGAAAAGAAAACTTTCTTAGTGTTTGTACAATTTGGTGAAAAGATGCGTAGTGAATGATTCGATCGTAACCATCTCAAAAACACGTTATTTGAACTCCTCATAACGTTAAAAGATTGTTTTGAATCGAAAAACAAATTTTCTTAGTGTTCGTAAAATTTGGTGAAAAGTTATGTACTAAAAGATACGATACAAATGATCTAAAAACACGTTATTTGAACGCTTGAAAGCATAAAAAGATTGCTATGAATCGAAAAGAAAACTTTCTTAGTGTTTGTACAATTTGGTGAAAAGTTACGTAGTGAATGATTCGATCCAAACCATCTCAAAAACACGTTATTTGAACTGCTCAGAACGTTAAAAGATTGTTTTGAATCGAAAAACAAACTTTCTTAGTGTTTGTAAAATTTGGTGAAAAGTTATGTTGTAAAAGATACCATACAAATGATCTAAAAACACGTTATTTGAACTCCTCAAAGCGTAAAAAGATTGCTATGAATCGAAAAGAAAACTTTCTTAGTGTTTGTACAATTTGGTGAAAAGTAACGTAGTGAATGATTCGATCCAAACCATCTCAAAAACACGTTATTCGAACTCCTCAGAAAGATACAAGATTGTTTTGAATCGAAAAACAATTTTTCTTAGTGTTTGTAAAATTTGGTGAAAAGTTATGTTGTAAAAGATACGATACAAATGATCAACAAACACGTTATTTGAACTCCTCAAAGCGTAAAACGATTGCTATGAATCGAAAAGAAAACTTTATTAGTGTTTGTACAATTTGGTGAAAAGTTACGTAGTGAATGATTCGATCCAAACCATCTAAAAAACACGTTATTTGAACTACTCAGAACGGTAAAAGATTGTTTTGAATCGAAAAAAAAACTTTCTTAGTGTTCGTAAAATTTGGTGAAAAGTTATGTACTAAAAGATACGATACAAATGATCTAAAAACACGTTATTTGAACGCCTGAAAGCATAAAAAGATTTCTATGAATCGAAAAGAAAACTTTCTTAGTGTTTGTACAATTTGGTGAAAAGTTATGTAGTGAAAGATTCGATCCAAACCATCTAAAAAACACATTATTTGAACTCCTCAACGATAAAAGATTGTTTTGAATCGAAAAACAAACTTTCTTAGTATTTGCAAAATTTGGTGAAAAGTTATGTTGTAAAAGATACGATACAACCGATCTTAAACACGTTATTTGAATTCCTCAAAGCGTAAAAAGATTGTTCGAAAAGAAAACTTTCTTAGTGTTTGTACAATTTGGTGAAAAGTTACGTAGTGAATGATTCGATCCAAACCATCTCAAAAACATGTTATTCGAACTCCTCAGAACGTCAAAAGATTGTTTTGAATCGAAAAACAAACTATCTTAGTGTTTGTAAAATTTTGTGAAAAGTTATGTAGTAAAAGATACGATACTAATGATCTAAAAACACGTTATTTGAACTCCTCAAAGCGTAAAAAGATATCTTTGAATCGAAAAGAAAACATTCTTAGTGTTGGTGCAATTTGGTGAAAAGTTATGTAGTGAAAGATTCGATCCAAACCATCTAAAAAACACATTATTTGAACTCCTCAGATCGTTAAAAGATTGTTTTGAATTGAAAAACAAACTTTCTTTGTGTTTGTAAAATTTGGTGAAAAGTTATGTTGTAAAAGATACGATACAAATAATCTTAAAACAAGTTATTTGAACTGTTCAAAGCGTAAAAAGATTTCTATGAACCGAAAAGAAAATTTCTTAGTGTTTGTACAATTTTGTGCAAAGTTACGTAGTGAAAGATTCGATCTAAACCATCTAAAAACACGTTATTTGAACTCCTCAGAACGTTAAAATATTGTTTTGAATCGAAAAACAAACTTTCTTAGTATTTGCAAAATTTGGTGAAAAGTTATGTTGTAAAAGATACAACACGAATGATCTTAAAACAAGTTATTTGAACTCCTCAAAGCGTAAAAAGATTTCTATGAATCGAAAAGAAAACTTTCTTGGTGTTTGTACAATTTTGTGCAAAGTTATGTAGTGAAAGATTCGATCCAAACAATCTAAAAACACGTTATTTGAACTCCTCAGAACGTTAATAGATTGTTTTGAATCGAAAAAAAACTTTCTTTGTATTTGAAAAATTAGGTGAAAAGTTATGTAGTTAAAGATACGATACAAATGATCTTAAAACAAGTTATGTGAACTCCTCAAAGCGTAAAAATATTGCTATGAATCGAAAAGAAAACTCTCTTAGTGTTTGCACAATTTGGTGAAAAGTTACGTTGTGAAAGATTCGATCCAAACCATCTCAAAAACACGTTATTTGAATTCCACAGAACGTTAAAAGATTGTTTTGAATTGAAAAACAAACTTTCTTTGTGTTTGTAAAATTGGGTGAAAAGTTATGTAGTAAAAGATACGATACAACTGATCTAAAAATGCGTTATTTGAACTCCTCAAAGCGTAAAAAGATTGCTATGAATCGAAAAGAAAACTTTCTTAGAGTTTGTACAATTTGGTGAAAAGTTACGTAGTGAATGATTCGATCCATACCATCTCAAAAACACGTTATTTGAACTCCTCAGAACGTTACAAGATTGCTTTGAATCGAAAAACAAATTTTCTTAGTGTTTGTAAAATTTGGTGAATAGTTATGTAGTAAAAGATACGATACAAATGATCTTAAAACACGTTATTTAAACTGCTGAAAGCGTAAAAAGATTTCTATGAATCGAAAAGAAAACTTGCTTTGTGTTTGTACAATTTGGTGAAAAGTTATGTAGTGAAAGATTCGATCCAAACCATCTCAAAAACACGTTATTTGAACTCCTCAGAATGTTAAAAGATTGTTTTGAATCGAAAAACAAACTTTCTAATTGTTTCTAAAATTTGGTGAAAACTTATGTAGTAAAAGATACGATACAACTGATCTAAAAACAAGTTATTTGAACTCCTCAAAGCGTAAAAAGATTGCTATGAATCGAAAAGAAAACTTTCTTAGTGTTTGTACAATTTGTTGAAAAGATGCGTAGTGAATGATTCGATCCTAACCATCTCAATAAACACGTTATTTGAACTCCTCATAACGTTAATAGATTGTTTTGAATAGAAAAACAAATTTCTTAGTATTTTCAAAATTTGGTGAATAGTTATGTAGTAAAAGATACGATACAAATGAACTAAAATCAATTTATTTGAACTCCTCAAAACGTAAAAATATTTCTATAAAAGAAAACATTCTTAGTGTTTGCACAATTTGGTAAACGATCCAAACCATCTCAAAAACACGTTATTTGAACTTCTCAACGATAAAAGATTGTTTTGAATCGAAAAACAAACTTTCTTAGTGGTTGTAAAATTAGGTGAAAAGTTATGTAGTAAAAGATACGATACAAATGATCTTAAAAACACGTTATTTGAACTCCTCAGAACGTTAGAAGATTGTTTTGAATCGAAAAACAGACTTTCTTAGTATTTGCAAAATTAGTTCAAAAGTTATGTAGTAAAGAGAGGATACAAATGATCTTAAAACATGTTATTTGAACTCCTCAAAGCGTAAAAAGATTGCTATGAATCGAAAAGAAAACTCTCTTAGTGGTTGCACAATTTGGTGAAAAGTTACGTAGTGAAAGATTCGATCCAAACCATCTCAAAAACACGTTATTTGAACTCCTCAGAATGTTAAAAGATTGTTTTGAATCGAAAAACAAACTTTCTAATTGTTTCTAAAATTTGGTGAAAACTTATGTAGTAAAAGATACGATACAACTGATCTAAAAACAAGTTATTTGAACTCCTCAAAGCGTAAAAAGATTGCTATGAATCGAAAAGAAAACTTTCTTAGTGTTTGTACTATTTGTTGAAAAGATGCGTAGTAAATGATTCGATCCTAACCATCTCAATAAACACGTTATTTGAACTCCTCATAACGTTAATAGATTGTTTTGAATAGAAAAACAAATTTCTTAGTATTTTCAAAATTTGGTGAATAGTTATGTAGTAAAAGATACGATACAAATGATCTAAAATCAATTTATTTGAACTCCTCAAAACGTAAAAATATTTCTATAAAAGAAAACATTCTTAGTGTTTGCACAATTTGGTAAACGATCCAAACCATCTCAAAAACACGTTATTTGAACTTCTCAGAACGTTAAAAGTTTGTTTTGAATCAAAAACAAACTTTCTTAGTATTTGCAAAATTTGGTGAATAGTTATGTAGTAAAAGATACGATACAAATGATCTAAAAACACGTTATTTGAACTCCTCAAAGCATAGAAAGATTGCTATGAATCGAAAAGAAAACTTTCTTAGGGTTTGTACAATTTGGTGAAAACTTACGTAGTGAATTATTCGATCCAAACCATCTCAAAAACTCGTTATTTGAACTCCTCAGAACGATACAAGATTGTTTTGAATCGAAAATCAAATTTTCTTAGTATTTGTAAAATTTGGTGAAAAGTTATGTAGTAAAAGATACGATACAAATGATCTACAAACACGTTATTTGAACTCCTCAAAGCGTAAAAAGATTGCTATGAATCGAAAAGAGAACTTTGTTAGTGTTTGCACAATTTGGTGAAAAGTTACGTAGTGAAAGATTCGATCCAAACCATCTCAAAAACACGGTATTTGAATTCTTCAGAACGTTAAAAGATTATTTTGAATTGAAAAACAAACTTTCTTTGTGTTTGTAAAATTTTGTGAAAAGTTATGAAGTAAAAGATGCGGTACAAATGATCTAAAAACACGTTATTTGAACTCCTAAAAGCGTAAAAAGATTGGTATGAATCGAAAAGAAAACTTTCTTAGTGTTTGTACAATTTGGTGAAAAGTTACGTAGTGAAAGATTCAATCCAAACCATCTCAAAAACACGTTATTTGAACTCCTCAACGATAAAAGATTGTTTTGAATCGAAAAACAAACTTTCTTAGTGGTTGTAAAATTAGGTGAAAAGTTATGTAGTAAAAGATACGATACAAATGATCTTAAAAACACGTTATTTGAACTCCTCAAAGCGTAAAAAGAATGCTATGAATCGAAAAGAAAACTTTCTTAGTGTTTGTACAATTTGGTGAAAAGTTGCGCAGTGAATGATTCGATGCTAACCATATCAAAAACACGTTATTTGAACTCCTCATAACGTTAAAAGATTGTTTTGAATCGAAAAACAAACTTTCTTAGTGTTTGTAAAATTTGGTGAAAAGTTATGTAGTAAAAGATACCATACAAATGATCTAAAAACACGTTATTTGAGCTCTTCAAAGCGTTAAAAGATTCCTATGAATCGAAAAGAAAACTTTCTTACTGTTTGAACAATTTGGTAAAAAGTTACGTAGTGAATGATTCGATCCAAACCATCTCAAAAACACGTTATTTGAACTCCTCAACGTTAAAAGATTGTTTTGAATCGAAAAACAAACTTTCTTAGTGCTTGTAAAATTTGGTGAAAAATTATGTAGTAAAAGATACGATTCGAATGATCTAAAAACAAGTTATTTGAACTCCTCAAAGCGTAAAAAGATTTCTATGAATCCAAAAGAAAACTTTCTTAGTGTTTGTACAATTTGGTGAAAAGTTACGTAGTGAATGATTCGATCCAAACCATCTCAAAAACACGTTATTTGAACTGCTCAGAACGTTAAAAGATTGTTTTGAATCGAAAAACAAACTTTCTTAGTGTTTGTAAAATTTGGTGAAAAGTTATGTTGTAAAAGATACCATACAAATGATCTATAAGCACGTTATTTGAACTCCTCAAAGCGTAAAAAGATTGCTAAGAATCGAAAAGAAAATTTTCTTAGTATTTGTACAACTTTGTGAAAAGTTACGTAGTGAATGATTCGATCCAAACCATCTCAAAAACATGTTATTCGAACTCCTCAGAACGATACAAGATTGTTTTGAATCGAAAAACAAATTTTCTTAGTGTTTGTAAAATTTGGTGAAAAGTTATGTAGTAAAAGATACGATACAAATGATCTTAAAACAAGTTATTTGAACTCTTCAAAGCGTAAAAAGATTTCTATGAACCGAAAAGAAAATTTCTTAGTGTTTGTACAATTTTGTGCAAAGTTACGTAGTGAAAGATTCGATCTAAACCATCTAAAAACACGTTATTTGAACTCCTCAGAACGTTAAAATATTGTTTTGCTTCGAAAAATAAACTTTCTTAGTATTTGCAAAATTTGGTGAAAAGTTATGTTGTAAAAGATACGATACTAATGATCTAAAAACAAGTTATTTGAACTCCTCAAAGCGTAAAAAGATTTCTATGAATCGAAAAGAAAACATTCTTAGTGTTGGTGCAATTTGGTGAAAAGTTATGTAGTGAAAGATTTGATCCAAACCATCTAAAAAACACATTATTTGAACTCCTCAGATCGTTAAAAGATTGTTTTGAATTGAAAAACAAACTTTCTTTGTGTTTGTAAAATTTGGTGAAAAGTTATGTTGTAAAAGATACAATACAAATGATCTTAAAACAAGTTATTTGAACTCTTCAAAGCGTAAAAAGATTTCTATGAACCGAAAAGAAAATTTCTTAGTGTTTGTACAATTTTGTGCAAAGTTACGTAGTGAAAGATTCGATCTAAATCATCTAAAAACACGTTATTTGAACTCCTCAGAACGTTAAAATATTGTTTTGCTTCGAAAAATAAACTTTCTTAGTATTTGCAAAATTTGGTGAAAAGTTATGTTGTAAAAGATACGATACGAATGATCTTAAAACAAGTTATTTGAACTCCTCAAAGCGTAAAAAGATTTCTATGAATCGAAAAGAAAACTTTCTTGGTGTTTGTACAATTTTGTGCAAAGTTACGTAGTGAAAGATTCGATCCAAACCATCTCAAAAACACGTTATTTGAATTCCTCAGAACGTTAAAAGATTGTTTTGAATTGAAAAACAAACTTTCTTTGTGTTTGTAAAATTGGGTGAAAAGTTATGTAGTAAAAGATACGATACAACTGATCTAAAAATGCGTTATTTGAACTCCTCAAAGCGTAAAAAATTGCTATGAATCGAAAAGAAAAGTTTCTTTGGGTTTGTACAATTTGGTGAAAAGTTACGTAGTGAATGATTCGATCCAAACCATCTCAAAAACACGTTATTTGAACTCCTCAGAACGTTACAAGATTGCTTTGAACCGATAAACAAATTTTCTTAGTGTTTGTAAAATTTGGTGAAAAGTTATGTAATAAAAGATACGATACAAATGATCTAAAAACACGTTATTTGAACTCCTCAAAGCGTAAGAAGATTGCTATGAATCGAAGAGAAAACTTTCTTAGTGTTTGTACAATTTGGTGAAAAGTTACGTACTGATTGATTCGATCCAAACCATCTAAAAAACTAGTTATTTGAACTCCTCAGAACGTTAAAAGATTGTTTTGAATCGAAAAACAAACTTTCTTAGTATTTGCAAAATTTGGTGAAAAGTTATGTTGTAAAAGATACGATACGAATGATCTTAAAACAAGTTATTTGAACTCCTCAAAGCGTAAAAAGATTGCTATGAATCGAAAAGAAAACTCTCTTAGTGTTTGCACAATTTGGTGAAAAGTTACGTAGTGAAAGATTCGATCCAAACCATCTCAAAAACACGTTATTTGAATTCCTCAGAACGTTAAAAGATTGTTTTGAATTGAAAAACAAACTTTCTTTGTGTTTGTAAAATTGGGTGAAAAGTTATGTAGTAAAAGATACGATACAACTGATCTAAAAATGCGTTATTTGAACTCCTCTAAGCGTAAAAAGATTGCTATGAATCGAAAAGAAAACTTTCTTAGAGTTTGTACAATTTGGTGAAAAGTTACGTAGTGAATGATTCGATCCAAACCATCTCAAAAACACGTTATTTGAACTCCTCAATGTTAAATGATTGTTTTGAATCGAAAAACAAACTTTCTTAGTGCTTGTAAAATTTGGTGAAAAGTTATGTAATAAAAGATACGATACAAATGATCTAAAAACACGTTATTTGAACTACTCAAAGCGTAAGAAGATTGCTATGAATTGAAAAGATAACTTTGTTAGTGTTTGAACAATTTGGTGAAAAGTTTCGTAGTGAATGATTCGATCCAAACCATTTAAAAAAGACGTCATTTGAACTCCTCAGAACTTTAAAAGATTGTTTTGAATCGAAAAACAAATTTTCTTAGTGTATGTAAAATTTGGTGAATAGTTATGTAGTAAAAGATACGATACAAATGATTTTAAAACACGTTATTTAACCTGCTGAAAGCGTAAAAAGATTTCTATGAATCGAAAAGAAAACTTGCTTTGTGTTTGTACAATTTGGTGAAAAGTTATGTAGTGAAAGATACGATACAAATGATCTTAATACAAGTTATTTGAACTCCTCAGAGCGTAAAGAGATTTCTATGAATCGAAAAGAAGACTTTCTTAGTGTTTGTACAATTTTGTTCAAAGTTACGTAGTGAAAGATTAGATCCAAACCATCTAAAAACACGTTATTTGAACTCCTCAGAACGTTAAAAGATTGTTTTGAATCGAAAAACAAACTTTCTTAGTATTTTCAAAATTTGTTGAAAAGTTATGTAGTAAAGATAGGATACAAATGATCTTAAAACATGTTATTTGAACTCCTCAAATCGTAAAAAGATTGCTATGAATCGAAAAGAAAACTCTCTTAGTGGTTGCACAATTTGGTGAAAAGTTACGTAGTGAAAGATTCGATCCAAACCCTCTCAAAAACACGTTATTTGAATTCCTCAGAACGTTAAAAGATTGTTTTGAATCGAAAAATAAAGTTTCTTAGTATTTGCAAAATTTGTTGAAAAGTTATGTAGTAAAGATAGGATACAAATGATCTTAAAACATGTTATTTGAACTCCTCAAAGCGTAAAAAGATTGCTATGAATCGAAAAGAAAACTCTCTTAGTGGTTGCACAATTTTGTGAAAAGTTACGTAGTGAAAGATTCGATCCAAACCCTCTCAAAAACACGTTTTTTGAATTCCTCAGAACGTTAAAAGATTGTTTTGAATTGAAAAACAAACTTTCTTTGTGGTTGTAAAATTTGGTGAAAAGTTATGTAAGATACGATACAAATGATCTTAAAACAAGTTATTTGAAATTCTCAAAGCGTAAAAAGATTGCTATGAATCGAAAAGAAAACTCTCTTAGTGTTTCTACAATTTGGTGAAAAGTTACGTAGTGAAAGATTCGATCCAAACCATCTCAAAAACACGTTATTTGAATTCCTCAGAACGTTAAAAGATTGTTTTGAATTGAAAAACAAACTTTCTTTTTGTTTGTAAAATTTGGTGAAAAGTTATGTAGTAAAAGATACGATACAAATGATATAAAAACAAGTTATTTGAACTCCTCAAGGCGTAAAAAGATAGGTATGAATCGAAAAGAAAACTTTCTTAGTGTTTGTACAATTTGGTGAAAAGTTACATAGTGAAATATTCGATCCAAACCATCACAAAAACACGTTATTTTAACTCCTCAAAGCGTAAAAAGATTTCTATGAATCGAAAAGAAAACTTTCTTAGTGTTTGTACAATTTTGTGAAAAGTTACGTATGGAAAGATTCGATCCAAACCATCTAAAAATACGTTATTTGAACTCCTCAGAACGTTAAAAGATGGTTTTGAATCGAAAAACAAACTTTCTTAATTTGCAAAATTTGGTGAAAAGGTATGTAGTAAAAGATACGATACAAATGATCTTAAAACAAGATATTTAAACTCCTCAAAGCGTAAAAAGATTGCTATGAATAGAAAAGAAAACTCTCTTAGTGTTTGCAAAATTTGGTGAAAAGTTACGTACTGAAAGATTCGATCCAAACCATCTCAAAAACACGTTATTTGAATTCCTCAGAACGTTAAAAGATTGTTTTGAATTGAAAAACAAACTTTCTTTGTGTTTGTAAAATTTGGTGAAAAGTTATGTAGTAAAAGATACGATACAAATGATCTTAAAACAAGTTATTTGAAATTCTCAAAGCGTAAAAAGATTGCTATGAATCGAAAAGAAAACTCTCTTAGTGTTTCTACAATTTGGTGAAAAGTTACGTAGTGAAAGATTCGATCCAAACCATCTCAAAAACACGTTATTTGAATTCCTCAGAACGATACAAGATTGTTTTGAATCGAAAAACAAATTTTCTTAGTGTTTGTAAAATTTGGTGAAACGTTATGTAGTAAAAGACACGATACAAATGATCTACTAACACGTTATTTGAACTCCTCAAAGCGTAAAAAGATTGCTATGAATCGAAAAGAAAACTTTATTAGTGTTTGTACAATTTGGTGAAAAGTTACGTAGTAAATGATTCGATCCAAACCATCTCAAAAACACGTTATTTGAACTCCTCAACGCTAAAAGATTGTTTTGAATCGCAAAACAAACTTTCTTAGTGTTTGTAAAATTTGGTGAAAAGTTATGTAGTAAAAGATACGATACAAATGATCTAAAAACACGTTATTTGAACTCCTCAATGCGTAAAAAGATTGCTATGAATCGAAAAGAAAACTTTCTTAGTGTTTGTACAATTTGGTGGAAAGATACGTAGTGAATGATTCGATCGTAACCATCTCAAAAACACGTTATTTGAACTCCTCATAACGTTAAAAGATTGTGTTGAATCGAAAAACAAATTTTCTTACTGTTTGTAAAATTTGGTGAAACGTTATGTAGTAAATGACACGATACAAATGATCTACTAACACGTTATTTGAACTCCTCAAAGCGTAAAAAGATTGCTATGAATCGAAAAGAAAACTTTCTTAGTGTTTGTACAATTTGGTGAAAAGTTACGTAGTGAATGATTCGATCCAAACCATTTCAAAAACACGTTATTTGAACTCCTCAACGCTAAAAGATTGTTTTGAATCGAAAAACAAACTTTCTTAGTGTTTGTAAAATTTGGTGAAAAGTTATGTAGTAAAAGATACGATACAAATGATCTAAAACCACGTTTTTTGAACTCCTCAATGCGTAAAAAGATTGCTATGAATCGAAAAGAAAACATTCTTAGTGTTTGTACAATTTGGTGAAAAGATGCGTAGTGAATGATTCGATCGTAACCATCTCAAAAACACGTTATTTGAACTCCTCATAACGTTAAAAGATTGTTTTGAATCGAAAAACAAACTTTCTTTGTGTTTGTAAAATTTGGTGAAATGTTATGTAGTAAAAGATACGATACAAATGATCTAAAAACACGTTATTTCAACTCTTCAAAGCGTTAAAACATTCCTATGAATCGAAAAGAAAACTTTCTTAGTGTTTGTACAATTTGGTGAAAAGTTACGTAGTGAATGATTCGATCCAAACCATTTCAAAAACACGTTATTTGAACTCCTCAGAACGTTAAAAGATGGTTTTGAGTCGAAAAACAAACTTTCTTAGTATTTGCAAAATTTGGTGAAAAGGTATGTAGCAAAAGATACGATACAAATGATCTTAAAACAAGTTATATAAACACCTCAAAGCGTAAAAAGATTACTATGAATAGAAAAGAAAACTCTCTTAGTGTTTGCAAAATTTTGTGAAAAGTTACGTAGTGAAAGATTCGATCCAAACCATCTCAAAAACACGTTATTTGAATTCCTCAGAACGTTAAAAGATTGTTTTGAATTGAAAAACAAACTTTCTTTGTGTTTGTAAAATTTGGTGAAAAGTAATGTAGTAAAAGATACGATACAAATGATCTTAAAACAAGTTATTTGAAATTCTCAAAGCGTAAAAAGATTGCTATGAATCGAAAAGAAAACTCTCTTATTGTTTCTACAATTTGGTGAAAAGTTACGTAGTGAAAGATTCGATCCAAACCATCTCAAAAACACGTTATTTGAAATCCTCAGAACGATACAAGATTGTTTTGAATCGAAAAACAAATTTTCTTAGTGTTTGTAAAATTTGGTGAAACGTTATGTTGTAAAAGACACGATACAAATGATCTACTAACACGTTATTTGAACTCCTCAAAGCGTAAAAAGATTGCTATGAATCGAAAAGAAAACTTTATTAGTGTTTGTACAATTTGGTGAAAAGTTACGTAGTAAATGATTCGATCCAAACCATCTCAAAAACACGTTATTTGAACTCCTCAACGCTAAAAGATTGTTTTGAATCGCAAAACAAAGTTTCTTAGTGTTTGTAAAATTTGGTGAAAAGTTATGTAGTAAAAGATACTATACAAATGATCTAAAAACACGTTATTTGAACTCCTCGATGCGTAAAAAGATTGCTACGAATCGAAAGGAAAACATTCTTAGTGTTTGTACAATTTGGTGAAAAGATGCGTAGTGAATGATTCGATCGTAACCATCTCAAAAACACGTTATTTGAACTCCTCATAACGTTAAAAGATTGTGTTGAATCGAAAAACAAATTTTCTTAGTGTTTGTAAAATTTGGTGAAACGTTATGTAGTAAATGACACGATACAAATGATCTACTAACACGTTATTTGAACTCCTCAAAGCGTAAAAAGATTGCTATGAATCGAAAAGAAAACTTTATTAGTGTTTGTACAATTTGGTGAAAAGTTACGTAGTGAATGATTCGATCCAAACCATTTCAAAAACACGTTATTTGAACTCCTCAGCGCTAAAAGATTGTTTTGAATCGAAAAACAAACTTTCTTAGTGTTTGTAAAATTTGGTGAAAAGTTATGTAGTAAAAGATACGATACAAATGATCTAAAACCACGTTATTTGAACTCCTCAATGCGTAAAAAGATTGCTATGAATCGAAAAGAAAACATTCTTAGTGTTTGTACAATTTGGTGAAAAGATGCGTAGTGAATGATTCGATCGTAACCATCTCAAAAACACGTTATTTGAACTCCTCATAACGTTAAAAGATTGTTTTGAATCGAAAAACAAACTTTCTTTGTGTTTGTATAATTTGGTGAAATGTTATGTAGTAAAAGATACGATACAAATGATCTAAAAACACGTTATTTCAACTCTTCAAAGCGTTAAAACATTCCTATGAATCGAAAAGAAAACTTTCTTAGTGTTTGTACAATTTGGTGAAAAGTTACGTAGCGAATGATTCGATCCAAACCATTTCAAAAACACATTATTTGAACTCCTCAGAACGTTAAAAGATGGTTTTGAGTCGAAAAACAAACTTTCTTAGTATTTGCAAAATTTGGTGAAAAGGTATGTAGCAAAAGATACGATACAAATGATCTTAAAACAAGTTATATAAACACCTCAAAGCGTAAAAAGATTACTATGAATAGAAAAGAAAACTCTCTTAGTGTTTGCAAAATTTGTTGAAAAGTTACGTAGTGAAAGATTCGATCCAAACCATCTCAAAAAAACGTTATTTGAATTCCTCAGAACGTTAAAAGATTGTTTTGAATTGAAAAACAAACTTTCTTTGTGTTTGTAAAATTTGGTGAAAAGTTATGTAGTAAAAGATACGATACAAATGATCTTAAAACAAGTTATTTGAAATTCTCAAAGCGTAAAAAGATTGCTATGAATCGAAAAGAAAACTCTCTTATTGTTTCTACAATTTGGTGAAAAGTTATGTAGTGAAAGATTCGATCCAAACCATCTCAAAAACACGTTATTTGAATTCCTCAGAACGATACAAGATTGTTTTGAATCGAAAAACAAATTTTCTTAGTGTTTGTAAAATTTGGTGAAACGTTATGTAGTGAAAGACACGATACAAATGATCTACTAACACGTTATTTGAACTCCTCAAAGCGTAAAAAGATTGCTATGAATCGAAAAGAAATCTTTATTAGTGTTTGTACAATTTGGTGAAAAGTTACGTAGTAAATGATTCGATCCAAACCATCTCAAAAACACGTTATTTGAACTCCTCAACGCTAAAAGATTGTTTTGAATCGAAAAACAAACTTTCTTAGTGTTTGTAAAATTTGGTGAAAAGTTATGTAGTAAAAGATACGATACAAATGATCTAAAAACACGTTATTTGAACTCCTCAATGCGTAAAAAGATTGCTACGAATCAAAAGGAAAACTTTCTTAGTGTTTGTACAATTTGTTGAAAAGATGCGTAGTGAATGATTCGATTGTAACCATCTCAAAAACACGTTATTTGAACTCCTCATAACGTTAAAAGATTGTGTTGAATCGAAAAACAAATTTTCTTAGTGTTTGTAAAATTTGGTGAAACGTTATGTAGTAAATGACGCGATACAAATGATCTACTAACACGTTATTTGAACTCCTCAAAGCGTAAAAAGATTGCTATGAATCGAAAAGAAAACTTTATTAGTGTTTGTACAATTTGGTGAAAAGTTACGTAGTGAATGATTCGATCCAAACCATTTAAAAAACACGTTATTTGAACTCCTCAACGCTAAAAGATTGTTTTGAATCGAAAAACAAACTTTCTTAGTGTTTGTAAAATTTGGTGAAAAGTTATGTAGTAAAAGATACGATACAAATGATCTAAAACCACGTTATTTGAACTCCTCAATGCGTAAAAAGATTGCTATGAATCGAAAAGAAAACATTCTTAGTGTTTGTACAATTTGGTGAAAAGATGCGTAGTGAATGATTCGATCGTAACCATCTCAAAAACACGTTATTTGAACTCCTCATAACGTTAAAAGATTGTTTTGAATTGAAAAACAAACTTTCTTAGTGTTTGTAAAATTTGGTGAAATGTTATGTAGTAAAAGATACGATACAAATGATCTAAAAACACGTTATTTCAACTCTTCAAAGCGTTAAAACATTCCTATGAATAGAAAAGAAAACTTTCTTAGTGTTTGTACAATTTGGTGAAAAGTTACGTAGTGAATGATTCGATCCAAACCATTTCAAAAACACGTTATTTGAACTCCTCAGAACGTTAAAAGATGGTTTTGAGTCGAAAAACAAACTTTCTTAGTATTTGCAAAATTTGGTGAAAAGGTATGTAGCAAAAGATACGATACAAATGATCTTAAAACAAGTTATATAAACACCTCAAAGCGTAAAAAGATTACTATGAATAGAAAAGAAAACTCTCTTAGTGTTTGCAAATTTTGGTGAAAAGTTACGTAGTGAAAGATTCGATCCAAACCATCTCAAAAACACGTTATTTGAATTCCTCAGAACGTTAAAGGATTGTTTTGAATTGAAAAACAAACTTTCTTTGTGATTGTAAAATTTGGTGAAAAGTTATGTAGTAAAAGATACGATACAAATGATCTTAAAACAAGTTATTTGAAATTCTCAAAGCGTAAAAAGATTGCTATGAATCGAAAAGAAAACTCTCTTAGTGTTTCTACAATTTGGTGAAAAGTTACGTAGTGAAAGATTCGATCCAAACCATCTAAAAAACACGTTATTTGAACTACTCAGAACGCTAAAAGATTGTTTTGAATCGAAAAACAAACTTTCTTAGTGTTTGTAAAATTTGGTGAAAAGTTATGTAGTAAAAGATACGATACAAATGATCTAAAACCACGTTATTTGAACTCCTCAATGCGTAAAAAGATTGCTATGAATTGAAAAGAAAACATTCTTAGTGTTTGTACAATTTGGTGAAAAGATGCGTAGTGAATGATTCGATCGTAACCATCTCAAAAACACGTTATTTGAACTCCTCATAACGTTAAAAGATTGTTTTGAATCGAAAAACAAACTTTCTTAGTGTTTGTAAAATTTGGTGAAATGTTATGTAGTAAAAGATACGATACAAATGATCTAAAAACACGTTATTTCAACTCTTCAAAGCGTTAAAACATTCCTATGAATAGAAAAGAAAACTTTCTTAGTGTTTGTACAATTTGGTGAAAAGTTACGTAGTGAATGATTCGATCCAAACCATTTCAAAAACACGTTATTTGAACTCCTCAGAACGTTAAAAGATGGTTTTGAGTCGAAAAACAAACTTTCTTAGTATTTGCAAAATTTGGTGAAAAGGTATGTAGCAAAAGATACGATACAAATGATCTTAAAACAAGTTATATAAACACCTCAAAGCGTAAAAAGATTACTATGAATAGAAAAGAAAACTCTCTTAGTGTTTGCAAATTTTGGTGAAAAGTTACGTAGTGAAAGATTCGATCCAAACCATCTCAAAAACACGTTATTTGAATTCCTCAGAACGTTAAAGGATTGTTTTGAATTGAAAAACAAACTTTCTTTGTGTTTGTAAAATTTGGTGAAAAGTTATGTAGTAAAAGATACGATACAAATGATCTTAAAACAAGTTATTTGAAATTCTCAAAGCGTAAAAAGATTGCTATGAATCGAAAAGAAAACTCTCTTAGTGTTTCTACAATTTGGTGAAAAGTTACGTAGTGAAAGATTCGATCCAAACCATCTCAAAAACACGTTATTTGAATTCCTCAGAACGATACAAGATTGTTTTGAATCGAAAAACAAATTTTCTTAGTGTTTGTAAAATTTGGTGAAACGTTATGTAGTAAAAGACACGATACAAATGATCTACTAACACGTTATTTGAACTCCTCAAAGCGTAAAAAGATTGCTATGAATCGAAAAGAAAACTTTATTAGTGTTTGTACAATTTGGTGAAAAGTTACGTAGTGAATGATTCGATCCAAACCATCTCAAAAACACGTTATTTGAACTCCTCAACGCTAAAAGATTGTTTTGAATCGAAAAACAAACTTTCTTAGTGTTTGTAAATTTTGGTGAAAAGTTATGTAGTAAAAGATACGATGCAAATGATCTAAAAACACGTTATTTGAACTCCTCAATGCGTAAAAAGATTGCTATGAATCGAAAAGAAAACTTTCTTAATGTTTGTAAAATTTGGTGAAAAGATGCGTAGTTAATGATTCGATAGTAACCATCTCAAAAACACGTTATTTGAACTCCTCATAACGTTAAAAGATTGTTTTGAATCGAAAAACAAACTTTCTTAGTGTTTCTAAAATTTGGTGAAATGTTATGTAGTAAAAGATACGTTACAAATGATCTAAAAACACGTTATTTCAACTCTTCAAAGCGTTAAAACATTCCTATGAATAGAAAAGAAAACTTTCTTAGTGTTTGTACAATTTGGTGAAAAGTTACGTAGTGAATGATTCGATCCAAACCATTTCAAAAACACGTTATTTGAACTCCTCAACGTTAAAGGATTGTTTTGAATCGAAAAACAAACTTTCTTAGTGCTTGTAAAATTTGGTGAAAAGTTAAGTAACAAAAGATACGATACAAATGATCTAAAAACACGTTATTAGAACTACTCAAAGCGTAAAAAGATTGCTATGAATCGAAAAGAAAACTTTCTTAGTGTTTGTACAATTTGGTGAAAAGTTACGTAGTGAATGATTCGATCCAAACCATCTCAAAAACACGTTATTTGAACTGCTCAGAACGTTAAAAGATTGTTTTGAATCGAAAAACAAACTTTCTTAGTGTTTGTAAAATTTGGTGAAAAGTTATGTTGTAAAAGATACCATACAAATGATCTATAAGCACGTTATTTGAACTCCTCAAAGCGTAAAAAGATTGCTAAGAATCGAAAAGAAAATTTTCTTAGTATTTGTACAACTTTGTGAAAAGTTACGTAGTGAATGATTCGATCCAAACCATCTCAAAAACATGTTATTCGAACTCCTCAGAACGATACAAGATTGTTTTGAATCGAAAAACAAATTTTCTTAGTGTTTGTAAAATTTGGTGAAAAGTTATGTAGTAAAAGATACGATACAAATGATCAACAAACATATTATTTGAACTACTCAAAGCGTAAAAAGATTGCTATGAATCGAAAAGAAAACTTTATTAGTGTTTGTACAATTCGGTGAAAAGTTACGTAGTGAATGATTCGATCCAAACCATCTAAAAAACACGTTATTTGAACTACTCAGAACGGTAAAAGATTGTTTTGAATCGAAAAACAAACTTTCTTAGTGTTTGTAAAATTTGGTGAAAAGTTATGTACTAAAAGATACGATACACATGATCTAAAAACACGTTATTTTAAAGTTTTCTTTTCGATTCATAGCAATATTTTTACGCTTTGAGGAGTTCAAATAACGTGTATTTTGATCAGTTGTATCGTATCTTTTACTACATAACTTTTCACCAAATTTTACAAACACTTAGAAAGTTTGTTTTTCGATTCAAAACAATCTTTTAACGTTCTGAGGAGTTCAAATAACGTGTTTTTTAGATGGTTTGGATCGAATCATTCACTACGTAATTTTTCACCAAATTGTACAAACACTAATACAGTTTTCTTTTCGATTCATAGCAATCTTTTTACGTTTTGTGGAGTTCAAATAACGTGTTTTTGAGATGGTTTGGATCGAATTATTCACTACGTAACTTTTCACCAAATTGTACAAACACTAAGAGAGTTTTCTTTTCGATTCATAGCAATCTTTTTACGTTTTGAGGAGTTCGAATAACGTGTTTTTAGATCATTTCTATGTTACGTTTTGAGGAGTACAAATACTAAGAAAGTTTGTCTTTCGATTCAAAACAATCTTTTAACGTTCTGAGGAGTTCAAATAACGGGTTTTTGAGATGGTTTGGATCGAATCTTTTCACCAAACTGTACAAACACTAAGAAAGTTTTCTTTTGGATTCATAGAAATCTTTTTACGCTTTGAGGAGTTCAAATAACTTGTTTTTAGATCATTTGTATCGTATCTTTTACTACATAACTTTTCCCCAAATTTTACAAGCACTAAGAAAGTTTGTTTTTCGATTCAAAACAATCTTTTATCGTTGAGGAGTTCAAATAACGTGTTTTTGAGATGGTTTGGCTCGAATCTTTCACTACGTAACTTTTCACCATATTGTACAAACACTAAGAAAGTTTTCTTTTCGATTCAAAGAAATCTTTTTATGCTTTCAGGAGTTCAAATTACTTGTTTTAAGATCATTCGTATCGTATCTTTTGCAACATAAGTTTTCACCAAATTTTGCAAATTCTAAGAAAGTTTGTTTTTCGATTCAAAACAATCTTTTATCGTTGAGGAGTTCAAATAATGTGATTTTAGATGGTTTGGATCGAATCATTCACTACGTAACATTTCACCAAATTGTACAAACACTAAGAAAGTTTTCTTTTCGATTCATAGCAATCATTTTACGCTTCGAGGAGTTCAAATAACGTGTTTTTAGATCATTTGTATCGTATCTTTTACTACATAACTTTTCACCAAATTTTACAAACACAAAGAAAGTTTGTTTTTCAATTCTAAATAATCTTTTAACGTTCTAAGGAATTCAAATACCGTGTTATTGAGATGGTTTGGATCGAATCTTTCACTACGTAACTTTTCACAAAATTGTGCAAACACTAATAAAGTTTTCTTTTCGATTCATAGCAATCTTTTTACGCTTTGGGGAGTTCAACTAACATGTTTGTAGATCATTCGTATCGTATCTTTTACAACATAATTTTTCACCAAATTTTGCAAATACTATGAAAATTTGTTTTTCGATTCAAAACAATCTTGTATCGTTCTGAGGAGATCAAATAACGTGTTTTTGAGATGGTTTGGATCGAATATTTCACTACGTTACTTTGCACAAAATTGTACAAACACTAAGAGAGTTTTCTTTTCGATTCATAGAAATCTTTTTACGCTTTCAAGAGTTCAAATAACTTGTTTAATGATCATTTGTATCGTATCTTTTACAACATAACTTTTCACCAAATTTTACAAACACGAAGAAAGTTTATTTTTCTATTCAAAATAATCTTTTACCATTCTGAGGAGTTCAAATAATGTGTTTTTTAGATGGTTTGGATCGAATTTTTCACTACATAACTTTCTACCAAATTGTACAAACACTAAGAAAGTTTTCTTTTCGATTCATAGAAATCTTTTTATGCTTTCAGGAGATCAAATAACGTGTTTTTAGATCATTTGTATCGTATCTTATACTACATAACTTTTCACCAAATTTTACAAACACTAAGAAAATTTGTTTTTCGATTCAAAACAATCTTGTATCGTTCTGAGGAGTTCAAATAACGTGTTTTGAGATGGTTTGGATCGAATCATTCACTACGTAACTTTTCACCAAATTGTACAAACACTAAGAAAGTTTTCTTTTCGATTCATAGCAATCTTTTTACGCTTTGAGAAGTTCAAATAACGTGTTTTTAGATCATTTGTATGGTATCTTTTACAACATAACTTTTCACCAAATTTGACAAAACACTAAGAAAGTTTGTTTTTCGATTCAAAACAATCTTTGAACGTTCTGAGGAGTTCAAATAACGTGTTTTTGAGATGGTTTGGATCGAATCATTCACTACGAATCTTTTCACCAAACTGTACAAACACTAAGAAAGTTTTCTTTTGGATTCATAGAAATCTTTTTACGCTTTGAGGAGTTCAAATAACTTGTTTTTAGATCATTTGTATCGTATCTTTTACTACATAACTTTTCACCAAATTTTACAAGCACTAAGAAAGTGTGTTTTTCGATTCAAAACAATCTTCTAACATTGAGGAGTTCAAATAACGTGTTTCTGAGATGGTTTGGATCGAATCATTCACTACGTAATTTTTCGCCAAATTGTTCAAACACTAAGAAAGATTTCTTTTCGATTCATAGGAATCTTTTAACGCTTTGAAGAGTTCAAATAACGTGTTTTTAGATCATTTGTATCGTATCTTTTACTACATAACTTTTCTCCGAATTTTACAAACACTAAGAAAGTTTGTTTTTCGATTCAAAACAATCTTTGAAAGTTATGAGGAGTTCAAATAACGTGTTTTCGATATGGTTAGGATCGAATCATTCACATCGCAACTTTTCACCAAATTGTACAAACACTAAGAAAGTTTTTTTTCGATTCATAGCAATCTTTTTATGCTTTGATGAGTTCAAATAACGTGTTTTTAGATCATTTGTATCGTATATTTTACTACATTATTTTTCACCAAATTTTACAAACACTAAGAAATTTTGTTTTTCGATTCAAAACAATCTTTTATCATTGAGCAGTTCAAATAACGTGTTTTTGAGATGGTTTGGATTGAATCTTTCACTACGTAACTTTTAACCAAATTGTACAAACACTAAGAAAGTTTTCTTTTCGATTCATAGAAATCTTTTTATGTTTTCAGGAGTTCAACTTACTTGGTTTAAGATCATTCGTATCGTATCTTTTACAACATAACTTTTCACCAAATTTTGCAAATACTAAGAAAGTCTGTTTTTCGATTCAAAACAATCTTTTATCGTTGAGTAGTTCAAATAATGTGTTTTTTAGTTGGTTTGGATCGAATCTTTCACTACATAACTTTTCACCAAATTGTACAAACACCAAGAAAGTTTTTCTTTTCGATTCATAGAAATCTTTTTATGCTTTCAGGAGTTCAAATAACGTGTTTTTAGATCATTTGTATCGTATCTTTTAGTACATAACTGTTCACCAAATTTTACAAACACTTAGAAAGTTTGTTTTTCGATTCAAAACAATCTTTTACCGTTCCGAGTAGTTCAAATAACGTGTTTTTTAGATGGTTTGGATCGAATCATTCACTACGTAACTTTTCACCAAATTGTACAAACACTAATAAAGTTTTCTTTTCGATTCATAGCAATCTTTTTACGTTTTGAGGAATTCAAATAACGTGTTTGTAGATCATTTGTATCGTATCATTTACTACATAACTTTTCACCAAATTTTACAAACACTAAGAAAATTTGTTTTTCGATTCAAAACAATCTTGTATCATTCTGAGGAGTTCGAATAACGTATTTTTGAGATGGTTTGGATCGAATCATTCACTACGTAACTTTTCACCAAATTGTACAAACACTAAGAAAGTTTTCTTTTCGATTCTTAGCAATCTTTTTACGCTTTGAGGAGTTCAAATAACGTGTTTTTAGATCATTTGTATCGTATCTTTTACTACATTACTTTTCACCAAATTTTACAAACACTAAGAAAGTTTGTTTTTCGATTCAAAACAATCTTTTAACGTTCTGAGCAGTTCAAATAACGTGTTTTTGAGATGGTTTGGATCGAATCATTCACTACGTAACTTTTCACCAAATTGTACAAACACTAAGAAAGTTTTCTTTTGGATTCATAGAAATCTTTTTACGCTTTGAGGAGTTCAAATAACTTGTTTTTAGATCATTTGTATCGTATCTTTTACTACATAATTTTTCACCAAATTTTACAACCACTAAGAAAGTTTGTTTTTCGATTCAAAACAATCTTCTAACGTTGAGGAGTTCAAATAACATGTTTTTGAGATGGTTTGGATCGAATCATTCACTACGTAACTTTTCACCAAATTGTTCAAACACTAAGAAAGTTTTCTTTTCGATTCATAGGAATCTTTTAACGATTTGAAGAGTTCAAATAATGTGTTTTTAGATCATTTGTTTCGTATCTTTTAGTACATAACTTTTCACCAAATTTTACAAACACTAAAAAAGTTTGTTTTTCGATTCAAAACAATCTTTTAACGTTCTGACGAGTTCAAATAACGTGTTTTTTGGATGGATTGGATCGAATCTTTCACTACGTAACTTTTCACCAGATTGTAAAAACACCAAGAAAGTTTTCTTTTCGATTCATAGGAATCTGTTTACCCTTTGAGTAGTTCAAATAACTTGTTTTTAGATCATTTGTATCTTACGTTTTACAACATAACTTTTCACCAAATTTTAGAAACACTAAGAAAGTTTGTTATTCGATTCAAAGCAATCTTTTAACGTCCTGAGGAGTTCGAATAACGTGTTTTAGAGATGGTTTGGAATGAATCTTTCTCTACGTAACTTTTAACCGAATTGTAAAAACACTAAGAGTGTTTTCTCATCGATTCATAGCAATCTTTCCACGCTTTGAGGAAATTAAATGACGTGTTTTTAGATCATTTGTATCGTATCTTTTACTACATAAGTTTTCACCAAATTTTACAAACACTAAGAAAGTTTGTTTTTCGATTGAAAACAATCTTTTAACGTTGAGGAGTTCAAATAACGTGTTTTTCAGATGGTTTGGATCGAATCTTTCACTACGTAACTTTTCACCAAATTTTACAAACACTAAGAAAAGTTTCTTTTTCGATTCAAAACAATCTTTTAACGTTCTGAGGAGTTCAAATAACGTGTTTTTGAAATGGATTGGATCGAATCTTTCACTACGTAACTTTTCACCAAATTGAAAAAACACCAAGAAAGTTTTCTTTTCGATTCATAGCAATATGTTTACCCTTTGAGTAGTTCAAATAACTTGTTTTTAGATCATTTGTATCGTATGTTTTACAACATAACTTTTCACCAAATTTTAGAAACACTAAGAAAGTTTGTTTTTCAATTCAAAACAATCTTTTAACGTTATGAGGAGTTCAAATAACGTGTTTTTAAGATGGTTTGGAACGAATCTTTCACTGCGTAACTTTTAACCGGCTTGTAAAAACACTAAGAGAGTTTTCTCTTCGATTCATAGCAATCTTTTCACACTTTGAGGAGTTCAAATAACGTGTTTTTAGATCATTTGTATCGTATCTTTTACTGCATAACTTTTCACCAAATTTTACAAACACTAAGAAAGTATGTTTTTCGATTCAAAACAATCTTTTAGCGTTGAGGAGTTCAAATAACGTGTTTTTGAGATGGTTTGGATCGAATCATTTACTACGTAACTTTTCACCAAATTGTACAAACACTAATAAAGTTTTCTTTTCGATTCATAGCAATCTTTTTACGCTTTGGGGAGTTGAATTAACATGTTTTTAGATCATTTTTATTGTATCTTTTACGACATAACTTTTCACCAAATTGTAATCAAACTAAGAATTTTTTTTTTCAATTCATAGCAATATTTTTATGCTTTGAGGAGTTCAAACAACTTGTTTTTAGATCATTTGTATCGTATCTTTTACAGCATAACTTTTCATCAATTTTTACAAAGACTAAGAAAGTTTGTTTTTCTATTCAAAGCAATCTTTTAACGCTCTTAAAGAGTCCAAATAACTTGTTTTTGTGATGGTTTGGATCGAATCTCTTACTACGTGACTTTTCACCAAATTGTACAAACACTAAGAAAGTTTTTTTTCGATTCATAGCAACCTTTTTACACTTTGAGGAGTTCAATAACGTGTTTTTAGCTCATTTGTATCGTATCTTTTACTACATAACTTTTCACCAAATTTTACAAACACTAAGAAAGATTGTTTTTCGTTTCAAAACAGTCTTTTAACGTTCTAATGAGTTTAAATAACGAGTTTATGAGATGGTTTGGATCGAATCTTTCACTACGTAACTTTTCACCAAATTGTACAATCAGTAAGAAAGTATTATTTTCGATTCATAGCAATCTTTTTACCCTTTGAGGAGTTCAAATAACTTGTTTTTATATCTTTTGTATCGTATCTTTTACAACATAACATTTCACCAAATTTTACAAACAATAAGAAAGTTTGTTTTTCGATTCGTACCAATCTTTTAACGCCCTGAGGAGTCCAAATATTGTGTTTTTAAGATGGTTTGGATCGAATCATTTACTACGTAACTTTTCACCAAATTGTACAAACACTAAGAAACTTTTCTTTCCGGTTCATTGA
Source organism: Luzula sylvatica (assembly GCA_946800325.1). Classification (NCBI taxonomy): domain Eukaryota; kingdom Viridiplantae; phylum Streptophyta; class Magnoliopsida; order Poales; family Juncaceae; genus Luzula; species Luzula sylvatica. Next base: position 29,012,297 of record OX326957.1, on the reverse strand, counting down.
AATTTTTTTAGGCTTTCAGGAGTTCAAATAACTTGTTTTTAGATCATTTGTATCGTATCTTGTACTACATAACTTTTCACCAAATTTTACAAACACTAAGAAAGTTTGTTTTGCGATTCAAAACAATCTTTTAACGTTCTGAGGAGTTCAAATGACGTGTTTTTTAGATGGTTTGGATCGAATCTTTCACTACGTAACTTTTCACCAAATTTTGCAAACACTAAAAAAATTTTCTTTTCGATTCATAGAAATCTTTTTACGCTTTGAGGAGTTCTAATAACTTGTTTTTAGATCATTTGTATCGTATTTTTTACAACAAAATTTTTCATCAAATTTTACATAGACTTAGAAAGTTTGTTTTTCGATTCAGAACAATCTTTTAACGCACTAAGGAGTCCAAATAACTTGTTTTTGTGATGGTTTGGATAGAATCTTTTACTACTTAACTTTTCACCAAGTTGTACAAACACTAAGAAAGTTTTTTTTCGATTCATAGCAATCTTTTTACGCTTTGAGAAGTTCAAATAACTTGTTTTTAGGTCATTTGTATCGTATCTTTTACTGCATAACTTTTCACCAAATTTTACAAACACTAAGATATTTTATTTTTCGTTTCAAAACAATCTTTTAACGTTATGAGGAGTTCAAATAACGTGTTCTTGAGATGGTTTGGATCGAGCCTTTCACTACGTAAATTTTCACCAAATTGTACAAACACAAAGAAAGTTTTCTTTTCGATTCACAGAAATCTTTTTACGCTTTGAGGAGTTCAAAAAACGTGTTTTTAGATCATTTATATCGTATCTTTTACTACATAATTATTGACCAAATTTTACAAGCACTATGAAAGTTAGTTTTTCGATTTAAAACAATCTTTTAACGTTCTGAGGAGTTGAAATAGCGTGTTTTTGAGATGGTTTGGATCGAATCTTTCACTGCGTAACTTTTCACCAAATTGTACAATCAGTAAGGAAGTTTTCTTTTCGATTCATAGCAATCTTTTTACCCTTTGAGGAGTTCAAATAACTTGTTTTTAGATCATTTGTATCGTACGTTTTACAACATAACTTTTCACCAAATTTTACAAACACTAACAACGTTTGTTTTTCAATTCGTAACAATCTTTTAACGCTCTGATGAGTCCAAATATCGGGTTTTTTTAGATGGTTTGGATCGAATCATTTACTACGTAACTTTTCACCAAATTGTGCAAACACTAAGAAACTTTTCTGTTCGATTCATACAAATCTTCTTAGGCTTTGAGGAGTTCAAATAACTTATTTTTAGATCATTTGTATCGTATCTTTTACTACATAACTATTCACCAAATTTTACAACCACTAAGAAAGTTTGTTTTTCGATTCAAAACAATCTTTTAATGTTCTGAGGGGTTCAAATAACGTGTTTTTTAGTTGGTTTGGATCGAATATTTCACCACGTAACTTTTCAGCAAATTGTACAAACACTAAGAAAGTTTTCTTTTCGATTCATAGCTATCTTTTTACCCTTTGAGGAGTTCAAATAATTTATTTTTAGATCATTTGTATTGTATCTTTTACTACATAACTTTTCACCAAATTTTACACACACTAAGAAAGTTTGTTTTTTCGATTAATAGCAATCTTTTTATGCTTTAAGGAGTTCAAATAACTTGTTTTTAGATCATTTGTATCATATCTTTTACTACATAACTTTTCACCAAATTTTACACACAATATGAAAGTTTGTTTTTCGATTCATAACCATCTTTTAATTCTCTGAGGAGTTCAAATAACGTGTTTTTGAGTTGGTTTGGATCGAATCTTTTACGACTTAACTTTTCACCAAATTGTACAAACACAAAGAAAGTTTTATTTTCGATTCAGAGCAATCTTTTTACGCTTCGAGGAGTTCAAATAACTTGTTTTTAGATCATTTGTATCGTATCTTTTACTACATCACTTTTCACCAAATTTTACAAACACTAACCAATTTTGTTTTTCGATTCAAAACAATCTTTTAAAGTTATGAGGAGTTCAAATAACGTGTTTTTGAGATGGTTAGGATCGAATCATTCACTACGCATCTTTTCACCAAATTGTACAAACACTAAGAAAGTTTTCTTTTCGATTCAAAACAATCTTTTAACATTCTGAGGAGTTCAATATTACATATTTAATAGTACATACAATTTTTTTTAAATTATAGTTTTAAAAAGAAAAATTACATTTTCCTACTATACTTGATGTGTTGGAAGGAATTTAATTAACCGAATTTAATGCTAAATCCAATTTAATACATGACAAACAATAAATTAGTAAACTCATTGTATTGTATATATTTGTTGTTACCATGTGATAAACCAAACATCCTAAAAGTATTACCACCTACAAAATAATTGCATTCATTATTTGTTCATCTGTGTTTTTTAAATTATGCGTGCACCCGTTTAACATGTGTTAGACAATGTATTAATTCAACCCTAAATAATATATTTTTCATGTTTAAAAAGTTATAGTTAATTGAATATGGATGCCGGTAAACAATGTTATCTAAAATATTAAATACATTGATGATGTATGAAATAATGGATTTTACATGTGTTAAACATTGTAAATGGATCATATTTAAATGTTTAACACATGTGAAAAGGTCAATTAATTGAGTATAAAAACTTTTTTTTAATTTGTAAATTTATATTTAATTAATTATGGATAGTGGTTTACAAACCGAATAAAAACATTAAATGCATTAATGATGTGTGAAACAATGAACATTTAATTCTCTCTTTTATGGATTGTAAGGGGTGAGTATCATCAATCTTTTGAAATATTAATACTTAAACTTACAAGTTATTAATGTAATTATACTTACTTATATATTGATTTTCTTACATAATTTTTTTTCATAACTTTATGCAACAAAAAAAAAATATTGGACATGTGATAATATGAAAGTCAAAATAAAGATAAAATTCAAGTGAATTATTTCATTTTTTTTAATTATACTTTAGAAAATACCAATAATATTCGATGTATATTTTGTAATATTATATATTAATTTATTAGTGTTATATATTTAAACTCTTCACATTCCATTTGTATTTACATTTAATCATGTAACATATTGCGAAATAATTTAAACTAAATATAACTGGTCCAACATAAACATAACGCATAATATTTTGACACATAATCGATGTTAGATGATGTGAGCTTCTAATTTTTTTCAAAACATGTGCAAAATAATGGACACATAAATGTCTACAAATAAAACATAATCATAAAAAAACAATAGTTAATTTATGATTCCTGTTTTTATCAGCATCTAATAGTTGAAATGATCATGATGGGGTGACACGAAAAGATTGCATAAATATAGGTCAAAAATAAGAGATTGATAAACAAACTAGAACTCTGCTGACGTATGCATGTCAAAATATATCATAACCTAAAATGAGTGGTATGTTCTTGTAAAATAATATTTTCTTAAAATATCTCTATTTTCACTCACTTTTTTCAACTAATTTACCACAACAAATCAGCAATAAAAATACAATACAAAGACCATCATTCTCCACAATTGGAAATAACCCAAACTACTACTACACACCAATCACACCAGTGGCGGATTTAGGGGGGGCGATTTTGCTTGTTTGAAAAATAATAAATATGATAAAGTTGTTTGTATTTCACAAAGATTATAGTATAGTGATAAACTTGATGTTTGAGAGATGTAAGGTCTTAAGTTCAATATTCTCAAGCCACATATTTTAATTTTTTTTTTATTTCGGCCCTCCCAATAAAATTCGGCCCCCCCTATATATTAATCCTGGATCCGGCCATGAATCACACCGTAATAAAAAAAAATATCTATCCATGCTAACAATATTTCAGTACCATACGCATAATCATCCAAATGTCCAGTCCCCTATCAAAGATACTTATTCCACTTGACCATGCAACTAAAAACAAAATCTAAAAAAAACAACATAATTTAAGACCATACACCCCTCAAATAATAGCCCATATTGAGCTTAAACCCAATAACACATCAAATACTACAAAATTTGCACAATTTGGATATAATTTGCACAATTTGGACAAGCATTTGGAATTGGGTAATTATAAGAAGAAAGGGCTCATCTTACTGCGAGGGAAAACATAAGCCGCCGAAAATATCCAATTCACAATCTCAAGTATTTTTTCTTTTGTATTAGTAACAAAAATAATATTTATTGTTTGGTGAACAAAGTAAACAAAATCAGTAACAAAATAAATAAATTTACTTGCAATTAGACAACATATTCGAAAATCGAAACTACAATTTTAATATTATATACCAGTATGCCAATGGTCCCATAGCCTAGATGGTTGAGTGCTCAGCACAATAAATCTTCATGTTGTAGAGGTTGTGGGTTCGAATCCCGGCGGCATCAATATAAAAAAAAACCTATAATGGCCACGATTCTTGGCTTAGGATTCTCTTCAAAAAAAAATAAGAATATTGTCTTATATATTCTCCCCAAATTCTCTCTTTCGTTTCACTTCTTTGATCTAATATATTCGAGGTCTCGACACATGGTCAAACCTCCTTCAAAAAAAAAAAATTATATACCAGTAAACGCCCAATTAATGCGGTATACAAATATTATTTTTTTGAAAGATGGGCTCGAGTTTTGCCTGAAATCCGAGATTATTATTAATGAAGAATTGAAATTTTAGGTGGTTTTAAAATCATAGAAAACCATATAAAGTAACTCTCTAATATCTCCTCTTCGCCAGAAGTTTCGATCCATATTCACTCTTTCGCTTGTCCCCGCTTCTTAAAAATGAAGTAAACGAGATAATTTCTTATAATTAGCAGCAATAGCATTTCAATAATAATGTATATGTTTCTATTTTCTTCTAATGTAACACGAATACACGATTTAAATTCAAATAATTTTTAATTTGACGTCCTCCAATGTCTTATAATTAGCTCTTGTACAAGAGCAAAACATCCAATTATTTTAAGAGGATAATTATTAATTATCAATAGAAAGAAAAAGTGTTTTTTATATAGAAGGACTAACATGCTGAAAATGTGATCCCTTGTATTTTTTTAACCAAATTAATTTGATTCTTGTTGGAAGTACTCGAAGTATAACTTTGGGATGAATGTGAAAGTATTTTTTGCATGATGTTTATGTACCCTATTATAGAAAGAAACAGTATATCTAGATATATTCCTAAATATTAATTTGATTTTTGTAGCAATTTGTGGATTGTAGATCCTTCGTGCAGAGAGTCTATATACCCTCTTCTTAATACGATATTCTAATTCTAATATATTACTACACATGCATTACTTTTTTTTTTTTGTTATATTTTAAGATCTTATTATGTAAAATATTTTTTTTGTACATATATTTTTCATACAAGAAATTTCCTCTTATAATTTGTAGTATTTACTATGGGCTATTGTTTCACTCATGGGCCGTACGATTATAATATACAATAATTTTTCACTCTCTCCTCAGCCGGTTCCGCCTTCCTTTTGTTTTAGTCCCACCCCGCTAATGCAACAGAAGCAAGGAATATTTATATAGTTAGACGAGAGATTACTGAGCACGACCTTACTTGAACAGGATCTGTTCTATAGGATCGTACTACTGTATTCTTGAGTGATCAGGAGACAGGCACTACAGTCTGGTTGATGAACCCAGACCACTGCACCAGAGCGTGATTAACGGCTCAGATTGATCCTCTCGGATTTAATCATCGGCTGTAGATGATCGTTCTACTCGGCTTCGGCTGTGTGGATGGTGCAGTGGTTGTCTGACAGACCTCCCCTTTTCTTTTTTGCTCTTCCATTATTTTTCCTATTCAGTCCCGCGGAGCTGTGGTATTTTTGGAGAGATGACTAGCGATAATGTGGTATTTTAGAGATTAAGATATGTTCTGCTCACTTCTAGGTTGATTTTCCTAAGATTTAATCATCGGCTGTAGATGATCGTTCTACTCGGCTTCGGCTGTGTGGATGGTGCAGTGGTTGTCTGACAGACCTCCCCTTTTCTTTTTTGCTCTTCCATTATTTTTCCTATTCAGTCCCGCGGAGCTGTGGTATTTTTGGAGAGATGACTAGCGATAATGTGGTATTTTAGAGATTAAGATATGTTCTGCTCACTTCTAGGTTGATTTTCCTAAGAATTATGGGTAAACTGGTTTGCTCACATTCTGTTCGATGAAATGCCCAACCAAAACTTGAAGAGGACAGAGTGAAAAACGTTGTTATGGAAGAATGAGAATGTGTATGGCTCGATATTTAAATGAAGTTCTGCTCATGTTTGATAGAACTCCTTATGAACAATCTTTGTAAACGGCTTTGCTCGCGTTCTGTTCGATGAAATGCCCCAAACAAACTTTCAGAGGAGATAATGAAAGCAACTAGGGCAGTGCTAAATTGGTCTGTGTTTATGCTCATCAAACACATTAAAACACTGCAAAATGATATACGTCGTAAAAGGGTCGAATTTAATCGAGATTAGAGGGATTTCGTCTACTCGGAACTGAAACGTGAAAAAGGAAATATAGATTCGGCGAGAACACCGTTGCTGTTCATAACTAGTCTATGTTTAGGAATTCATAAACATAAACAAAAACAAAGTGGATGAGCTTATGTTAGGTTATCTTAGAAATTCATTACAATGAATGCCTTCCTAAGGCTAGTGTACATTCTTGTTTTCTTTTTGCTTCCAAATCTTTTGTAAATCACTCCCGCTTTTTAATGAAAATTTATGAATAGCAACTTAGTTGCTGTTCCTTCAAAAAAAAAGTACATAGAAAGTATAATTTCGTGTATATTCATGAATTTTTTTAAATTATTATGTATTGATGAAATATAAAGAAGTACAAGTTTTTATAAGGTACTTCGGTATACATTTTGTTCATAATATGTAAAAATTTCGCGTAAACGGAATTAAATATATGTATCGAACAAAATTCAATGTATAATATATGCTTCTAAAAGTTAGAAATTAACTTTTTAATGTGCATCATCGTCGATCTTTCGATGTCACGTCTATCTATGATAAAACTAAAAAAAATTATATATCCTCTTGTGAAAAAAACAAGCAAGTCTATAACACATTAACATAATGAATTATATCATTCTAACAGAACCTAAAAACTCGCTCCAAAATAGAATCTCCATCTATTTATCTTTTCAATGCTTCATTTGTTTTTATAGTGTCATTATTTTATTATTCAATGTTTTTTATAAAAAAAAATATAATAACTATAAAATATGAATATTTGTATAATATCATTTTATTTTTTCACATTAATCTACTTTAAAGATTTCGGGAGACTTTTTATAAATAATAAATAATAATACTAAGGGGTATTTTTTTATAGTAAAATTATTACCATGTTAATTGTTACTACATGTATTTCATGTGGTTTTTTTTATAGTATTTTGAAAGTTGGAAGTTTTAAAAGTTAATATTTCTATTAGGAACTTTGCTAATTTTATCCGAGAAGTTAGTGTGTGCATCTCTACTAACTAACACTATGGGAATTCTATTTATACATATTTTTTCTTACAATCAATAAAAATACTCCCCACTATGGAAATTATATTTATACATAATTTTTCTTGCAATCAATAAAAGTACTCCAATTCTATTGATAGTTGATACATAATTTTTCTTGCAATCAATAAAAGTACTCCTACGAATTTTCGTTAAACAAATTTAATTTATAAGTTCAAAGACGTAATTTTATTTGTGTGAACAGGTAAGTCTTTCAAAATAAAAAAAAAAATGGTTTGAATGATTCTATAAAATATAAAAAAATATTTACGTACATTATTTCTAATTTGATACAAAATATTTTTTAAATATGGAAACAGAGTTGTACATTGCATAATATTTAAAATCCAAATTTCGAAATAATATTCTTGGTAAACAACGCTAAAGCGAAACGAGGGTAATCGCTAGTTAAACATAAAATTGATGTCATTTTTTTTATTGATTTTAAAATATGCATATAACCGTATGAAATATTTTGGAAAAGCGTATCTTCGAGTACACCGTTCCAATTAGATGAGATGTAACCTAAATTATTTTATTTGAAAAAAATAATTTAATAAATTTATGTCACGAGTACATACCGTTCCAATCAGATGAGATGTAACCTAAATTATTTATCTGAAAAAAGATTAATTTAGTAAATTTATATTATTGATATGTTCATAACTAAATTCATATTTATTAATAATTAATAATACATTCATATTAAATATGTTATATATTGTCACGTCATGATTTAACAATCTATAGATGAAAAACATAAGCGGTTTGATTGATCAAATTAAAATGTTAGATACTTAGGACAGTTATGAATCTATGTTTGGATTGTGATATTTGTTCTACTGCTGCAGTTGTATTTTCTCTATACCATCCCGTTCCGTTGCAGTATTCATGAACCTCGTGGAAACTCCAAAAGTTCAAAATGCAGGAATGGGGAAATTTGGCGGGAGTTATTAACATAACTCCCAAGAGTCGCACATTTTTTTTCTTTTTTTTTTGAGAAAAATAGAGTAGGCTCTTATGTCCTACTTCTATTGATTAATTCTTACATTTTTTTCCTTGAAGGATTCAAGCTATTTTTACCTTCTCTTCTTCTCTTTTTCGCAGTAGTAACAACAAATCGCTGAAGGAACCCAATGCTATGGGCAAACACGATCAACCCAATGCTTGGGTTTACTTCACACATCAACCCACAACAACTCTCTATTATTAAAATGACTTTGGAAATTACATACGGAACCTGAAGGACTATGGGCAAACACGATCAATTCGATATATCAAAAGAAGGAACCCAATGCTCTACAAATCATACCCAAAAAATTCACCTCCTACTTTATCAAGGATCTTATCAAACTCCTTCCATTCTATAATGTCTCCATCCACAAACAAAACGACGAATGGAAATGGAAATGGACAATAAATGGCACATTCTCCGCGGCCTCGGCCTATAACGTTTGGCGGAATCCGGGAGTCATTATTAAATGGAATGCTCAACTCTGGAAACTCAAATTACCAAATAAGATCAAATTTTTCGCATGGCTGGCTTTCAACCAAAAAATCCTAACCGGGGATAACTTGGCAAAACGGGGATGGCCTAACCATCAAACTTGCCTTAATTGTTCAGGTTCTATCCAAGAGAACTCTAAACACCTATTCATAGATTGTCCCTTTGCCAATCAAATCTGGACCAATCTATCTTCCTCCCTAGGTTTTAATATAGCACAGGACACCTCACTTATCACGATGTGGATCTCAAATAAAAAAAGATGCCCGGCGCATCTCAAGACGACATGGGATAAATACTTCATGGCAAGTATCTGGAACATTTGGAAAAGAAGAAATGCGGTCATCTTTTCAAACAAAAGACTACCCATCTCCCTCACTTTCCGAAGAATAATGACGGACGCTTCGAATTGGCAATGGCTAGACTAGCTACTAGAGAATAGCATAGGAACATAAATCTACTCAACTAGATAATAGTATTGTTAATTCCAGCCTTATGGGGCATTAGCCCTTGATGTAAATGTTACACCTTCATTAATACAAAATCCGAGCAACGTATTCTCGTTGCTCACTCAAAAAAAACAACAAATCGCTGCTCACTCTTTTTCTCTATCAAGATCTTAGGATTGAGCCAGGTTTGTAATCCTAGATTATTTGCTATTTGTTTTGGTCACAATTGAAATATCTTTTGGTTTGTGATGCAGTAATGTGAGGTTGCATTAATTGTTTATACTTTTTTGGGTTCAAATATAATAAATGGAGTCAAATGAGTGGATGGATGCACTTGGATTTTATCGAAATTGGTTAAATTGCAGCTTAAACTTGTTGAATGTTCTGAAATGGCTAAGCATAATTAAATATAAACAAGTCCAAATTAAATGTAAAGATGCACCGTAATAAATGAACCTCCCTATCTCTCCTCCTTATAAATACCTACCAATACAATCCCCCCTTCTACATCATTAGTTGTTCTCATCAGTCATGAAGTTCTACAACGGCATTACCCTCGTCCTGATTTTACTTCTCGTCATTCACGGTGAGATTGACCATCCAACAAATAATAATAATAATAATCATAATCATAATAATAATCATAATCATTGCAGATAATCCTCTAGGAGTTAACGCAGGCACCAGCGCCGCCCTTAGCAATAAGTTCGAGGGCAGGTGCACATCCGACAAAAATTGTGCGAATATATGTATTTTTTCAGAGGGACACACAGGTGGATATTGTGAAGGATCCATTAACCGTAAATGTTATTGCACAAGGGGACCACGCCATTTGGGTGTTTCAATTAAAAAGCGAGTCTATCCGCCCGAGCCGCCAAAGACGCCGCCACCATCACCACCACCACATCCACGAGCTAGGAATTAGTACTTTAATAATAAATAAGTCTCTTTTTGTTTTACTTCCATTGGCGAAGTTTATGCAAAGGGTTTAGAGTGAAATGAGAGATGATAATGAAGCAAAACATATATAAATTAATAAAACTCAAAGTTTATGATGCATGTAAATAGCACAAAATAGACCACGCGTACTATTTCGATACAACAAATAAAATGATGTTAGTAGTAGGACTAATTATCATAATCAAGATCCATTGCGTTCTCGTCTATGCTGCTTTTACAAGACCAAATCTTTATTGTTCTGTCGTGCGCGACCGTTGCTATTTGTTGTCCATCTGCACAATTTTTTTATTTTTTTATTATTAGATGAAAATATGAATGAATCGCTATCTAAAGTATTTACACTTTACCTTGAGTAATATCCAAACTCGTAACTTTGGCTTCGTGTCCTGCTAGCGATTTGATTGGCTTGAAATCCAGGGCCGACCACAACTGCAATAAATTGACAATTAGTCTAGAGAGAGAGAGAGAGAGAGAGAGAGAGAGAGAGAGAGAGAGAGAGAGAGAGAGAGAGAGAGAAGCAATACCGCTACTTTGGTATCGAAGGAGGACGTGGCCAAGAAATAGCCGTCTTGGGGTTCGAATTTAACTTGTGAGACGAGACTCTTGTGAGCTGGAATGGAATAAATGTTCTTTCTTTTTCTCAAGTCCCAAATTCGACAAAAATCATCTTCGCTCCCCGTCGCCAAATAATATCCATTCGGAGAGAAACTTACTGAAAGAACCTACAAAAAAAAAACTAATTCAATCCCACTACTAAATAAAAAACTTCAGGCACAATTTCATGTGTGCCCCTACAAAATAGCAGAATTTCATGTATATCCCTCAAAAGCGTGAAATTTCATAAATAACCCTATAAAGCCCTTCAAATATCATGGATACCCCTTAAGATGATTTTTTACTAAAAATTTGTTAATTTTTTCAATCAAAATATTTTTCCGTTTTACCCCTATAAAAATATTTTTCGATCAAATATCATGGATACCCCCTTAGGGATATACGTGATATTTCAAGGATTTTATAGGAGTAACCATGATACTTGAAGGGTTTTAAAGGGGTATCCATGATATTTGAAGGGTTTGCAGGGGTACTCATGAAATTTCACATTATTGAGGGGTATATGTGAAATTACGATGTTTTACAGTCACTCACAGGCTTAACATGGCCTTGAAAAGCAAGAATGCTCCTTCCAGTACGCAAGTCCCAAACACGGGCCAACGCGTCGAGTCCGCACGACGCGACCAACGACCCGTCAGGATGGAAACCGATTCCATAAACGCTCCTGCTATGTCCTTCTTGCAACAATAACTCTTTCCCCGTACCCAAATCCCACAACCGCCACGTCTTGTCGAAGCTAGCCGTCCCCAAATATCTCCCCGAGGGATGGAATCCGATGCGGGCCAGCCTGTCGAGATGCCCGTTGAACGATGTTAGGAGCTTACCGTTCACGTCCCAGAGTTTAGCCGTTCGGTCTGCCGAGGCGGTCGCTAGACAGGTGTCGACTGGAGAGAACGCCACGTCGGTTGCTCGCTCGTCGTGTCCTTTGAACGTTATTACTTTTTTAACATTCGGCATGCTCCACACCGATATGTACCCGCTCCATGAACTACGTCAAAAATATAACCTTCAGTAAAACAAACTTCAAATATAAACATTAATTAACTTTATACCTCGTGGCGAGATAATCGCCGTGACGAGAGAAAGAACAACCGGAGAGAGGCCTCGCGTCTCCAACCTCGCTACAGTCCAAAACGAAACCGTCGGCTTGCTTTACCGCCAGCTCAGCTTCCTTTTCCAAATCTTCATCAGGATCATTTTTCCTCCTTTTCGCCCGTTCTAACCGGGTCTTTGCTCGCGCGAGAGAGAACAACGCGATGTCTAATCTCGCGTCGACCAGCTCATCGGGCCCCTCGGTAAAGAACGGGTACGAGACCTGCTCCGTTTCTCTCGGTTGGGAGCTCTCCGTTTCGCCTTCTTCGGCTTCTTGAGAAATTTTGAGTAAGAGATCGAGTTTGCCGTCTGCTTCGAGCCGTACCATTATGGAGCGGAGCCGGTCCCGACGTTCCATTTCTCGTTCCCCGAATAAGGTGATGGGTTCGCCGAGACGGCGGAGACGGGCACGGACGGACGAGTCGTTGGTGGGGACGGCCATTGCGTAGGCGCGGCGTTTGAGCATGAGTTCTTGAATTGCTTTCTCTTGTCGCTCCTTTGCTAGCTTGCTCGCCTCGGATACCTCGTACTTGGTGTCTTCATCTCGAGTAGCCGTGGAGGATGTGGGAGGGGGAGGGACGGGAATTGGAAGTGGCGTGACGGGGATGGGAATGGGGAGGGGAGCGATGGGAGGAGCTGGTGGTGGGGGATTTGATAGTGGTGATTCGTCCGCCATTGATGAGTCTTATAATAGATCAAATTAAGCTGAAATGCACATATAATAGTTCAAATTAGGTCCTCATTGACGTGATTAAACACTGATTGAAATGATTATACTGTAATCGCAACAAAAACAGTCCGAATTAAGCCCTAATTTAGTCCAAACTCAGACCAAATAACCCTAGTTCAGACCTAAATTAATCTAATTAAAGAGAAAGAAAGAGAACAGTTCGACAAGGTGGAATTTACCTGCTTCGGTGCTTCAAAGACAGGCGGCTTCAAAGAAGCCAAAGAGAAAGAGAGAAGAGAGGAGACAGGCGTAAGACGGCGTCGGCGTCCGGGCAGCTGGGCGAGTGTCGACGGAGATGGCTAGGGCTCGTGAGAGCCAGAGAGTAGAGACGGATATGGGTTTAGAACTAGCGGATTTTGAGTAATGATACGAACCACACCTTTTATACCACGAATTAACCACACCTGCCACATGACAGCCAACTATTGGCTACACGTTTCCATTACTTTTTCTGCAGCCTACACGTTTCCATTACTTTTTCTGCAGCCAATAACTGACTGCCCTGCCACGTGGCAGGTGTGGTTAATTCGTGGTATAAAAGGTGTGGTTTGTATCATTACTCCGGATTTTTCAATACGGGTCCCTAAACCCTAAATCTTAAAATGGACCGGTACCAGTGAAAGAGCTTATTTTAATAAAATAAAACTTATTACAGAAGCCCCATTACATACTTTGAAGAGAGAAAAAAAAATTAATTCTACAAGTCACGTTAAAAAAACACTAATAAACAATCTTAATAAATCTCCATAAAATAATAAATATATAGAACAAATAAAATTTTCTAAAACCAAAGAAAAAACCAATGGAGAGTTGTCATGTAAATTGAAATGGTCAAGCAATTGAGGAACGAGAAAGTATAAATTCCCTCGTAACTAATTTTTTTTCGATCAGGAATACTTTAATTGGTATATAATTTCCTTCCTTATTGGAAGTAATAAATACATAAAACAGGAGAAAGAAAATAACCGTCTATATTATAGAAAAACAATATATAGATATTAAACAATCATTATTGAATATAAACGATCTACAATTTATTCTAACAAATAAATGGTACAACAATATCCTATACCTAAACGAATCGCTTAATATAATAATATATATACCAAATAACAACATGGTTCAGATACATACTTCGAATCAAATAACAACGACACTAAGTCGAAGCTCTCTCACTCTCTACCAATTTAGTATTTACAACGTCGATTTCCTAATCTACCATCTCTATCTAGCAATCAACTGCACACAAAAAAAAAAATATTAAAATTTTCGAGCAAAACAAACAACCAATAATAAAACCATACCTTCTTCTATCCATCCCCTCGTAGAATCCCTAAGAATTCTACGCAGACGCAATAGTCTTCACTCTATTCCTCTTAAAAGAAGGGTTCTCAATAGAAAACACCAACAACGACCCGTCTTTCGTGCCGGCCAAGAAACACTCTTCGGGGGTAACGTTCAACGACGAAATTACCTTTCCGCCCCCCTCGTATCTAAAAATCACTTCTAAAGAATGCATCGATCTCAGAATGAGCTGTCCGTGGTCCCCGGCACAGACCAGAAACTCGCCGCAACAACTCAACTCCATGCAAGTCAACCTCCCGTTCGACTCTGACGACCCGATGCTCTTTCCGTTTATGGAATATAAATGCAAGCTGAGGTCGTTTTCGGAATATAAAACTATTTTCCCGTGTTGGGAGACCACGATTTTCGACAAGGAGCTTCCGGAAGGGTGGCGGAGGGAGCGGATGTACGTTCCCTCGCGGAGAGTGTGGAAAATGCACGTGCCGTCTTTGGACCCGCTGATCACGACATCGAGATCCGTGCTGATGAAGAGACAGGTGATGATGTCATCGTGCCCGCAGAGGATGTGGAAAGGGGAGTCGATTATTACGTGATCTTTTGTGGCGAGAGTTTTTTTGTCCCCGTATCGGAGTTTGTGTGTGTGCCATACCATTACGGTTGTATCGTGGCTTCCCGTCGCTAATACGCTCCCGTCAGAAGAAACTGGAGGATAATTTACAACAAAACCCGTATGTTTTTAGATTCTTTCCGTTTTAGTCCCTACGAAGTTAACAAAGTCTTTTTTTTTACCTGCGACGCAGCTGACAACGTCCTTGTGTTGGCGAATGCTCTGAACGATTCGCCCATCATGGAGAGAGATGACTTGGAAACTATTCTCCCAATTCCCACACGAGACCAAATAATTATCGTTATAAATTTGCATTGTGGCAAGACATTGTTTCCCGAACTCCACATTCTCTGCTAGAGGCGTTCCGATTTTGCGCGGGGACAGCACGTCAGAACCCACTCCAAAGAAAGGCTCCTGTAATGCATTAAATAACATATTAAAATTCACATTTTCATAAATTGGAAAACATGAGGGATTGTTTGGCAAAAGTACCAAGGAGCCCGAAAAAGTGAGGTTGCCCCCGTGCTGCAATTGCGTGGTGACCCAACCCTTAACCGAAAGATTGAGCTCTTGATTGACCAGAATAATATTCGAATCCAACAAACCAACAAACAACACGGCCGAATTAGAGTTGCCCGTGTTGTTGACGCAAGTGGTTAGCGTGATCGAAGCCGGCGCGAAGTACAACGGGTGGGCAATTGGAATCGGGGGCCCTCTTCTCGGGTGCTTCTTTTTGAAGATTTGAATTGGGGTTTGGCCGAAATTTGCGATTTGGTCCTCGATTGCGGATTTTTGTAACATGTCGTCCATGTTTTCGAGATCCACTGCGCCTTCGTAAGTTACGTAGTAAAATATATTCGCAGCCTCGACGGCAGGTTTGCCACGTTGCTTATAGCCAAAAATTAGGTCAATCCAGTGATGTAAATTAGAGCTCACGTATTCACTTTCAAGTGCTTCTCTATTCAAGCGAATGAATTCCTCAGGAGAACCCTACAAAATACATACCCATAGAGTTAATAATGCTAATTTGGAAAAATGAAGGGTATGCATGCAAAATACCTTTGCCCAAGGAGGGAGTGTGACATCACCCAAGGGTTCGCCGTCTTGTTTGATTCCAAGATGGTACGAATTTAAATTCGAAAGAAATTCAGGCATGTAAAAGAATTCTGGTATTAATTCCTTCACATCACTCGTGTTCGACAAGCAATTCTTGTACGTGCTCTCCATGCTTTGAAATAGTCGATCCGCGTGGTCGAATTTACCACCCTGTCCATCAATTATTTAATATTACATTTTATTATTATATTAAAAAAAGGTGAATTATTGTGAGGAAATATTATGGTCGTTACCTGTAAATTGCGATGAAGAGCTGTAAATGGCTCGAGCCTCAGCAAATAATATAATACTATACCCATGCTCGAATAGTGAGACCCATAGTAAAAACTGCACAAACGAACGAAATAAATATCAAAAAATTTGAAACTCGCAAAAGATTGCAATATTTTGCAAGAAAATATCAAAAATAACCTTGGAATGTCAGGATCATTGAAGTTATGATACCGCTCTTCGAAAACCTTGAAACGCTTTTGATCCAAAGAACCAACAGGTTTAGAAAGGTCTCTAAAAGACGAGGCAGCGTTCACATCGAGTTTTTCCGAAGTATAATCCGCCAAAACCCAAGGAAAAACCGGGTATTGGGTCAAATCATTGTAAGACCGACCCGATAAGGTGTTAAGTATCATCAAATACTCGAAATTGCTCATTTCTCTCCTCCTCCAACTCTCTCTAGCAGTCTGTGCCAGCTCAGACGCGACCTGTCGATCCACGAAGGAGATCAAGCATGCTTTGTCTCTCGAGGTTCCTTTGGGGAACAAGCACTCGTTTCTCAGAGAAACTATGAGCAAGCCCGTTTGTTTGGCTTCTTTTGGGGACGAGAAGTTTAGGAATATCGGTGCCGTTGAGTCGTTAAAGAAGATCTCAATTGCACTATATTGGAGGAGATATCGCGTCGAATGAACTGCCCTTATCTGCACAGTATATTGCATTCTGAGATTACAAAACATGCAATATCGAAAGATTAGAAAAAAGTAGTATACCGAGACTAAATTCCACCGCCTGTGGCGTTTGGTCTTGTTGGATTGGCTGCTGTTAGAGAGAGTGTCGGAGTTATTATCGTCATGGACGTTTTTGTCTTTTGCTTCCTGCTTGGAATCCGTGCTGCTTTTTCGATCTTGGAAGCTGTCGAATACCGAGGATCCTCCCGTGCCCTCGACCAGGAATTCTCCAGCGAAATGTAACATGTTTTGCCTTATCATTAAGTGCCCTGCTAGCTTCCATTTCGGCGTTACTAGCACACAAGCGTTTGTTGACATCACCTAAAAATAGAATTAAAAAAATGTCAAAAATATCAATTATACCCCTATTAAGTTGAAAAATATAATCGATTTTGCACTAACCTCGCTGGAATCGATTTCTACGGGGGGAATAACCGTCTCTTTCTTCTCATGTACAGCATTCAAATATTCATCGGATTCTACCGCGACATTTTCACTTAGGCCCTCCGTTTCCTCGACAATCGCATCGGCACCCTCCTCTCCACTCTCCTCGGTGATCCCTCGAACTCCCTTAAGAAGAAACTTCTTCATCTTCTCAGGCAGAGTGGTGGGCTCTGACGAGGACTCCCCCGTCACATTTTCATTTTCGCCCTTTTCGTTTTGGGATTTTGCGGTTGGAGGAGGGAGACAGAGTCGTTCTTCGAACTTGTAATTTCTCTTTAGTTTGAGTCTCCTTCGCCACCTGTCTTCGGTTTTGTCGTGCCTCCAGTGAGTTACAATGTTATTTGGAAATGGGTTTGTTGACCATGGGCCTCTTTCGTCTATTAACGCTCTGTATATGTGCACCCATTTATCCTATTTGTGTACACCAAACAAATGTATTTATTTCTTTTATTTAGCGTGAAATATATTAACCATAAAATTCCGCAATTAAACATCAATATTTATTAACCTTGACGATTTGTTTGTCTTCTTCGAAGACGAGTTGAAAGGCGGCTCTTCTGGCATCGTCAGCAGTGAGAATAGTCGTTTTGTTCGATTGAATCTCGTCGTCAAATGCATTTAATTGGTTTTGAGCTTCTAGAAGTTGCTCTTTGAGTTTCAAACTCATCTCTTCCATTTGCTTAAACCGGTCCGATTTGGCCGCTTTCATGTATTTTGCCTCATCTAATGCCTGAAAAATTAATTCGAAGAAAGAAATATTACTATTTTTGACTTGATAATCTTAATTTTAATTTATGATTATTTTGAAGGGAGAGAAATAAACGTACACATGAAAGAACTCGGTCCTTTTGAAGAAGGTTAAGGATGAAATTGGCGTCTTTATTGGTGTTTCCTTGGTCGCCATTTTCTTCTCGGCCTAATATACTATTTGCGAGCATTGATTTGCCACAAATAACCAGTTCTAGAAGCAAGTGGGAGATTATATGGTACCGAGCCCCGTCGTCCAGCCCACCGTACTGCGATCTTATCGCCAGTAATGCCCTGAAACAAAACAAAACAAAAATGAAAAAAAGTGACAAATGTTAATAATTGATAGGGAAATTTGCATAGAAGTCCATGCACTATGCCAGAATTGCAAAAAAGTCCCAGAATTGTGAAGTTCGGGCATTTTTGTTAAAAAACTGAAATAAGAACCCATAAACAAAATAGAGAGGGGGGGGGGGGGGGGGTTACCAAATGAAATAATGGAGCTTGTTCTTGGCGGGATCATCGTCAGGAGTGAGAATGGAAGGGAGGAGAGAGATGAAAGATTGAGTGCATCTAGAAGCACTCTCCAAATCAGCCTTACAAAGGTACACAACCACGAGGTGAAATATAATTCTAGGGCACCTTTCACCTCTCAATAGCATTGCTTTATCCACATACTTATTCGGCTTTCCTCCCCCCAATGCCGTTCCAATATTCGTGATCGTTTGCCCTAATTTTTACACGGAAATATTCAGTTAATGTTTCCCACCTTGTAGGGGTATATGTGATAATTTTCATAATTTTTTTCGTTGATTACCTCCGGCTACGACCACCGCGGCCACCTCAGCAGCGGGGATGTTCAAGGACTCGACTAGACCGCGAGCCCTTTGGGTGAACGATGGGGCCGGGCCCACACCTCGACTAGAGGGGCTCTTGCCTGGCCCTTTACCATTGACTGCACAGATGAGCGTCCATATTTTCTCGTATAAACTCCAACACTCTTCCAAGAACGAACCCAAATTCCCAGAAACCCTGTAATGTCATGAATAATTATTATTTTTGGTAGGTAAATAAAATAAAATATTTTTTTTTTTACATTGGAAGCTGATCGGCGATCTCGGAATTTAATATATCCTTTACGGAAGCGTTTATATCATTTTGACCATCTTTTCTTGTGCTTTCGGCAGATTGTTGCGTCAAGATTCCGTCGCTGGAAATCTAGAACGAAAAGTTACGTGTTTAGATCTCGATATATTATGCATTACAATAAAGAAAAGTCAAAATTTTATACCATGAGTTTGACGCTGCTATCACTAATGAGAATATCGTTAACAAGTTTGAGGAAATAAAGGGTGTTGTCTCGGCACGGTTGTGACATGAAAATGTTCTCATCGGGCACTATTTCGATCAAACTTCCAGCCAGATCTTCGAATATGTCCTTCAACAGATCTGACAATTTCCCCTGCTACACATTTTTCATAATTGGTCAAAAAGCTCTGGAATCAAAGTTTAAGGGCCAATTGATTTGAGTATTGAAATACCTGATTGATTTTGAAAATGAAGAAATTGATGGTGTCTTCGAGTTGGGTCCAGCCTCCTTTGACAGAGTACAAATAATGAGTGAGAACGATAGAGTACAAGTTTCTGACGAGCATTAGCTCGGTAATTTCTGGACTATGGTCTTTGGGGTTTTGTACTGGTTTGTAGTCTTCGAACACTTCTAGTGATAAGGAGGTCTCTAGCCACAAATTCCAACCATGTTCCTGCCAGATTATTAATATTAAGTCCAGAGAGTCGACTATTTTGAAAATTGAATTCTTACCATCATGGCTTCGATATTTGATGGATTCGTGACCAAAAGGCCGATAAGATCTTTGAGAATCTTTGCGCGGACCGAAGAATCCTTGCAACATTGCAAGAATTTGAAAATGCAAACCAAAATTTGAGGAAGGGCGAAATGAGATGAAAATACGGAGCCAGGATAGTTCTTGTTCTTTGCTGCATCAGCTTGAGATCTTTTCAGCAAAACCTGAAACAAAAGAGAATTAAGAAGAAAAATACAAAATTGTATTTTGGTGATTAAAACGAGTCTTCGTGAACGCGGACCTGTTTAGGGCTAGCTCCTCCGAGAAGAACATCGAACAGAGTTGCGCAGAGATTATCTGACAAACTGAACTTAAAAATTCTTTCAGATATTGCCGAGAAAATCAGGTTCGGTACCAGCGTAACTCCTTTTTTGGAAATTTCAGGGAGGTATTTAGATTTTCCCGCAGCTAGGGCAAAGAATTTCATGCCCTTTTTCTCCGTCGAAAGCCCAACCAAAAGCTTCCCCAAAAGTTGTAGCCCAAGTAGCCTTATTGGCTCCAACTCCCTTTCATAAAAAAAGATATATATATATATATATAATTAAACATATAATTATCTGCAAATGCTCAAACTAGAAAAAAGAAGTTAAAGAAGTAACTAACCGCTGGAGCAGGTTAACAAAAATGTGGCAGCCCCCAAGAGAATTGACTTGATCAAGGAAAGAAGCCAAAAAAGATTTAGTAGACAAGGCACGCATAATCATATTCAATACATCCTCTATACACGCCATATCTTGACTCCTCTCAAAAAATGATATCAACGCTTTTATATCCGCAACAGATATCTTTTGCCTAAATTTTTGAAAAATATTGGAATCAACATGAGATGATAATAATTTAATAAATATAATGTTTAGTTATTTACCTCAAGCTCATTTCGGCGAGGCTCAAAAAAAGGAGTCTAATCTTGCGAATCTCGTCCAAACTCGGCCTCTCACCAATGACTTGTTTCATGACTGAATGTAGAAGCGGTTTCGTACCAAGGGCAAATCTGAGATCAGGCTTTTCCCAGTAAAACTGACGAATCATGTCCAAAATCCTAGGGAGTGTGCAGAGCTCTGGCAATAAGGAAATATAGCTCTCGAAATAATCTATGAGAAACATGTAGAGGTTTCTTTGCACTTCGTACGTTGCGTACATCCATATGTGTGGGTTTAGGTAGATTCGTGAGATCGCTTCTTTCGTCAGAGTTTCTGACATGCCTAAGTGGAAAAAAATGAAGAAAATATATATATAAACATAAATATGCAAGTAAAAATATAGTTGAGGGAATAATATAAGAGACGTACCGCAGTTTTTGAGAACACTGAACATGTATTTCAAGGACTGGAGAGTCTCCATATTGAGCTGACGTGGCGGTACTGACTGGAAGAGAAACCCTAAAATCGCAAATCCAGACAAAATATGCATTTGTTGCTGGTTTGGTAAATTTGCATCCAAAACCGAAGCCACGAGCTCAATAACATTGGCTGCAAGTTTATTCTCCACCTGTCCTTGTCCTTCTCCCCCATTATTCGCGATGAATTTATCGAAACGAGCGAAAAGAGGGAAAAAGACCGAAACGCCCCCGACACAGTAAATTATCTCTTTGAGGAGACGTCTAGAGCATAACTTAGTACCGTCCATTATTTTCGCTCCAAAAATGGATTTTTCTGACGAGCTTTCTATCGATTGCGATACACTGAACAGAGTTCTATTGTGGCTCGCCTGAAAAAAATAAAAAGAGTCAAAATCGAACAAAAAGTCTTCTAAATTATAGAAAATACATTGAGGGTAAAATAGTAAATTCACCTGGGCGTTGAGGCCGAAAATGATTTTGGAAGAGAGGCCATTAAACAAGGAGTCGTCAGTAGAAGAACAGAGGTTTCGATCGCCAATGAACGAGTACATGTAACTCGGGCCAAGACTATGAATTCCTTTAATTTGCTCAGGAGATAAGGCGTCAGAAAAGGCATAAACGGGTCCCATTTGGCCGATAAATGGATACGCCCTTTCAAATCCGAGTGAATTTGGTTCGTCACTTATTGGCATTAACTCCGCCCCAACTGTACACCGAGTCATCATGTCAGTCACCTTCACGTACCTGAGATATTTATTATTTTTTAGAGAACGTTTACTACTTGGGGTTTTCTGTAAAATGTAAAGTTTGCAAGGGGTGAATTGCAAACCTGCACTTTTCAGTTGAAATGAGATTCCCATCGAGATAGCATTTGAGTTGGCTTCCACTAGAAAAGGCTCTCCCGATACTATGCGTAATGGATACAAAATGCCACTCTTTCGCATTGAGCTTTAGTGGCAGTATTACACACTGCCTCTTTTGGTTAATAGACTGAAAATTTGGAAAATAACGAATCAATATTATAAATAGTTCAAACTATAATCCTTGGATAGAGCAAATATTTTCTTACCTCGAAAATGAGATTGCCTTTAGCAAGCATTGCAACGCATCCTTTTCCATTTTCGGTGAAGAAAGAGAAAAGTCCCATTATACCCCTCTCTGGAAAGTTCTCGACTCTCAACCAGCACGAAAAGGAAAAACCCTTGTTGTATGGCCATTGAACTGGTGTCTTAATTTCAATTCCCTATGAAAATTATAATATTTAAAATAAGAATCGTACCAAAATAGAAGAAAAAAGAGAAACTTACAGATTCAGAGCCGCTAAATTCGAAGAAAGCTTCGGGGCCATTTTCTTTAAGCATGTACCCAACACTGGACAAAAGAAGAGAGCTGTGTCGCTGTTTGGACCCAACTTTCTCTCCCCTCAAAAGGGTGAAGATTTTTCTTATGTCCTTTCCAGATATGCTGTGGCCACCTACCATTTGAATTAGCTGCGCGATTTTCATGATTATTTCGTCTCTTTCCTCCACTGAGAACCAGTCGAGAAGAAAACTTAGGGTTCCTGCTTTGAAACAGGATGTTCTGTTTGTTATCGAGTCTTTTAGTAGGTTTTGGAGTATGTCTAGCCCTTGATTCTGCGTGGAATTGCTGCTCTGCCAGTATTAACAAGATTTGTTAGTGAGAGAGAGAGAGAGAGAGAGAGAGAGAGAGAGAGAGAGAGAGAGAGAGAGAGAGAGAGAGAGAGAGAGGGAGAGAGAGGATATTGACCTTGTGTAGGACATTGAGGAAAAGAACAATAACATCTTCATTCTGCGGGAAATGAATAGAGGGAATTTGATAAGAATGTAATTGAAATAGGTAAAGAGCAAAGAGTCGATCTTATAATGTAATAAGAAATATATGTTACATACCTTAATGAGAGTTTTGTCGTTAATTTCGAATTTGCCATCCACGAGCATGTCGAGTAAAGGATCCAAAAGTCTCTCACTAGGTAGCCATTTACAGAAATCCATGAGCAAGCTTTGAAGAGTCTGATATCCTGGACCCACAAGAGTCCTAAATGCAGCCTATAGATCCCAAATTATAGAACCATCAAAAAAATATATATATATTAGGGTTTCTAATAAAAGTACCTTGGAGTCTTCATTTCCAGTGAGCAATAGAGTTAGGGTTTCGAGAACATTAAGAATCAATTGCTCTCCAGAAGTCTCGTCTATGGACCCGTTCATTAAAGAGACTACATGGAGAAAACACTCCCCTTTACAGAACAAACTTTGATAATACTGTACAAATAGAGAGAGAGAGAGAGATAAGTACTTGTTTCTTATTCATTCTTAAATATTATATATTAGATTAAGATAGAGATTAATTGATAATTAATAATGAATGTACCGATTGGTCGAGCATGATAATCTCTCTCATGCAACTCAACAAAATAATGGAGAGATCGAAAGAATTATCCTTCTCTTTTGCACGCGTAAATGCCTCCAAGAACTTAGAACACAAATGCATTTTACCAGCATGGTCACGTGTGCTCGATTTTGGCAACTTCAAATAATAAAAACCAAAATTTAGCACGATAATTACATTTAAATTTTAAATAGGATAAATAAATAATTAAATGGATTCGGAAACATACCCTGAATAATTCGAGGATTTGTTCGAGCACGTGTTTCCTCAAATTCTCGACCCAAAAGAGTTCGAACAAGCAATCAATACAGCTCGAACTATGCAGCACCAAAACCTTCCCATTTTCGGCCATCGTCAAATACGCCTCGAAGAGATCAAATGCAGATTCGATACACCTCATGTAATTGTTAAATCCTTCTTCTTGTTCTTTGCTTTCGCTAGGGTTTAGCTTTCTCAGTTCTTGTGCTTGAGTACACGAAACTTTGAGCACGCGCGAAACGGAGTCGAGAGATTTGAACGAAGATAGGGTTTGCTCCGTGGCGAGTTGGAGCACTCTGTGAAGGCTCTTTAGAAGGGAATTCGCTACTATTGGATTCGACGAGGATTGTTCTAGCATTTTTAATAAAAACGAGCATTCGGGCTGCAAAATCAAAGAAAAAATATTAATAAATGAAATGTTTCGAGAAAGAAAGAAATAAAGTGTTACTTACCAAGTTGTTTGTGTTTCCATAATGGGTGGCAGCGAATTCCAAGAAGGAAATGGCTTCCACTTGGAGCCCGTCCATCTCGGTTTGAGATAACCCAGAATTCTCTTTCTCCTTGGAATCCAGGAATCGGTTTCCCGTTCCCGCAAGAGACGGTCCGAAATAGAAGAACTTTTCCGAGAAAATGAGATCCCACACGCCTTCCTCGCGAAAGACTTTCAAAAGTGCTGGCGAAGATACCAGAACCTTCCGGAAGGCACAGAGTATGTAATGCTGCATCATGCTCCCCAAAATACTGCACAACAAAAACAAAAATTAGGGTTTCGCGTTTCTTAGGGGCAAATATGATATTTATTTGGTGTTCAGAATCATTTCAACCTTATATGATTAGGTAAATGAGTCTCGATAGCGCAAGCCTTGATGCAAGGGAAAACAGTCAAAAGCACTTTAATAATCCACCTCACAGCCAGCTCCCAATAGGCGAGCGGCACCTGTTGGCCGCTTTGACTTTGACTTTGACCGGCGCTGACATCACTGTTGAAGAACTTGATGTCTTCGTGAGGGAGGAGGAAAGTGCAGAGCGATCTGCTGAGCTCCGTGCAGTACTCGTTCCATTCGGTCAAATCGGGGAGTTGACTTTGCGTTTGTTTGGAGAGTTCTTGAAGCATGAAGGCTGGCCAGCTTATGCTGTTGGCAAATTTCTGTACGCGCCCGTTTTCGCAAAGAAATTGCAGATTGCTCGTGCTGCCGAATCTGAAAAGGACTCGTTAAGGACCCCGATAATAATATAGTAATAATGAGTGAATATATGAAATGCATACACTGACTCCCTGAGGACTTCCAAAGAGAGAATCTGCAGCTCAAATACCTCGCGTCTGTAAAAGAACAAGCACTTTTTTAGAGAGAGAAAGGGTGGTGGTATTGCTAGAGAGAGAGGAGAGAGAGAGAGAGTACTGTTCGGTTTTGGAGACGGAGAATCTACTGGAGGGGACTCCGAGGCCGTCGAGAAGAATTTCAAGGCCTCCAATGCTTCTGAAATGATTCTGAGTCCTATTATTCTGAACTAGCGATGATTTGAGAGTTCTTAGGGTTACGCAATGGAGATTCAAGTCTGTCCATTGCTCCTTCAAATTCAGCCTTCTAATCACCCTCAACAACTCTACAAAAATAAGAAATTAACGTGAATATGACTACCCATTTGAGACAGAGAGAGAGAGAGAGAGAGAGAGAGAGAGAGAGAGAGAGAGAGAGAGAGACTATACCTACGAGCCAGTTAACACCACCAGTTTCCATGACTAAAATAATAGCCTTTTGTTTCCATCGCAACATATGATCAGACCTTTTACCATTAAGAGTACTCAAATCTCCAGAAAATCCACTCAAAGACTGGTTTGCTGTACCAGTACCTGTACTGGTACCGCCATTATTATTATCTATAGCCCAACTCCTCTTAACTCGAGAGGAGTCCAAGTCCATAAAAGTAGACAAAATAGTAACAGCATACAAAAGTATAGTTTGAATGATCCGCGTTTTCTCTAGGTTAACACTCGATAATTGCTCTTCTGAACCCAGCGAAATCGCCATCGCCTTTAGTTGTAAAACCGCAGCTAAAACAATAAAAAAATATATAATATTAATACTAATTAGATATTGGAATAGTAAATAAATATTAAATCGTACCTTTTATAAGGGCAGTGAGTTTTTGAACGCCACCATAGTAACTAAATACTCTACAATTGTGCATAGAGCGTGTAATTATCATTAAAGAGTTCAATATGTACAATCCATCCGTGTTTAATCCTAATCTCATCGATTCTTCTGATTGGTCCCCAGAAGCAGAAGATTCGGATCCGCCAATATGCCCCACTAAATAAAACCATAGTGATTAGAATAATATAAATGAAATATATTCGAGTTGTGGTTTTAGGGTTTGGACTTACAGTCCGTAACGAGGGAAGTAATGCGAGAAATCTCTTGAACGAGAATAAGAGTGACTTGTGAAGGGTGAGCGAAAGAACAGCCAATAATTACATCTTCATTTTTTATTTCTTCGCTTTCAGATATTTGTCCATGATTAGTTGGTTCCCAATTGGTGTATGTTTGTATGAAGTGCAAGATGAATACTTGCATTGTTTTCTTCTTCTCCATCTAAAAGAAAAAAAAACGTGTTTTTTTAATGATATTTGTAGGATATTATTAAGATATGAAGGAATATTATATTATAATTATAAAGGTACCTTATCAACAGAGTTCTCGTATCTTTGCCATAGTTTATTTAAAACCGCCTCCTCATCCGTATCACTAGTAAAAATATACAAATGATAATTAACATTTAAAACATAGTAATAGAACTATGAATTTCATCTAAATGAACCCTAAATTTTGTGATTGAACCTCAATTAGCCTTGTTTTGCCTCAATTCACCCATAATTCAAGCACAGAATGACCCAAAAACTAATTGGTACCATACCAAATTATACTGGTACCAGACAGAACCCAAACAGAAATCAATTGTGACGGCATGAGAGAAATTAGTTACCTGAATTGAATCCTTGGAGAAGGAGCCAATAGCTTATCAGACGAGACGGGCTGAGTGCCATCGCCAGGCTGACCTGTCGATGACCTCCTGATTAGGTCAGCGACCCCCTTGACTATATTCATATATTACCCTCAATATCTCTGCACATTAAATTTTCCTTTCTATAGTGTGTGTCCTGTCCAGCAATACCAGTCTAGACCAATCACCTAAGAGTTCACAATCTTCCTGAAACAGAAATAAGAGAGGAATCAACATTCAGGTTAGGCATTGCAAAAATTACTGAAATCAAAGCACAATCAAAGAACACAATTGCAAAATTTTCGTATCGTGCATTCACAGTGGCCACGCAGTTTCAAAGAAGGGGACGCAATTTCCAAAAAATTATAAAATAACAAGGATTCGAGCTGGATTTACATAGATAAATCAAAATCACGTGACAATAAAAAACATACAGAAAGATCGCAGCCTGAACACATAATCCAACCTCCGTATCTCAAGCTGAATCGTCGAATTTCAATAATAATAATAAAAAAATAAAAAAATTACCAAATTGAAGAAGTAATGTCGTTAATCGTTAGTACAGTTTGAATTGCCTGTAGAAAAACGCAATCCGATCTGAAACAATCAATGAAGAATTCCAAAAAGAGAAAGGGGGGAGGAGAGAGAGAGCGATATCCGTACAGAGAGACCCGCGGGAGAGGGAAAGGAGACCGAAAGGGCACTGCGAGATCGCTCGGGTTCGGACAGAACGTGCCCACTTCAATATTTTGCATACACTCGGTCTACCACATACACATATCTAAAAGTCTAAAGCGTATAACAATTTCTGCAGACCATGTGTATATAAAACTCGGATAAGATTAGTTCTAATCGCGTATTTATTTCGATGATTACTGTACTCAGTGAACAAATCACTCTTCATGACCCGTTTGATTCGCAACAGGAAATAATACATAGGAATTTAATTTTAATAAGGGCTTCGAATGAATAAAGCCCAACGTTATGTAATTACTAACTGGCCCATTGTAAAGGGTCAAGAGACGAGGCATCATGGAGGCAATCTTATGATCACATGGCCACATGGGGTGTTGCTCAGTGTTTTTGCCTTGTACACTTGCAATGCAATGCCATCATGGGTTCTTTAACAGAAAGTGCTTCCGTAAAGAAGGATAATTGATTTAGCATCTACGTGTCAAAGTTTAATTGTGGGTTGTTAAGTTCTGAAGTTATGAAATTATAGTTAATAAACTTGCTTAGTCCTTGAGAAAATAAATAATGATGCACGGTATCTTAAAATGTAATGGACGTATCTCGTGTTTCGAAATGGAGAGATGTTGAATATTTAATATTTTTTTACCTTGCCTGTAATTTTCACCTCAGGCACAAAAAGCTTGAATCAGGCCTTGGCTCTGGGCTCTCTGGCGCGAGAGATCCTATCTAAAATACTTTTGGTTTAATGCAAATTATGCACAGACCTTGTGTACCATTAAATGCTAGGGTTGTAATAATAATTGGATGCATGTAATAATGGGATTAATGATCGTGAATGATAAATAATTACACATTAAATAAGTTATATTGATAATTTTATTCTCCAGGCTGAAATTATGATTTACATTAGTGGTATGTATCAAAATCATCAGTTAGATATATTATGATTTAGTACATAATATAATAAATTATAAATTATAATTTATAGTTTCAATTTTCATTGATATCAAACAATAAACGAAGAACATAACGGTTTTTTCCATTTAATTAGAAAAAACCAAATATATGAAATTTATAAAACTACACAAATAAGGAAAATTATACTTTGAACCTTTAATTCAACACAAATAAGGGAAAATTATATTCTAATTAATACAATTAATTAACATGTCAATTAATAACTTTATAATATTAATTAGGAATTGTTAATTCAAGTGATTGTTAATCAGATAGTATCGAAACAAAATATAATAGTATAATATTACTTGATATAGTAGCTTGGTTATTTCGACGACTTTACATTTTGACATCTATAAATCATCTTGTGTTTTGAATTCTACCATTTTAAATAAAACTGCAGAAATAAGGAAAATTATACTTTGAATCTTTAATTCAACACAAATAAGGAAAATCTATATTCTAATCAACACACTTAATTAACATGTCAATTAATAACTTTATAATATTAATTAGGAATGTTAATTCAAGTGATTGTTAATCATATAGTATCGAAACAAAATATAATAGTATAATATTGCTTAATATAGTAGTTTGGTTATTTCGGCGACTTTACATTTTGACATCTATATGTATAATAAATACATGATTGAAAAATATGGGTTATTACAAATTTATAATTGACTAATATTAGAAAAGGTCGGAATTATTTGAAATCAAGTATTGTCTTCAAGAAACCGTTATTTAACGACGAAAACATTACGAAAAGTTTTGTTATGACATTCCTTCATAATATCTTGATTTGCCGATTTTGTTTTCCTTTTTAGTTTTTTTTTTTGTTATAAAAACGTGTTACTGCATTTGAATAAAGTTCGTTAAATTCTCAATATGCTATGAAATAGTCAAGAATAAGCATACATACATAGTATTTTAAGATATACAATAATTTTTTTATTTTTTAAGAAATATTTTTTCTTAGATCCATAAATGGAATAAGCATTCATAATGTGTGAATAATACGGCGCGCAACGCAATATATATATAATTTGAGTTGAATGTTTTGCAAGTCGGTCAAATAAAATGAAGACGTGTCGATAATTTGGTTATTCGTTTATAGTTAGATTTTTTTCACACTATACACTATACTTATATAATAATTCGGTATGTAAAACTATAAAAGTCTGTAAATAATAAATATAATTTTTTTTATTAAAAAATAATTGAAAATATTATTATTGTAATTCAAAACCCCAAATTTATAGAATTTTATTGATATTTATTGCTCTATGTTGCATGGATACGGATACGAAACGAATACATATACAGTCATATAGTTATATATATTATATAAAATAATAAATGAAGTATTAAATATTAAATTAATAATGTTTTAAAATTAAATATCATGACAATACAAGTATCGTGGAAATATAATAGACTTAATCTAGAAATATCTTAAAATATTCAAAACTAACGTCGAAACATTCTACAAGCATCAGATATATTTTTATATTAAAATATTATGAGTCGGAATATCTGAAAGGAATATTCGAGATATACTTTTATATAAACATGTTATATTATTTTTTGTAAGGTTGAATAATTTATTCATGGGCTACGACCAGCCATGGATTTGTGACGATCTTGCGCGCCGTATTCCTGCCTCATCCATGACAGTAGACAGCTCATATTATACTGGATATAATTAATTAATTATATAAAGCCCTACAATATTTAGACATTGCACACATGTACAATACTGATTTGTTTTAGGTCGTTGCATTTTTGACTCGGACACATTTAATTAGAATATGATAAAAAAAAAAATCTAATGAGTTTAGCAATATTTTCGTAATCACTTATTTAATATGATTTGGAATAAAAAAATTATATATTATTTTTTTAATTTGTATAATTAAATATGAGTTTTTTTTGTCCCAATTTAGTTTCATTAGACATACATCGAATTTTTATGATTATGATTAGATACACATATGAATAATGAAGCATAATATTATGCAAAATATACGCATAACAATTTTAAAATATCAGATTGAGAGAATCACATAATTTTGAAAGGACAATATTTTTTCGTAGTTTACTTCTATATAACTCTAATAAACAATCTATTTTGTATGTTAGAACACACTGATTGACGTGTTCATACTATGAAAATCTTCGAAATATTTTATAATATCTCAAATGTTTTTTTTAACTAAGCATCTTGTTGACGGTTTCTTTAAAAAAGTAAGTTTATTTGTTTTATAACCAATTAATCGCTACAATTTTACTATATTTTTAGCCATAAAAATGATATTTGAGATTCTTTTTCAAAATATACGGTTTCTTGTTTGCTGGTATGATTTTAGACCTTTATGTTTGAATATATACGAAAGAAACACAACAATGACGCATTTATAAAATAATTAATCATAAGAAATTGTTATTTATGGGGATGTGTTGCCAAAATAAATTATCACTTAATGTAATTAGTATAAATGCCATCATTAAATATTATTCGTGAATAAATTTTGAGCGACAAATTATGTTGACTATAAAAATTGTAACTAATATAAATATCTTATGGACTATTATACTTTATTAAGACTAATATATAGGTCCGACCCTGTAGTGACGACAAATTGTCATATGTCAAAGTCTCACAAAAAAATTAGGTCCTAAAATATTTTTTTAGTATGTATATAGCGTAGATAATAGTCTCAAGAAAAATTAACCAATATTAAAAAAATGATATTTAAGTGATAATTGTTAGTTATGTAATAAATTTTGACTATATTTTGGATTATTTTCTTATTTGATAAAATTTTGCAGTCGAATTAATATAATATTATTATTTAACTAGTATGATTAATTTTTTTTGTCAAAGACTCCAAAAATACCGGGCCGACCCTGCTAATATATACTCATAAAAAAACAATCTATACTTTACTTGTTTATAACAAATATTTAATATAAATAAATAATATAATATATTTAAATATATACAAATAATATATCAATAAGGTCTTCTATTGCAATTTAGTCTACTAATTTGAAATTTCAAACCAAACAAAAGCTATTTCACACCTTGCAATTATTTCACGTTGCAGAGGAATTAAATTTCATTTAACTCCTTGAATTACGATCTCCCAAGGAAAATTACACCTGTATATAGTTTCCTGTTTACGGCTCCCTCTCTTCTATGTATGAATGTGCTCTCAGATCTCCCCACCTAATCTCTCTCTCTCTCTCTCTCTCTCTCTCTCTCTCTATAGTATATAACAGTTCCTTTGACCAATCACTATGTACTAGAGAGAGAGAGACAAGAGAGTGTGTGTGAAGCTAAGAGTGAGCCCAACCAGACAAAGAAGCTGAGAGCGAGTGTGTGTGTACTTATGGAGGTCTCTTTCTCATCTCTTTCTCTCTCTTGCCTTCTCATTGCCTCTTTATCTCTCTTTGGCGTGAGAGGAGAAGACCCATATAAGTTCTTCACTTGGGTCATCACCTATGGCGATATCTACCCTCTCGGCGTCAAGCAACAAGTAAAACTAACTTCATAGTTTCATTATATAATTATATAATGGGTTTAATTATTTATTTGTTACTTGGAATGGCATGATTGCAGGGAATTCTAATAAATGGGCAATTTCCAGGACCCCTAATTGATGCAGTGACTAATGACAATCTCATAATCAATGTGTTTAATAACTTGACAGATCCTTTTCTCTTCACCTGGTAAGTACAATATTTGAATATTTCCCTTAAAAAGAGCCTAAATATAAGCTCCAGTTTCTATTTTAGCATTATTTCTTATAATGTTAATTTGGGCAAAAATCTATTGTGGGTCCAATTCAACATGTTATGTTCCTGATCCTGATATATAGATTATTGGATTTGGTAGGTAAACCTTGAATAAATTTGTTTTTCTTGTGTTGGAAATTTCAAATATATTTAACTGATAACAATTTGACTTGAGATAAAACATTTATTCTTTTCTAACATGTGGGAAACAAGAATTAGATTCCAAATTAGATTTAGATCTATTTTAGCCTTTAATTTTTCTTTCTTTGTCATCTTGCTTTGGCCCATACATACATTACTTTTTTTAAATACACTTTGGTTTATACTCGAGACATCACATGTGAAGAAGAGCAAGTGCATTTACAAAGTGCACATGTTCTCTATTTCCATATCCCCTAAAATAAAATAAATAAATACATAATACAAGAATATATTTTTTTTTTTTTTGATCAACTAAGGCAAGTTCAAAGACTTGCACCCAGATTTGCATTAAATAAAACGGATTAATACAAGAATATATTTTTTTTTCTTCAAGGGATGGATTGCAACAAAGAAGAAGCTCGTGGCAAGACGGGGTATACGGAACCACGTGCCCGATACCGCCGGGGGGTAATTTCACTTACACCATGCAAGCGAAGGATCAAATCGGGAGTTACTTTTATTTCCCTTCTCTCGCGTTTCACAAGGCCGCGGGTGGTTTCGGAGGAATCAGGGTTCTCAGCCGCCCCATGATTCCTGTGCCATTCCCCCCTCCAGCTGGCGATTTTACTATCTTAGCCGGGGATTGGTTCAAGGCTAATCACACGGTATAATTCGATTTACATTTAACTTTTTTCCTCCATTATTTTTTTTTAATCTCGTGAATTTTTTTATATTTGAAGGACTTGCAATTCAGGCTCGATAATGGAGTGGATCTCCCTTTCCCAGATGGACTTCTCATCAATGGCCTCGGTTCGAACGGCAACACATTTACTGTTAACCAAGGTAAAGAAAAAAAAAAGTCGAAATATTTTTTTTTACAATTAATATAGAGTATTGGTTTCGTTTATTCGTTATCAGGAAAAACATACCGGTTCAGAATCTCGAATGTTGGCATTTCCACGTCGATAAACATAAGATTCCAAAACCACTCGATGGTGTTAGTAGAAGTAGAAGGTTCGCACACAATGCAAAATGCATATTCTTCACTCGACATTCATTTGGGCCAGTCGTACTCTGTTCTCGTCACGGCAGATCAACCGCCTCTTGATTATTTTATCGTGGTTTCCACTAGATTCACCTCTCAAGTTCTAACGACCACTGGAATCCTCCATTACAGTAATTCTGCAGGGGCTGCTGTGGGTCCTCCGCCAGGCGGGCCCACGATCGAGATCGACTATTCACTTAACCAGGCCAGATCTATTAGGTGTGTTTCCCTTGATTTAAAATTCGATTCAATGGACAAGTTAATATTTCTATAATAATATTTTTTTTGTGCCGATGGGTCCATATCCCAATTGGTCGAGTGTGTGAGACAAAAAATCATAGGAGGACCACCGAGCCTTCTCCATTTACTCGTTTTAATAAACTTTTTTTTGTGATGTTATATTATTATGCAGATGGAACTTGACAGCGAGTGGACCGAGACCGAACCCACAAGGCTCGTACCACTACGGGCAAGTCAACACAACACGTACCATCCAACTCGCAAATTCTCAAGCCAACATAAACAATAAACTCCGTTATGCGGTCAATAGCGTGTCCTTCGTACCGGCCGACACGCCATTAAAGATAGCAGATTTTTACAACATAGCGGGCGTTTTTACTCTCGGAAGCATGCCCGATAACCCGACTAATGGTCCGGCTTACTTGCAGACAGCTGTCATGGCCGCCAACATGAGAGAATATGTCGAGATTGTTTTTGAGAACAACGAGAATTTCGTGCAGTCTTGGCATATTAATGGATATTCTTTTTGGGTTGTTGGGTAAGTCATTAACTATTATGGTATTAAATATTAATTATCATTGTAATTATTTTGATATTTAAATTTTACTTTGTAGAATGGATGGAGGACAATGGACGCCCGCGAGTCGCCAAGGGTATAATTTAAGAGATGCCGTCGCTCGTTGCACCGTGCAGGTACAATATCCTTATGTCGACTTTGCTTCATCATCATTAATTAAAATAATATTTTTTTTGCTTCAGTGGTCTTCGATAAAACTGAATTTTAAGTTCTTGAATAAATATTTATTTTATTTAATCATTATATTTATTTTTTCAGGTGTATCCTCAATCATGGAGCGCAATTTACATGCCCCTCGACAATGTAGGCATGTGGAATATAAGATCAGAAAATTGGGCGAGACAATACTTGGGCCAACAATTTTATCTTCGAGTCTACTCTCCTGCAAACTCGTGGCGAGACGAGAATCCAATACCTCGTAATGCTCTTCTCTGTGGCCGTGCGTCTGGTCGTCGAACAAGACCTCTCTGATCTCCGATTAGTTGAAAATCTAAACCGTAATTGCTATTTTTTGTTCTTTTCTTTTGAAATTGTTTAGCATTCGTTCGTGCCATTCATCTCAATGGCTTCTCAATCGTTGCGGAAATTATTTAGTAATTGTAAGAAAATTCTCGTGTCAAGTAATTACGAAATTTTACCGAGTGATGTAATTTGGATAGATTAATAAGAATGTGGGACAATTAAAGTTGAATAATTTTAGATATTTGTTGAAATTTATAAGAACTGATAAAAAATATATATATTATAAATGGAAGGTAAAATAACACGATATATAGAGAGAGAAATCTGCAAGTCTTTATTATAGATTGAATTGTTTTGTATGTACAAATGATTAATATAAATCATGATTATATAAAGAACATTTTGATCATGTATGAAGGTTCCAATGTGTATATTTTCATATCCATACATTTTCATGACTATTCAACTTTTCACACTCACACATGAACATATACATAACATATTCAGTTATAATTAATACATTCATATTTATAACACTCCCCTCCTCATTGAATGTATTGATTTTGTATGCGTACAAATTTATATCGTTAAAACTTTGCCAGATAAAATTTAATAGGATAAAATTCCTAGTGAAGAAAAAAAAATGCAATATTATTATGTTTCATACGCAACATAAGATATCTTATTAAAAACCTTGTCACAAAAATTTGGTGGGGCAAAATCATGACGATTGACAAAAATAATGCACTGCATATCATTTTCTTCCACTCACGGATACAAATATTTCGAAAAACTAGATGTTTGAACAACTTAGTTGCTAGTGATAAACAAATTCCTTATGAAAAATATTAAACGTATTTGTAATTCATGCCAAAATATTTAATATCCAATATCTATCTTCTCAAATTGATTTGTCTTTTAGAACTCTTCGAGAATGATCTTTGATATAGACATACGTTATTTCGTCAATACTAAAATGAATATATCAAACATGCTCAAATTACTTCAATTCATACAAATATAGTATGTTTCATGCATTCTAAATCCTTCAGGAATTTTCATGAATATTGTAATCCAATGAGCATTTGAATAATATGTTACAATGTATACATGATATAATTTTAGTCCTTCAAGGACATTCAAACTAATTTTACATACAAACAAAATTGAATTACCATGATAAAGGTGTTTTTCGAATTTCGAGTCCATTAACTTCAATTTTGTATGTGAATTTCAATTATGACCAATAATTATATTTGTCTACATTTTACAATTCATTTAATTATAGAGAATACATATTAATTTTTTTTTATGAAAACTCGTAGGTGACATAACATATTAAGTTATAATAAATACATTCTTATTTATAACATAAACTAGGTGGTACCCTCGCTCCGTTTCGGCATATATTTATGTTTTTTTTTTCTGAAATAATTTTAGAGAAATAATTTTTGTTGCCGTTGATTTTGTTGGCAGTTCCGATTTAAAAGTACAATATATTTTTTTACTATACTATAATTTTTTTAAGTACAATACATTTTTAAACTACAATATACATTTTTGAAATATAATGTGTTATTTTAGTTATTTTCTAAAATATATCTTTTAAATGAATAATAATATAATATATGTAGTTGTGTGATATATTTATTTTATTTATATGGTATATGTTTTTTGAAAGTACAAATAGTTGTGACATAAATACATTTTTGAATTGTAAGTTGTTACATAAATACATTTTAAATATACTGTTTAAAAGTACAATATATTTTTTATATGATATAATTTTTTTTAAGCACAATACATTTTTTAACTACAATATATATTTTTGAAATATAATGTGTTATTTTACTTATTTTCTAAAATATATCTCTCTAAATGAATAATAATTGCGCGGGACTTCATACTCCTTTTTTACATGTGTTTTGAAAAAAAAATCGTGAATAATACGCATAAAATCAAAATATATATTTGAAATGTCAATCATTAAAATAAAAAATATCAATTTTTTAAAAAAAAATAAGACAATTGTAAATTATACCATAAAAAATTATTAATTGAGCCATAAATTCATACGAAAATTATATATGGAGTCCAAATAACACAAAAATAACATCCTCGATGAGGCGGTAAAAGAAGATTAAGTAGGTTGATTATTATTATCAATTGACTCAATTAACAATTTAATTGAATTTACACGTCAATTAATATTTATTAATATTAACATATTATAAATTATTGATGTGTTAATTAAATCTGTCAATTAACATTTAATCGAGTCAATTAGAAATATTAATCAATTCATTTTGTCACCGCATAAGAATATTGTGTTGATTTTAAGAGGCCAACTATATTTTCTTTCTTTCTTGGGTATAATTTGGTTACAATTTGGGTCACAATAAAAAAACAAAAAAGAAAACAACTTCACACGTGTCAACTTATGGTGAATTGTTGAAGATTAGAACTATGTATATGTATGTATAATAATAATAATAATAATAATAATAATATGTAGTTGTGTGGTATATTTATTTTATTTGTATGGCATATGCTTTTTTAAATTTCTTTCATTGAGTTGGATTTAGGCTTTGGGCCAGAATGCCAGCCCAAAAAATTAAAAATCAGAATTAATGAATATTATTGGGTGTAATTGCATAGTCATAAGATAACTGGCCCCTTATAAGTCGATATAAAAGATTCTTCTCTCTAGGGTTCTGTTCTTCGTGGCGCCTCCATCTACAAACAGAGTACCCAATAGATCGAATACAAAAATGATAAATTTTCGCTTTTCTCGATCGTATATTTTATTCCTTTTCTTGACCTCGATCCAATTGAAATTACAAATCTTGCGATTTTCTCAAATAGATTATCATTGTTATTTACAACTCGCCCTCTTTGAATAAGCGGGCATGCCCTCTTTTTGGGTTTGCCTGAAAAAATAAGAGGAAATTGATATCTCAAGATATTCCAATTGCCATTTGAATATCTGAATTGGCATTTTGATTGTTTCTTGAGAACAGTTCGAATTGTTTTTGAATTTTAAATTGCCCAATTTTTCATAATTTTTGACATCTCTTTCTAATTTTGGAACGTATATAGAGAATTGAGCTATGAATATGATGATTATATTTATTGACAAGAGTTTCTGATTTATGGTTGAAGACTAAACCCTTGGCTGTCTGAGCTCATTTTCTTATATATATTTTTTCATTAAGGCCTTGCTTAGTTATAACTTGTATAATGTTTTCTAGAATATTATTTCTATATTATTTATAACAATAAATTGTTACATTCTCTATATACTAATCAACACACCTAATTAACATGGTAATTGATAAAAACACAGTTCACGTGGTAACTAATTATGTGCCTTGTTAATTACCATGTTAATTGAGTGTGTGAATTAGGATATATCATATATATATATATATATGATTTGTTGAAATTTTGTGGTAAATGGTCATCTTATATTTTAGTAGTATATATTGTGAGACGAATATGTATATTTATGTATTATTTTTATATCATTTGTATACGTTTTTTTAATAATAGTTATGTATTATATTATAAATGTAATACATGCATTTTGTGTTTTGTAGCATTTATAAATATTTAAAACAGTAATTTTTTTTAAAAAAATTGTTTTAAGGAGCATATGCAATATTCTTTAGGCGAGATTTTATGTGCCCCTTAAACAAAATGAATTTTACGTGTGCTGCAAAATGTGACCCAACTCGAGTTGTCCGGACAGCTCAATGGCTCGTTACTCGATTAGCTCGTAACATAAAAGATTCGCAACCCGAATGATTCAAGATCCGTAATCCAGTATTTATTTGTTTGTTAGTTTTATTTGACATCAAAATATAATTAACATCTTGGCACGTTATCATAATACTACGGTCATTATGATTTAATTAACATGGTTTAATTAGTATATATATGATGTTGTGTTGAAATTTGACAGTAAACACATGGCCGGTCCCAACATTTTAAGGATCCAAAGCCAAAATTTTAAAATACGCTTTGAATTTATTATTAAGAGAGACTAATGTGACACGTGTGATTGTGTGAGTTATTGGTTAAGGCTTGTTTTTTTTTCTTCTATAGATCCAAAGTTCAAATCTGGTCGAACCAAATATTTCACATATTTTCATTATATTTTGTAGAAAAAAATTAAAATTAATGTTGGCACGAATTCGAACTCGTGACCTCACTACAACAATACTGACATTTCGAAACATTCACATATGCTGTTGAATGCATGTATTAATGCTGTCATTTACATTTGACAGCATAAGGTGAAAATACAGTCTGGACTAGCGCCCTATATTCTTACAAATGCATTTCACGTAATGATTTGTAACTGTGAAACCAAGAGCATATGTTTGTGTCGGCAATTATAATGAAAATCGAGGACATTTCGTAATGTCGTTAATACGGTAAAAATAATGCATTTACAAATGTTGTCATATGCTCAAATGAATTAAACTCCGAAAAATAAAAGCATTAACAAATATCTAGTAATCGTATTATAAAATGCATTTGATTATGAAAATGAAAACATTTACAAACACATGGGAATGGGCATGGCCGGCATGAACAAATAGTAGCATTTTTTAATGCTTCGGTAATTAAAATTTATAGCATTTAAAAAAAATGCCTTGTATTATATGAATAGACGACACATCAAAATGCTAGTAATGTAAAAATCAACAACAATTAAAAGTGCATCCAATAGTAAATTACCGACATTTATACAAATCATATATATTTATAATTCTATAATTTTACGAAAATGTGGGCTTGCAGGGGAGTGGATATTGGTCATGGGGCTTATATATATATATATATAGGGGAGTTCTATGATAGACCCATTTTCTTATCATGGACCCATTTAAAAAAAAAAATATTTCGAATATTTGTTAAATAATGTTTTTTTTTGTAAGATTCTAGTGTATATTTATCATTTAATACTATCCAAAACATAAATTTTGTATAATTAATTAATAAATAGTTAAAATTCTTAAAATAAATTTTTGAAAAAAGGTCCATGATAAGAAAATGGGTCTATGATAGAAGCTCCCATATATATATATGTTAATGATAGCATAGTCATGTTTATAAGTAAATATTTTGTAGTTTAGTAATGTTGATAATTTGTATGAGATTAATGCATATACATATAAAAATGCAGTTAAAATATTTTTGCGAGTATTTTTTGTGTCAGGATTTTATTTTAATAGTAGCATTCGAAACAAAATGCAGTTATATGACAGTATTCAACCGTATTCCCGACACTTCATGCAAAATATCATCTTTTGTAATACAATATCAGGATTAATCTGTCAATGCCCTCTTTTATGCTAGTAATTGTGGCATATAGTCAAATGCCAAAAAATATGTGTCACTGTATGCCAGTATTGTTGTAGTGCTACAAAGATTTAATCATAATCTTAAATTAAAATTAAATGAAATGTTCAAAATCTAATATAAGCCTGAAAATTTAATAAAGTATAAAACGAACATAGATTAAAAAAAATGAAATAAACATGCTAAATTAGTCCCATTTACCACTTTCACCTCTTCAATGGGACTAATTTAGCAGGTTTCAATATAGAGTAAAATTTCTCAAATTTCAATTTTTAATCCAAGTAAAAAAAAAAGAAACTTAGAAAATGGTGAAATTTATTTTCTCAATAAATGATATTAATTAGGACTCAATAAATTAAGTGATGTATGGCGGTATTTCCGAAAAAGTGGAGCAGCGCCAAATTGGAGAGGCCTCTAAAAAAATAAATAATAGTTCTATCAATACACCTAAAGACTTCTTATAATTTGTACTAATTTTGTTATACTTATACTTATTTTTAATTCGATATATCATCTTTTTCGAGAATTTTAGACCCTCTTCAAATTTTAAACCCGAAGCTCTAAGCTGGGCCTTACACATGGGCCGGCCCGGGTAAATGCCCTCTTATTTATATAATAGCATGTA
Source organism: Luzula sylvatica (assembly GCA_946800325.1). Taxonomy (NCBI): domain Eukaryota; kingdom Viridiplantae; phylum Streptophyta; class Magnoliopsida; order Poales; family Juncaceae; genus Luzula; species Luzula sylvatica. The sequence continues at coordinate 28,971,453 of OX326957.1, read as the reverse complement.
TTGTGACGTAGAAAAATATTAAAATTGAATATTTTGTTTGTTTTAAATATTATTTTTTATTTTTTTTCGAAATATTTTATAAATTCATTTTTCGGACGGTAAACTTTTTGTATTTTTCAATTTTTTTTAAAAATAGATATTAAAATGTGTTGATGTTCAATTACGGATTTTTTAAGACCACATAAATTGTGTATTTTGCTAATTTTAAACATCAATTTTGATATTTTATTTAAAAATATTATAAATTAATTTTTTTGAAGGTGTTCACTTTATAATTTGTTTTAAAAAATTTGAAATACATAATTTTTTTCTTGTGTTAAGTTTTCCATTATGGTGTGTTTTTAGTAAAACGTGAAAATTGAGTATTTTGCTCATTTTAAACATGAATTTAGACATTTTTCAAAATATATTATAAATTAATTTTTATGAAATTGTAAGTCTTCGATCTAGGCATTTTTTGATTTTTTTTTTTAAATTAGAAATTTGCATTTGTTACTCTTCCATTACAAAGTTTTTGAAGCAGAACACGAAATTTAAGTATTTTGCTTGCTTTATACATCAATTATGATAGTTTATTGAAAATATTATAATTTTTTTTTTGAAATTGTTACACTTCAACTTTTTGCATGTCTCAAAATTTTTCAAAATATATAATTGTGCTTATGTTGGTCTTCATTTACGGAGTTTTTTTTTAAAACAACATGAAAATTAAGTATATTTTGTTCGTTTTAGATATCAATTTCGAAATTTTATTGAAAAATGTTATAAATTAATTTAAGGTGTTAGACTTTACTTTTTGCATATTTGTGAAGTTTTCGAAAATAAATCGAAATTTGTTGTGTTATTCTTCAATTACGGAGTTTTCATAGGAGAACATTAAAATTAAGTATTTTCTTTGTTTTAGACATAATTTATGCAGTTTTTAGAAAAAAGATTATAGATTTTTGTTTTGAATATGTTAGTCTTCAATTACTGAGTTTTTCGAAGAAATATGATGATGATTTTTTTTGTAGGTGTTAGACTTCATTTTTTGCATTTTTACAAAGTTTTAGAACAAAATAGAAATTTGCATGTGTTGTCTTCAATTATAGTGTTTATTTGAGAAAAACATGAAAATATAATATTTTTATCGATTTGGACATCAATTTTGGTATCTTTAATAAATTATTATATATTTTTTTAAGGTTAACCTTCACTTTTTCAATTTTTTTAAAAAATAGAAATATTCTTGTGATAGTCTTCAATTATACAGTTCTTATATGAAAACATGCAAACTGAGTATTTTGCTAATTTTAAACATCAATGACATTTTATTAGTAAAATTTGATAAATTGATTTTTGTACAAGTGTTAGACTTCATTTTTTTTTTTGCATCGATTTTAAATTGCAAGTGTTAGTCCTTAATTACAGTGTTGTTTTAGAAAAATAAACATGAAAATAGAGTTTATGAATGAAAAAAAATTAAATCATAACAAACTCGAAGACTGTCGCGCAATTGCATGGGAAAAAAACTAGTTGTATGCTAATACAATGAAAGTAACAAATAATATGTTGTACTGAGATACATAATTTGGTACTGAAATACATAATTGTCTAAGGTATTTTGTACATCACTGTTGTATTTGTACAACTTGATACAATCGTGACACATTACCATTGTTTAAACATATATTTGAACTAAACATAACAATATAACAATGAATATTATATTTTGAGTGTAATAACAATCGTCAATTTTATACACAATTACACGTAAATAAATAATTATATTATGAAATGATATTATCATAATCATCATAAAAATTAATAAATAACATAATTACTATGTTAACGACTTGTATCAATTAGTTGTTAAAAGAGTTCAAACAATTAAAAAAATTCGCAGCAAAGTGGCGGGTATTTTATCAGTAATAATTAATATATTACAACTCAGAGTTACTATTTGTGTAAACACGCTTATCATGTGAATGAAGATCAACGTGTCGTCGAGATAAATCCAGACATTATCGATCTCAAGCTCCGATTTTGAAGCTCCACCACCAAGCTAAATTTAGCCATTTTTCGTTGCACACTTGTTTCAAATTTTAGAATTTCTCTGTGAACCTCATTGCTACGTGGCTCGTGTAGTTGGCACATCTTAATAACAATTGAGATGTGAATCATATCAAAATGAAGATTATTAGAACTTGTTTGCACAGGGCAGGGCACACACAATAATATACATGTCCCAGATTTCAGATGATATGTGCGTCACCTTTCATCTCTCATCTATATTTTGCGTGGATCATCAGAAGTGCAACTCACCGACAGATCACTAAAACAATTCTATCCCCTCCCTACGTCTTCTTCTATTTCGTGTTTCTCTCTCCTCTGCCCATTCCTAATAACCATCTCTCTCATCTCTTCCTCTCTCTCTCTCACAACAAACCCTCCATAAAAAACTTACAAAATTTCCGAAGAAATAAAGTTAGAAAATCAAGTTGAAGGTATCCTCCAATTCCCCTTCTACAACTCTCAATAACAAAAAGAGGGGTATAAGTGATCTTGTTGTTTGCATTAATGACGAAGCAAAGCAGCGACAACAGTGGTAGCAGCATTGCCGACGGAGGCAGCGTAAAAGAAGAACCTTCCAATGCTCCCACAAATGGAGCCACTGTATCGAATGGATCGCCAAATGGCGGGCACAAAAAGGGTCCTTGGACTGCTTCCGAGGATGCAATTTTGTTGGATCATGTTCGGCGGAACGGGGAAGGGAACTGGAACCAAGTGCAGAGAGGCAGTGGTCTCGCAAGATGCGGGAAGAGTTGCCGATTGCGATGGGCAAATCACTTGCGACCCAATCTAAAAAAGGGACCTTTCTCACGCGAAGAGGAGTACTGTATTTTAGGATTGCATGCGAGACTCGGAAACAAGTGGTCCCGTATCTCCACTCATGTAAGTTTTTACGATTGTGTTCAGGATTATAGTTGAAGATCTTGGTTTTAATAAATTACATACGTGCAGCTGCCTGGAAGAACAGACAATGAGATTAAGAATTACTGGAACACCAGATTAAAGCGTCGACAACGTTATGGCCTTCCCCTGTACCCTCAAGAAATTGAGCAAGATTTAGTAAGGACCCATAACTTTAACCCAAACATGCCTCCATATACAGACGGCCGAAACCTTAATTTGAGCAATGTCAACACGCAGCTACTCCTACATCCATCTCCTCTTAATTTCCAAGCAAATGGTATGGGCCCAAATCAGTTCGTGAACCTAAACTTCCAAACTTTCTCCCATTTTACAAATCAAATGCAAAATGATTTATCCATGATGCAATTTCCAAATAATGGGCAGAATCATGGTCTATATAGGCCTCAAATGGGTTACGTGCAGAATTTCAATTCAAATTCATCTATACCCAATTTTTCTCTTGTAAAAACCGAGATTTGTTCGAACCAAATGTACCATGATCAACTACAGGCACCTAGACCCGGTACAAATAATATGGGGGGTACAAATAATATGGGAGGAACTTTCGACTCGCAACAAGGTGGAGGCACAAATAATATGGGGGGTACAATGTTTAACTCGAAACAAGAGAGTGGTACAAATAATATGACTGGTACAATGTTTTGCACGAATAATATGCAATATATGCAAAATATGACCTTGTTACCAGGTTCATTACCACAATTGGTGAGGGAAGACCAAAACTCAAATTGGGGCAATGGCAATCCTACTAACATGGGAGGAAACAATTGCGGTATGAATAGGTCAGGCGATGCGACTGGACTTCTCAGCAAATGGTCAGGATCAGATTGCACGAACAACGGTACGTTTTAGTTCCCAAATTCATATATATAACTTTGGTTTGGAGTAATTTCATGTGTAACATCAAAAATCAAATATACTTCTGCAAAGTGGAATAATCATGTATTATGACTATAAACCTGAAATTGCCTATTTTCTCCTTTACCTTATCAATAAAAAAGTGACAAGGCCACCACAATTTGAAGAAATTTGAAAGAAATATTAGAGGAGTATTCATAATTTATCTTCATGTTTCATATCGAAAATATTTCACATTTCGCAAAGTTATACATAATATGTTGAGATCCATATAGCAAGGATACACATGGAATTAACCCAATTATTTGTGTTAAAGCACATTAACAAACAAAAATTCCTTCAAATCAGGAGGAGGCAACATCATGGCACCCAAACCGGAAGTTAATCCCATAGATCATGAGAAGCTCATGGAAGAATTCCAAAGCTTGATCGGAGAAGATGGGAGCATTGACTTGTTCAATGGTGAACTTACAGAAAGTATGGGGGGCGACATCTCGGTTGGAGGAGGATCCGTAATAACCGATGATGATACTGGAATGCATAATATGGCTTCTCAACATTTCGTACCGCCACTAGTTCACTAAAACCAGTACCCTTTCTAGCCGTGGAACCGATACCCTTTCTAGCCGTGTGTTAACGAGAGTGTTATGTATGTTTGTATATTGTGTGATGTATGTTGTAATTTGTATCTCGTCTATGAGTTTTGGCGATTATGTGTTCTATTATTCGGTTCCAAAAAGAAGAAGAAAAACGGTATTATTGCTGTATCGTTGGAAGATATCGAGCATATTATTGATCGGTTCTGCCAGATGAAAATGTAAGAACATGCGAAACAAGAACCGGCAATTAGCATAATCATCTACTCTATATTGTTATGGTCATTTTACTCGTTTTTTTTTTTTATATTGTTATGGTCATGTATTTTGTAAACTAGTTCATACACTAGACAAGCTTTATTACTTAGTTTTGAAAGTCTTCGTGTATAAGAACATTACTGGTACCGATGTCTCAAGTCTTGTACCTGTACTTATTCCAGCCCCACTTTTCTGCTTCTTTTACGTACGGTTCATGTATAAGAGCATATATTGTGTCCCCAGTTTTTCCATGGGATTGTTGATTGAGCATTAACCGTTAATGGAGGGATGTTGTACGTTCTGGAAGGGTGGTTGGGAATCTATATTAAAACCTTGGCGTGTTTGCTAGGTCAGTTTTATGTAGCAGCAGGAAACTCGTAGTTGCAGGAAACCAATATATGAACACCAGGAAACTATGATAGCAGGAAAATGCAATAACTATAAGTGTTGGATGTTTAAAAGGTGTTTGATGAAAATCACAGGATTAGATGTAGGAAATGAATAAAATATCCTATAATTGTATTGTTTCTAATGAAATTTTATAACTATCATACGTATTCTTAATCATATCAAAATATTATTAATTTCTAAATACATTATTATTATTATTATTATTATTATTATTATTACTATTAGTTTCTAAATGCATTTATTATTATTAATATTATTAATTTCTAAATACATTTTAATTATGTATGAAATTATTATTAATATTATTACTAATTTCAAAACACATTTTAACTATGTATTAATTTATTATTATTATTATTATTATTATTATTATTATTATTATTATTATTATTATTATTATTATTATTATTATTAATAATACATTTTAATTATATATTAATTTATTATTATTATAGGTTTTAATTATGTATTAATCTATTATTAGTATTATTATTAATTTCTAATACATTTTAAATTATGTATATTATTATTAATTTATTATAATTATTTTCTAAATATATTTTTAATTATGTATTATTATTTTATAATTACAATTATTGTTATTATTATTAATTTCTAAATACATTATTATTATTATTTTATAAATACAATTTAATTATGTATTATGTATTATTATTATTATTATCTACTAAAATTAATTATTATTTGAATTGAATTAATTTTATGCCAAACTAAATGTCCTTTTTATATTGAATTAAATTTATTATTATGATGTACACAAGAAAAAACAATAAATATTATGTTGGATAAAAATATTTAGGGATAATATCTCATGTATCCCTACTAAGTTTAAAAATTACATATTTATCCCTCTTAAATTATTATTATCATATTTATCCTTACTAAACACAATTAATATCAAATTTATCCTTATCAAAACCTAAATAATATCAAATTTATCCATTTCGTTTAAATTAAACATAATTTATAATTTTGAGATTAAATAAATTGTGAAATTTAAATTTATTGACAAAAATACCCTTTAATGAACATACCCCAGACCCATTAACCAAACCCATTAACAAAACCAACTCACAACTCACCTGTTTGGTAACCCTTTTTCTCTTCTTCCTCCGGCGAGAGAACTTCTCTGCAGAAGAAACAAAATAGGCGAACAGCACAACTTTTCTGGAACCTGGCGACTGGAGAGGAGAGCGAGCTGTGGGACTTGAGAGAGGAGAGAGGGTGGGCGACGGGTTTTCCTAGGGACTGGTTTTTCTAGCGACTGGAGAAGGGTGATTTTGGGTATATGCTCTTTCTCAGTACCATGAATTGCTAAAATCTCTGAAAAATATTGTATTAATTATTTGCTAACGAATGTATATATCTTTTTAAATAATTTAAATCATGAATGGAATGATTTTCGAAATCGTAGAAGTGGCTAAATTGCCTCTGGACAGACTGGAGTGGCACCAGAAACAATTTACTCTCCAAGTTGAAAAACTCGCCGACCCTCATAAGAATGACAAGGATAAGAATGTGTCAGGATTGGTTGTCGGTGAGAAGAGAGAATTGAAATTGATGAAGATGAAGGAGAGAAAGAAAGGGGTCGAGTCCCTCAGGAGATTGAGGATGCTAGTGGGTAAAGGCCGAAAGAAAAAGAATAATGTGAGATGGGCCGAGATTGAGCGTGGGCTATTGAAGAAGAAGAGTGATGGCAGTGGAAGGGCCTGTAATGGAGTCTCCAGTGAAGTCGCAATGGAGACTATGGGAGAGATTTAGTTACGTGAGGGTTATTTGCATTTCTTATTAATAACATGTTTATTTTATTACTGTGTTATTGGTTATGGTAATTGAGGCCGAGTATAAAGGCCGGAGTTGTAATAATTAGTCATATACGATTTGTGACAAATTCTACTATCTCTTCTATTTCTCTTATATCTCTATCTCTTCTTCCCCAAATCTCTTCTTTCTTATTAAATCCCAGAAAAATTATACAAAATTAACGAAATTAGTGCAAGATAATTAATTATCATGACAATATGGTATCAGAGCTTCGATTAACTGGGAGTTGAATTTTTTTGGATTACTTCCAACACAGTTGGTAGAATTTTTCCATAAGATTCAGCACTAGTTCAATCAAGCTTGGTATTAAGATGCCTCCAAAATCCAGATCAACTATGGAAGGAGGCCCGGAAGATCTCAACAGCAGGATGGACCATCTCCAAGTTAATATTGAAGAACGGATCTCTGAAGCTATGACCCAGATCCTGATTGTGGAAGCTAAGGTCATGGATCGAGTTACACAAACCCTAGAAGAACAATCAATGAGAGTGGATAAGAAGCTGGAAGATAGATTTGATAGATTTGAATCTAGAATGGAAAAAATCATGACCGAAACATTAAAAGGTCACCTCACATCCACCATTGATAGAGGAAAAGGGATCCTTGGAAGCACTCCAAAAGAGTATAACAACCCTGAGGAAAATGGGGATCAGGAAACCGAGGAATCCTTGAGTTACGTACCTAAAAGTAAAAAGAAAAGTGGGTATGTATCTGAATCACACAATGGAGATAGGTACCAAAATAGACCGTACTTACCTAAATCTGAATTTCCACAATTCGATGGTTCTGAAGCCAGTGATTGGGTAAAGAGATGCGAATGTTATTTCGACATCTATTCTATCCCTGAAGATTATAAAACCAAATTAGCCGTATTGAATTTTTTGGGAAAAGCCAGAGATTGGTACGAGTATTATGTAATCAGTAAAGGGCATCCACCTTGGGGAGAACTTACTAAAGATATCTTAGAACGTTTTAAGAGAAGCAATGCTAGTGATCCTGTGGAAGAGTTCCTGAAATTAAAACAAGGGGGTAAAATGGAAGATTACATAGAAAAATTCGAAAGAGCTAAAGGCAGGTTGTGGATTGGTAACCCTAATTTAAGTGAAGCTTATTTCATTTCCTCTTTCATATTAGGGATAAAAGAAGAAATAAGGCATTTTGTGAAAGCATTGAGACCTAAAACCCTAAATGATGCTTTTGATCTAGCTATGGAGTATGAACTTGCTCATGAATCGCAAAACAAGAAAAGTAGATACCCTAATTTCTCGCAAGGTAGAAAGGAAGAAACAAATATGAACAGAGACAGGAGAGTGGAAAATAAGTGGGAACCTAGAGTTTCTAAAGAGCAATTTGAATATAGAAAGGCTAATGGCCTTTGCTATAAGTGTGGAGAAAAGTTCATTCCTGGACATCAATGTAAAAAGGGTGGCTTACATTTGGTGTGCCCTATCCAGGAAGGGGTGGAAAATTGCGAGGAGATCCCTGAAAAGGAGGAAATTAATTCTGAAGAAGACCAAGAGGCTCTTTTAGCTATAGTTCAAAAGCCTAATCTAAAAGCAATGAAGTTCAAGGGGTTCGTGAAGGAAAAACCAATCTACGCGTTGTTAGATAGCGGGGCAACTAATTCTTTTATTGATCCCTCGGTAATTGAAGGACTGGATTGTAAAATTTCCAAATCTGTTCCCATGTCAGTAATGGTGGCTAACGGTGAGACTCTAGTAACCGATTATACATGTAAAGCTCTAAAATACACTATACAAGGTCAAGAGTTCGAAAATGATGTCAGACTTCTAGATATAAAGGGGTACGACATGATATTGGGTATGGACTGGTTAACGGGTCAAGGGAGGATGACAATTGATTGGGACGAGAAATGGGTTTCTTTCAAAAAAGGGGATAAGGAGATTAAACTACAAGTCCAAGAAGAGGTTGCCACCATCAGAATGTTTGATGGTGAATTGAATTTACAAGATGAACTAAAAAAGGGCAGTGAGGTCATTTTCGCTAGGGTTCTTAGCATAGAACCACAGATTGAGGAAGAACAACGAAAAGACTTAAATGACCTACTCAAGGAATTTGAAGAATTATTCGAGAAATCGCAAGGATTACCCCCAACCAGATTTGATGATCACAGAATTCCATTAATTCCTGGATCGCAACCAATTAATCAGAGACCCTACCGGTACTCCTATTTTCAAAAATTGGAATTAGAGAGGATAATTGAAGAATTACTCAAAGATTCTGTGATTCAACCGTCATCAAGTCCCTATGCATCACCGGCTTTATTAGTGAAAAAGAAGGATGGAACTTGGAGGTTATGCGTCGACTATAGAAAACTCAATTCCGTAACGGTAAAAAATAAATTTCCCATTCCTATAGTTGATGACCTATTAGATGAGCTTAAGGGAGCAAGATATTTTTCTAAAATTGATCTTAGAAGCGGATATCACCAAGTGAGAATGGTTGAGGAAGATATACCCAAAACATCCTTTAGAACTCATAACGGCCATTTTGAGTACAAAGTGATGCCATTTGGGCTCACAAATGCTCCCGCAACTTTTCAGAATTTAATGAACAGAATATTCAAACCCTATCTGAGAGACTTCATTCTAGTGTTCTTCGATGACATTTTAGTGTACAGCAAGGACTGGTACACTCATGTGGAACACCTCAGAACCACTCTAAAGACTCTCAAAGAAAACAAATTAGTAGCTAAAAAGACTAAATGTGAGTTTGGTCTGAAAGAAGTGGAGTATTTGGGCCATCTCATTTCTTACGAGGGAGTCAAAACTGACCCAAAGAAAATTTCAGCAATGACAGATTGGCCCAGTCCCAAAACAGTTAAAGAACTGAGAGGGTTTCTTGGGCTAACGGGCTACTATCGAAAATTTGTGAAAAATTATGGGGTAATTAGTAAGCCGTTAACACAATTATTATCAAAAAATGGATTCAAGTGGAACGATAAAGCTGAGGCGGCTTTCCAGGAGCTTAAGAAAGCCATGACTAGGACTCCAGTGTTGGCTATGCCGGAATTCTCTAAACCGTTTATTTTGGAGACCGATGCAAGCGAAAAAGGGATAGGGGCTGTACTAATGCAAGGTCGGAGACCCATTGCTTATTACAGTAAAAGCCTAGGGATTAGGAGTCAATCACTCTCTACTTACGAAAAAGAATTATTAGCACTCATAAATGCTGTCCAAAAATGGCGACATTACCTCATGGGTCAACCTTTTATCATCAAGACTGACCACATGAGCCTCAAATATCTCTTAGAACAGAGATTAACACACACATTGCAGCACAAAGGCCTGTGCAAGTTGCTGGGTTATGATTATAAAATAGAATATAAGAAAGGGGCTGACAATAAAGTGGCCGATGCATTGTCGAGAAAGGAAAATATCAATGATGAAATTAATTCCATCTCTATCCTGGTACCAGAATGGATTCAGGAATTGAAGGAGAGTTATGAAGAAGATGAGTGGATAGAGAAGATTAAGAAAGAATTATTGGTCAACCCTAATATGGAATCTAATTATTCCATACAGCAAGGAATCATAAGATATAAGAATAGATTGTGTGTTGGAAATAAAGGAAACTGGAGAGAGAAAATCATGGAAGAATTACATGATCACACTGTGGGGGGGCATTCTGGAATTAATGGGACATATGTAAGAATCAAAGGAATATTTTTCTGGCCCAAGTTGAAGGATTCAATTAAGGAATATGTTAATTCCTGTCACCCTTGCCAGATTAATAAAGGAGAAAAAATCTTACCCCCGGGACTACTGGATCCATTACCAATTCCCTCGAGACCTTGGGAAAGCATAGGTATGGATTTTATAAGTGGATTACCGAAATCAGATGGCAAGGAAGTATTATTGGTAGTGGTGGATAGGCTGACTAAATACAGTCACTTCGTGCCATTATCGCATCCATACAAGGCCAATGACATAGCTCAGGTATTTTTAAATAATATATTTAAATTACATGGCTTACCATCCTCGATTGTGTCAGACAGAGATCCAGTTTTTACGAGCAACTTTTGGAAAGAATTAATAAAGAAATTAGGGGTGAAATTGCATATGTCCACGGCATATCACCCTCAATCAGACGGTCAAACGGAAAGAGTAAACCAGTGTGTGGAGGGGTATCTCAGATGTATGGCATTTCAGGATCCAAAGAAATGGGTTACCCTAATTCCTATGGCGGAGTGGTGGTATAACACTTCATTCCACTCAGCCTTGAAATTAACACCTTTCGAAACCCTATTCATTTGCCATCTCTAGTACCCACTGATATTAAGGTAGACTCGGTAGAAGAGTTAATGAAGGAGAGGTTAGGAATTCAGCTCAGGATCCAGGACCAATTAAAAAAATCCCAGCAAAGAATGAAGAAATTTGCTGACAAGAGGAGGACTGAAAGAGAATTTAAAGAAGGAGATTGGGTTTATCTAAAAATTCAGCCTTACAGACAGAATTCGTTGGCAAAACGGAAAAATAACAAAATCAGCCCTAAATTTTATGGTCCTTACGAAATACTCAACAGAATCGGAAAGATGGCTTACCGGTTAAATCTTCCAGACGATGCTTCCATCCATCCAGTTTTCCATGTCTCCCAGTTGAAGAAAAGAGTAGGAGAAAGACAGGTCTTGACACAGAAATTACCTGAATTAGGAAAGAAAGGGTTGGTACAGGTAGAACCAAAGTGGATAGTGAAAAGAAGAGCCGTATGGAAAAGAAACGTACCGGTACAGCAGGTTCTGGTACGATGGTCCAATCTCAGCGAGCTTGACGATACCTGGGAGGATGAAGCGGAGTTGAGAGATCGGTTCCCAGATCTCGTCCTTGAGGACAAGGACGATTTTGAGGAAGGAGTATTGTCAGGATTGGTTGTCGGTGAGAAGAGAGAATTGAAATTGATGAAGATGAAGGAGAGAAAGAAAGGGGTCGAGTCCCTCAGGAGATTGAGGATGCTAGTGGGTAAAGGCCGAAAGAAAAAGAATAATGTGAGATGGGCCGAGATTGAGCGTGGGCTATTGAAGAAGAAGAGTGATGGCAGTGGAAGGGCCTGTAATGGAGTCTCCAGTGAAGTCGCAATGGAGACTATGGGAGAGATTTAGTTACGTGAGGGTTATTTGCATTTCTTATTAATAACATGTTTATTTTATTACTGTGTTATTGGTTATGGTAATTGAGGCCGAGTATAAAGGCCGGAGTTGTAATAATTAGTCATATACGATTTGTGACAAATTCTACTATCTCTTCTATTTCTCTTATATCTCTATCTCTTCTTCCCCAAATCTCTTCTTTCTTATTAAATCCCAGAAAAATTATACAAAATTAACGAAATTAGTGCAAGATAATTAATTATCATGACAGAATGATCGTGGCACCATTACTCTCAAGGTTTGTTGACCAATTTCAGTATATTTTCAAGGGAAAACTGTAATTTCTCCTTTCACCGTCAATTCAGAAAAAGTAGGTGTTTGGAAGCGTTTACGATGGAAAAAGAAATGTTAAGAGCAAAAGAAGAAGTTGATAAAGGCAGGTTTAATAGGAAGCACAAATGGATGTTGTAGGTGGAGTTGTTGGATCTGGTATCGGAGTCGTCGGTACCAGTCTCGGAGCTGGAGTTGGACTCGTCGGTACTGGTGTCAGTGCTGCAGTTGAACTTGTCGGTATTGGTGTCGGAATTGTTGGTTCTGGATTCATTGCTGGTATTGGGGCAGTTGGCTATGGGCTCAGTACCGCTTTTGAGTTTCTGGCCGAGCGAGAAAGAAGGGTCGCGCACACACAAACACTAGGTGTTATTTGGATCGATTTTTTTATTTATTTTCCTGCTGTTCATGCGATTTATTCACTGATTTGATTGATTTTCGATGGTAATTTGTTAGAATAAACTCACAATATTATGATTTTAATAAAGGAAGAAAGAAGAATTATTCTCTATAAATTTCAATATTGTTTCTGTTTCTATTTCTTTTTCTCTCTTTTCTTTCTTCATATTACAAATGAAATGAGATCTTATTTTTTTTTTTTTTGAAAGGTCGGCGGAAAGCCAAACCTAGAATTTATATTAATATAAAAAATATTTACAAGTGGTAAGAGAAATACATCGTGCTAATTGAACAACCGCAATAGTAATGTGTAGTCATTACCTTAGTTTGGGAATTTCGCCCACGTAAAAAATATTTACAAGTGGTAAGAGATCCTATTTATAGGCTAGGTAATTCATACATATATGAATCACATTTAACTCCCACATTAACTTCTCACTATTATCAAGTTCCTGAATCATATTTCCTAAATGAACTTGACCTTTCACACTCATACATAAAATTCAATAAACATGAACCTAAAACATAATCTAATGAAATATATTAATTAAGTTTATATTTCAACACTCCATAAACTTAATTTTGTTACCATCCTTCATTCTGATCATTGTCTTGTAGTTGTCGAACAATATCTCTGAAAGCGGTTTTGTGAACATGTCCGCTGCTTGATCATGAGTCGTAACATGACTCATTCGCACATTTCCTTCTTTCACATGTTCCCGAATAAAATGGAAGCGAACGTCGATATGTTTACTCCTCTCGTGATGCACCGGATTCTTTGCCAACTCAAATACAGATTTATTGTCGACTCGTATTTCGGTCGCCTTATCTTGTGGAAGTTTTACCTCGTGTAACAAGCTCTTTAGCCAAATTGCGTGGCACACACACCATGACGCTGCCACATATTCTGCTTCACATGTTGACAACGTTAGAATCGGCTGCTTCTTCGAAAGCCACGTGAAAATCGTGTCTCCCATGTAAAATACATACCCTGATGTACTTTTTCGGTCATCTACATCTCCACACCCATCTACATACCCTGATGTATTTTTTGAAGGTGTTAGACTTATGTTTTTGCATTTTTAAGAAATTTTTGAAAAATTGAAATTTGTGTGTGTTAGTCTTCATTTCGGATTAATTTGAGTACAACATGAAAATTGAATATTTTGCTTGTGTTACACTTCAATTTCAAATTTTTTTTAAAACTATCTTAATTACATTTTTTGTAAGGTTTTAAACTACAATTTTTTAACTTTTATGAAATTGTTGAAAAAATTGAAATTTGTGTGTGTTAGTATTCAATTTTGGAGTATTTTTGGTACGACATGAAAATTGAATATTTTGCATGTGTTATACATCAATTTTAACATTTTGTAAAAAAATATCTTAATTTAATTTTTGGAAGGTGTTAGACTTCAGTTTTTGCATTTTTTAGAAATTTTTGAAAAATTGGCATTGTGTGTGTTAGTCCTCAATTATGGAGTATTTTGAGTATGGCATGACAATTGAGTATATTGCTCAAGTTACACTTCAATTTTAACATTTAAAAAAAAATATCGTCATAGCATTTTTTGAAGGTGTTATACTTCGTATTTTGCATTTTTAAGAAATTTTTGAAAAAATTGAAATTTGTGTGTGTTAGTCTTCATTTCGGAGTATTTTGAGTACGACATGAAAATTGAATATTTTTCTTGTGTTACACTTCTATTTTAACATTTTTTTAAAAAACTGTCTTAATTGATTTTTTTGTAAGGTATTAGACTACAATTTTTTCATTTTATGAAAGTTTTGAAAAAATGAAATTTGTGTGTGTTAGTCTTCAATTTCGGAGAATTTTGAGTACCTCATGAAAATTGATATTTTTCTTGTGTTACACTTTAATTTTAACATTTTTTTAGAAAACTATCTTAATTGATTTTTTTGTAAGGTGTTAGACTACAATTTTTTCTTTTTTATGAAATTTTTGAAAAATTGAAATTTGTGTGTGTTAGTTTTCAATTTCGGAGTATTTTGAGTACCACATGAAAATTGAGTATTTTGCTTGTGTTACACTTGAATTTTAACATTTTTTAAAATATATCAAATTTGAATTTTTTGAAGGTGTTAGACTTCAGTTTTTGAGGACTAACACACACAATGCCAATTTTTCAAAAATTTCTAAAACATGCAAAAACTGATGTCTAACACCTTCCAAAAATATCTTAATTGAGTATTTTTAGTACGGCACGAAAATTGAGTATTTTGCTTGCGTTACCCTTCGATTTTAATATTTTTAAAAAAATTATCATAATTGAATATTTTGAAGGTGTTAGACTTCAGGTTTTGCTTATTTTAGAAATTTTTTAAAAATTGAAATTGTGCGTGTTAGTCTTCAATTATGGAATATTTTGACTACGACATGAAAATTGAGTATTTTGCTTGTGTTACACTTGAATTTTAACATTGTTTTACAAAAATATCTTCATTGAATTTTTTGAAGGTGTTAGACTTCCGTTTTTGCATTTGTTCGAAACTTTTGAAAAATTAATTTTTGTGTGTGTTAGTCTTCAACTATGGAGTATTTTGAGAATGACATGAAAATTGAGTATTTTGCTTGTGTTACACTGCAATTTTAACAAATTTATAAAAAAATATCTTAATTGAATTTTTTCGAAGGTGTAAGACTTAAGTTTTTGCATTTTTAAGAAACTTTTTCAAAAAATTGAAATTTCTGTGTGTTAGTCATCAATTACAGTATTTTGCTTGTGTTACACTTCAGTTTGAACATTCTTTTTATATCTTCATTGAATTTTTTGAAGGCGTTAAGACTTCAGTTTTTGCATTTTTAAGAAATTTTTGAAAAAATTAAAATTTGTATGTGTTTGTCTTTAATTATGGAGTATTTTGAGTCCGACGTGAAAATTGACTATTGTCCACGTGGTACACTTCAATTTTAAATTTTTTGAAAAAAATATCTTCATTGAATTTTATGAAGGTGTCAGACATCCGTTTTTGAATTTTTTAGAAATTTTTGAAAAATTGAAATTTGTGAGTGTTAGTCTTCAATTATGCAGTATTTTGAGTATGAAATAAAAATTGAGTATTTTGCTTGTTTTACACTTCAATTTTAACATTTTATATAAAAAATATATTAATTGATTTTTTTGAAGTAGTTGGACTTCAGTTTTGCATTTCTATGTAATTTTTTCAAAAAATTGAAATTTCTGTGTGTTAATCTTCAATTACGGAGCATTTTGATCATGGCATGAAAATTGATTATTTTGCTTGTGTTATACTTCAGTTTTAACATTCTTTTTAAATTATCTTCATTGAATTTTTTGAAGGTGTTAGACTTCAGTTTTTTCATTTTTAAGAAATTTTTGAAAAAATTAAAATTTGTGTGTGTTGGTCTTTAATTATGGAGTATTTTGAGTACGACATGAAAATTGAGTATTTTACTCGTGTTACACTTCAATTTTAACATTTTTTTGAAAAAATATCTAAATTGAATTTTTTTGAAGGTGTTAGACTTCAGTTTTTGCATTTTTAAGAAATTTTTGAAAAAAATTGAAATTTGTGTTTGTTAGTCTTCAATTACAGAGTATTATTAGTACGGCACGAAAACTGAGTATTTTGCTTGTGTTACCCTTCGATTTTAACATTTTTTTAAAAAGTATCTTAATTGAATATTTTGAAGGTGTTATACTTAAGGTTTTGCCTATTTTAGAAATTTTTTAAAAATTGAAATTGTGCGTGTTAGTCTTCAATTATGGAATATTTTGACTACGACGTGAAAATTGAGTATTTTGCTTGTGTTACACTTCAATTTTAACATTTTCAAAAAAAAAAATCTTAATTGAATTTTTTGAAGGTGTTAGACTTCCGTTTTTGCATTTTTTAGAAACTTTTGAAAAATTAAATTTTGTGTGTCTTAGTCTTCAACTATGGAGTTTTTTGAGAACGACATGAAAATTGAGTATTTTGCTTGTGTTACACTTCAATTTAAATTTTTTTTTTAAAAAATATCTAAATTGAATTTTTTCGAAGGTGTTAGACTTAAGGTTTTGCTTTTTTAAGAAATTTTTTCAAAAAATTGAAATTTCTGTGTGTTAGTCTTCAATTACGGACTATTTTCTAAGTATTTTGCTTGTGTTACACTTCAGTTTGAACGTTCTTTTTATATCTTCATTGAATTTTTTGAAGGCGTCAGACTTCAGTTTTTGCATTTTTAAGAAATTTTTGAAAAAATTAAAATTTGTATGTGTTTGACTTCAATTATGGAGTATTTTGAGTACGACGTGAAAATTGAGTATTTTCCTCGTGTTACACTTCAATTTTAAATTTTTTGAAAAAAATATCTTCATTGAATTTTTTGAAGGTGTTAGACTCCAGTTTTTGCATTTTTTTGAAATTTTTGAAAAATTTAAATTTGTGCGTTTTTTTAAAAAGTATCTTAATTGAATTTTTTGAAGTTGTTAGACTTCAGTTTTGGCTTATTTTAGAAATTTTTTAAAAATTGAAATTATGTTTGTTAGTCTTCGATTATGGAATATTTTGACTACGACATGACAATTGAGTATTCTGCTTGTGTTACACTTAAATTTTAACATTTTTTTTAAAAAATATCTTAATTGATTTTTTTGAAGGTGTTAGAGTTCCGTTTTTGCATTTTTTAGAAATTTTTGAAAAATTGAAATTTGTGTGTGTTAGTCTTCAATTATGGAGAATTTTGTGTACGACATGAAAATTGAGTATTTTGCTTGTATTACACTTGAAATTAACAATTTTTTAAAAAAAACATCATAATTGAATTTTTTGAATGTGTTAGACTTTAGTTTTTGCATTTTTTTGAAATTTTTGAAAAATTGAAAAATGTGTGTGTTAGTCTTCAATTATGGAGTATTTTCTGAGTATTTTGCTTGTGTTACACTTCAGTTTGAACATTCTTTTTATATCTTCATTGCATTTTTGAAGGCGTTAGATTTCAGTTTTTGCATTTGTATGAAATTTTTGAAAAAAATTAAAATTCATATGTGTTTGTCTTTAATTATGGAGTATTTTTAGTACGACGTGAAAATTGAGTATTTTCCTCGTGTTACACTTCAATTTTAAATTTTTTGAACAAAATATCTTTATTGAACTTTTTGAAGGTGTTGACTTCAATTTTTTTATTTTGTAGAAATTTTTGAAAAATTGAAATTTGTGTGTGTTAGACTTCAATAATGGAGTATTTTGAGTATGACATGACAATTGAGTATTTTGCTTGTGTGTTACACTCAATTTTAACAATATTTTTAAAAAAATATCTTAATTGAATCATTAGAAGGTGTTGGACTTCAGTTTTTGCAATCCTAAGTAATTTTTTCAAAAAATTGAAATTTCGGTGTGTTAGCCTTCAATTACGGAGCATTTTGATTTTGGCACGAAAATTGAGTATTTTGCTTGTGTTACCCTTCAATTTTAACATTTTTTTAAAAAGTATCTTAATTGAATATTTCGAAGGTGTTAGACTTCATGTTTTGCTTATTTTAGAAATTTTTTAAAAATTGAAATTGTGCGTGTTTGTCTTCAATTATGGGATATTTTGACTACGGCACGAAAATTGAGTATTTTGCTTGTGTTACACTTCAATTTTAACATTTTAAAATAAAAATATCTTAATTGGTTTTTTTGAAGGTGTTAGACTTCCGTTTTTGCATTTTTTAGAAACTTTTGAAAAATTAAATTTTGTGTGTGTTAGTCTTCAACTATGGAGTATTTTGAGAACGACATGAAAATTGAGTATTTTGCTTGTATTACACTTGAAATTAACAATTTTTAAAAAAAAACATCATAATTGAATTTTTTGAATGTGTTAGACTTTAGTTTTTGCATTTTTTAGAAATTTTTGAAAAATTGAAAAATGTGTGTGTTAGTCTTCAACTATGGAGTATTTTCTGAGTATTTTCCTTGTGTTACACTTCAGTTTGAACATTCTTTTTATATCTTCATTGCATTTTTTGAAGGAGTTAGACTTCATTTTTTGCAATTTTATGAAATTTTTGAAAAAATTAAAATTCGTATGTGTTTGTCTTTAATTATGGAGTATTTTGAGTACGGCATGAAAATTGAGTATTTTCCTCGTGTTACACTTCAATTTTAAATTTTTTGAAAAAAACTATCTTCATTGAACTTTTTGAAGGTGTTGACTTCAATTTTTGCATTTTGTAGAAATTTTTGAAAAATTGAAATTTGTGTGTGTTAGACTTCAATAATGGAGTATTTTGAGTACGACATGAAAATTGAGTATTTTGCTTGTGTTACACTTCAATTTTAACAATTTTTAAAAAAAATCTTAATTTAATTTTTTGAAGGTGTTGGACTTCAGTTTTTGCAATCCTAAGTATTTTTTTCAAAAAATTGAAATTTCGGTGTGTTAGTCTTCAATTACGGTGCATTTTGATTTTGGCACGAAAATTGAGTATTTTGCTTGTGTTACCCTTCAATTTTAACATTTTTTTAAAAAGTATCTTAATGGAATATTTCGAAGGTGTTAGACTTCAGGTTTTGCTTATTTTAGAAATTTTTTAAAAATTGTAATTGTGCGTGTTAGTCTTCAATTATTGAATATTTTGACTACGACAAGAAAATTGAGTATTTTGCTTGTGTTACACTTCAATTTTAACATTTTTAAAAAAAAATATCTTAATTTTATTTTTTTGAAGGTGTTAGACTTCCGTTTTTGCATTTTTTAGAAACTTTTGAAAAATTAAATTTTGTGTGTGTTAGTCTTCAACTATGGAGTATTTTGAGAACGACATGAAAATTGAGTATTTTGCTTGTGTCACACTTCAATTTTAACAAATTTTTTTTAAAAAAATATCTAAATTGAATTTTATCGAAGGTGTTAGACCTAAGTTTTTGCATTTTTAAGAATTGTTTTTCAAAAAATTGAAATTTCTGCGTGTTAGTCTTCAATTACGAACTATTTTCTGAGTATTTTGCTTGTGTTACACTTCGGTTAGAACATTCTTTTTATATCTTCATTGAAATTTTTGAAGGCGTTAAGACTTCTGTTTTTGCATTTTTAAGAAATTTTTGAAAAAATTAAAATTTGTATGTGTTTGTCTTTAATTATGGAGTATTTTGAGTTGGACGCGAAAATTGAGTATTTTCCTCGTGTTACACTTCAATTTAAATTTTTCGAAAAAAATATCTTCATTTTATTTTTGGAAGGTGTTAGACTTCAATTTTGGCATTTTTTAGAAATTTTTGAAAAATTGAAATATGTGTGTGTTCGTCTTCAATTATGGTGTATTTTGAGTACGACATGAAAATTGAGTATTTTCCTCGTGTTACACTTCAATTTTAATTTTTTTGAAAAAAATATGTTCATTGAAATTTTGGAAGGTGTTTAGACTTCAGTTTTTGCATTTTTTAGAAATTTTTGAAAAATTGAAATTTGTGCGTGTTAGTCTTCAATTATGGAGTATTTTGAGTACGACATGAAAATTGAGTATTTTACTTGTGTTATACTTCAATTTTAACATTTTAAAAAAAAAATATATTAATTTAATTTTTTGAAGCTGTTGGTCTTCAGTTTTTGCATTTGTAAGTAATTTTTTCAAAAAATTTAAATTTCTGTGTGTTAGTCTTCAATTACGGAGCATTTTGATTATGGCCTGAAAATTTAGTATTTTGCTTGTGTTATACTTCAGTTTTAACATTTTTTTTGAAATATCTTCATTGAATTTTTTGAAGGTGTTAGACTTCAGTTTTTGCATTTTTAAGAAATTTTGGAAAAAATTGAAATTTGTGTGTGTTGATCTTTAATTATGGAGTATTTTGAGTACGACATGAAAATTGAGTATTTTGCTCGTGTTACACTTCAATTTTAACATTTTTTAAAAAAAATATCTAAATTGAATTTTTTTGAAGGTAGACTTCATTTTTTGCATTTTTAAGAAATTTTTGAAAAAATTGAAACTTGTGTTTGTTACTCTTCAATTACGGAGTATTTTGAGTACGGCACGAAAATTGAGTATATTGCTTGAGTTACCCTTGTATTTAACATTTTTTTAAAAAGTATCTTCATTGAATTTTTTTAAGTTGTTAGACTTCAGTTTTTGCTTATTTTAGAAATTTTTTAAAAATTGAAATTATGTTTGTTAGTCTTCGATTATGGAATATTTTGACTACGACATGAATATTGAGTATTCTGCTTGTGTTACACTCAAATTTTAACATTTTAAAAAAAAAATATCTTAATTGATTTTTTTGAAGGTGTTAGACTTCCGTTTTTGCATTTTTTAGAAATTTTTGAAAAATTGAAATTTGTGTGTGTTAGTCTTCGATTATGGAGAATTTTGTGTACGACATGAAAATTGAGTATTTTTCTTGTATTACACTTGAAATTAACAATTTTTTAAAAAAACATCATAATTGAATTTTTTGAAGGTGTTAGACTTCAGTTTTTGCATTTTTTAGAATTTTTTGAAATATTGAAAAATGTGCGTGTTAGTCTTCAATTATGGAGTATTTTCTGAGTATTTTGCTTGTGTTACACTTCAGTTTGAACATTCTTTTTATATCTTCATTGCATTTTTTGAAGGTGTTAGACTTCAGTTTTTGCATTTTTATGAAATTTTTGAAAAAAATTAAAATTCGTATGTGTTTGTCTTTAATTATGGAGTATTTTGAGTACGACATGAAAATTGAGTATTTTCCTCGTGTTACACTTCAATTTTAAATTTTTTTGAAAAAAATATCTTCATTGAACTTTTTGAAGGTGTTGACTTCAATTTTTGCATTTTGTAGAAATTTTTGAAAAATTGAAATTTGTGTGTGTTAGACTTCAATAATGGAGTATTTTGAGTACGACATGAAAATTGAGTATTTTGCTCGTGTTACACTTCAATTTTAACAATATTTTTAAAAAAAATCTGAATTGAATTTTTTGAAGGTGTTGGACATCAGTTTTTGCAATCCTAAGTATTTTTTTCAAAAAATTGAAATTTCGGTGTGTTAGTCTTCAATTACGGTGCATTTTGATTTTGGCATGAAAATTGAGTATTTTGCTTGTGTTACCCTTCAATTTTAACATTTTTTTAAAAAGTATCTTAATTGAATATTTCGAAGGTGTTAGACTTCAGGTCTTGCTTATTTTAGAAATTTTTTATAAATTGAAATTGTGCGTGTTAGTCTTCAATTATTGAATATTTTGACTACGACATGAAAATTGAGTATTTTTCTTGTGTTACACTTCAATTTTAACAAATTTGTTTAAAAAAATATCTAAATTGAATTTTTTCGAAGGTGTTAGACCTAAGTTTTTGCATTTTTAAGATTTTTTTTCAAAAAATTGATATTTCTGTGTGTTAGTCTTCAACTATGGAGTATTTTGAGAACGACATGAAAATTGAGTATTTTGCTTGTGTCACACTTCAATTTTAACAAAATTTTTTTAAAAAAATATCTAAATTGAATTTTTTCGAAGGTGTTAGACCTAAGTTTTTGCATTTGTAAGAATTTTTTTCAAAAAATTGAAATTTCTGTGTGTTAGTCTTCAATTACGGACTATTTTCTGAGTATTTTGCTTGTGTTACACTTCGGTTTGAACATTCTTTTTATATCTTCGTTGAATTTTTTGAAGGCGTTAAGACTTCAGTTTTTGCATTTTTAAGAAATTTTTTAAAAAATTAAAATTTGTATGTGTTTGTCTTTAATTAAGGAGTATTTTGAGTTCGACGTGAAAATTGAGTATTTTCCTCGTGACCACTTCAATTTAAATTTTTTGAAAAAAATATCTTCATTGAATTTTTGGAAGGTGCTAGACTTCAATTTTGGCATTTTTTAGAAATTTTTGAAAAATTGAAATATGTGTGTGTTAGTCTTCAATTATGGAGTATTTTGAGTACGACATGAAAATTTAGTATTTTCCTCTTGTTACGCTTCAATTTTAAATTTTTGAAAAAAAACATGTTCATTGAATTTTTGGAAGGTGTTTAGACTTCAGTTTTTGCATTTTTTAGAAATTTTTGAAAAATTGAAATTTGTACGTGTTAGTCTTCAATTATGGAGTATTTTGAGTACGACATGAAAATTGAGTATTTTACTTGTGTTACACATCAATTTTAACATTTTAAAAAAAAATATATATTAATTCAATTTTTTGAAGGTGTTGGTCTTCAGTTTTTGCATTTGTAAGTAATTTTTTCAAAAAATTTAATTTTCTGTGTGTTCGTCTTCAATTACGGAGCATTTTGATTATGGCCTGAAAATTGAGTATTTTGCTTGTGTTATACTTCAGTTTTAACATTCTTTTTGAAATATCTTCATTGAATTTTTTGAAGGTGTTATACTTCAGTTTTTGCATTTTTAAGAATTTTTTGAAAAAACTAAAATTTGTGTGTGTTGATCTTTAATTATGGAACATTTTGAGTACGACATGAAAATTGAGTATTTTGCTCGTGTTACATTTCAATTTTAACATTTTTTTGAAAAATATCTAAATCGAATTTTTTTAAGGTGTTGGACTTCATTTTTTTCATTTTTAAGAAATTTTTGAAAAAATTGAAACTTGTGTTTGTTAGTCTTCAATTACGGAGTATTTTGAGTACGAAACGAAAAATGAGTATTTTGCTTGAGTTACCCTTATATTTAACATTTTTTTAAAAAGTATCTTAATTGAATTTTTTGAAGTTGTTAGACTTCAGTTTTTGCATTTTTTAGAAATTTTTGAAAAATTGAAATTTGTGTGTGCTAGCCTTCAATTATGGAGTATTTTGAGTACGACATGAAAATTGAGTATTTTCCTCGTGTTACACTTCAATTTTAAATTTTTTGAAAAAAATATGTTCATTGAATTTTAGGAATGTGTTTAGACTTCAGTTTTTGCATTTTTTAGAATTTTTTGAAAAATTGAAATTGTGTGTGTTAGTCTTCAATTATGGAATATTTTGACTACGACATGAAAATTGAGTATTTTGCTTGTGTTACACTTCAATTTTAACATTTTTTAAAAAAATATCTTCATTGAATTTTTTGAAGGTGTTAGACCTTCGTTTTTGCATTTTTTAGAAACTCTTGAAAAATTTAAATTTGTGTGTGTTAGTCTTCAACTATGGAGTATTTTGAGAAGAACATGAAAATTGAGTATTTTGCTTGTGTTAAACTTCAATTTAAACAATTTTATTTAAAAATATCTAAATTTAATTTTTTTGATGTTGTTGGACTTAAGTTTTTGAATTTCTAAGAAATGTTTTCAAAAAATTGAAATTTCTATGTGTTAGTCTTCAATTACGGAATATTTTCTGAGTATTTTGCTTGTGTTACACTTCAGTTTGAACATATTTTTAATTTCTTCATTGAATTTTTTGAAGGCGTTAAGACTTCAGTTTTGCATTTTTAAGAAATTTGTGAAAAAATAAAAATTTGTATGTGTCTGTCTTTAATTATGGATTATTTTGAGTACGACGTGAAAATGGAGTATTTTCCTCGTGTTACACTTCAATTTTAAATTTTTTGAAAAAAATATCTTAATTGAATTTTTTGAAGGTGTTTAGACTTCAGTTTTTGCATTTTTTAAAAATTTTTGAAAAATTGAATTTGTGTGTGTTAGTCTTCAATTATGGAGTATTTTGAGTACGACATGAAAATTGAGTATTTTGCTTGTGTTACACTTCAATTTTAACATTCTTTTTAAAATATCTTCATTGAATTTTTCCGATGGTGTTAGACTTTAGTTTTTGTATTTCTAAGTAATTTTTTCAAAAAATTGAAATATCTGTGTGTTTGTCTTAAATTACGGAGCATTTTAATTAAGGCATGAAAATTGAGTATTTTGCTTGTGTTATACTTCAGTTTTAACATTCTTTTTATATCTTCATTGCATATTTTGAAGGCGTTAGACTTCAGTTTTTGCATTTTAATGAATTTTTTGAAAAAAATTAAAATTCGTATGTGTTTGTCTTTAATTATGGAGTATATTGAGCACGACGTGAAAATTGAGTATTTTCCTCGTGTTACACTTCAATTTTAAATTTTTGGAAAAATATATCTTCATTGAATTTTTTGAAGGTCTTAGACTTCAATTTTTGCATTTTTTAGAAATTTTTGAAAAATTGAAAGTTGTGTGTGTTATTAGTCTTCAATTATGGTGTATTTTGAGTACGACATGAAAATTGAATATTTTTCTCGTGTTACACTTCAATTTTTAATTTTTTGAAAAAAATATGTTCATTGAATTTTTGGAAGGTGTTTAGACTTCTGTTTTTGCTTATTTTAGAACTTTTTTAAAAATTGAAATTGTGTTTGTTAGTCTTCGATTATGGAATATTTTGACTACGACATGAAAATTGGGTATTCTGCTTGTGTTACACTTCAATTTTAACATTTTTTTGAAAAAATATCTTAATTGATTTTTTTGAAGGTGTTAGACTTCCGTTTTTGCATTTTTTATAAATTTTTGAAAAATTGAAATTTGTGTGCATTCAATTCGGATATTTTTTAAAAAAATTGTTAATTTCGAGTGTAATACAAGCAAAATACTCAATTTTCATGTCGTACTCAAAATACTCCATAATTAAAGACCAACACACAAAAATTTCTTAAAAATGCAAAAACTGATGTATAACACCTTCAAAAAATTCAATGAAGATATTTTAAAAAGAATGTAATAACTGAAGTATAACACAAGCAAAATACTTAATTTTCATGCCATAATCAAAATGCACCGTAATTGAAGACTAACACACAGAAATTTCAATTTTTTCAAAAAATTACTTAGAAATACAAAAACTGAAGTCCAACACCTTCAAAAAATTCAATTAAAATATTTTTTTTAAAAATGGTAAAATTGAAGTGTAACACATGAAAAATACTCAATTTTCATGTCGTACTCAAAATACTGCATAATTGAAGACTAACACACACAAATTTTAATTTTTCAAAATTTTCTAAAAAATGCAAAAATTGAAGTCTAACTCCTTCAAAAAATTCAATGAAGATATTTTTTTCAAAAAATTTAAAATTGAAGTGTAACACGAGGAAAATACTAAATTTTCACGTCATACTCAAAATACTCCATAATTAAAGACAAACACATACGAATTTTAATTTTTTCATAAATTTCATAAAAATGCAAAAATTGCCTTCAAAAAATTCAATGAAGATATAACAAGAATGTTCAAACTGAAGTGTAACACAAGCAAAATACTCAGAAAATACTCCATAATTGAAGACTAACACACCCATATTTCAATTTTTCAAAAATTTCTAAAAGATGGAAAAACTGAAGTCTAACACCTTCAAAAAATTCAATTAGGATTTTTTCTTTTTAAATTGTTAATTTCAAGTGTAAAACAAGCAAAATACTCAATTCTCATGTCGTACTCAAAATCCTCCATAATTGAAGACTAACACACACAAATTTCAATTTTTCAAAAATTTCTAAAAAATACAAAAACGGAAGTCTAACACCTTCAAAAAAATCAATTAAGATATGTTTTTTAAAAAATGTTCAAATTGAAGTGTAACACAAGCAGAATACTCAATTTTCATGTCGTAGTCAAAATATTCCATAATCGAAGACTAACAAACACAATTTCAATTTTTAAAAAATTTCTAAAATAAACATAAACTGAAGTCTAAACACCTTCCAAAAATTCAATGAACATATTTTTTTCAAAAAATTTAAAATTGAAGTGTAACACGAGGAAAATACTCAATTTTCCTGTTGTACTCAAAATACTCCATAATTGAAGACTAATAACACACACAAATTTCAATTTTTCAAAATTTCTAAAAAAATGCAAAAATTGAAGTCCAACGCCTTCAAAAAATTCAATGAAGATATTTTTTCCAAAAATTTAAAATTGATGTGTAACACGAGGAAAATACTCAATATTCACGTCGTACTAAATATACTCCATAATTAAAGACAAACACATACGAATTTTAATTTTTTCAAAAATTTCATCAAAATGCAAAAACTGAAGTCTAACGCCTTCAAAATATGCAATGAAGATATAAAAAGAATGTTAAAACTGAAGTATAACACAAGCAAAATACTCAATTTTCATGCCATAATTAAAATGCTTCGTAATTGAAGACTAACACACAGAAATTTTAATTTTTTGAAAAAAATTACTTAGAAATACAAAAACTGAAGTCTAACACCATCGAAAAAATTCAATGAAGATATTTTAAAAAGAATGTTAAAATTGAAGTGTAACACAAGCAAAATACTCAATTTTCATGTCTTACTCAAAATACTCCATAATTGAAGACTAACACACACAAATTTCAATTTTTCAAAAATTTCTAAAAAATGCAAAAAACTGAAGTCTAAACACCTTCAGAAAATCAATAATGATATTTTTTTCAAAAAATTTAAAATTGAAGTGGAATATTTCGACTATGGCATGAAAATTGAGTATTTTGCTTGTGCTACACTTCAATTTTAGCATTTTTAAAAAAAAATATCTTGAATGAATTTTTTGAAGGAGTTAGACTTCAGTTTTTGCATGTCTTTAGAATTTTTTGAAAACTTGAAATTTGTGTGAGTTAGTCTTCAACTATGGAGTATTTTGAGTACGACATGAAAATTGAGTATTTTGCTTGTGTTACACTTCAATTTTAACAATTTTAAAAAAAATATCTTAATCGAATTTTTTTAAGGTGTTAAGACTTCAGTTTTTGCATTTCAAAGAAATTATTTCGAAAATTTGAAATTTATGTATGTTAGTCTTCAATTACGGAGTATTTTGAGTATGTCATCAAAATTGAGGATTTTTCTCGTGTTACACTTCAGTATTAACATTCTTTTTAAAATATCTTCATTGAATATTTTTGAAGGTGTTCGAATTCAGTTTTTACATTTTTAAGAAATTTTTGAAAAAATTGAAATTTATGTGTGTTAGTCTTTAATTATGGAGTATTTCGATTACCACATGAAAATTGAATATTTTGCTTGTGTTGCCCTTCAATTTTAACATTTTAAAAAAATATATCTTAATTGAATTTTTTGAAGGTGTTAGACTTCAGTTTTTGCTTATTTTAGAAAATATATAAAAATTGAAAAATTGTGTGTTAGTCTTCAATTATGGAATATTTTGACTACGACATGAAAATTGAGTATTTTGTTTGTGCTACACTTCAATTTTAATATTTTTTGAAAAAAATATCTTAAGTGAATTTTTTGAAGGTGAGACTTCAGTTTTTGCATTTTTTAGAAATTTTTGAAAAATTGAAATTTGTGTGTTAGTCCTGAACTATGGAGTATTTTGCTTGTGTTACACTTGAATTTTAACAGTTTTAAAAAATATATATATCTTAATTGAATTTTTTGATGGTTAACGACTTAAGTTTTTGCATTTTAAAGAAAATATTTCATAAAAATGAAATTTTTGTGTGTTAGTCTATAATTACGGACTATTTTTTGAGTATTTTTGCATGTGTTACACTTCAGCTTTAACATTCTTTTTATATCTTCAGTGAATTTTTTGGAGGTGTTAGACTTCTGTTTTTGCATTTTTAAGAAATTTTTGAAAAAATTAAAATGTGTGTGTGTTGGTCTTTAACTATGGAGTATTTTTAGTACAACGTTAAAATTTAGTATTTTGCTTGTGTTACACTTAAATTTTAACAATTTTTAAAAAAATAGTATCTTAATTGAATTTTTTGAAGGTGTTAGACTTCAGTTTTTCATTTGTAAGAAATTTTTTGAAAAAATAGAAATTTATGTGCGTTAGTCTTCAATTACTGAGTGTTTTGAGTATGACATCAAAAATTGAGTATTTTTTTGTGTTTCACTTCAGTTTTAACATTCTTTTTAAAATATCTACATTGAATTTTTTTGAAGGTGTTAGATTTCAGTTTTTGCATTTCTGAGAAAGTTTTGAAAAAATTGAAATTTTGTGTGTGTTAGTCTTTAATTATTGATATTTTGAGTACGGCATGAAAATTGAGTATTTTGCTTTTGTTACAGTTCAATTTAACATTATTAAAAAAAATATCTTACTTGAATTTTCTGAAGGTGTTAGACTTCTGTTTTTGCATTTTTAATTCTGTGTGTTAGTCTTCAATTACGGAGCTTTTTTATTATGGCCTGAAAATTGAATATTTTCCTTGTGTTACACTTCAATTTTAACATTTTTGTAAAAAACAACTTAATTGAATTTTTTGAAGGTGTTAGACTTCAGTTTCTGCATTTTTAAGAATTTTTTGAAAAAATTGAAATTATTGTGTGTTAGTCTTCAATTGCGTAGTATTTTTTGTATAACATAAAAATTGAGTATTTGCTTGTGTTACACTTAAATTTAACATTATTTTAAAAAATATCTTAATTGAACTTTTTGAGGATGTTAGACTTCAGATATTGCATTTTTAAGAAAAATTTAAAAAAATTGAAATTTATGTGTGTTAGTCTTCAATTACGTAATATTTTGAGTATGGCATGAAAATTGAGTATTTTGCTTGTGTTACACTTCAGATTTAACATTCTATTTAAAATATCTTCTTTGAATTTTTTGTATGTGTTTGACTTCAGTTTTTGTATTTTGAAGAAATAATTGAAATTTGTGTGTGTTAGTCTTTAATTATGGAATATTTTAAGTACGACATGAAAATTGAGTGTTTTTCTTGTGTTACACTTTAATTTTAACATTTTTTTAAAAAAATTCTTAATTGAATTTTTTGAAGGTGTTAGACTTCAGTTTTTGCATTTTTTAGAAATTTTTGAAAAAATTAAAATTTGTCTGAGTTAATCTTCAATTACGGAGTATTTTGAGTATGGCATCAAAATTGAGTGTTTTGCTTATGTTACACTTCAGTTTTAACATTGTTTTTAAAATATCTTCATTGAATTTTTTTGAAGGTGTTAGACTTCAGTTTTTGCATAGAAATTTTTGAAAAAATTGAAATTTATGTTAGTTAGTCTTTAATTATGGAGTATTTTGAGTACGACATGAAAATTGAGTATTTTGCTTGAGTTACACTTCAATTTAACATTATTTTAAAAATATCGTAATTTAATTTTTTGAAGGTGTCAGACTTCTTATATTGCATTTTTAAGAAATGTTTCAAAAAATTGAAGTTTCTGCGTGTTAGTCTTCAACTATGGAGTATTTTGAGTATGGCATGAAAATTGAGTATTTTGCTTGTGTTACAATTCAAATTTAACATTCTTTTTAAAATATCTTAATTGAATTTTTTGAAGGTGTTACACTTCAGTTTTTGCATTTTAAAATTTTTTTGAAAAAATTGAAATTTGTGTGTGTTAGTCTTTAATTATGGAACATTTTGAGTACGGCGTGAAAATTGAGTATTTTGATTGTGTTACATTTCAATTTTAACATTTTTTTAAATATCTTAATTGAATTTTATGAAGGTGTTAGACTTCAATTTTTGCATTTTTTAGAATTTTTTTGTAACTTGAAATTTGTGTGTGTTAGTCTTCAATTATAGAATATTTTGAGTACGACATGAAAATTGAGTATTTTGCTCGTGTTACACTTCAATTTTAACAATTTTTAAAAAAATATCTTAATTGAATCTTTTGAAGGTGTTAGACTTCAGTTTTTGCATTTTTAAGATATTTTTGAAAAAAATGAAATTGGTGTTTATTAGTCTTCAATTACGGAATATTTTGAGTACGACATGA